>OX424568.1:32927741-33637785 GCA_949152475.1 Terebella lapidaria
CATCTTTTGCTCTTGTACTGGACCTCTCATCCGTCGACACTGGACACAGCGGTGGATAACCGCTGTGTTACCTTTGATGATCCAAAACTTGTTCCTGAGCTCTGACAACACATGGTTTCTGCCAGCATGTCCTAACTTGTCATGTGCGTCACGTATAACAAGAGTGGTGATGTGATGGTGGTGTGGCAGAATGAGTACATGTGGTCAGGGATCATAACTCTACTCAGACATCCACCTACTCGCAGTCAGCCGTCTTCCGGGTAAGGCGACAACCTGCGGAAGTTGGCTGGATCTGTTTTCTGGCGTCCCCCAGTACTCCGTTCAACGTGAGTCATCAACGTGTTCTATAGATGTTTCACATTTTCAGAATACTCTGTTCGATGCAAGTAACGAACGATTGCACGCTCAGCAGTCTCAATATCTTGGGCAGTGACTGTGTACTTAGTGTCAGAGGCTATTTCAGGTTTGTGTGCATGTTTCTATTTGACACGATCTTGTAGAATAGACATCACCTTGAGATAGACAGCTACGGTTTTTTGAAGCTTGAACCGTTTGGAGAAATGTGTAAAGAGCTTTCTTGTGCAGTCTTCTGATTCAATCCTTACAGCAGCACATCTGGCTTGCACTTTCTCTGACTCAGACACGTTTCCTGGCGCTTCTCCAGTTAGTCATGACTTCCCGACTACAAAGGATACAGCATGGTGATTTTGATCGTCCAGTTACATCACAACACCATACCCTGTGGAACTGGCATCTGCATACACGTGCATCTCTCGATTGATTACTGGACCAAGGTCTGTGGGCTTGAAGCATCGGTTTATGGACAGGTTCTCCAAACCTGTTAGCGACGATAGCCAATGGCGCCACCTAGGAATGAATGATTCAGGCAATTCAGCATCCCATCCGAGGTCATTTTCTTTACATACTAGTAGGTCTTTGAGTATCCTCTTCGCTTGCAGTATGACGGGTGCTACAAGACCCAGGGGGTCGTACAGTGACGAGACCACTGCCAGGATACCTCGACGAGTTAGTGGCTTATATCTCAGACTGATGGAGAATCAAATCTGGTCGCGTTCTAAATTCCATTGCACAATTCCCAGTGTTCTTGTAACAGGTGGGGAGTCAGAGTTCAGCTCTCTGGGTTGTCGCTCTTTGGCACCTTCATCTATGGGTATGGAAGCTATGACGTCATTGTTGTTGCTGAGGAACTTGGTAAGACAAAATCCACCATCCAAGCAGGTTTTGCGCAAGGCAAGAATCAGACTGCTGGCCTCGTTAGTCGTTGTAACTAGCTGCAGACAATCATCCACACAGAAATTATGATGGATCGTGCTAGTCAGTAATACTACATTTTATCCTACATTCTTCAGTCAATGATACTAGATATGTACATAAAAACTCACATGAAGAGACAGAAAACCAAATACAGAGTGAGTGAACAGAGATCGATATGACAACCATCGGGTAACAGGTCGTATTGTACCATCATCTGGTAATAACGGTAAGTGCTACGGTAAGTATCGTACATTTTATGGATACATTATATGATGTGCTTAGCGGATCGCCCAAATTTCGCAGTTCGCAGATTACCAATATGAGTGTCTACGGCAAGCGTCGTTTATATAAACAAACGGCGGGAATATTTGACGCAGTTGCCAAGTGAATTCTGACCATCGTCATATCGATCTCAGTTCACTCACTCTGTATTTGGTTTTCTGTCTCTTCAAATCCAGACGGAATCTGCTGGCCCGTGTTGTGATGTTTCATTGAATAAACGTTATTAACCATAACGACGAGTCATCTTGTGTGTCACACACTGAGCAGGGGAGAACACCCGCAATAATTTAATTTACGGATCTTTGGCAAACACGGCAAAGAAACTACCGTTACACAGGCCAATCAGTAATCTTCTTGACATATAACCAAAGAGTGTGATATAACATAGACAAGTCATATGGTTCATCATACTCCTTTTCTAACATATCCTGGCCTCAGCATAACCACAACCTGGATCAATGTGCACACAACCACGAATTACATCATTTGGTTCACCCTGTACATGCTGATTCAAATAATACAATTTATCAGCATCACATTAGACGTTGATGTGAACTGTCCAAATTCCAAAACAAATATGGCGAATGTCTTAGAAGATCAAATACAAGGTGAACAATAAACATACTTTCCCGGATGTGGAATCAATAAGAAAAAACATACAAAAAATTCTGGCCATAGTGTGATTTGAACCCAGATCTTGAAAATCGGAGACACAAACGCTACCACTGAGCTACGCAACTGTGAATACGTGTACAATTATAATGTGCTGCATTCACATTTATTACCAATATAGGTAAGAGCATGCGGTAAAAAAAACTTAATTATACACAAGATTCACTATATTATGTAAGTATCAATCTATTACCACAAATATAACTAGATTTTGATGATGCCAAAAACAAGTGTAAAATACAACAATTTGGAATAGGAACAAAGCCCAACCAAATATTTTACCGAATGACACACTGGCGTCATCAGGGGCAGACAGAGTTGAGGGTATCAACTTATTTGGCATTTATTCGTTTGAAAAAAGTATCCCAATTAAGTTGGAATGTACTCCCTTTCCGAGAGCGCAGGGAGAATCACAAGTTGCCGAGTTACACGGACGTGATGGAGGAGTATTGTCCAGATAAATTTTGGACATTCTTCCACCATTCCCATATTACTGATCATATCATCTTGCACTGCGTTTTATTTTTATGATTCATTATTGATCTACATAATGCATGTTGAAATTTAGTCACACAGACAACTGAACACCGATAAAAATCGATTACTTGACGTTTCCAACATGCTGTTTGCCGTCATATTTGTTGTACACCCCTGAGTACTGACATGTGTGAACACCGAATCGGTGCATGAAGTCAATAAAATAAAAAAAGTGTTCCTCGGGGGCGCTCAGTGTAACAATTTTTCGCCCATCGATCACTGTGATGACATGGGTGTCTTAAGAAAAAAAATTGGTCGGTGTTTTTTTTCTTTCTCAAAATGTTGTATCTTAGGGTTGCTATCGGTATAATCAACATCTAGTTGTATTCACGGTTATAGGTTGATACTTACACGCAAAGACTGGGCCTAACTCAGGTGTACATGTACTATCACTATACTATGGAGTATGATGGCGGCCATGTTTTCGCCTAAATAAGTAGAGCGAGAACGTGAAAACACGAAGCGAAAACGCGAAAGTACGAAGCGAAGAGACGAGATTCAGTTTCGAGTATTTGCTTTGTGGTTTCGGGTTTTCGCTCCGTAGTTTCGTCTTTTCGCTCCGAAAATTACGAAATTACGAAGCGAAATACTGAAATTCAATCTCGACTTTTCGCTTCGTGTTTACGTCTTTTCACTTCGTGATTTCGGGTTTTCGCTTTGTTTTTTTGCGTTCTCCCCCATTTTTTATAGGCGAGATCCAAAAATGGCCGCCGTCGTACACCATGCTATACAAAATAACACATTCGTGCCCTAGAGAACCGGTGTCAAACGTACTAGTTAAAGAATGAGGCAGAGTGCCATCGCGAATATAAAGAACGACGGCCGAAGGGTCGGCGTTCACACCTTAGGCTAGCTTATTCGACCAGATGCCGTGGTGTTTCGTCTTTTCAGCTCGCTTCCCTCTGCAGGAGTCGCTCGGCTGACTTCGGGCTCTCCATAGCTTTTGTTCCCAATAAGCAGTACCATTGAATTGGACTTATCGTTATTTGGAATCAGTATGCGGACTAAATTATTTGTTATGCAAATGTGAAACGTCATAGCTTCACTTCTCTATTCTGGTTGAAATCGATCATGTTTGGCTCGCTTATCACCAATTTAAACTACACTACGCTACTGTTTCGTAATTTAGGTCGTTATAAATAATAGAAGTACGTACAGCCGTTATCCTGTATGATCCGGCGTTCCTTTTCCCACCTAAACCGTCGCACATATCATTCACGTTGGTGTCAACAGCCCGTTTTTGCGGCGGTTTTGAATTTGTTCTGGAGTTTTCGAGGACTTCAGTCTGGAAAATAATATTTTGGGATAAATTGTAACGAGGTTCCATCTGGGAATCAATAGACATCGACAACAGGTCGTATTGTACCATCATCTGGTAATAACGGTAAGTGCTACGGTAAGTATCGTACATTTTATGGATACATTATATGATGTGCTTAGCGGATCGCCCAAATTTCGCAGTTCGCAGATTACCAATATGAGTGTCTACGGCAAGCGTCGTTTATATAAACAAACGGCGGGAATATTTGACGCAGTTGCCAAGTGAATTCTGACCATCGTCATATCGATCTCAGTTCACTCACTCTGTATTTGGTTTTCTGTCTCTTCAAATCCAGACGGAATCTGCTGGCCCGTGTTGTGATGTTTCATTGAATAAACGTTATTAACCATAACGACGAGTCATCTTGTGTGTCACACACTGAGCAGGGGAGAACACCCGCAATAATTTAATTTACGGATCTTTGGCAAACACGGCAAAGAAACTACCGTTACACAGGCCAATCAGTAATCTTCTTGACATATAACCAAAGAGTGTGATATAACATAGACAAGTCATATGGTTCATCATACTCCTTTTCTAACATATCCTGGCCTCAGCATAACCACAACCTGGATCAATGTGCACACAACCACGAATTACATCATTTGGTTCACCCTGTACATGCTGATTCAAATAATACAATTTATCAGCATCACATTAGACGTTGATGTGAACTGTCCAAATTCCAAAACAAATATGGCGAATGTCTTAGAAGATCAAATACAAGGTGAACAATAAACATACTTTCCCGGATGTGGAATCAATAAGAAAAAACATACAAAAAATTCTGGCCATAGTGTGATTTGAACCCAGATCTTGAAAATCGGAGACACAAACGCTACCACTGAGCTACGCAACTGTGAATACGTGTACAATTATAATGTGCTGCATTCACATTTATTACCAATATAGGTAAGAGCATGCGGTAAAAAAAACTTAATTATACACAAGATTCACTATATTATGTAAGTATCAATCTATTACCACAAATATAACTAGATTTTGATGATGCCAAAAACAAGTGTAAAATACAACAATTTGGAATAGGAACAAAGCCCAACCAAATATTTTACCGAATGACACACTGGCGTCATCAGGGGCAGACAGAGTTGAGGGTATCAACTTATTTGGCATTTATTCGTTTGAAAAAAGTATCCCAATTAAGTTGGAATGTACTCCCTTTCCGAGAGCGCAGGGAGAATCACAAGTTGCCGAGTTACACGGACGTGATGGAGGAGTATTGTCCAGATAAATTTTGGACATTCTTCCACCATTCCCATATTACTGATCATATCATCTTGCACTGCGTTTTATTTTTATGATTCATTATTGATCTACATAATGCATGTTGAAATTTAGTCACACAGACAACTGAACACCGATAAAAATCGATTACTTGACGTTTCCAACATGCTGTTTGCCGTCATATTTGTTGTACACCCCTGAGTACTGACATGTGTGAACACCGAATCGGTGCATGAAGTCAATAAAATAAAAAAAGTGTTCCTCGGGGGCGCTCAGTGTAACAATTTTTCGCCCATCGATCACTGTGATGACATGGGTGTCTTAAGAAAAAAAATTGGTCGGTGTTTTTTTTCTTTCTCAAAATGTTGTATCTTAGGGTTGCTATCGGTATAATCAACATCTAGTTGTATTCACGGTTATAGGTTGATACTTACACGCAAAGACTGGGCCTAACTCAGGTGTACATGTACTATCACTATACTATGGAGTATGATGGCGGCCATGTTTTCGCCTAAATAAGTAGAGCGAGAACGTGAAAACACGAAGCGAAAACGCAAAAGTACGAAGCGAAGAGACGAGATTCAGTTTCGAGTATTTGCTTTGTGGTTTCGGGTTTTCGCTCCGTAGTTTCGTCTTTTCGCTCCGAAAATTACGAAATTACGAAGCGAAATACTGAAATTCAATCTCGACTTTTCGCTTCGTGTTTACGTCTTTTCACTTCGTGATTTCGGGTTTTCGCTTTGTTTTTTTGCGTTCTCCCCCATTTTTTATAGGCGAGATCCAAAAATGGCCGCCGTCGTACACCATGCTATACAAAATAACACATTCGTGCCCTAGAGAACCGGTGTCAAACGTACTAGTTAAAGAATGAGGCAGAGTGCCATCGCGAATATAAAGAACGACGGCCGAAGGGTCGGCGTTCACACCTTAGGCTAGCTTATTCGACCAGATGCCGTGGTGTTTCGTCTTTTCAGCTCGCTTCCCTCTGCAGGAGTCGCTCGGCTGACTTCGGGCTCTCCATAGCTTTTGTTCCCAATAAGCAGTACCATTGAATTGGACTTATCGTTATTTGGAATCAGTATGCGGACTAAATTATTTGTTATGCAAATGTGAAACGTCATAGCTTCACTTCTCTATTCTGGTTGAAATCGATCATGTTTGGCTCGCTTATCACCAATTTAAACTACACTACGCTACTGTTTCGTAATTTAGGTCGTTATAAATAATAGAAGTACGTACAGCCGTTATCCTGTATGATCCGGCGTTCCTTTTCCCACCTAAACCGTCGCACATATCATTCACGTTGGTGTCAACAGCCCGTTTTTGCGGCGGTTTTGAATTTGTTCTGGAGTTTTCGAGGACTTCAGTCTGGAAAATAATATTTTGGGATAAATTGTAACGAGGTTCCATCTGGGAATCAATAGACATCGATTCGGTGATAATTGTGGATAAGATTCGTGAAGATATTTGATACCTAGCTAGCTAGCTTGGATGTCGTTTGGAGGCTGGTTTTATTCATCTGCTGGGAGTGGCAATCGGGGAGGGGGGGGGGGGGGGGCGGGTGGCGGTGAAGAGTCATACTTTTATGTTCAACATAATTAAGGGGTTCTTAACTAGCCTGTATATGGGGTTATTGCAATCTAACTATTTTCGAAAATCTGAATGGTGAGATAAGTCGATTTGAAAACAAACAACCTAAATCCAGTACATGGACTGATTGAAGTATACCGGGAATCCATTCCCTTGTAGAACTGTCAGTGAAAGCAAAAGCCCAGTCAAAAATCCTGCATGAACCATTTAGGAAAACAACAGATCAAGAGACGATGCTATTTGGGGTGAAAATTATACAGAAACGGTTCCGGACGGTTCTGATTGAATTTTGTGGTCACTACGTTCAAGTTTTATAAACTGGGTACTTATCCAAGAGTCGTGAGAAGGTAGGCTGTATTGCCATCTCGTATCAATTCTGGACTCGACACATCAGCACTACGGCTGAGCGAGGCGCCAACTAGTATAAACCAATACCAGCAGGGCACTGCTACGGAATGTCAACAGACCACCCCATCTCACCCCGACCAACATGTCGACACTTTGGATGAATTCGAAGATTTGGAGCCAGTAGCAATGAGCCCGGGCCAGGAATCGAGATGTATAGAAGAACAGCCAAAACATCGATCCCTTCTCCCTATTGCGTAAACAGGAATAAGTATGTTTTATTCACCATATCGACGCACATTGCATTGCCCACATATATTATCTTAGGCCCAGAACCACGGCTCGATAGACCCACCAACTCGTTGTCACACACATGTAACTCCGGTAGATCCAGAATTATCCTTAATGAGCTATCAACTGTCCCAGGCCATTTAGGAATCAACATGAATCTGCCACTTTTACCCAGGATTGCGAAATGATAAGCTAGACTGTCTTAGGATTGTCTCGGATGACTTCAACAAACCTGATCATACGTTCATTACAATATATCGGCTGGTGGCCAGAATCATGGGGAAATCAATTTCTACTTCAGAATTTGGGACTATGTGTGGTCGTTTTTCATAATTTTTTTTTCATTTTATTAAACATTTGGAATCAATTAATGAACTTAATGACATTTGACCCAGGTCTTGAGCGTTTCAGTAGAACTCGGAAAGCGTGGGCTGTGGAGCGAAAATTGAAATGCCAGATATAGTTGTCTGGGGGATATACCCGCGAATAATAATTGAAAACAGTTATGATGGCATTCACAAGGAAAGCAATGGGCATGGTGGACGCACGAACACCATACGTCCATTGTTTACTGATCAATTTGTGACAGAAACCATGATTGTTTCAATAGAAAAGCGAATAAAGCATAACAATAGTATTTTTTGTAGCAGTTACCATGCTAAATAAATATTGTAGCAGTTACCATGTCATACTGCAGTGGTTCCTCGTGATTGTCACTAATTGTATCAATTATGTATCATAGGAAATGATATATGCTGGATATTCCCGCGACCCTGAATTTGACCTTTGACCTCATTTTGAAGGTCACAGGACAAAATGGCTAATATCTCGCTTATTATCGACTTTACAGCTTTGGAATCAATTGTGAACATATAGGAAATGATATATGCTGAATATTGTCATGACCTTGAATTTGACCTTTGACCTCAGTTTCAAGGTCACAGGACAAGATAGCTAATATCTCATTCCTTATCGACTTTACAGCTTAGGAATAAATTATGAACATATAGGAAATGATATATGTAGATTATTGTCTTGACCTTGAATTTGACCTTTGAGCTCATTTTCAAAGTGACAGGACAAAATGGCTAATATTTCGCTTCTTATCGACTTTACAGCTTAGAAATCAATTGCGAACATATAGGAAATGATATATGCTGAAAATATTATCATGACCTTGAATTTGACCTTTAACCTCATTTTCAAGGTCACAGGACAAAATGGCTAATATCTAATTTTTATCGATTTTACAGCTTAGGAATCAATTTCGAACATATAGAAAAGTTGACATCAACATTGTTCTTGATGTCACTTAATGTCTTGTTTACACAAACCCGATCGTTTAATGGTGCTGTATTCATCCCCGCCTGACACTCCGATAACTGACACACTTTTTTTTTCTTAATAATACTTAGTAAGGAACATGCAGCCCATTGTTTCACGACTTGAGTGTAACCTGATCTGTGCATTATCTTCATAAATATTGAAAGTTAAATGTCATAGCCTGAACCAATGGGAAGGCCGATAGGAGTGGACCTGGTGCAGACCACAGACTGTGGAGTGTGATGAGGCGACACGTAACCAAAAATCAGTCAACACGAAGGAATCAGACCAGATCGAGATGTATAGAAGAACAGCCAAAACATCGATCCCTTCTCCCTATTGCGTAAACAGGAATAAGTATGTTTTATTCACCATATCGACGCACATTGCATTGCCCACATATATTATCTTCTACTAACAACACATAACATTCAACTGAAAGAAAATGGCGAACCGCGGCATAATGAATAAATAAACACTTGTGAGCAATAGCGTTCTCTGAGGAGATATGGATCTAAATGATGCTTGAAACATGCTGCATTATCTCGGCTGTGCACCACACGCATCCAGCTTGTCTGTTTTTTGGCAGTAAAACCCGAAAGACACTGCATATTTGATATGTCAGTCTGTCTCCTTCACTGCATAAATACAGCATATTCCACCTCGACATACAGGACTTCAGGGAACATTACTAGTATGCTTAGTGATTTGGCGATTATGCCGAATGCAAGAATTTAAACACCAGGAATTACCGAGCTTCTACACGTGTTCTGTACTACAACTAGAGATGACTACAGACGGGCTTGATTTCGTGACATGTTTCCTGACTTCTCTTCTTCTGCAGCGGACTGTATCATACTGTCCAGCAAAGCCACCATATCATCTGAGCATGCGCTCACCGGGGAACACCATTGCTCAGTACTCGCCCGTGACGTCACATATGTGTGAGAGAACGTGCCGTCAGTATCGTCATTGCTATGGTTACCTGATGACGTGGATAGATGACAATCACGTGACCTGTCAGCTTCTGGATGGCATCATTGAAGGAACAAATAGCTCACTCGAACCCAACCAACAAATCTACGGTGGGAAATATTTAGATTTTGGATCTTTTTTCCTATGCATTACCAAATGAAGTCAGAGATCCATTTAACACGTAGAATGAAGGCGTTATCAAATAACTCAAATAGAACATTAGTCAAATCTAGCATATCTTAATGCGCATATGCAGCATCCAATGGCACGAAAATGCAGTTCCCATATCATTGTGCATAATAAGTTCCAAAGCTAAGGTCATTTCTGTATCCAGGCTCCTGTCCTGACAGTTTCACTTATATCGGCAAGAAGTGTTACCGGGCAGACAGTGAAGATATGACCCAACCTCAGGCGGCCCAGAGATGCTCAGAGTTTGTCCCCAAGGCCCGTCTGATCGAGGTGCTGACAGCTCAACACAAGGCTGCCATGATTGAGGTTGCAGGTGAGGATATAATGACATATAGAAGTTTATATCGATCTCTCATAATATCTTGCAGACGCCATTAGTGTCTAGACTGCTCAAGTTTTATTGTCCAAACTGACTTGTCAACTGATTCTAACAGAAGCAGCCGGGATCACACGTGTTTGGACATCTGCCGAGCGTGTGGAGGGGAAAAACTTTATCTGGCCTCAGTCTGGTGTTACCTTTGATGAGACTGATGATGTTTGGGGCGGAAGTGAACCGAATGGCGAGTTGTTTGCACTGTACAAGAAATATTCCAGTGCTGTCGGGTGGAGAATGGCCGATGCCCCCAATTCACACACTATCCCCTTCATATGTGAAATGCCATAAAGCATAAAGTAAAGCGAACCGTAGATTTTTCGTACAATACAGAAAATGCGAACTGCGAAATTTTTCTTGTCAATAAGAAGTTAGTTATGATCCATACTATTCTATACTAAATGGGAAACTCTTTTTACCATTTTCCCCTTCCTTGATATTACATACCTAACACATGTTACATCAACACAGTCGAACATCTACCAAACACATATATACCAAAGCACCAAAAAATGTTCACATGAATCAACAATCCGTTCCTGAAACAAAATTATCATTTTTCAACAGTCTCTGCACACCCGATTCATACATCTGGTACGATAAGATGGGTACCAGGTCAAAACCTGGTTGCCATGACAATAGGTACCAGACCGTCTTATTGTCGGGGCTCATATGAATCATGGACCCCGGTTATTCTTCATGCCTAGTATCTGCGATTTTACTTGTGCGTATACTGTAATATATCTGGCGCCCATACAGTCGTACCAGGTGGGCATCAGCAGGGCTGCTCTCTGGTGATTGATCTACTTGTGGTTATTCTGGGATGTAATAAATTTCAGAAAATAAAATTTATATTCACTTCACACACCCATTAATGAGCCCACTAGTCATAATTATAAGCCAATAAATGCTAGTTTCTGCGTCCACGTGTATGGTCAAGCATCAATATTATTTGCGCCGTTCAAAAATACGTGTAACGCGATGGTCGAGTGTAACTAGGCATGTGTTTCAATCAGGGTTGCGTAACACACATTTCATCGTAATGACAGAGTATTACGCAATATTTTGTTGGTAATGATACACGTGAATGTTCTAAAACGCAATTTTATCGAGTTACTTTAGTAGAACACATTTCACTATTTCATAAAATTCCAGACCTAACCGTCTAAACTGATTGATATGTATCGGTGGCCTGGGTACTTATATGTTAAAAAATGTTGGTGTTAGTAACTGATAATACATCAGTAACTGATAATACATTTTAACGGCTTTCACTTCATCAGCAGTATCAGATAGGAATCAATGCTTGCGAGCTGGGGTGTTCTCTCAGTATCAGTACAAAACGCAAGCTAGCGCTGTGAGTGTACCGTACGTATTGCACAAACGTCAACTATTTGGTTGCAATATATGTAATAAACTAATATCACTCATATCATATCATGTATGCCCCGCCATCGCGATGCATTAACATTGAGGAGGTCGTTAATTTATCAAAATATAGACTGCTAGTGTATTTCCCATGTAATTAGATAATTGACAACGCTTATCCCAGCTCATTCTCCCCAGACATGAGAACAATTATCTCTAGAAGATATACATGACGATCAACAGGTAGCGCACGCACATTGTACTCAGTGAAGCCGTGCTAATGATGATTAAATCTATTGCAGTCCTGAAGGTTTTACGATACCCACAGATGTTTTAAATGATAACGCTGCCAAGATATTCGTTTGTTATCACCCCGTTCAGCGCACCAACTAGCAACTTTGATGTGGTGATTTATCTGTTAAAGCTATAATCACTTTTAGAATTGACAAAATTTATTCATTCTGCGGTAGCTTTATTTTATCTATATAATGAGATATCGTACAAATTTGGGTCTGAAAATGTGTATTGCGTGCCCAAATTGAGTTGTCAAATCAAGATTCAAATCGTTTTTTCCCTCAAAGCGGCCCGCCTTGCGAGCGATTTCTACACACAGTCTCGTGACGTCATTGGTATTTGTGTAGATACTGTGCCAACCGGCAATGTAGACAGACCGATCATTCTCTATCCACTGTTTTCATGCACGAATTAACGGCAATTTTCTGAGTTTCCGTTGTCGAACTGTGCCTATTTCCTATATATTCCTGACCCTCTCGAGATGTAGTTTCAAATTTGCGTGACAATCAATATCGCTAAATTTGGTTGATTTTAAAATTGATTCCAACTTTAATATGTATAAATACTCACGGATCATAAATGAGGGTTACCCACTGAATATAAGTGAAGGAACATATAATTACAATATATTATAACGATTTCTGACGAGAAGTCAGTATAACTACTAGTGGTACTAAAGTAGCTATGTATGAGATAATTCGAAGAAACTTTAAACAGCGGATCTTATTTTCATAGAACTGCATTTCATACGGCTTATCTCAAACCGTCGAGGCTGAGGTCACGTGACATCGTGAAATATCCCAAAGTTCTGAGGATTTGTGACTGCGGTTCCTCTTTGCGTTCTAATTGCTTTGCTCTCAGGATTGAGGTAAGTTATATATTTCCGTGTCCTTTAAAATGTTCAGCTAGAAAAACGAAGAACATAACGTACAAACAAAATCGATCTATTTCAGATTTGAAAAAAAGTGGTGTTTGCTTATATCAGAATCATAAGTAGATCGACACCGTTTCATCACATATGATTAGTCCCGTAGTGGACACCTAGACATGCAATACTTTGTTCAATTTCATGACAAGTTATACAAAAATGCAAGATTTTGATGTTGTAAAACATTCATATTTTCTACCAGTACTGAGAGTCCATTATGATAATTCACACTCATATTCTCCAAATTCTTGGAATTCTTGGAAACGATGGTTTTCTAAAAATATATAGTATAGCTTAATGTATTGTGTCTCGAACTTTTGCTTACTTGTTCGACCCGCTAGGCGAGCACAATTAGTAAGCGAACGACATAAAACAATAACTCATATATTTACAATTCACTCCAGTCTGAATGCAGACTGTGCGATATTGTTCGCCGGGACAGAACAGTGTCAGATTTATTGTATCTGTGTGTAAATGGTTGTTTTAATAATTGTGCTTGTTTTTCCAGTAATGAGAATCCGTTATGATAATTCAAAATTCAAAATCCTTGGACGCACTTGAAATTACATGGTCAGATTGTCCGACTTTTGGTCTAATTTTAACAGTATATCCGACCTATTGACTTAATATCGTTAGATCTAGTGCGTCCTGCTTTTGGCTCGTATATTTTCAGCATATCCTACTTGTGGAGTGAAATTATCGGTGCTTTCTACTTCATGCCTAATATTATTAGTGTGTCTTGTCTCTGGCCTAAAATTGTTTGTTTTTTTGCCTAATATTGTGAGTGTGTCCTAGTTTGACCTAATATTGCCAGTGTGACCTGCTAATCATTGACATAGAATAGAGACTCCTCTATTCTATGTCTATGCACTAATATTGTCAGTGTCCTATCGTATTATTGCCTACTTTTGGCATAATAATGTCGGTGCATCCTACTTTCGGTCTTATGTTGTCAGTGCGGCCTGTGTTCGGAGTAAATGTTGTCCATAAGGTTTACATTTGACCAACTATTGTTAAACTGGTCTACATTTGGCCTAATAACAGAAAAAGAGAACAACACACATTAGGAGATAACACCGACTGCTAATTTATAGTAGAAAGTGTCGGTAATAAAACACTGTATCAGCCACAGAAAGACGACGTTGTAGTCAGAAAAATAATAACGTCTCTGCGTGGGATAAAACCAGTATTTGCCTGACCCCATGGAAAATAAATGTTGCACATGCTGCAGTATCTGGTCTAGTAGTTGCAAGGGGAAGGGGTGTGGGGGAGGGGGGGGGGGTGGCGCACCTGATAATTAAATGAAGTCGGTCGCATGGGGCGTGGCTGCCTAGAGATGTTGCTGGAGCGAAAGCCCCTGGGTATCTCCGTCCGCTTGTGTAGCGGTCCCTTCATTGGCCCATATTGGCCCGCCCATAGCTTTCAACCTTGGAATACGAGGAGTTATTGATAATTGCAGTGTTTAGTTTGTAACGCGCTCTACAATTTTGAATAAACCCTAATAAACAAGCTAAAATTTTTACCAAGGTAGTCCAAAAAGGATGATGACCTTGGAAGGTCATCTGCCGAAAGGGACGGTGTGTCGAGTCTTTGGAATATTTTTCAGGTTAACCTTTAAATTTAGAAATTTTGTAAAACGACACACCGAGTGATCAAAAGTAGTAGTACCTCTACAAAGGGTTGCCGGCCGGCTCCTCAGACCCGCAGGGCGAGTTCGAGGCAGGGCGGAGCCGCTGAAGCGACTCCAGCACGTCACCGCGTTGCCGCAGCGACGAGGCTACATTAGTCTTCCTCCTCCTCTATTGGCTGCTCGTCTGTGCCGCTCTTCTTGCTGGGCTGGGCGGCGGAGGCGGGTCCCTACGCTGCGGAGCGGGGCCCTCCACGAGCGGAGCCGGGAGTTGATATTCCGGCTGCATGGGCAGACGAGGCAGGCCTGGCGGCAGTTGCAGGGGCTTCACTGGAGAGCCCTGCTTGCCAGGTCCTGTCGGAGCCAACAGTAAGGAGGTTGGCAGAGACGTCGTGCCTAGGTTGGCTACAGCAGCGAACATCTCTACCGTATCGCGTGTGCGCTCCTGACCGGCCGTACATTCCCCCAATTTCTTGACTAGAATGGGGTAGATGGCCAGCTCCAGGGCTGCATCCGCCCGCTTGGCAATGGACTGGTCCAGAGCGGTCGACATCGGGTCGTCAATGCCCTGGTGTAGGCGAGCCTGAGCAACCTCGGCTTCGCCTAAACGACGCCGTAGCTCCTCATTCTCAGCCACCAGTCTTTGCACTTCAGCGGCTACCTCGGGGGAGAGGGAGACCTGTTCAAACTCGGCAGTTGGGCAGCAGCTTTCCCTTGCTCGAAAGCCTGCCGCTTAAGCTCGGCCACCAGAGTCCGGTAGCTCTCAAGGCTCCGATGGGTACCTTACCGCTCTTCATGGGGCTGGGCGGCAGAGGCGGGTCCCTATGCTGCGGAGCGGGGCCCTCCACGAGTGGAGTCGGGAGTTGATATTCCGGCTGCACGGGCAGACGAGACAGGCCTGGCGGCGGTTGCAGGGGCTTCACTGGAGAGCCCTGCTTGCCAGGTCCTGTCGAAGCCAACAGTAAGGAGGTTGGCAGAGACGTTGCGCCTAGGTTGGCTACAGCAGCGAACATCTCTACCGTATCGCGTGTGCGCTCCTGACCGGCGGTACATTCCCCCAATTTCTTGACTAGAATGGAGTAGATGGCCAGCTCCAGGGCTGCATCCGCCCGCTTGGCAATGGACTGGTCCAGAGCGGTCGACATCGGGTCGTCAATGCCCTGGTGTAGGCGAGCCTGAGCAGCCTCGGCTTCGCCTAAACGACGCCGTAGCTCCTCATTCTCAGCCACCAGTCTTTGCACTTCAGCGGCTACCTGGGGGGAGAGGGAGACCTGTTCGAACTTGGCAGTTGGGCAGCAGCTTTCCCTTGCTCGAAAGCCTGTCGCTCAAGCTCCGCCACCAGAGTCCGGTAGCTCTCAAGGCTCCGCTGGGTACCTTACATGAGGCCCTAGTCATGTGCCAAGTGGCACCCGAATCGAGAGGCCTCCGCTTGGTACCGGCTAAGCCGTTCCAGAGAGCGGTCCATCTCCACAACAAGGTACTCCACGGTTTGGGTGAGCCTTCCTCGCTGGGGGTGATCCCAGGGATGCTCTTCCCGCGCGCGGACCAACGCGGCCACTCCTCCGGATGCCAAGTCACCGATGGCTCGGGGTACCGGCAGGTAGGCCAGCGCTGGATCCGATGGTATACATTCCTGACCATCTCGGCGATGGCCGACCGCCTGGCCCAGAGACTCGCGGAAAGTCTCGTAGGCCCTGGCAGTCGCAGAATCGTACTGTCGGAACACATCCTCTACCGAATGACGGGGTCCATGTTGAGGGAGGCAATGCTTTGCCAACCCACGGACGTCCCTTCAATCGGTATATAGGACGTCAACCTCGAAATAGGTGGCGCACATCCAGATCCACTCGTTTTAGAGGGAGCCTCACGGGAGGTCTTCCAGAAGCAGAAGTAAATCCCAACCTCAATCTGGCCATATAAGAGGTTGTCCCGGGATCAAGGGGCGTCTGGCTAATCCACGAAAGTGGTCCGGCCAGCGTAGGCGTTGGGTTAACTATGCCGGACAGCAGTCCACATCATGTGGATTGCATTGCCGCACTTCCCTAGCACTAGAAACTACGGGAGGCAGATGCGGAGCGGCGGTGTTACGACGTAAAGATATACGCGGACCTCAACTCCGGAGATAGCCACAAAGTGGCCACTCACAGAGGAAAGTCGTGCGGATTCCTACGGAACGACCTAAAATCTATCCCTGGCGTGATAGATGGATACCGCAGATGCATCCGCATGAGCGGAACGTTAGTCCCACCCATACCTGGTCGGCGCACGGGGTTTCCGGTGTGGCCGCCCATCATCCGCTGGTCCAGAAGGGATTGGGGGAACCGCTGAGAACGCCGAGAATGGGTGCATTGTCATCCGGACTTCCGTCTGACGCATCAGAGAGGTCCGGAAGACCCACCATCCGGCATCATCCGAACATCATCCGATTCCGCATCTCGTATGAGCGAATCCATGATGAGCGGGCCCTCAAACTTCTTCATAGTGTCAATATGGACCACCAGTACTCTGTCCGGATCGGAATCCCGATGTATCCGGTAGTTCACCTCTGTCACCTGTTTCAGTACAATAGTAACGCACCTGCTGGATGACAGACTTGTCCAGGCACGCTCGCGCGAAATCATGGGAGTTCGCCAGGGCATGACGGACCCACTCAATGTACTCCGGACCGCACTGGGGTACTGCACCGGTTTCCGCCGCAGTTTGATACATAATATCCACGGGCAGATTGAGTTCCCGGCCGTACAACATCGCGCGCGGAGTTACTCTGATCGAAGAGTGGACCGACTACCTGTACGCCATCAAGACATACGGGAGGTGGTCATCACAATCATTTGCATGATCATTTACAAAGGCCGCCAGCATATTTAGGATAGATCGGTTAAACCGTTCGACCTGTCCATCAGACTGGGGCCTGTAAGGGGTGGTCCGCACCTTGGTACTGCCCAGCATCTGTGCTAGGTTCCGGAACAGGTTGCCCTCAAATTGCGTGCCCTGATCCGAATGTACCTGTTTAGGTACACCATGGTAAACCACCCACCTATTCACCAGCAACCGAGCTACCTCGTCCACGGTTTGCGCCGCAGAGGGTAGGCATCAGTACGTTTGGTAAAATAGTTCGAGATCACCAGGATGTACCGGAACCCATGCGGAGTGACCCGATGAGTATCCATTATGTCCAAGGCGATCCGGTCGAAAGGTGCGCCAGCCTTAACCGTGGTCAAGGGGTGACGGCCAGGAGCCGGAACTCCTTTGCGAGCCTGACACCGAGGACAAGCTGCGCACCACCATTGCACATCCAATCCGCTACCAGGCCAGTGAAAGCGCTGTTGTAGCCGAAGGACAGTCCTCCGGATTCCCAAGTGACCGGTCACCCGGAGGTCATGCAACTGATGGAGCACTTCTTCCGCCTTCCAACTGCCAAATAGGGGGCAGCGGGCTCGGTGGCTCATAGCACCGGTACAAGAGGCTGTCCCTCAAGGCGAGCCGTTCCTCAAGGAGAGTCTTCCGCTCATCCTTGAAGGGTTTCTGGACGGCTTCGAGGGCTTTTATAACCGGTGCCAGAGCACTGTCAGCTCTCTGCTTCGCAGCCAGTTGTGCCGGAGAGTCGCCGCCCAAGTAGTTCGGCTCCTCATCCGATACGTCCGACTGCGCACCAGCGGCCATCACCACAAGGGGCAAAGACCGCTCGTACTCAGACTCACCCGGAGACGCGGAGGGTACCCACGAGGAATACACCGCCGGACTCAAGGAAGACTCGCCAGAGCTGAGTCGAACCTCCAGTTCAAATGCGGGACACCAATGCCGGTAACGGCGGGTCCTCGCGTGGGGGTGGAGACGCGGAGGGTACCCACGAGGAATACACCGCCGGACTCAAGGAAGACTCGCCAGAGCTGAGTCGAACCTCCAGTTCAAATGCGGGACACCAACGCCGGTAACGGCGGGTCCTCGCGTGGGGATGGACTCTTGTGGCTCGTGACGCCATGTTGTTAGAGGGGGTGGGGGCCTGCGGCCTTCCCGGAAGGTCCAATTCCGAGTCTGAGGAAGAATCCCCACGCGCTGGAATGGAGTCATCCCGGCACAGTTAGGGTTCTTGCACTTATGACAACAGGACAGTCCGTCAGCATTCCCGTGCAGTTTTCCAGCACGATGCTCAATCTGCATGTCATACTCCTGGAGTTTGACGAGCCACCAGGCCACCAAGCCGTCGGCCTCACTATAGTTGAGGAGCCACCGGAGCGAAATGTGATCAGTCCGCAGCCGGAAATGGCGCCCCAACAAGTAATGCCGGAACCGCTTGGTCATGGTTACCACCGCGAGGAGCTCGCGGTGAGTCGTGCAGTAATTCATTTGAGAGCGACTCAAAGCCACACTCGCATAAGCCACTACACGCTCTTGCCCGTCCACGATCTGTGAGAGGATCAAACAATATATTATAGCGTACTGGGCGAGAGAGTTGGAGAGTGTTGCTAGGCAGCGCGTGCTTCGAACAGAAGCGTCCAAAACCAAGACCGTAAAACTAGAGTGTTTAACAAAGACACCTGCCATGATCTTTGGGCAAAATCGCCACATTTGATTATATGGCTTTATGTATTAGAAATCTTTATACACTTTGTTATATTTTATGGATGTCAATAAAGAGTTGCTTCCAGAGTGTGTTCCTCTTTATCGACAATCCAAATTTTTGATTGGGGTAAACAGGGACACATGAAAGGGGCAAGGCTTTTGGCATCAATTACTTTGTACAACATTTGGTCCACCATTAATTTATAATTAATCAAGCCTCAATTCCCCTAGGTAACATTGCCACACACGTCTGTTCTTTGATTCAGGGTTCACTTCCAGAAGTTCCCACCGCATGTCTCTGCCTTCAGTGTTCTTTCAGTCGCCGGACTGTCAACACGGAAAACAGTTTCTCTCTGCTCCCACCCACCTCACCACTTTCTCTTGTTTATCTAATTTCGCGCTTATGTACTTAGTTCACTTAGTTAGAACTCTTTATTGACTCCTTTATATCGGCTCATTATGCCTACTCGTTATATCAATGAACTGAGCTTAGGCAATATATATTAGATATTGAAGAAAACGAACACTTTGTCATGTAACTTTACATCACTTTATGTAATGTCATATATCTTTACCCTCGCCCCGATAGGGGGAGAGGGTATTGCAATTGGGTCTGTCAGTTTGTTTGTTTGTTTGTCTGTCCGCGCGCATATCTCAAAGAGGAATGGTCCGATCGATCTAAAACTTATGGGAATGAAGCGTTATCGCCGTGGCTCGGTCCTCCTCAAATTTTGTACAAATCGGATAAAAACGGTTGCCATGGCAACGGAAAAAGTGAAAATCACATAATTGGCTCTAACTCCGGTTCTACTCGATATTATTTTTTCCACCTATTTTTGTATTTTTCTGTGGCCAATTCCCGATCGTATGGTGTACAGCCGATAGTCGTAAGACGAAAACTCTCTATTTTCGCCCGATGTCGAAAAATGGGGGGTCACGATTTCGTTATCTTTTGCCAGCGACTTTTCAGTGCAAATGTCTGCGCTCATAACTCGAAGACATGCCGTCCGATCGATCTGAAACTTATAGGGCTAAAGCCTCATAGTAGTAGCTCGATCCCTATCAAATTTTGTCAAAATCGAATGAAATCGGTTGCCATGGCAACGGGAAAATGAAAATCACATAATTGGCTCTAACTCCGGTTCTACTTGATATTAATTTTTCCAACTATTTTTGTATTTATCTCTGACCATTTCCCAATCGTTTGGTGTACGACCGATGGTCGTACGACGAAAATTCTCCATTATCGCCCGATGTCGACAAATTGGGGGTCACGATTTCGGTTATTTTTGGCCAGCGACGTTTCAGTGCAAATGTCTGCGCTCATAACTCAAAGGCAAACGGTCCGATCGATTTGAAATTTTTAGGGCTGGAGAGAAATGGTAGTGGCTCAGTCCCTTTCAAATTTTGCCAAAATCGGGTAAAAAAGGTTGCCATGGCAACGGAAAAAAGAAAATCACATAATTGGCTATAACTCCGGTTCTAATCAATATTAAATTTTCAACTTATTTTTGTATTTTTCTTTGGCCAATTCCCAATCGTATGGCGTACAACTGATGGTCTTAAGACCAAAACTCTCAATTATCGCCTAATTTTAGTTACTAAATCTGAAGGGCGAGGGTCTGCAATCTCTGATTGTCTCGTATTATATGGGTTCATGTATGTGAAATCTTTATACACTTTGCTATATTTTATGGATGTCAATAAAGAGTTGCTTCCAGAGTGTGTTCCTTTTTATCTCCCTTGCCGCCCTTTGCTTTGCGCGTTTTGCTGTTGTGGCGTTCACACTGTTTTTTTTCAACCTCAGCCGAAAATTATATTTCAAGTTGACGATTTGTGTCTCGTCCGTAATGGGTGAAGAATGGAATTTTGAGCAATGGGCCGACAGAAACGGCATAAATAGGAAAACCACCGGAATCCTGCGCCAAGAAGATCTAGATAAAAAAAGAAGCGCTCCAGATCTCAGAGCCAGAAGATTTCGCCACGCTGAACCTGACGTCCGGGCAGCGAAGGGTCGTGCTCGCCGCCGTGGAGAGGCTCCGGTCCGAGGTGGCAGCTGAAACACAACCAGAACAGGAGCCAGCTCCTGTCGCTCCTCCCACTCCTGGGGCCGACAGGGACACCCAACCTGCTGATGGAGCCGCGGGACTCATCCATGACTCTGGTAAGACATTTGACTCTCTGTTCTCTGATCAGCCAGATCCCTGCGCGCCTCCGGGATTAGGCCAATCGAGCTCAGTAGTGTTCGACCCTCGGCACATTCTGACAACGAGGGCCACCACCAATGCCGTGCACATCACCAGCTTCCTGTCAGAAAGCTCCAAACGCCGGCGACTGTCACGTCGGAAGGAACTGGTGCTGTCCATATCCGACACAACCGGTGACAACTTCGTGCTGCGCACCGAGGATGCACACCCATATGCAGGAATCTACATTGAGGAGTGGAGCGCCGCGAATCTTCGATTTCGCGTCCAGGTACGAGTGGTCAAGCATCCTGGATTTTGACCACCGAGACCGCGAACTGCAATCCGAACATGGGTTCATCTGGGGGATCGTCTCCAGCCACCTCGAGTTGCACGTCCTGCTCCAGTCTAGGCGCCAATCCTAAGAAAGACTCAGACAAAGTGCGTCTCATTCATGACTGCAGTCGCCCGGCAGATAATTCCGTTAATGACTTTGCCACCTTAACGTCCTTCAAATTTCAAGATATTCACGATGTGATAGACAATATCTCACCCAATTGTTATATGATGTAGCTGGACTTATCTCAAGCATACCATGTCGTTAAAATCCACCCCTCGAACTATACCGCAACCGGTCTGAAGTTTACCTTGCTGGGTGATTCTTCAGATACCATCATGTATGACACCCGCCTGCCTTTTGGTGCCGCTCGGTCAGTCGGAATATTTCATCGCCTTACCCAGGCAGTCCGCCACATAATGGCGATGCGATACGGATACACGAACGTGACTTGTTATTTTGGTGATTTTTTTGTGGCTTCAAACTCTAGACAGCATTGTATGGAGACTATATCTGTGCTACTACAGCTATTGCGCCGGTTAAGTTTCTGGATTAATTACAATAAGATTGATGGGCCAAGCCAGAAGCTGACGTTTTTGGGGGTCATACTGAATTCTGTGGATATGTCAATGAACCTCCCTGGCGACAAAATGAAGGACCTAAAAGAATGTCTCTATGGCATGTACACCAGAACGAAGGTAACAAAGTGCCAACTACAGCAAATAGCGGGGAAGCTGTATTGGACATGCCAGTGTGTGTATGGTGGCCGCTTCTTCCTGCGCAGAATTTTGGATTGCATATGTAGGCTAAACAAAACCCTGGCACCACATGAGAATGACTCAAGCTATGAAAGCAGATATGACAATTCAATTTCAATTCAATGGACAAGTTTCCATGGTGGATAACCGCCCTACCACCCCGTGTATATTGACGCTTGCACCGCAGCAGCTGGAGGGTTTTTTCAAGGGGACTGTATCTACACACCCTAAGCAACCGCTCGGCCCGAGGCAGCTAGGCACCACATAAACTACAAGGAGGTGCTGAGTCTGGAACCTGCTGTGACGCGCTGGGCTCACTTTTGGTAGAATAAAAAAGTATATGTGCACACTGACAACATGGCGGCCATGAGGATCATCAACAAGGGTTCTTGCAGAGACCCGCTTGTCATGGCCTCCCTCCGCCGCGTTTTCTGGTTGTCGGCCATGTACAACTTTCGCCTGCACGCTGTATATGTGCCAGGCCATGACAACCAGATCGCTGACGCTATCAGCCGCTCACATGAACCTCCGAAATGCAAATTTGTCTCGGATTTCTTGCTCGTGTACCATAATCTAAAACGCGTTTCATCTCTTCCTCAGATCGTCATGGGTCGCTGGAGACCGCCTTAACGAGGGAGGTCAACTTCTACTGCTCCCAGGCCTTTTGCACTCCGCACCCGACAAAGTTACAAGGTTCACCGCAAATCGTACATCGCCTTCTGTGCATCGCTGGGCTACAGTCCTGTTCCCGCTACTTCCCACCTGATCTGCTGCTATGCAGCCTACCTCTCGCGCAGATTGAAGTATCAGTCGATCAAACAATATATAAACATTGTGCGGATTATGCATCTGGAGTGGGACCTACCTAACCCTCTGGGACAAGATTTTTTGCTGACACAAACCCTTCGTGGAATTCGTCGCACCTTAGGTGATGCTCCCACAGCCGAACTGCCTATCACACCCGAGCTGCTTCTGCAGATACTCCGCACCCTAGATCTCAATAACGCCTTTGACGCAAATGTGTGGGCTATCTGCCTAGTGCTGGTTTTGGATTACTCCGTAAAGCCAGTATATTGTTGCCCGGGACTGCCGTGCTGCGCCCCCGGGACCTGTTCTTCTTCGCTCAGATGTTTTGTTCCGCCAGTCGAGTGTGACCTTGAGAATTCGCCACACGAAGACCATCCAGTTTGGGGAAAGGGCGCTCGAGATCCCTTTACCATGCTCGGCGGGGAGTCCGCTCTGCCCGGTTGCCGCCATCTTTCGGGCTTTCTCGCTATCGCCTGGGCCGCCGAGCACAGCCCCAGCCATTACTGTCCCCAGAGGATCCACGTGGGCGCCAAAAACCTCCACACAATTCGACGCGCGTTTGGGGGGTGTTTCGAACGTTTGAATCTGCTTGCACATCGTTATTCTGGACACGGTGTGGCGCCATGTGGGTTTACCGGATCGGGCTACCCGCTGAAACGATCCGTGCTCTCGGAGATTGGAGCTCCTCGGCCTACCTGAGTACCTGTCCATCGACAGCATTGAGCTTCACAGCGCCAATACCAGAATGCAGCGGGCTGCCCCCTGTTCGTAGTTGACTGGCTGCCATTTTGTAACATCACTGGAATTGTTCTCAGCGCTGTGTGCTGTCTGACTGCATGTCTGACTGCATGTGTGTGTTCGTTTCTGAGTGACTGTTTGGAGTTTGCCGTAGCAAGCCATGAAGCAAACGATTGTGAGAGTTTGCACAGCCATTGATGCCACATGTTTCTGTCATGCTTCGGCCATTATGGTTTCTTCCCAAACATCGAAAAAAAAACAATCTGTGCTCTTTCGCTACGTCCCATCTTTTATAGATTTCCACTTTTCTGAATTCAGTGCTGCTCCAGATTGGGTGTTAACCTTTATAGACTGGACATTGCGAGTGTTGTTTTTCATCTGTTCTGGATGTGTAGAATGTGGAATGTCGCCGGTTTTTGTAGTCTGTTCTTGTGTCTGTTGCCTGTAAACCTTGGACTGTTTCTGCTGCGACTGTTTGGAATTCATTTTCCGTGTTACCCATTCTCTTAGTGATCTGACACTGGGCACATGGTGTAGTTCGAAGATCCATCTGTTGTATCTAGCTAGCAGCATCTTTAGTAGTTTTTTCTGTAGTTTTCATATACATACCTAGAGAGAGTGCGTTATATGAAAAATCCCACGAGGCGATATTGCGCCTTCATGCGTGGAACCAGCCAACAACAACTACAAGTGCACAAACTGTGTATGCCAAAACAACAACAACAACACTTGTTTGTTTGCTTGAGTCATTGTCATCATTGCCGAAAGTTATTTCGGTTGACGGCACACACTGTGCGTCGAGGCAGAATTATATATATACCATGTTGCAATATGTTTGTGGTGTTCATACTGAACCCTTGTACATTTGACGATAGGTGTCAAAGTAGCGACCAAACAGGAGGGTTGGTGATATTAGTATAATTTTCAATGACACGGATGTACGACTGGAATGACAGAAATCAAGAATCAGTCTAGATGTATTCAATCTATCATTTGCATGTAGAAGGCGCACAACAAAATTAACGTTATAGCCTTGGATTGCATTACTAGGAGTTGTGTCAACAAACGAAATTCATTCCCTTATCATAGCCAGGATATAGAACATAAGAATGGTGTCGATACCAGGTAACACTGGCGCCACCTAGTTTAGGTTATGTATTGCTCTTACGTGTGGAGCATACGTATGTCTCACATGTACAGGCCATGCTGAAGTGAAGCGCGACGGGCGAGTCCATTGTTCATATCCCGCTCTAGGGGGGATATGAGGACCATTCCACATCATTTGGGGAGGTTCTGGTCGTTTTTGGCATAAAAACAATCGGTTTTACTCGGTATGTATGACAAATAATACACTGTCACCCCTCGGCGATATACACGATCATCACGCCTCGCTGACGCTCGGCATGATATCGTGTATATCGCCTCAGTAACAGTGTATTATTTCACACATAACGTTCCACTACCCAGTTCTTCCACATGTTCTGCTCCTTAAAGATTGACAACCAGAACATCTAATAGATCCGCGAATTTCTTCAATTCTTTGGGCGGCAAGTGTTTATTGGAGTTGTCGATTTCTTCCATATATATGGCTATCTGACGTCATTTTTTCGCCGTACTTTCTCTCTAGTCGCTCTTTTGCAGCTTCATATGCAGCGGCTGAGTGGCCAAGACTCTCCACACACTTCAGGGCTTCATGGGATAGATAATGCCTCAGTTGCAATAATTTATACTCTGGGGTTGCAGGGGCTTGATCAATCCATGCAGAAAATGCGGCTTTCCAACTTTCATACGTCTTTTTGTCACCAGAGAAGACAGAAATTGACACTCGCTTCAGCTCTTTCCACAGGGCAGTACCGATTTCGTGTGGTGTGAAACTTTGTGGCAATCGGTTATTTTTGATATGTGTTATTTGTGGTTGAAAGTTGTTATCTGGGTGTCGGTACACGTCAGCAGCTTCTAATCCTTCATTTATGCCAACTTCTCGAAAGACGTCTGTCAATATCTTCGTTCAACTTTGATAGGTCTTCACTCATTCTTTGATGATAATTTGACATTTCTGTTTTTTTCTTGAAATTCTTTACGTATTTTCTCGGGCAATTCTCTCTTCTTGATGACGTTGACGAATGAACATTGTTGATATCTCAGGGGCTACACTTGACGGATCACCCTTCCGGCTCTCCAGGTAATGCTGTACCTGCTCATAGATTTCACCCATATCTGCTTCGATGACGTCCATTCCTTGTGTTATTTTACCGCGTGTGCTACTGTCACCAGTGTATTTGTATACTTCAGATAAATCGGACATGATGTTCATGGCATGTTTGTGTGCGTCACATGGTTCGTCACTCAGCTGACGTACCTGCCGACGACTGGGCAAATCTTCTTCATCAATCACCAGCACTAACTGTGTTTTCTTGTGTGTGAATGCTGACTTTGCCTTCGCTTTCATCTGTCTCAATATCATCATCTTCTCTTCTATTGTTTCGTCCATCTTTTCCGCCTTTTTTTACTGTTTGTTTGCGTAAAACCACGCTCTGCTACAAATTTGGGATGAATAAAAGTCTCATGTTGTTTCCATGTGGTTTTCAATCTGCACCATAATCGGTGAACTACAATTTGTACATAGCGAACCATAGATTTTTCATATGTGGCGATTTTGCCCGAAGATCGCGGCAGGAGTCTTTGCAAAACACTAGCAAGTATTACGGCCTATATTTAGATTGCTCGAGTTCGGAGCGTGCGCTGCCTAGCAACGCACTGTACTTGATCGCGCCCAGTAAACTATAACAATGGTTTGACCTAGTTTCTCCTCCCGCCTCTTGGCTCGAAATATACGCGAGCACTTGCTTGGTCTGTGAGATTGTCCCAGAGCAAGCCAAGAGGCAGGACGAGAGGCTCGCCATGAGCTTTACGTCCCTGTGACTTGGGTAAGGCCCACGCGGGCCCTGGGGACGATTTCCATTGGGGGCCCAGGTGCGGGAGACCGTTGTTGACTCGGAGGCTCACGCCCTGTGGATCACCGGTTTTCTACCACCTGGGGTGGTGTGACACAGGCTCTGGCAGACCGTCGGGCTGGCTCAGAGTTCCATCTCTGTGACAGTGCCTTCGGCGAGGCCGGCCATCAACATGCCCACGTGTACGGGTTCCGTGGTGCCACTCCCATGGCATCTCGGGCTCTACATAAGGCTACATTACCATAACTATGTAATATGCATGTTGTAGTTAAGGAGTTGGTGAGATGCATGTGTTATGTCGTAGTGTATGACGGCCGGACTCGTTCCGGGCTGACTGTACCTGGTTGTAGTGTTCCGTAGAGTAGTGCCGGACGCCCTGTAGCGGGTGCCCGCTGAACTTTACACATACAATACAGAAAATGTGAACTGCAAGATTTTTCTTGTCAATAGGAAATTAGTTATGATCCATTCTATTCTATACTAAATAGAATTTTTTTACCACAGTGGTGTGGTTCCAAATGGCGGTGATCCCTGGCCCACTGCAGACGTCGCTCGTGACGTCTTTGACTCGGAAGGGGTTTCTTTAGTGTTCTCCTGACACGATACCCAGCTCGAACCAATCGGCTGTTCACTAGTGTTCTGGATACGCGTGCACCTATGGCGTTCTGCCACTGTACTCTCAGGGCCCTGCCTCTGGCATGGTACGGCCACCAGTACACAGACGAATCAACAAACGGTCCTGTCTTCTTGTTGTCTTTATAGGACACCTTGGGCGAGATCTAGGAGTAGGCACACCTGTATCGGCGTTCCTCTTCAGGATCTTGCTTACCGCCCCCCCCGGCCAGTTATTTTGTCACCCCATTTGCACTCCTGTGGTGTCAATTGGCACGATAATCGCCTGATCGACAGGTGACATGCTTGGCTGAACATCAGATCATGTAACAACTTCATGGTGCTGATCAATTTGAATCTATGACATAATATTTCATCAGTTTAAAGTTGGAATCAATTTTAAAATCAGCCAAATTTAGCATTTTTGTTTGTCACGCAAACTTGAAAGTACATATCGAGATAGTCGGGAATATATAGGAAATATGCACAATTCGACAACAGATACTCAGAAAATTGCCGTTAGTCGTGCATCAAAACAGTGGATAGAGAATGATCGGCCTGCCTACATCGCCGGTTGCCACAGTATCTACACAAATACCAATGACGTCACGAGACTGTGTGTAGAAATCGCCCGCAACGCGGGCCGCTTCGAAGAAAAGATTGATGCGCCCGAATTTGAATCTTGTGTAACGGGTTTTCACCCTTTTGTGACGTCTTGATGAACCGGTTTTCTAGGGAGGTGGGTGAGTTGTTGTTTAACCGGAGCTGAAACGGTAAAACTCCGGGAAACTGCTACTGCTGTACGGTTGAACTCCGGCTAGAAGTCTCTAAGGTTGGTAGCGTGGTCTGGAATGGACCTCTTAACCGTTGTCCGACTGCTAATCTGCAACTGCACCTGTAAAGTAAGGATCCGGAGGCGTTTCCGTCTCCGGGTACTGCAACTGCTCCGTCGGGAAACCGCTTTACTGCAACAGCTCCGTCGTTTTCCGTCTTACTGCAAACTGCGACTGCGCCTGGAATAAAGAATCCGGGAACGTTGCCGTTTCCGAATACTGCAACCGCTCTGTCAGGTTCCGCCGCACTGCAATCTGCTCCGGTTGGCTCCGCCTCACCGCAACCTGCGACTGCACCTGAAATGGAGTCTCTCGGAAGTGTTCCCACTTCCGGTTACTGCAACCGCTCCGTCAGGTACTGCCTCTGCAACTCCGTCGTCCGGTACCGCCTCTGCAACTGCTTCGTCGTTCCCGTCTCTGCAACTGCTCCGTCCGATACCGCCTCCGTAGTTGCTCCGTTGAATTCCACCTCCGTCTCCGTCTCCGTCTCCTTCCTCGGTGATCTGGGTTCTTAGATCACCCTAAGACGTCGTTACAACTTGGTCTTAACCGACTGTGGTCTTATCTCCCTTTACTCCGTATAACTGTCTTTTCCGGGAAACTAACTTTATTATAACTTCCAGTTCCCTAACGAACACGGAAAAACAACTCGGTTGAAGTTTTCATGTTTATTTTCCAAGTTCACAGTCGGAAGACTTAACTGCTATCATCTGGATGACTCTATCCGGAACAAGGGAGTACTCTGCTATGGGAGAAGGGGTCTGCACAGGTCGACGTCAGGACACCAACTCCGCCGTCCGCTGTGAAGCGGGGGCTTTTATAGACCTGAGACCCACGTCACGTGACCAACCTATTGTGACGTCATAGTCCGCCAAAACACTGATATTTTCCGGATTTCTAAAAACACTCTAGAACCAATCAGTGGCTGACACGTCACCTTTTAAACCGAAAACGAGGCTGATCACATGACCTTCCGGAAATAACGTCATTACGTTTTTGTACTCCATTGTTCCGGCTCCGTGTCCGGTTCCGTCTCCGTCTCCGGATCCGTCTCCGGCTTTACCAACATCATAAATTACTAAGTTCCGAGACGGAAAACCTTTAAAACATTAACAATACGGAACCGTATGAACCTTTAAACACACATACACCCTAATAAACGGTTATTTAACCATAATATGACAAAACACTAACATAATTACCTAGGGGAAACCTTTGGGTACGCCCCAAAACCGTTACACTCCCCCTTCCTTAGACTCTGTTCGTCCCGAACAGAACAATATCACATATATACAAATTGCCAACCATTAAACTGTCCGTAAAATCAAACACAACTTGTCTCCGTGATCCGGGTACTGGTATCTCTTAACTAGTTTACCGTCACTGTACCCGGATATCTTGCTTGTTCCGTTTCCCACTTTTTAACTCTTAATTATACTAGAATCCGGGAAACGGTTCTTCTTTCTTCTCCTTGCGCCGACTTGACTTGCGACGACTTGCGACGACTACTGCCCACCAGTATCACGGCGCGAACTGCTCCCCGACGGCGGACGCGGTGGAAAGGTCTGTGGTACCAACGGTCGTCCGAAGCTTGTTCCTCTGGCATCAACCGGGAGAAGATCCGGATCATGGAGGCTCCACTGGGGCGGGACGTAGAATCCATTCCTGAGGCGTTCGTCCCGGATGGACCAATCTGGAATCCGGACGATCTGACGGGTCGGGACGAGACCAAACGGTGACTCTCTCTGCTCCATGATCTCCACGTAGACGCCGGAGTCTCTCATCTCGGCTGGCCCCCACTGCTCCGGTCCCCAACGTACTGCATAGTATCTGGCGTGCTCCGGGACTGCGGGTGCAAAGACGGAAGCGCTCCGTCCCCCAATATTCACCGGGAAACAATGTGACGGACACGGTTGAGTTGAAGGACCGCCAAACGGGTAGAATGTGTAGGGTGGACTCTGGGTTGGCGCTCGGACTTGGCTCCTTCCGGACCGCTCACTGGAAGACTGTCGAGGCCGGGTCTCCACCGGAGACAGGATTCCGGGTGTAGCTCTGGCTTGGTCTACCAGGATACTCCTCCGGGCTCTCTGCACGTCCGCATGGCTTCGTTCAGACGCGGAAGACTCCATTCCGTCATCTCTAGCCGCTGAACTGGTTCTGCTTCCGGCTACTGCTTGAATGGTTGCCGGCAAAGTTCGCTCCGTGGATCCTCGGGTCTCCGTCTCACTGCCAGCTCTGCTCCGGTTTCCGCCTTCCGTTTTGGTCTCCGGTCTGCCTCCTGATCTGCCAATGGGTCTGCTGTCGCTCGGCTATCTGCTCTGCTATCTGCTCTATCTGCTCTGCTATCGGCTCGGCTATCTGCTCGGCCGCTGGATCTGATTTCTGCTCCGCCTCCGGGCCGGACAATCACACTGCTCACTGCTCTGCCACTGCTAGTTGTTCTCGGAGGAGGACTCCGGAAAAGGTCTTCCTCATCGTCTCGGCTCTGCATTTCCGCAATGTCCGCCACTCCCACTTCTGCCGTTGCTCCGCTGGAACCTTCCTCCAACAGCCGGAACTTGTAGTCATACACCCCCTTGCCTTTTCCCTTGACGCTGCCTCCGGAAGACTTGGGTGGGGTGTGTCGTTTCTCCTCTCGACCACGTTCTCCGCCTCGGTCCTTGGCTCGCTCCGGGCTCTCCTTCCTATATTCTCGGCGTTGATGGCGTCCGGATTTATCCGGCGAACGGCTGCGACTCCGCTTCTTTCCGCGGTCTCGATCTGCTCCGGTACCTCGAGATGGGTCAGGGCTGTTTTTCCGGGAGGTGTTCCGGGAAGAACTCCGGGTCACAGGCGGCTTAACCGGCTTCGGGTCTCCTGGTTCTTGCAACTCGTCTTCACTTGCCATGATTTTCAGCTCCGCTTCCTCTTCCGAACTGCTCTCCGCCTCCGTGGACGAAACGTCGGCTGCTAGTGTGGCCACCGACTGGGTACCGGAACGGTACCGGGTCCGGGACGAAACCGAACCTCCCGACTCCGACTCCGTATCCGACAACTGGTCAAGCCGTGTTACCGGCTTCTTGCTTTTCCGTGGGGTCATCTTGGACCGGAGGCTTTTCTCCTCAAACTGCTCTCTGCCCACCCTCAGTCGAATCGGGTTTGCGTCCATTGCGTGCCGGGACTGCAGATGCTTCTGTGTTCCCTCTTTCCGTCTGCTCCAATGGTCACACTGCGGACAGGCGAAGACGGTGACTTCACTTGTGTGCTGCTCCGTGACATGCCGGAGCAACGTGTGCTTGCTCTTGAACTCTAGGTTGCAGTCTCCACACTGGTGAGGGCGGGGCTTGCGGGGTGTTGTCTTTACTTTCGGCATTCTGATTCTCTGCTTTGTGTCGATGTTGACTCAGCTACAGCAAACTGCCTTCTGCATCCGGTAACAGCTAACTGCCCCTTTTATAGTCTCTGGAAGTCACGTGACTGGCTTATCTGCTTGATGATTGGCTGCTCAGCAAACTGCAACTCCTCCTGGTGGTCTTCTTGGATAAATAATATTTTTTTTTTTTTTTTTTTTTTTTTTTTTTTTTTTCGTGTTGTTGCTGCTAACTGCCACCGCTTCTTCCGTCTCCGCCAAACTGCCAACCGCCTCCGTCAACCGCTATACTGCCAACCGCCTCCGTCTACTTTCACACTGCCTTCGCTTCCGTCCAGGAGTCCTCATCTGCCGTCTCATACTCCGACTCATCCGTCTCCGGCTCCGAAGTGGGAGAAGGTGGTCTATATTCCCACACCCGGATCTCTGCCTCCCAGTCTTCCACCGGCTGATCTTCCTCTTCGGGTTTCTCCCAATCGTCTGCTTGATCCGGCATAACTGCTCTGACCGCCTCTGCAATTAGCTCCATCTCCTGATCCCAGCTTTCCGGAGGAGCGTCGTCGGCGGCCCGGAGACAGCCCTGTGGATCCGGAACCCATTCCGGGAGATCTAACTGCTCCGGTTGTCCGATGGGGGCGGCTGCTCCGGCATCCCAGTCAGGGCCAAACGGAAGCTGGTCCGCATAAGTTCCCGGAACTGTATTCTCCCTTGGTGACCGGGTGCAGAATCGCCGGAAGCGCCTATGCCGGGACTGCGTTGCTGTTCCCCGCCAGGCCGAATCAAAGGTTCCCACATGGTTGAGGGTGGCCTCGTCCTGAGGAGGACGGTTCCCGGAAGGGTACTTCCACCCGTGCATCTCCCGGAGATGCCTCCTAAGGTCGTTCGCCCGGTTGCCATAGAAGGCACACAAACAGCAATGAAATCTCTGGGCTGGGCACACATGCCGTCTCCGGTCCCTCGCACTCTCAAACATCCGGTCACACCGCTTACACAGCCGGCTATAATCCAGTGGCTGCGGGGTTGCCCAATCTCTGCTCCGGCCGCGATCTTGTCTATCAAGGAACGCCGAGTAGGCCATTCCGGAAGGCCGGGAAACTGAAATTGTCGATCTACTGCACCGCTTTTACTGCACCGCTTCTTCGCCGCCTCTCCGGACTGGTGGTCTTCCGGGAAACACTTAGTCGTTTTTCACTGCAAAATCTGTTGCTGCCGGAAAATGCTGGACTTGATTCGATTCCGCCAAACTTTGTCTGCGATGTGCACAGCTCGAGGTCTGCTCTCCAACTGCTGTCAGAGCCCGATTTCAAGGCCCTTATATACCCTTTCTGCTCACGTGATTTGAAAAGCTCCATGCTGATTGGCTGCCTCAGGAGTGACGTCACAATTATGCAAAAACTCAACCGTTAACCGAGAGGTGTCCGTCTCCGGCTCAACCGGCTTCTCCGGGTTTTTCCGGCTCCCTTTCAACTGCTTCTCCGAGCGAAGTATCTGCAATTTTGAAGTATCTCTGCCATCAGGAGGGTTGAAAAGAGTCTCAGCCAGTTGAATCTGCCTCTCAGACGAACATCTAGACTGCAAGTTGGGCGTTTCCGCCATCTGTACTGCTTCGTCAACTGCATATCTGCTCACTGGTATTACTGCTTGTCGACACTGGAAACTGCATACATTCTTGTCCAGAAGGAGGGCCCTTCCTATCTGGAATGATGTTTCACCGCTTCTGTCGATCTGCAGCCGGTTTGCTGTCTCTGCTAAGTGGAAACTCCGGTTGGATGTCTACAGCCGGAAAACTTTTCCGTCTTAATTCTCTGAATACGGAAGACGTGTAGCTGCTTCTCTGGAGATACTAGACCGCTAACCCAGGTTCTTCTGGACCCCTGGCCGCTACCCTGGACTGGTTGACTATGCGCTCAAACCAGTCAGAACCTCTAGGATGTCTCTATCCGGTCTCTGCACCGCTTTCCGCTCTGCTTCCTTTCTCCGCCCTGTTTCCGGAACCAGCACTTGCTCACTGCTCCGACTTCTTGCGGTCGCTCTCTGCCGGAACTCAACGTTTTACCAGGGTCTCAGCTATCTCCTTCTCCTGCTCTACAGCTCACTCCGTCTTCTCATAATTCTGCGTCCTCTGCGGCTTTACTCCGAGTCCGTATCCGACTCAGAGACCGTCTGTTCCGTCTCCGGAACACTACTCTGCTTCGGCGGCTCCGTCTGCCTCCAGGAATCCGCCATCCTCCGCTTCATCCATCTCGGATGCTTGATACCATTATACGGTTTCAGCAAATCGAAGTGAACCACCTTCTGTCGAGTTTCACTCTCTGCAATCTCGTAGGTCACGTCGGTAAATCTGCTCAGCACTAGCTTTGGACCGCTCCACTTCCTCTGCAACTTGGGAGCTTTGCCCTTCTTCCGTGTTTTGACCGCCATCCACACTCGGTCTCCTGGCTGGAACTGATTGTCGACCTTCCTCCGGTCGTACAGCTTCTTCTGCCGTTCCATTTCTCTGCCAGATTTCGCTTGAACCGCCTTGTATACCGCTTCTAGTCGCTCCCGGAGCTGACTGCCATACTCTGTTACTTCTGCCGTTGATTCTCCCGGCGGTCTGCCAATCAGTAACTCAACCGGAGTGTTGACTTCTCTGCCCAGCATCAGCAAGTTGGGACTCTGCCCGGTTGTCTCCTGCGGGGTACTCCGGTAAGCTGCCATCGCCAACGGTACCAGCTGATCCCAGTTGGTCTGCCGCTCGCTTACGTACAGGCTCAAGATCTGCTGCAGCGTCCGGTTGAATCGCTCGATGAAACCGTCCGACTGAGGTCGGAAAGCGGTTGTCCGTGTCTTGTGAATCCCCAGGATTCTGCAAACATTTCTCAGCAAGTCGGACTCGAAATTTCTGCCTTGGTCGGTGTGTATCTCCATCGGGATACCGTACCGCGCTGCAAACTGGTTGACGAATATGTCCGCAACCGTCACCGCTTCCTGATTCAGCATCGGGTAAGCCTCTACCCACTTGGTGAAGTAATCACCGATTACTAAGATGTACCGGTTCCCCCGGGTGGATTTAGGCAACGGACCCATCACGTCCATTGCCACCCTCTCCATGGGCGCTCCAACCCGGTATTTCTGCATCGGAGATCGTTTCAGGTTCTGCATACTTCTTGACGCACATTCGTCACAGCTCAGCACCCACTGCTTTATGTCCCGCATCATAGCCGGCCAGAAATACCGCCTCCGAATGCTAGCCGCCATCCTTCTGCTTCCGAGGTGTCCTCCCGTCCGGCTCTGATGGGCCAGACGGAAAATCTCCTGTCTCAGCTCCTTCGGGGTTATTAACTGCATTCGGCTGGTTCCTTCTGCCGTTTTCCATTTCCGGTAGACTACTCCGTCGACTTTCAGCAAGGTCTTCCGCATCCCGTACAGCACTTTCTCCTCGCTGCTCATGCTGGAAAAGTCTGCACTGCCAGCTGTACCGCTCCCGTCGATCAGCGACGTCACCAGTGAGTACCAAGGTTCTGCTTGCTGCATTCTCCGCAAATCATCCGGTCGATATTTCTGCCCCAGCACAGTATCCTGGTCCGCATTTTCCGCCAGCCTAATCTGCTCTGCAACCGCATCCGCTTTTCCTGGAACTGCCTTCTCCGTCACCGCAACCGCAACCGGCTTCCGGGATGCTGCTTTCTCCGTCACCGCAACCGCAACCGGCTTCCGGGATGCTGCTTTCTCCGTCACCGTAACCGCAACCGGCTTCTGGGACACTGCTTTCTCCGTCACCGCAACCGCCACCGGCCTTCCGGGAACAGCTTTCTCTGCCACCGCAACCGGCTTCCGGGAAACAGCTTTCTCCGCATCCGCCTTCCCTGCAACCGCCACCGGCCTTCCGGGAACAGCTTTCTCCGTCACCGCAACCGCCTTCCTTGGGACTGCTTCCTCCGTCAGTTCTGCTTCTCCGCCCGATCTCCTTGACCGCTTCCGGCGTCCCCCCTTCCTTGGCTTGGGCTGAGGAGTTTCTTCACTTCGTGTCTGCCGGATTCTTTCTCCGAAGTTCCAGGCGTCTATCTTGGCTTGTTTCCAGTCGATTTTTCCGCATTGGCTGCATGGGGATCTGGACAAGGCATCCGCATTATTATGGATTCGCCCCGGACGATGTTCGATGTCGAAATGAAACTCACTCAGGAGCTCAATCCACCGGGCTACCTGCCCCTGGGGCTCCTTGAAATTCATAAGCCAGGTAAGACTGCCATGATCCGTGCGAAGAAGGAAGTGTCGTCCCAGCAAGTACTGCTTATTCTTCTGTACCGCAAACACAACCGCCAGGAGCTCCTTCCGGGTGACACAGTATCTCCGTTCTTCTTTGGTTAGGCTGCGGCTCAAGTAGGTTATCACCCGCTCCTGGTTGCCCTGCTTCTGTGACAGTACTGCTCCCAGCCCGGTGTCACTGGCGTCCGTGTCCAGGATATATCGGCCTTGCTCCCTAGGGTACCCGAGTATCGGTGCCGATACTAGGCGGTTCTTCAGCTCTGCAAATGCCTGTTCTTGCTCCGTCTGCCACCGGAACGGCACCCCTTTTTCCGTCAAGTGATTCAGCGGCGCTGCAATCTCGGAGAACTTCGGCACGAACTTCCGGTAATAGGAGCAAAGTCCCAGAAAACTGCGCAGCTCCGTCAGGTTGGTGGGTGTCCGCCACTTCCGTACTGCCTCCGTTTTTGCCGGGTCGGTGCGGATACCGTCTCTGCCAACTATGTGACCTAGGAAAGACACCTCCGGCTGGAAGAACTTGCATTTTGACGGTTTGACTTTTAGGTCTGCCTCTCTCAGCTTGCTGAACACCTCCTGAAGATCACGGATGTGATCCTCCAGGGTCTTGCTGTAGACTATGATGTCGTCCAGATATATGAGGCAGGTCTTCCAGGACAAACCGCCTAGCACCTTCTCCATCAACCGCTCGAACGTACCCGGAGCATTGCACAAGCCGAAACTCATCACTTTGAACTGGTAAAGGCCGCCAGGAACACAGAAGGCCGACTTTTTCCGGGCGTCTTCATCCATCCCGACCTGCCAGTAGCCACTGGTCAGGTCGAGAGTGGAGAACCATTTAGCGTCTGCACAGGCTGCTATGGTGTCGTCTATTCTCGGCAACGGATAAGCATCTTTCTCCGTGACTGCATTTAACCGCCGGTAATCGACGCAGAACCGGGTGGTTCCATCCTTTTTCTTCACGAGGACAATCGGTGAAGCCCACGGACTGCTAATTTCTTCAATGACGTTCTTGTCTTTCATCTCCTGAATCAGACTGCTCACCAGCTCCCTCTTGTCTGGCGGAATTCGTCTGGTTGGCTGCTTAATCGGCCGGTGACTGCCCGTGTTTATCTGATGTTGTACCTCGTTGGTCTGCCCCAGTTCTCCGGCATCATTACTGAAGGTCGGCTTATTCCGAAATAGGAGGTCGGTTACTCTCTCGCGGAAATGACTCGGCACTGCATCCTGGGTCTGCTCTGCTAACTGCCGCAGCTTCTCGTACCCGCTCCAATTCCGCCCGGCCTCCGACTCCGTGGAAATCTGCACCTTCCGGCTCCGCTCCGCCAACGGCACAACACTGCAACCGGCTGCTAAGGTGGTCATCGTCGCCAACTGCGCTCCTTTCTTGATGATTACCGGCTCTGCCATCACGTTGATCACTCGAACCGGGACTGTTCCTTGCTTTATCCGGGATAAAGTTCTCCCGATCAGCCAAGGTCTTTTCTCCGTAGGCTCCTGCGGCATTTCTAGTACTCCTTCTGCTTCACGGACACTCTCTGCTTGTCCTATAATCAGCTGTTCCGTTTCCGGCGGAATTTGGTAATCTGCTACAGCGTTGATCGGAAACGGCTCCCTGGTCTGCTCGAACATGGTGAGGAACACCTCCTGGCTGCCCATCTGCATGGTCATCCGGTCGAAGTTTATGCCGGATACTCGGGAACGGATGAAATCCATCCCCAGTATTCCTTCGTCTTCACAGTCTGCAATCTCGAACGTCACGGTCTCAGCTACTCCTGCGATGTTGAGTGGGAGTTCTTTCCGGCCATGTGTCCGTATGTTACTTCCGTCAACCATTGAAAGACGAATCGGCGACCGCTTCAGCTTCATTCCGGGTTTCCGGATCCGTTCCCAGGTTTGTAGGTTGAGCATTGTGACAGTGCTGCCGGTGTCGATTATCAGCGTTACTGGCTCTCCGCATACTCTGGCTGTCACACACATGCCCACCTCGCCCCTGGGACCGGGTCCGTGAACCACCTGCCGGTTATGGGGGTGTCCTCTCTTCCGGGTCCCGGATTTCCCCTTTTCCGCGACCCGCTCTAGTTTTCCGGCTGCTGCTGCTGCTGTCGTGGCTGCTGCAATTGTTGCTGCTGCTGCTGCTGCTGTTGTCGCGGCGACTGCTGCTGTTGTGGTTGACGCCGCTGCTGCTGCTTCGGCTGCCTACAGTCTCGGGCAAAATGCCCTTTCCGGCCACAGTTGAAACATTCTAAATCCGCTCGGGAACTGCGCTGCTGCTGCTGCCGGCTAACCGCTTCCTTGACCTGAGTCATCAGATCCGCCATCTGCTGCTGAGTCTGCTCGGCTTGCTTCCGCAATTCGTTCACCTGCTGGCTCCACTCCGGCTCCGTGTTCAGCTGCCTCGTCCGGTGTCGCTCCGCTGGTCTGCTGTTGTCCGTTTTCATGATACTCTCATACTCGGTAGCGAAAGCCAGGGCCTGCGACAGCGTTTCCGGGTGGCTTTTCAATACCGACAACCGCATATCTCGGTTAGTCAGGCTGTTGCAGAAATGCATCTTCATGAGCACTTCTGTTGTTGCCGGATCTGCTTTTGGGTAAGCTAGCCGCGTCTTGCTCCGTATGTCTCTGGCCAGCTCGGACAGCTCCTCCTCCGGCTGCAATTTCCGTGTCTGCAATTCTGCCTGGAAAACAAATGTTTTCTCCCCCGGACAAAACTGCTGTTTTAATGCCGCCACAACCGTATCAAAGCTGCGTCTCTGCTCCGCGGACAGATCCAGTAGTATGCTGCGGGCGTTACCCCTCAAACTGACACATAAGTTCAGCGCCTTTTCCTCTGCTGTCCAACGGTAGTACCGAGCGTATTCAAGGAGGTGAGCCTCATATTCCGGCCACGGATCAGTTCCGTCGTATGTCATTAATCTGGCTACTCCTGCCCTTGGTGCTGGCTGTTGTACTGCTTCTGCCTGCTGCTGCTTTCCGGTTACTGCCAGGTGCTGCTGAAACACCTCCATTTGGGTCGCCAATAATCTGGTCAGGTTGTCGACTAAGTTCTCTCCGCCTTCCGGGTCCGCATCCGGTTCCCGATCGCCAGCCTGGTCCGGAAAGTTAATTTCCGCCTCTGCTAACTGCTCTGCAGGCTGTTCTCCTTGAGGAACCCGGAGGGGCTCGTCTGCAACTGCTTTCTGCATTTCCGGCTGCAACAGCTTCCGCTCGGCAGGACGAACCGCTTCCTTTTCCGCAACCGGCATCTGCAACGGCTCAGCTCCTACTGCTCCTACAGGCTGCTCCGTGTCCGACACGGCTGCCTTCAGCTGCTGTTCCGCCAATTTGCCCCGTCTAGTAGTCATACTGCAGATGATCCCACCGCTGCCACCAAAAAGTTGTAACGGGTTTTCACCCTTTTGTGACGTCTTGATGAACCGGTTTTCTAGGGAGGTGGGTGAGTTGTTGTTTAACCGGAGCTGAAACGGTAAAACTCCGGGAAACTGCTACTGCTGTACGGTTGAACTCCGGCTAGAAGTCTCTAAGGTTGGTAGCGTGGTCTGGAATGGACCTCTTAACCGTTGTCCGACTGCTAATCTGCAACTGCACCTGTAAAGTAAGGATCCGGAGGCGTTTCCGTCTCCGGGTACTGCAACTGCTCCGTCGGGAAACCGCTTTACTGCAACAGCTCCGTCGTTTTCCGTCTTACTGCAAACTGCGACTGCGCCTGGAATAAAGAATCCGGGAACGTTGCCGTTTCCGAATACTGCAACCGCTCTGTCAGGTTCCGCCGCACTGCAATCTGCTCCGGTTGGCTCCGCCTCACCGCAACCTGCGACTGCACCTGAAATGGAGTCTCTCGGAAGTGTTCCCACTTCCGGTTACTGCAACCGCTCCGTCAGGTACTGCCTCTGCAACTCCGTCGTCCGGTACCGCCTCTGCAACTGCTTCGTCGTTCCCGTCTCTGCAACTGCTCCGTCCGATACCGCCTCCGTAGTTGCTCCGTTGAATTCCACCTCCGTCTCCGTCTCCTTCCTTGGTGATCTGGGTTCTTAGATCACCCTAAGACGTCGTTACAACTTGGTCTTAACCGACTGTGGTCTTATCTCCCTTTACTCCGTATAACTGTCTTTTCCGGGAAACTAACTTTATTATAACTTCCAGTTCCCTAACGAACACGGAAAAACAACTCGGTTGAAGTTTTCATGTTTATTTTCCAAGTTCACAGTCGGAAGACTTAACTGCTATCATCTGGATGACTCTATCCGGAACAAGGGAGTACTCTGCTATGGGAGAAGGGGTCTGCACAGGTCGACGTCAGGACACCAACTCCGCCGTCCGCTGTGAAGCGGGGGCTTTTATAGACCTGAGACCCACGTCACGTGACCAACCTATTGTGACGTCATAGTCCGCCAAAACACTGATATTTTCCGGATTTCTAAAAACACTCTAGAACCAATCAGTGGCTGACACGTCACCTTTTAAACCGAAAACGAGGCTGATCACATGACCTTCCGGAAATAACGTCATTACGTTTTTGTACTCCATTGTTCCGGCTCCGTGTCCGGTTCCGTCTCCGTCTCCGGATCCGTCTCCGGCTTTACCAACATCATAAATTACTAAGTTCCAAGACGGAAAACCTTTAAAACATTAACAATACGGAACCGTATGAACCTTTAAACACATATACACCCTAATAAACGGTTATTTAACCATAATATGACAAAACACTAACATAATTACCTAGGGGAAACCTTTGGGTACGCCCCAAAACCGTTACACTTGATTTGGAAACTCAATTTAGGCACATATAACAACTTTTTCAGACCCAAATTTGTACGATCTCTCATTCTATAGACAAAATAAAGCTATTGCAGAATGAATAATTTTTGTCAATTCTAAAAGTGATTATAGCTTTAAACACCCAATCGATATATTCCATATTAAATGTCAACCCTGTATATCTAATGTTGGAAGTTCCATGTTTATTTCTCGTCCTTGTCATGCTGGACAACATAGAAGAGAACATACAGACGCACAGACAAGAGTGAATGCATGGGGAAGTATTCGCAATTGATTTGCACAACTAAATAGGTACAAAATAAGACTGTGTTCCAGTGTAATTGATATCCATCAGTCAGGACACCAATCCTCGCAATGGCGTAAACGTAGGAACACAGCTGGTAATGCCAGGCCATGCTGGGAAGTTTGCTGTGTACACGTGACAAATGATCCACTCACGAGATGATCCCTTTGCCACTGTAATATTATAATCACCTTTTCCGAGCCAAGTTCTTCTGACTACTGTCGCCAACAGGATCTGGACATGCTCGAGTAGTGTTGAAACATCAGTTTTCTTTTTAGTTGACAGTGAAACTGTGCGCGCTTGATATTTTGAAATTAGCCCAAGGACTAAGGTAGATTAAAGGACGATTATAGTTTTAACCATTACATGTATGACCTTGGAATTCGCAAGTCAAAGTCATCTTGGTCAAGCTCAGGCTCACCAAAATCCACCACCATATGATCTAGATGAAGATTACTGGCAGCTCTCATTATGAAGGAAAAAAGTGGCGAAAACTTCATAAATTAATTTTTAATGGGGCAATATTGTATTTTATTTCATATGGGCCTGGAAATGGCCCATAACTTGTAGTACCATTATTTTGGACATTTTTTTTCTTCGCTGCCCTTTCGAAAAAATCAAAATGGCCACCATGCGCAGACTGGCGATCTAAGGGCAATGAAACTTGTACATTTCACAGAGATATACAAACGGGAATTTTTGGAAACAGAAATCTCAAAATTGTCTGAACAGTTTTCGAGAGAATCAGATCTGGAATTGACTATTGTTTCGGCAAAGATGGCCACCATTTTGAAACTAAAAAGTACCTCCTCACTGAACTATTTTAAGGCAAATTTGTGCAAAATTTCAGAAATATCCGATCCTGAAGCTTAGATAAAAATGCAGACTGATCATGGTAATAGGTTTTCGGACCAAAACCTAAAAACAACCGTTTAATTTGTGTTATGTTGTTGATTCCGTATACAACAATATATGGACACCCATCATGTTGGATTTTGGAACACGTAGCTTTCTGCACACTGCACTACCAATGTGTATTGGGGTAGATTAAATTCAACAGTTACCGGGAGGTGACACTCGGCTGAGATATTCACCGCAATATTCATGTTTATACACCTTATTCAACCAGGTCACGTTGATGCTGCTGACTAACCACCAGAATACATCACTAGTTGACATCAACATTGTTATTGACATCACTTAATGTCATGTTTACACAAACCCGATTCTTAATGGTGCTGTATTCACGTGACACCCCGATAACTGACATGATTTCTTTTTAATAATACTTAGTAAGGAACATGCAGCCCATTGTTTCACGGCTTGAATGTCTCATGATCTGCGCATTATTTTCATAATCGTGAGTCTCTTAGCCTGAATTAAGGGGAAGCGCGAAGTGAACCCAGTGCAGGCCACAGACTGATGGGTGTGAGGAGACGACACGTAACCAAAAATCAGTCATCACGAAGGAAATAGACCAGATCGAGATGTACAGCAGGACAATGAGAACATCGATCCCTTTTCCATATTGCGTAAACAGGAGTGAAAATGTTTTATTCACCACATCGACGCGCATCGCATTGCAGACATGTATTGTTTCATGCCAACAATACATACCATTGGACTGAAAGAAAATGGCGAACCGAATCGTGAGTCTCCTAGCCTGAATTAAGGGGAAGCGCGAAGTGAACCCAGTGCAGGCCACAGACTGATGGGTGTGAGGAGACGACACGTAACCAAAAATCAGTCATCACGAAGGAAATAGACCAGATCGAGATGTACAGCAGGACAATGAGAACATCGATCCCTTTTCCATATTGCGTAAACAGGAGTGAAAATGTTTTATTCACCACATCGACGCGCATCGCATTGCAGACATGTATTGTTTCATGCCAACAATACATACCATTGGACTGAAAGAAAATGGCGAACCGCGGCATAATGAATGTATAAACACCTGTGCGCAACACTGTTCTCTGAGGAGATATGGATCTAAATTATGCTTGAAATATACTGCATTATCTCGGTCGTGCACCACACGCATCCAGCTTGTCTGTTTTATGGCAGTAAAACCTGAAAGACACTGCATCTTTGATATGTCAGTCTGTCTCCTTGACTGCATAAATACAACATATTCCACCTCGACATACAGGAATTCAGGGAACGTCCCCAGTGTGCTTAGAGTTTTAAACATTATGCCGAATACAAGGATTTAAACACCAGGAATTACCGAGCTTCTACACGTGTTCTGTACTACAACTAGAGATGACTGCAGACGGGCTTGATTTCATGACATGTTTCCTGACCTCTCTTCTTCTGCAGCGGACTGTATCACACTGTCCAGCAAAGCCACCATATCATCTGAGCATGCGCTCTTCGGGGAACACCATTGCTCAGTACACGCCCATGACGTCACAGATGTGTGAGAGAACGTGCCGTCAATATCATCATTGCTATGGTTACCTGATGACATGGATCGATGACAATCACGTGACCTGTCAGCTTCTAGATGGCATCATTGAAGGAACAACTCACTCGCTCGGACCCAATCAACAAATCTATGGTGAGAATTGTTTGGATTCTGGATTTTTTCCAACACATTACCAAATAAAGTCAATAATGATCCAGGTAATACTTAGAATGAACCCTTTATCAAATATCTCAAATAGCACATTTATCAGATCGAACACATCTTGATATGCACACTCGGCATACCATGGCACGATAATGCAACCCATTTTGTTGTGCATAAGAAGCTAAGGTCATTTCTGTACCCAGCCTTCTGTCCGGATAGTTTCACTCATATCGGCAAGAAGTGTTACCGGGCAGACAGTGAGTATTTGACCCAGCCGCAGGCATCACAGAGATGCTCAGAGTTTGACCCCAAGGCCCGTCTGATCGAGGTACTCACAGCTCAACACAAGGATGCCATGATTGAAGTTGCAGGTGGGAATCTAATGGCATATATATACAAGTTTATATAGATCTACCATAAAGAGATCTCGCTGATGCCATTATTGTCTGGACTGCTCAAGTTTGTTTTTCAAAATTGACTTGTCAACTGATTCTAACAGAAGCAGCTGGGATCACACGTGTTTGGACATCTGCCGAGCGTGTGGAGGGGAAAAACTTTATCTGGCCTCAGTCTGGTGTTACCTTTGATGAGACTGATGATATTTGGGGCGGAAGTGAACCGAATGGCGAGTTGTATGCACTGTACAAGAAATATACCAGTGGTGTCGGGTGGAGAATGGCCGATGCCCCCAATGCACACATCATCCCCTTCATATGTGAAATTAAATAAAGAAGCTCCTAATGACTCAATTAGTTCCTAAATATTCACTAATACACACTGCTGCTCCCCATGACGTATCTTGCGGAACATCAATGTTAGTGACTGAATTCATGTTTTTTCTGCTGTTGTTTTCCGAGTGATCACTACATAATATCAAATTTCACCTGCTTCAAACCAGCATTTAAATATGTGCAGTTCTCATAAGCAGCTTGACTCTGTCGTGATATGGACATGGACGTCATGGGAGAGTAAATATTCACAGAAAGAGCCATCCACAGATGTTACAACTCCCCCAATAACACAATAATGGACTGCGATAAAATAATAAAATGAATCCAATAAAACAATGATGGACTATGATAAAACAATGATGCGACTCCGATAAAATAATGATGCAACTCCGATAAAATAATGATGTATTTTGATAAAACAATGATGGATTCTGATAAAACGGATGGAATCTGATAAAACAATGATACAACTCCAATAAAACAATGATGGACTTTGATAAAACAATGATGCGACTGTGATAAAACAATGATGGATTCTGGTGGAACAATCATGGATTTTTATAAAACAAAGATGAATACTGATAAAACAATGATGAAACATGAGGAAACAATAATGCGACTCTGATAAAACAACGAGAGGCCATAGGCCACACACTTGCCGGACTAAGTACGCAATTATGACGTCATTTGTCGTCAATTCTATACTGCTAACTTACTGTGAATGGAGTTTTTAAATATGCATGATATAATCGTGTTTATATATGTTATGTTATAACCAGACAAGATCATAATATCTTCAAATGCTGAGTTTCCTTTGAAATTTTACCGATTTGTTGCCACAAAAACGTCAATTACGTCAAAACGGATATATCAATTTTGCAAAAAATTGACAGAGACCATCACAGGACGACACCACATCGTTTGCATATGCTAAATATGCAGTAAATGTTATAACTTTGCACATCTGACACTCAAAAGGCCAAAATGTCAGTCTGAAATCACATTTTACGTCATTATGACGTCAATTGACGTCCGATTCCGAAAATGACAACATATTTGGAAAGTACTCTCGAAGACCTTTCAAACGAGCTACTACTCGATATTTTTGCAAAAGGTCAAGGTCAAGGTCATTTTTGAGGTCAACTTCGACCTCAGGCGCTTGCAAAGGCTATCGGTCATACGCCTTAGGTGTAAATGCAAAAGTTGTTAGGCTAAGTGAGTGCAATACTGTGGATTTACTTTCGTGTCTCTATCTTGCTTACTTCTTGAGATATAGTGACCCACATGGTTTTCACTTGCAGGTCAATATTGACCTTGACTTTCGACCCTTGACCTTGAAATTTTCTGGAACGAAAGAACTTATTCTTGACTATAAAATGTTGTATTATCAGATTTTTACGCACATTATTGACGCTTTTATCAGCATCGACAGCTTGAAACATGCAATTTCGCTTATAATGGGGCCGATTTCGTTGCCATAGAAACGTCAATTACGTCATAACGAATTGGCCGATCGGGCTAAAAATTGACATTGAGCATGAGGGACCGGTCCCACATCGTTTCCGAGCATCAGATCGAAAATCGGAGGAGGTGACCTCCAAGGTCAAGTATTCGACCTCAGGCGAACTTCTCAAGGTCAAGGTCAAAGGTCAAGGTCACAGAAGATAGAACTCGAGTTTATCTACAATATGAACTTAATTTGAAGTCTCTAGGACCATTAGAACCGAAGTTATGGCCACTTATGTTTTCAACGTTTTGCTTGACCTTGACCTTGACCTTTGACCTAGACACCAAAATAGGACATTTTCTGGCCGGTATTCTACAGATTCTGCACACGAATTTTGGAAGCTTTTAATCAAGAACTGTGGACGCTAGAGTGCGAACAAACACACAAACACATCCACAAACACACAAACACATCCACAAACCGATCAACATACTTGCCGAAATCTTTAGATTCCGGCAAGTAATGATGGAATCTTGGTAACACGATGATTGACTCTTGGGCAAACTCAGAGGGTTTAGGGGGAAAGCATAGGAGGGAAAAGCTAAAAAATATCCCCTAACCATTGTTTAGGCCAAAAGTTGGGTCTTACAGGGAATTTTTCATGACTTACAAAGAAAGTTAAGAAAGTTAGGAAATTTAGCATTCAGTTAACCGGTAAGGTCCGTCCGTTAGCATGTAAGTATCAATCTATTACCACCAATACAATCAGATTTTGATGATGCCCATAACAAACGTAAAATACAACATTTTGCAATAAAAACAAAGCCAGACCAGATAGTTTATCCAAAGACACACTGGCGTCATCAGGGGCAGACAGTGTGTTAAATGTAGTTGTTTCTACTGTACACCTGATGGAATTAGTATACAACTGCCCAACATCTTATGAAAATAATTTAGAAATCCGAAACTAACCCCATGGAATAGATACATGACAAGTACAAAAGTACCCAATCACAAGCCAGAAGGCTACTGAGTTGATGGTATCCTCGGGGACAGATTTAACGTCCGCCAGCGGTGACACCGACTCAGTGGTATGAATGTAAGTATCAATCTATTACCACCAATACAATCAGATTTTGATGATGCCCATAACAAACGTAAAATACAACGTTTTGCAATAAAAACAAAGCCAGACCAGATAGTTTATCCAAAGACACACTGGATATCATGTCCGATTAAATGCGTGATGGACTCTTGATAAAACAATCATGGACTACGATAAAAAAAATGATGGACTATGATAACAGAATAATGATCCCCAATACCACAATGATGGACTCTGATAGAACAATGTGATGGACTCTTGATAAAACAATGATGGACTCTTTATTAAAGAATGGTGGACTATGACGGACCATGACACCACAATGATCGACTCCGACAAAAACAAAAACAACAGAAATTACAACCACTGGCTATGATAACGAGAATTCTCATTGAATGAGTGTAATTCATATCGAAAGGATATCTGGAAGTACATGTAACATTTTGGTCCAACCAGTATCGGCAAGGCAGTTGCCAACACTGCAAACTAGTATATTTAGTTTCAATTTCTGATACAAAACAGATGTATTGTCACCAAATGAAGTTTGGTGATTACTTGGATGCCAGATATCCGAAGGAACTTGAAATTAAAGATACTACAGACTCCTATAATTTGTCCACTTATTTATATCTTAAGATTGGAGGTTTCATGCTTATTTCTCATCCCTGTGATGCTGGACAACATGAAAGAGACCATATAGACACATATACAGGAGTGCATGTATGGGGAAGTGTATTCAATTGATTTTGCAACTAAATAGGTACAAAATAAGACTGTGTTCCAGTGTAATTGATATCCATCAGTCAGGACACCAATCCTCGCAATGGCGTAAACGTAGGAACACAGCTGGTAGTGCCAGGCCATGCTGGGAAGTTTGCTGTGTACACGTGACAAATGATCCACTCACGAGATGATTCCTTTGCCACTGTAATATTATAATCACCTTATCCGAGCCAAGTTCGTCTGTCTACTGTCGCGAACATGATCTAGACACACTCCAGTAATGTTGAAACATCAGTTTGCTTTTTAGTTGACAGTGAATCTGTGTGCACTTAAGTAATCCTTGATGTTTAGAAAATTAGCGCAAGGGCTAAGATACATTACGGGACAATTATAGTTTTTACCATTGCAGGTATAACCTTGCAATTTGCAAGTCAAGGTCATCTTGATCAAGTTCAGGCTCACCAAAAATATACCACCATATGATCTAGATGAACATTTCTGGCAGCTCTCATTATGAAAGAAAAAAAATGAATGGGGCAATTTTGTATTTTTTTTTTTGCCTGGAAGTGGCCCATAACTGATGGTAACATGATTTTGGACATTTTTTTCTTCGCTGCACCATGGAAAAAATCAAAATGGCCACCATGGGCAGACTGGCCATCTAAGGGCAATGAAACTTTTCCACTTCACAGAGATAAGAAAGTGGAATCTTTTGGAACCGAAATCTGAAAAGTTTTTGCATGAAAGTTTCGAGAAAATGCCCATCAAAGTCAGAAATTGACTATTGTTTTGGCAAAAGTGACCGTCATTTTGAGACAAAATAAAGTGAAAGAACAAAAAAAAAAAATAAAAAAAACTCCCTATTGAACTATCTTAAGGCATATTTGTGCAAAATCTGAGAAATATGCGATCCTGGGCCCTAAAGATAAAAATGCAGACGAACATGCTAGTAGGTTATCGGACAAAAACATGAAAACAACTAAATTAAAAATAAATTGTGCTATTTTGTTGGTTCTGACTGCACCAGAATAGGGGCACCTATCACGTTGGCTTTTGGAATACCTAAATTTCTGTACACTGCACTACCAATGTGTATTGGGGTAGATTAAATTCAACAGTTACTGGGAGGTGACACTCGGCTGTTTGTGTTTGTCAAGCAATTGTTTATCATAGCACACATGAGATATTCGACGCAATATTCATGTTTGTACACCTTGCTCAATAACCAGGTCGCGTTGATGTTGCTGACTAACCACCAGACTACATCACTAGTTGACATCAACATTGTTATTGATATCACTTAATGTATTGTTTACACAAACCCCATTGTTTAATGGTGGTGTATTCATCTTCGCGTGACACGCCAATAACTGACATGTTTTTTTTTTCTTAATAATAGTTAGTAAGGAACATGCAGCCCATTATTTCATGACTTCAGTGCCACCTGATCTGTGCATTATCTTCATAAATACTGAATCGTGAATAGCCTGAACTAATGTGAAACGCGATACGAGTGGAGCTAGTGCAGACCACAGAGGAGTTTGATGAGGCGACACGTAACTAAAACTCTGCCATTAAAAAGGAATCAGACCAGATCGAGATGTAAAGCAGGACAATAAAAACATCGATCCTTTTTCCATACTGCATGAACAAGAATGAGTATATTTTATTCACCACATCCATGCACGTTGCATTGTCGACATGTATTGTTTTGTGCTAACAATACATACCATTCGACTGGAAAAAAATGGCGGGTCGCTGCATAATCGCGGGCGTAGAACTGTTGTGCTATGAATGCCCTACGCGATGTTCAATGATACACCCTACGCGGTGTTGATTCCCTTTACCGACTAACAAACTAGACAACACGTGCTTACGAACCAAAACTTCAGCAATAGTGAGTTTTAGTAAAAAAAACCTTCATACAGCAGTCGGTTGCTTACCAGTGTTGATGAAATATGTGCACAAAATGAGGGCTGTTTGTTTCTGAACAGTGATGACAATATATTTACTCAGCAATATTGGAAAATTTGTCACTTCTGTAATGTGTTACAGTCAAAGATCAAAATACAAGCATCATATTTGTGTTTCATGAATCATGTGATGTATATATTGCGTTTTATATGTCGGAATCATGGTAAAATTTTCGTTGCACCTGATACCCTTTACGAAACATTGTCACACACAAAGCTTTCCTTGTCGCATGGTGCCGCTACCCCTTACACACTGCGCCATCATAATAGGTTTAAAGCAAATTCAGTTTAGAAGCACTTTCACTTTTCTTACATATCGGGTACTTTCTACTCCAGGTTCTATGTTGTTCTTGGTATTCAAATAAATCATACTTATTATAATTTATCAGACGGAATTCTTGCCAGTGGTCCCTGTAATTGGAGGCGGAGAAGCCCCTGCAGTGTCAAGAGAAGGGATGTTCAGCAACGTTGAAATGTTTTTATTCTGCAAAGATTGGTTGGATTGCGTTGTAAATGAAAACGCAATCCTTTGTGTATTGTGGATGCGTTATTCTTAAACTACTTTTTTAATCGTTGGATCCGTCCTGCATTTTTGAAGCAACTGCCTTCGAATGTATGCAATATTTTTTTTCAAAACTAAATTTTATTGAAAATCGTCTAATACAACACAACAAAACGTGCTCACATTGGTTTTGACGATTAGAGTCCGTCCGAGTTTACATCCGTTTTAACACACATTTATGTCAGTTCTGTATATAACAAAGGAAGTGTTTCCGTCATACCCGGATGTAAACAAATGGTCAAATTGCCCTTAAAAGTCCACATAGAGTACATTCTCCAGTTTTTATATGTATACATAGTGTAGTTATGAGAAGATAATTAGTGATATACGGTGGTGTGCGTGGAATTGTCAGTCCATCTTGCACTTTTATGCTTTGTTTACATCTGCGTGTGATGGATACAGTTCCTGTGAACCGCCTATTTACGTGTGAACCGCCTGTTCAAATAAGCAAAATTTCGCAGAACACTGGGTTGCAGACATAACATTTGATGTGAGTACGTCTGATTGAGTAAATTTCACATGTTGAATATGAAATATAGTTTTAAAAAAATATTGCCTGTTTTCGAAGGCCGTTGCTTTATTAATGTATACATGTAAGATATATTTTCATATATAGATATGTTAGTATGTCTTTATTGCGAATGATGACAACAAAGGACTTTTCTCAAACTCCTTCTCGGAGTTGTCCTTCAGAATGACAAGACCTCACATAAAAATGGGAAAACGTCAATAAAATGGGCAGAAACGTGCCATAGGTCCTTGATTATTGGTGACAATACGTACACAGTTTCGGTCGCTCCATTTCTCTGAAATACAAGTTTGAAATGTCACTATTCGTTTTCAAATTTAGCAATTTATTTGCACAAAGTTTTCAGGACAAAGTGTGGTAAAGGGAAACATCTCCAAAAAATGACACTTAGTAAAGGGAAGCATAACACTGCGTGGAGGGTATCATCAGCAAATATTCCACCAGTGATTCAAATGAACAAAAACATTGCACGTTGAGGATTATTAATTCTTGTGGAGAGTATTTCAGTTATATGGATTCGGTCTTGGAATATGAATTTGTCTGTTTGTCGGTATACATTTCTACTTTTATACACCTATGCAATATTTCCGAAGTGCCAGTGAGTACTGTTTTATCACAGATACTGATAAAACCACATTTTTAATGACGGCGATGAGAACAAGTAATGTATTTGCATCTAATATGTCCCTAGGTGAGGCCTGTGTCATCCATCAGTATTTCAGAAATACAAATATACTACCTACATGCTTCACTCCTGTGTGTGTCCAACTGGCACTGGAAATGTTCACCTGAGCACGTGTTTTGGTAGTGTGTTAATCGGTAAAGGGAATCAACTCGGCGTAGGGTGTATCATTGAACATCGTGTATCGCATTCATAGTGAAACAGTTCTACGCCCGTGATAATTAATAAATAAACACTTGTGAGCAATAGCGTTCTCTGAGGGGATATGGATCTAAATGATGCTTGAAACATGATGCATTAACTCGGTCGGGAACCACACGCATCCAGCTTGTCTGCTACTGAAAGACACTGCATCTTTGATATGTCAGTCTCTCTTGTGGATCATATAAATACACCATATTCCACTTCGATATACCACTACAGGACTTCAGGCAGCGTTACCAGTATGCTTAGAGATTTGAACATTATGCCGAATGCAAGGATTTAAACACCAGGAATTACCGAGCTTTAGACGTGTTCTGCACTACAACTAGAGATGACTACAGGTGGGCTTGGTTTCGTGACATTTTTCTTGACCACTCTACTTTGGCAGCGGACTGTATCACACTGTCCAGCGCATTATCAAATAACTCAAAGAGCACATTTGTCAAATCGAGTACATCTTAATACCCATACTCAGCATACCATGGCACGGAAATGCAACCCATTTCGTTGTGCATAATAAATTCCAAATCCAAAGTCATTTCTGTACTCAGCCTTCTGCCCGGATAGTTTTATTTATATCGGTAAGAAGTGTTACCGGGCAGACAGTGAGCTATTGACCCAACCTGGGGCGACCCAGAGATGCTCAGAGTTTGACCCGGAGGCCCGTCTGATCGAGGTGCTCACAGCTCAACACAAGGAGGCCATAATTGAAGTTGCAGTTGAGGATATAATGACATATACATTTATCAATCTCTCACAAGACTTCGCTGATGCCAATGGTGATAACTGACTTGTCGACTGATTCTAACAGAAACAGCTGGGTTGACCCGCATTTGGACATCTGCCGAGCGTGTGGTAGGAATTTTTTTTATCTGGCCTCGGTCTGGTGTTACCTTCAATGATACTGACGATGTCTGTGGTGGGTCTGAACCGAATGGCGATCGGTACGGGTTCTACAAGAAGTTTTCTAGTACTACCGGGTGGAGAATGGCTGATGCCCCAAATAACCACATCATCCCGTTCATGTGTGAAATGCCATAAAATAGCTGCTTAGACTCAATGAGACTTTTACAGCTGACTGAGACCCTTACAACGGACCTGTTGGATAAACAATGTTACTGATTGAATGTACTGCTGCACAACATAAAATGATTTCACTATACTCGGAGTTTTTTTAACTCGATTGATCCGACTGCTGCACAACATAAAATGATTTCACTATACTCGGAGTTTTTTTAACTCGATTGATCCGACTGCTGCGCAACATAAAATGATTTCACTATACTCGGAGTTTTTTTTAACTCGATTGATCCGATTGCTGCACAACATAAAATGATTTCACTATACTCGGATTTTTTTTAACTCGTTTACACTGTTTTTCGCTAATATTTTTGTGATGCTAAACGCTATCGTTCTATAACTTGTCATACTTCACCTTGGAGTCAAACGGCAATTCTCTATCAAATTTCAAACAGCTATCGCGAAAACTGAAAAAGTTGGCAATCTACCCCAATGTAAAATTTAGCCCTATTATTCAATTTCTTGGCCCGCACACAATTTTTTGCATTTGCTCGGTTTTGTAGCGGAGCAATGTTTCAAAATTAACATGTTTGTGTAGAGTACACCCCAGTGTATCTTCTGGTTCAATGTTACAAGAATATTTCGAATCCTGATGGATGTAAACAGGACCAATTCCTCGAATATGCTCAGATTCTCGAGATCCCGTTTTGGGCTGAAATTTAACATTGAGGTAGATTGCCGACTTTTTCAATTTTCGCGATAGCTGTCTGAAATTTGGCAGAAAATTGCCGTTTGACTCCCAGGTGAAGTATGCCAAGTTATAAAACGATAGCGTTTAGCATCACAAAAATATTAGCGAAAAACAGTGTAAACGAGTTAGAAAAATCCGAGTATAGTTTCAAACCAGGAAATTGAATATGTGCAGTTCTAAAGAGCAGCTGCACGCCCAAGAACATTTTCGACCAGGTTCAGTAACGTCATGGAAGGAATGTGTACACAATTAGCCATTGATCAATATTACAACTTCTCTGAACACAATGATGGACCTCGTTAACACAATGATGGAATTCAATAACACAATGACGGATGCATGAATTATAATGTCCCCAATGTTCATAACGAAAACTCCCAGATAACCATGATGGTCTGACTAGCTGACCCATTCCGAGTATGTGAAAAGTCCTGGACAAATACAGAAAAACAGCAACATCATCAACAATAACAATGGTTACCATTTGTGATGATAACGTGAAATCACGATGAAGGAGTGCAGTTCGAGTCAAAAGAATATCTGGAATTGAGTAGCACGTTTTGTTTCAGCTAGTATCGCCATGCTGAACAATGTAGGAGAGATCACAAACTCACAGACAACAATGAAAGTATAGGGAAGTGTCTTTGACAAGTTAAAAGGTGCAAAGTACTACTGTGTTCCAGTGTGATTCCACATCCTCCTCAAATCAAAATACCAACCCTCGCAGTGGCGTAAACGGCTGATATTGTTGGCTCCAAGGCCATGCTGATAAGTTGCTGTGACAAATGATTCGCTCATGGGGTGTGAACAATTTTCTGAGTCGCTTTCTTCTGACTGCTGTCGTGAACATCAGGATCTGATGGATGCTGAAGCATTAGTTGCCTCTTAGGTGACATGAAATTGTTGAATCTTTGATTCAGAAAGAAAATCATTTTTTGGTACGGTTTCCATTCCCTATACAATGAAATATGGACACATATCACTTTGGTTTCTGGATCATCTGGAGGTGTAAAATTATCTCGTCCGGCATTTGGCAGATTCCACGTAAGGCAAGTGTAATGTAACTATTTCAAATATATGTATGTATTATAATGAAAAGTGCGCTGGTTGTTAAGTTTGGATTTGAGTGAGCTATGCTATGCTATTGGAAAATAAAATAGCAAACCCTGCTAACAGCAAGTGTTTTGACGGAGAAAATCGAAATTGAGTCAGTACTATCGGTCAGACAACGTTAACGACGCGTTTTGAGAATATACTGAGGACAGGTAATCACTCAAAATCGGCACATGCAACACTTTTGAATTGCGAAAGGTTAGCAATAACGCAATCTTCACATGGAAGTTGATAAATGTTGCTTCGACGGCACAATTATGTGTGTAGAAATATTCTGCAAATATCGATATATGCTACGACATCAATATTATTACAAACGATCGAAATTCATCACGGGCAAAGTCTGCTATTGTGACGGGAGAATATTCTCTGTGCGATTTTTGCACTACATTAGCAGTTTTTTTAGAGAGGCTAACCAGCTAATACGTGGGCCACGCGCAATCAGGTGCTGTCACAACAGTGGGTGATACCAAAAATGACGCAGAGAAACTTCAATAGCATAGAAATGTACGTTTACCAATCTGGGTAAAGTAGGACGGTACCACGGGCTATCAGATAACAAATGACAGACTCATCTGTTAGGGCATGGGTTTCATGCATTTTTTTCGAATCGTGTCACCTAAATATCTTTGTGGACCTACCTGTTTTATCACTCACATGCCAGATGGTTACCATACCAAAATCAAGATGGGAAAATGCAAGAGCTGAGATTGCAGTGTGCTAGTGTTACAGTTAGCATCAAAATAGGACAGACATTCTCAGCTCTATGTACGATATCATGACATTACACTTGTCTGCCATCTGAAACGTTAGCAAAAGATTCACTCGCAAATACATTGTATCTATTGAAATTTGCAATACAAGTGGGGGTTGTGCCTGGACTGGCCCACTTTTGTCGTTGATGTAAACAATTACATGTTGTTGATGAACAGTCATCAAATAAAAACACTTCAAGTCTTTTACTCAAAGGTCCTCTTTAGTAAATTTATTGAGCAAAAGCTGCAACACACCATATTCTGGTTACGTGTGACAAGAGGGCCGATTATAACGACGTTCACCACGCTGTACAGTGCAGTTTAATAAGGTGACAAGAGGGCCGATTATAACGATGTTCACCACGCTGTACAGTGCAGTTTAATAAGGTGACAAGAGGGCCGATTATAACGATGTTCACCACGCTGTACAGTGCAGTTTAATAAGGTGACAAGAGGGCCGATTATAACGATGTTCACCACGCTGTACAGTGCAGTTTAATAAGGTGACAAGAGGGCCGATTATAACGATGTTCACCACGCTGTACAGTGCAGTTTAATAAGGTGACAAGAGGGCCAATTATAACGATGTTCACCACGCTGTACAGTGCAGTGTTCGTCCTGATGATAACCTGTAGAGCTATGGTGTGTTATATTTACATGACTTGTGTAACAATGCAGTACACAAATCTGTTAGTTGTAGTTCAGATGGTTCGTCACACCAAATTTTCTGATTTGTTACTACTCCAGTACATAGAAAAAACAAATGGCATGGGCGACTAACAAGAATCTGACACGAGAATCCCAGATGATTATTGCCAAATCCTCTCAAGTTGCCAACTCTGATATTATTTGAGAATGGAACAGCTCACCGTCTGCTCAGAAGTATCCGACGATTTGACAATATCAGTAAAAGATATTATCAATCTCCTGCTTATCTTGCACCAAACACTCCTACCTATCTTTCGCCAAACACTCCTGTTTATCTTGCACCACACACTTATGCATATCTTGCACCAAAATTACAGAACGAATATGATATGATTATTTTGTCAGTGACACGTATACCAGTTGGATATATTTTCTTGAACTCAGTATTGTGACACTCAACCTGTAGGGAATTCCTAGTTCGAACCATCGCTTAGTTGTGCTGCACCCATCAGGTGTTATCTCCACTCGGGAGCAATTACGTCTTGATGTGACACCTGCTGCTCTGGTCGAGGTTCATCTGGTCAGGACAGAGACGAGCACACAATGTTTGGCAGAATTCAAGTTTCTTTATTGTGAATCAGCGAACAAAGCTTGAGGCATTGAAAGTAAGTCTGTGCTTTTTACCTACGATAATGAACATGTCCTGATCGTGTTATTTTATTCTCTGTACTTGTTGGTGAAGACCACATTTAACTCGTGTACTTATCTTTCCTATTGCATTGAGCACTTCTGCACCGTTATCACCACATTTAACTCGTGTACTTAACTTTCCTATTGCATTGAGCACTTCTGCACCGTTATGCAAATCGTATTGTCAACAATTATCATTACATGATGATACATTCTGCGAGGCATTGTGCATTTCACGATTTACAACTAAGCGTTCATTTCATATAGAAACGTAAAGTTGTGAAATATATAAATGATCTGTGTACTATTTGTCTGGAAGACATGATACCAGAAAAATGGTATTTTTGTTATGCATAAATTGTTACAATATTTATTGAGCAAAAATTCCCCATGTATACTCCTTTGTGCTGTTCCTGTAAAAAATAATTATTTCTAGTCTCATACTTAGAAATATTAGCATTTGGATTCCTGATTTTATCGAACAAAATCGGAATTATTAAATAATAATTAAATAATAATAAATTAAGAATAATTAAATGAATTTTCAGTAAGTTAATAGTTATGTACCAAAAAATTGTTGACTGTCGTTTAGGTTTGCACAGTAAAGTTTTGAGCAATTGGTTTTGCATTTCTTTTGCTCTATTAACGCCCACAACTATCTCACTGACACAATTATGACTTGCTACATTTAGGAATGGAATGTGGTGAAATTTGTCTCTCCGAAATACGACGTGAGTTTATTAACCTCAAACCATTGTTTTAATTTGAGTATTGTAATTCTTGCATTGTTAACAAGAATATTTGTCTGGAAGACATGATGCCAGAAAAATGGTATTTTTGTTATGCATACATACCCAGAGAGAGAGTGTGTTATACGAGAAGGTCAATGAGGCGATAGTGCATGGACCCAGCCAATAACACTTTCAAGTGTACAAACTGTGCATGCCCAAAACAACACGCGTTTGTTCACGCGAGTCAGTACTCGTCACTCGCCATTGTTAATTCGGTTGATAAGTCGATAGGTGGCAATGCAACAACTCAACTGGAGAACATGGATATAAGTAAAGTTATCAAGGATTATTGTGAGACCGATTATGACTGGAATGATCTACGATCAATGATTAGTCTGAAATGTGTTTAACCAGACACCCTGTCCGGAATCCGTTTCGGCAGAGGATATTGAGAAACGATATTTTTCGGTTGGGAAACGATATGTTCGATCGGGAAACGCCAAGCTGCAAGGGGATATGTGTTGTTTTCCTCAATAAAGTGTGAAAAAATGGGTGTGATCATTAATCAGAAGAAAGACAAACATGCGCTGATGTTGTATAAAGTCTTCAGTGTTGACCAAACCTGCTATACTTGATGTAATATCGTTTTTGTGACGTAAAATGCAATGACAATAACACCGTTTTGAACAAATGAACACTGGAGATTAAATATGTGCCTGATGCACACAAAAAGTAACACAAGTCAAGAGAAACATTTTACATCGCCTCATTAATGAATATTTGCAGATTTTCTGAGTCATTGATGTTTCGGTGGGTAAACGACACTGTTCCGATTGGACAACAGTTCTGATATGGGTGTGTCGATTAGTAAACGATATCTTATTAGAAATTTATGGCCCGTTAATGCTCGTTTTTGGCTATTACTCATTCATACTTATTATTTCTTCAAATAGATGGCGTCTTGTGGCTTCAACGCCAGGTGATATCACTGTCATTCCGAGATTAAGGACTCTATACAGTGGAGAAATCTACAGTGTTAAGCAAAGTCTGCAATAGTAATTTTTCAACAATGTCTGCCCAAGGGGAACATTGTTTTCTATATGTTTACAATTGTTTCCTAAGTTGGAAAGTCGATAATGAGCGATATATTAGCCATTTCGTGCTCTGACCTTGGAAATGAGGTCAAAGGTCAACTTCAAGCTTATGAGAATATTCGGCATATATCATTTCCTGTATGCCCACAATTGATTCTTAAGATGTATAGTTGATAATGAGCGAGATATTAGCCACTTTGTTGTCTGACCTTGAAAATAAGGTAAAAGGTCAAATTCTAAGTCATGAAAACTTTCAGCATATATCATTTCCTATATGTCCACAATTGATTCCTTATTTGCAAAGTCGATAATAAGCGAGATATTGGCCATTTTTGTTCTGACTTTGAAAATGATATCAAGGCCAATTCCGAGGTCATCAGGAAATTCGACGTACATCATTTCCTCTATGTCCACAATTGATTCCCAAGCTATAAAGTCGAAGCGAGATATTAGCCATTTTGTCCTGTGACCTTGAAAATTAGGTCGAATGTGAAATTCAAGGTCATGAGAATATTCAGCATATATCATTTCCTTTATGTCCACAATTGATTCCTAATCTCTAATCTCAATATTAAGCGAGATATTAGCAATGATCTGTTTCCATTATAAAGCATAAGAGAATTTAACATGGGAAAGTCCCATTTGGGCTAAGTTTGGACCAAAATGGCCCACTTTGAGCGATTCAAGGGCAACGAAACTTATACATGTTGTAAAAGTACATGTACATAAAGGGGATCATTTCAAACGATAATCTGATAACCGTCTGAACAGTTTTTGAGGAAATGGCCGCCAAAGTCCAAAATAGACCGTTTTGCTGACAAAACAGGGCATTTTGACCTTTCAAGGGCATTGAAGGTCAAATTCAAGGTCACCACCGAAACCACAATATATGAATTCCTATTTGAATGTCCTAATATTTCAGCTCAAGCATGAAGTGTAGGAGCTTACTCCATACAGCTCCAATTATGAAGGAAAATTTGCGTGAAATCCAAAGACGTTTTCAAAGGGGGAATTTTTTTTTTGGTTGGATATCACTCAAAATGAATAGTGACTTGACTTGGAACGAAAAAATTTTTTTCACTAGCCTGTCGAAAACTCAAAATGGCCGCCACATGCAGATCGGCGATTCAAGGGCAACGAAACTTATTCACTTCAGAAAGGTACATAAGAGGAATCTTTTTGAACCAAAATCTCAGAAATGTTCAGACAGTTTTTGAGAAACAGCTAGAAACTGAATTTCGGGCTTTTTGGGGCCTTTTGAGCCTAAATATTGGGCCTATCGATCGATTCAAGGCACTCCATCTTTATACACAATGTCAAAGACCCAAATTACATTTTTTGAAACAAAAATCTCAAAACCTTTTCTATTATGTCGAGCCCGGACACATGATTCACCTTATTTCACACCCAAAATGTTGTGCATACTGTCATATAGTTTATAATTCACTCGAGGTAACCTTTCACTAAAGACCACACAGTATTGCTCGTGTATAACAGTTCATCTCGTATTTCATATGTACAATATTTTCCGTTTCCCAATCGAAACAGCATGGATTACCAACCGGCGCCTTCTCTATACGTATCGCTTACCCACCGAAACATCAATGGTTCAGAAAATCAGCAAATATTTATTAATGAGAGGATGTAAAATGTTTCTTTTCGATGGAGATCATGTAATAGCGGTGTTTCAGTTTTAACGTCTAAAAGTACGTGTGTTATACACGATATCGCTTAACCCAAAAGTACGTATACGGCTCGCATATCACAGGGGACCGTATCAAAACTCAAAAGTCGCATTTGAATCATGCAACGTGATATCTTGACAGTGAGTTCGAACAAGCGACTTGACTGTAAGTAACCCTACTTTAAAATGATTCGGTTCTTTCTTTACTAAGATTGCTTCTCGGGTAGCATTATTGGAAGCTCATTGGTTTCATACCATGTAAGATTGCAGTTCACATTTCGGCCGTTTCGTAAAAAAAATTCACAAAAATGTGACCATGTAATCTGTATACATGTATATTCAGGAATGTGACACAAGTATGATATGGATGATGTCATCAAAGTATAATAATATAAAAATATAGTTGAATATTGATTGAAAACTGTAAAATAGCACTACATAGCGTAAACAAAGCATTACATAGTGTAGTTTCGTAAAGGTCGTAATGTAAATCCACACGAATGCCTCCCTATTTCATACATCATAATGAGAAAGACGGTAACACGTATTTCACGGTTGCAGAAAGGCCTATTTAGGTATATTTTCTGTGGTAAGCGATAACAAACAATGTAAAAATCAAATTAAACTTCTTCAAATTGCTCTTTTGACTATGCGAAAATAGTTCTGGTATTTGTCCGGGTATTCTTCCAGTTCCCGTACCAGCCTATAATCACCAAGGCGGTTTGGTGGAAGGATACAAAAGACGATGCACAGAGCCCAAAATTGGTGTCTTGTAACTCTATTGGCCTTCTTATCATCCTTTTTCTATCAGAAAATACTTTGAATAGCCTATGACCACGTCTTAAAGTTGCAGGAGGAGGACGTACCTATTTTTTTTACCGACATGAGTTAAGTTCTAAACACATACGTCAGTACTCGGTGTGTACAGAAAAAATGGTACCATTTCTAAAATGACATGGCCGTCAAGAAACGTTGACATCGCCGTAAACGGTCGCGCGGCTTCAGTGTGTAACCGCCTTGAGTTTCCAAACTATAGCGATTGCACATACATTTATCACTGACTGAACACAAATCCGAGACTGTGATTGGCCAATCACAACGGTGATATAAACCCATATCCTGAATATTTATTTTGGCACCCGCCACTTACGATATGAGTTCCCGTATCAATGGCGAGTCTCGTTTCAGTCAGTGATAAATTCGTTACCCCATGTCTATCCCACTTCGGCCTCATGGGATACGGACAGCTAGACGTAGATATAATTCCGTATACCGTGAACAAACATGGGATAACTAATAGTATCCGTGATCAATTACTTGCTTATATCTTGTGCCGCAGATCAGTGTCGCACAAGGAAATGTCAGGAGATTTTTATATATACCGTCAATGTTCAGCTGTCGATAACGTTGTTCCAAGGGCGTTCTGTATTACTGTTCTGTATTACTATTCTGTATTACTGTGTTCCGTATTCGTTATTGAAAAAAAACGAGAGTCGCTAAATGCTGGATAAAGCTTGTGGTTGCGTTCAGAATACGAAAGGGTAAAGGCGTTGTTAATGTGGATGGAAATCAATTTTGCTCCGTGTATTTTAACTGCAGATGGTATAGACATGCCGATTCGAACATCAAATTACACGAAGTGTTGATAAACGATTCAAACATAACGTGCGAAAATACACGCTGACCCACTGTCTGTCTGTTATAGTCACTTTAATTTACTGGATTCTATAATCACTGGATTCTATAACGTACTGGATTCTATAATCATTCTTGTCTTCAATTTTGGTACATGGCGCAGCTTTGGGGCATACGGAACATCCACACTGATTTTCAGCGATATACATTCCAGGGTGGCAGAGCTATATAGCCCCCTAAAAATGTACCAGTATACTAGTAATCGGCTAGTAAGGCATATATGTTGACTGATAGGCAACCATTGCAATTTGCAATGATGAAATATTGACGAAATGACTAAAACATCATCACTAATAAAAACAGTCATTCTTCATTCAACCCCTGTTTTTTTCCCTAAAGCTGTTAACCTCCCATAGTAATAGTTGAACACATTACACTTTTGCTGTGCAAGGCAAAATTCCACGATGGCTGCCGCTGCCCGAGTGTCCCATACGTGAGTGTCGGTACATGTAATGCGCGCTTTGAATGCGATACTTTTGATATGACCCCCTGCTATATGCGAGCCTTATACGTACTTTTCGGTTAGGCGATAACGCCTATGACACGCCTATCTTTAGACGTTAAAATTGAAACACCGCTAGTACACCATTCTCTTGGCTCGTGTTACTTTTTGTGTGCATAAGACACATATTTAATCTTCAGTGTTCATTTGTTCAAAACGGTGTTATTTTCATTGCATTTCACGTCACATAAACGATATTACATCAAGTATAGCAGGTTTGGTCGACATTTAAGACTTTATACAACATCATCGCATGTTTGTCTTCCTTATGATTAACGATTACACCTATTTTTCATACTTTATTGAGGAAAACAACACATACCCCCTTGCAGCTTGGCGTTTGCCAATCGAACATATCGTTTCCCAAATGAAAAATATCGTTTCCCTCTGCCGAAACGGATTCCGGACAGTGTGTCATGTGTGTGTGAAAGCTACACGACAAATCTAACGTTTATCTAACGTTTGTATGGTGTGGGCAAAAGTTGCGCAAACAGATGAATTCATTCCTTTATAGCCAGAATAAACATCATATACAGTCAAACATGTATATACCAGCCATTATTGGGACTGCGAAAATCTGGAGCTTATAGACAGGTGGAGGCTATATGAAGGTTCATCACTAACCTAACAGATGTACTAAAAATGTAGGTAAAATTATAATAATTTTATTATCCATTCATGCATCACAACATACCAGATAATTGCAACATACGTGTGTATTGAAACATACATCTACTGTTATACATATCAATAATACTGACACATCATTACATGTTGTACACTGTACATGACACAAGCACATGTAAAAAAGTTCACTGAGACACAAAGTCTTGGATGTGTGTTTGTTTCTTTTCCTTGGTCTGTCCGATCTTGTCTGTTCTTTTTTGCAAGTCCATAACACTTAGCAGGTAAGATGCGTCGCCAGCCTCCAGAGCAAACAGTTTGAGTTTCTCTAGCAGTGCACTTGCGCCAACAACAGTGGGTCCCTTGGGCTGTTCAACCTCATTCTCCTCGTCATTGTCACTGACATCGTCTTGTTGTTTGTCAGCTAGAATGTCAGCTGCGTGTTTGCTGAAATCTTGACGAGGTGCACAGGTAGCGATGTTTTTATCCAACGATCCCAGGTCATTGTAATCCTCGTTGAACAGTTCTTTTGACAGGCGAAGCATGGAAAGGGGAATGTCATCCTCGTCATCAGATGTCGTGCTCAGTGTGGCGTGGGGATGTGACGGGGCATTATCCAACAGGAGCAGAACTTTGCGCTTCTGGTTGCACATTTGCCGGTCAGACTTTCGTAGCCACTCCTCGAAAAATGTTGACGTCATCCAGGCTTTGCTGTTTGCTTTGTAATCCACACCTAGCATTTTGACATCCACGTTCTTGAAGCAGCGAGGTTTCTGTGCTTTGCGGATGATCAAGGGCGTGTACTTTTCACCAGTCATGGATGCGCACAGTGCAAGAGTCAGGCGTTCTTTTGATTGTTTCCCGCCAGCACAGTCTTCCCCTTTCACATGAAATGTCTTGTTACGAGAAGCACGGAACACCAGACCTGTTTCGTCCATGTTGAAAATGTTTGATGGTTCGTACACAATTATGACTTGCTACATTTAGGAATGGAATGTGGTGAATATTGTCTCTCCGAGATACGACGTGAGTTTATTACCATAAAACCATTGTTTTAATTGACATTAGAGCGTTGGGGGCGAAGCCCCCAACCCTCTACATGTCTATGTGCTGACTTTTTTATGGAGGTTTCATGCCAACCTATCGACGCCCGTTTTGGCATATAAACCTTTGTTCACCTACTTCAAATGAGGATTTTCTTCGTCCTTGACATAAAATCTCTCGATTTGATGGCAACCTTTGAATATTCCACAGATATATAATGCATAAATCGATGTGTTAGGTTTGAGAAAATTACGCAAAACGGTCAGCTCGTCTGAGAAACGTCAAAATGGCGGAGCCGATGGAAATTCACGTTCCCAGAATGCAAAGCAAATTTTACCGCAATGACGCGTACTTTGGAACACACAATTTGCTGTGCAGCATTTTGTGCATGCATGTACATGTAACTTTGCTTGTGGCCTTCTTTGGCGTTATGAAGTAAACACAACGATTCGTCTGCGATACCACGACTACATTTACCGTAATCTGACATATTTTATCACTTGAGATGTGTTCCATGCTGGGTTGCAAAACCTTTTTATTTTAAACTGGTCTTTTAATTTGCTCTGTATGTATGTGTTATTTATATCATGATATCAGATGCAGATATTCATCATAGTATCCAATATTTTAAGGATATTCTATTAAGGTTCAATATCATTTTATCAGGCGTATCTGTTTCATTGAGTTCAAAATAAATGTTTACTCATTAGGAATATGATTTAAGTACGCCTATGTGTTTCATATGATAATATAGGGAATGAATTGGAATCATATGGGGGCATGGTGTGGTTCAATTTTCTTTCTTTTTTTGCAGAAGGGGGGGGGGGTAACGTTGTGTAAGATACATTCAGCTGTCGTGGTGCTGATGATGTGCTCGAGCTCTAATGTCGTCTCCCGCAGTTAGCTGCATTTTCTTGTTTGAGTATTGTAATTTGTGCATTGTTAACAAGATTTTTACATGATCGATTATGTATGAATATATTGGTATCATCGGCAAATAAATGGATTGATACATTGTCAATACATTGTGATATTGTGTTAAAAATAGCATTGGCCCAAGTACGGACCCTTGTGGTACACCAGAGTCCACACAAGACATGTTAGAATAAATACATTAACATACAGCAATTGCTTCCTGTGAGTTAAGAAGTTTGACAACAAGTCATAGCATTTGCCTCGTAAATTATAATATAATAACTTTAAGTTTTAAGAATACCATTAATCAACCGTATCAAATGCCTTTTTTAAGTCACATTATATTCCCATCCCAATTTCCCCTTCACATTTACGAATGCTATTTGAAATTTCCAATACAGCTTGTGTTGTGAAATGCTTTTTTACGGAATCCGAATTGGTAATCGTAAAAACATCCGTGCTTGGAAAGAGACTCCCTTATCCTTTTCTCTAACATTTTTTAAAAATATTTTGTTAATGCATGACAATAGACTTATCAGACGATAATTTTTCGGCAAGTGGCGGTTCCCCCTTTTGAATACAGGGATCATCTTAGCGATTTTCAATATTTTAGGATATGTGCTAGGTGTAATTGCTAGGTTATAAATAAAAACGAGAACAGGTGTCATAATATGTGATGCTTTTTTGAGAATTTTTTTAGCGAATTCCACCAATGCCAACTGACTTGCTATCCTTAAGGCTACTGATTACATTGGATAATTCAATTTCAGAAATAGGGTGCAGAAAAATATTATGCTGCAATGCAGAACTCGTGTAATGCGCAGGTCTCATTCGCTGTTGACAAATCACAATTATGTGTTGATTCAAACGTACACATTGAAATGCCATTCCGGATTGCCATCTGATTGCTCGGGCAATCTGCAAACTTGCTTTGAGCACGAGTTTGTGATGGGGTGTACAAGTACGATAATAGTTTTGGTTGAAATGCTGTGAAATTAAACAAATAATAAGCTAAAACACATTGACACTCTGTCAAGCATTCTCCAGCAAATGTTTTTTTTTTGTTTTAGGTAGACATCTTCAGAGGAATTGATGAATGAGTCTCAGCAAACTTCATATTGAAAATATCAGATTGAAAATATGATGTTGATATCACATGAAAAATTGAAAATATGATGTTGATATCACATGAAAAACATCAGAATTATATGAACAATATATATTTTAAATATTCAACGTTGTAGACAAATTTATAACCGACCTCATGCCCAGAGTAAACATGTTGAAATGTTATTCCAGTGGTTTAACTACAAACTGTATATACCATTTATTCAAACTACATTACGGGCCATTGTACGTTCACAATATATCCGATAAATCCCTCGAAATGTTCTATACTGTATGACGCAGGGCGCTCCGGTGTATGTTCAATCTGGCTTACCGTACACCATCTGCATTTTTACTGCTATCTGTCGATGATGTGAATGTACAGATTCAAATGGACAATTTGTTCTGAATTTCTCAATTCGTGTTCAAGATCGAGTAATGCCCTTTTCTATTTAAGCACTAGATTGGCGTTAGATGAGAGGCCGACCTGCCGTGTCTAGCTCTTTATCTTGATCTGATAACAAACATGATGTCAACTGCACTTTTCTTGTTAACTGCAAGAAAACCCTTGTGCTTAAACCACATGAAGATTATGCAACAGCCTCTGTTATCTGGGACATGTCAACTGTCGCAAAATAGCAATACATCAGATTGAATCGTCTGAGACTGATTGTATTTGTATTTTATAAATATTCATATATGTTATTGAAGTTCCGATTTTATTGACATTAATAAACTAATGAAGATATGTGTCACAACCGTAGTTGATTGATTGTGTGCCACATAATTCATATATCTTGGAAATATCCCTATAATGTTTTAAACAGTGAATATATATGCTAGTTATGGGAATATGACTCTCTCCTGACTGGACAGGTATCGTGCCCTCAGCCTTTTGCTGAATCTATTTGATATGAACACATGTCATCTTTTATTCCCACTGAGCCCATATATGTTATCTCCACTCGGTGGCAATTACGTCTTGATGTGACACCTGCTGCTCTGGTCGAGGTTCATCTGGTCACGTCAGAGGCAAGCAGACAGTGTTTGTCAGGACTCAACTGTTTCGAAATTGTGATTTAGGGAAAAAGGCTGGAGGTACGGTGGCTCATTACCGCCAATTACGTTCGTGTATTTCTCACCCCATTTATAATTACCACCTCATAATATTCACCGCGTTTATAATTTCCACCACGTTCATAATTATCACCTCAGAATTATCACCGCGTTATAATTTCCACCCCGTTTATAATTATCACCTCACAATTTTCACCCCGTTTATAATTTCCACCCCGTTCATACTTATCACCTCAGAATTATCACCGCATTTATAATTTCCACCCCGTTTATAATTATCACCTCACAATTTTCACCCCGTTTATAATTTCCACCCCGTTCATAATTATCACCTCAGAATTATCACCGCGTTTATAATTTCCACCCCGTTTATAATTATGACCTCACAATTGTCACCCCGTTTATAATTTCCACCGCGTTCATAATTATCACCTCAGAATTATCACCGCGTTTATAATTTCTACCCCATTCATAATTATCCCCTTACAATTTTCACCCCGTTTATTATTTCCACCCCGTCTATAATTAACACCTCAGAATTATCACCGCGTTTATAGTTATGATTTGATGACAATACTACTAGGTACAGAATTTCAATTGGTGCATTGAGTCTTAGTATGCACACTCTTGGTATTATGTGTACCGTATTGACGCGCATATAAGGACATGTCCTCATATATGAGCACTTCCTTGTATCCGGACATAAGAACATGTCCTTATATGAGAACTTTCTTTAGAAACTGCCTGTAAAACATCTGACTCACATATAAGGACATATGCATGTCGATGATTATAAGTTGTGAAAAATGACGCAACTAGAACACATGTAGCACGTACCACTACGTATACCATGTTCAGCATATTAATCTTGAATATTCTTGTGGTCTTGAAATTAAATTGTATTCATGTTGAATATTTTCGATATATTGTGAAAATGCACAAATCCACATATAAGGAAGGACCTGTCCTTATAAGCGCTTCAATACGGTAGCTATAGAGGCGTTTCCACAAGCGTCTTGTTGCTCTAGGGCTGCAGATGTTCATGAAGTGAGGTGATAATTATAAACGGGGTGGAAATTTCAAACGCACCCCATTTATAATTATAAATGGGGTGGATATTTTAAAGTCGGTGAATATTGTGAGGTGATAATTATAAATGGGGTGGATATTTTAAACTCGGTGAATATTGTTAGGTGATAATTATAGATGGGGTGGATATTTTAAACCCGGTGAATATTGTGAGGTGATAATTATAGATGGGGTGGATATTATGAACGCGGTGATAATTCTGAGGTGGTAATTATAGATGGGGTGGATATTATAAACTCGGTGAATATTGTGAGGTGATAATTATAAACGGGGTGGAAATTATAAACGCGGTGATAATTGTGAGGTGATAATTATAGACGGGGTGAGAAATGCACGAATATAATTGGCGGTAATAAGCCACCGTATGGAGGCATTGGAAGTAAATCTGTTTTCCCCTCTGATAAGATTCAAATATTTGTATTGTTTTTCTTCACCACGATGTACTCTATGTACTTTTACAGAAGATGGTGTGTGCATGTGGGGGGGGGGGGGGGGAAGCATGACGACGACATTTAACGGGTGCGTTTTTGTCCCTATCGAGGTACACAGTGTCGCATGGCGATACTATTATTGGTGCTCATGCTGATCCATCGTGTATGAAATGTTACATTATGTATAATAACACATGTTACATTATGTGTTGTTGATTGGCATATATATATTTGATGATGGTAGAAAAATGGATACGACACTAAAAAAAGACCGAGATTAGTTTAAACATATTCATTCAAATTGGATTGCCCAATAGCTGGCGCTAATCGAGGGGCGCTCCACAACATTAACATAATTACAAACACAATTACATAATTTAAAATGTGATGACGGTGTGTTTGATTCATTGATGGATGAGTCAATTATTAAAGAAAGAAAAAAAATCAATTATCTAATCAAGCTTGGTAAATACGGAAGAGGATTAGGGCCAAGCAATTAATTTTTTTTTTTGATTTGTCGACTTACGTATCTCGATAAATCGACTTACTATCTCGATAAATCGACTTACTAAATCGAGATATTATCTCGATAAATCGAATTATTTATCTCGATAAATCGACTTATTTATCTCGATAAATCGAGTTTATTACATCGATAAAATCGAGTTAATTATCTCGATAAATCGACTTATTATCTCGATAAATCGAGTAAGTTTTCTCGATAAATCGACTTATGTCTTAAGCATTTAAAGTTCGAGTAAACTGGAAATATGCTTAGAGTCACATTATTCATATTGAACACTATATTGAGTAGGCTTATATGATCGACCATTATGACGTTAAATATCGAATAATACAGAACAAACTACCGAAATAAAAACTATACTGAAGTTATTATATCATATCTCTTCAAACAATGCAACATGTTCATGAATGAAATTGGTATAATTGTTTTTTTTTTCATTATTTATCTATTAAACATGGAATGATGTATATTCGTAACGTTATCTGGAACGGCTTCTTCAATTGGATAGTTTGGTATTATTTCAGTGATTAGTGTAATGACTGTTAAACTCCATATAATTTTCACTATGAGTAATCAGTATATAGTCTTTATCCTATCGTTTCCAAGGTAACCAATGACATGGTATATGGCTTGCCTATATTACGGTCGATGTATATTCATTTTACTTGTACTTTAAATGTCTGAGCCATAAGTCGATTTATCGAAATACGTAAGTCGATTTATCGAAATACGTAAGTCGATTTATCGAGTTATGAAAGTCGATATATCGAGTTACGTAAGTCGACAAATAGAAAAAAAACCTTTCAGTTTGGTGGCCCTAATCCTCTTCCGTAGGTAATACAGGTTGTTGAGTGGCATTATTTAAGTGTAGGTGAATACTTTAGTAGAATCGTAATGTCCGATCACAAAAATCCTGAACACAGGAAACAATTCGAAAATTATCATTCACACTTAGCTCAGGATTTCCATGTAGCAACAGATTAGTGAAATATTTCTTATCTAAGCATGGTAGGAGGTGAATATTGGTATTTGGCCCGATTATGTCACGAATTGTTCCAAGAAGTTTGGATCTTTCGAATGTAGAATTAGGGTTGGTACGCATACAGACAATCCATCCAAATTGTTTAATAAAAACATAAATGTATCAGTATGCACTCAGTCAACTACAAAGTTCAGAATCGAGTCGTTACTTTTCCAGTTTGTTATCAGCCACGAATAAATGATAACGGTACATCATAAACGGAACATAACAGCAATACCACTTTACATTTTTGTACACACGTTGCAGCCTAACAAAGAATCGTGTTGCAGACCATCAAGTCAACATAAAAAAGACGATGGATTATGTTTGTGCTTAGTCAGTGCTAACTCGCCAGATTGCTGCTATTACTATCACATTTCCATAACACCTGCCACTAAGATTTCCAGCTAGTCCCTTATGATGACCTGTATATTGAAACAAGAGAATGCAGTGATACCCTATCTTTTTATTCATAATGTGCCTGCCGGTCAAAGTAACACTTTCACCCTGAATGTCAGCCTGAACCCCTTCCCTGCTTTCTCACCAAAAGTTGACTGCAGAGACTAATTATCTCATGTGGTCGATGGCTTCTTTTTGCCATTAATTTTAGTTTTAAACTGAGCAAAGATTCCAAGCAGAAATTACAATATGCAGTCAGTATCGAAGATTCTAAAACCATTTCGATGCGCCGGAAAGTATCATATTTATAATTTCGTCTTGAAGCCTCTGCTCCGGAGCAAAACTCGGAATTGTGGCAGATTTGTATTTTCGCCATGCCATACAATTCAATATTTCGTTACCTCTCCATATTTACCCTCCAGTTTCAGGATCACTCTGTATGTTCCATCTTCTACTCCATCCGTATCTAGCATGTAGCTCCATTCATTAATCAGTCACCCAAAACTCAACATATGTATGGAGAGGAATGTATGCTTGTAGGAAAGAAACTGTACAATAACATGATATCACATGATCGGGTTGATGCATACAAACGTTGCCCTATTAACAAGTCTTCCCACACAACTTTATACTCCATGTAATTATCCATGTATTCATTGGTCTGAGCATTCCACCTCTTCGCCTGGGTTAGATTGTTCTTGGGAGCGATGGCCCTATCATCTTAAAAATTGTGATCTAACATATACCACTTTTATTCATTCAGAAAACCTGCTTGGTCGGAGCTTTGTTTGTATAATATACAAATCGTGCTCAAATTCAGTGCGTATATAAAGATCATAAATTCAGTACGAAATATATACTAAATGATAAGTGGTATAAAACACAGTCTTCTGTATAAACTGATGTAAAAGTATTACAATCAAATTGACCTATCAGTATTGTGTGGGTCTAAAGTTATAGTCACAGACTGTGACAAGTATTGCTCACACACCGTCCTACTTGACCTATTACATCATTCAAAATTGCTACAACGGCAGCGTTACGTCCCATAACATTAGATGAAATAGTGGCTTGTTTATAGTAAAGATACACAGAGTAAACAATATTAGATGGGCACTAAACGACACGTTTTTTTACATATGGTGACGTTTTTTACAATTGCAATTTAAACAATGGAGTGTGAATAAATTGTATGGACGAAGGGTTTAAGTGCATGCAGTTGTGTTTGAACAGGAAATAATATGTATCTGTTTATAATAGAAGGTCCAGTAGAAAACTGCTGACATCGTATCACATCAGAATAAGACCTATTGAATTAGATTGTAGTTTATAAATCGGAAATTGTGACTTATTTAAATATATTGTTCGTATATGAGCATATTTCTTACAATATATAAGCGACAAATCTACAAGCCGAACATGGATTTCCATCACATGGATTTTGAAGATGCTTGCCATTATAAATGACTGGAATGAATCATTGTATTTGTTCGGGCTTTGCCCAGCGAGCAATGCCACGATGGACATACGTTGCGCGCTATTGTGCGGGCTTCTCCCATATACTAGTACATGTACTATTATTCTGTGAACTATAGTTTACAAATATTTCGCGCCAAACGCCAGTGACGTCTGCGTGATAGACCGGGGGTCACAAATGTGATCGGGCCATTCAAATTTTTTGCACGGACTGCATGCAATATAATTTATTAGGGCAAATAGCAACATCCACAAAGTATCTCCTTTTTCAATAAAGGGCTTTAAAAAATACAGATGTAGAGACTATTCCTTGTTGGTTTTCGTTGGATAGGGAATCAACTCACGTAATTTGAATGGATGTGTTGTCGGCATACAAACGGCATTCAAACATGATGTTTGTCGTAATATATACAATGGTCACCTTATTTTTGCAGAACAATCACTGTTTCAACACATACAATTACAAATAATTAATATTACAAGCCATATTATATCAATGAGTTCAGTTATTACCATATGGCTCAAACAGCATTCAAACAGCATGTAAAAAAAGTATGTCTTTCGTGCACATTCTTAAGCTTTCAATTCCTACTATCCTGTAGCTTGTCTACTTTACAATCAAAAGAAGTATATGCGTATTTCAAAAGAGCATTGTTTTCTATCTATAGCGCTTTGTTTGAAAAAAAAATGTTGCCTCATTATTGGATTCTTGCACGATGTCTATGACAGACCCAAGAATCGTGTCTCCACCAGAAAGATGGACAAAAATCCTTCATCAGTCAGAAGGGTCGTGTTTGGGTGCGGATGTAAGGATCACATTAATGGTCCATTAGCTTATCAGGGGAACGAGATAACGTTGGCTGTGCGCGGATATAAACACTGGATGAATGACTGCACCTGTGTCATAATACAAACCTACACACCATCGATATGCAGTTACTCCTGAGACAAATGTAGTCAATTATAATAATAATAATAATAATAATAATCAGATTTATTTAACGACGGTCCATGATGATAGGCAATTCTGCCTGTCTTCCCCATCCCCCGTCGGGTGACAATTTAGAATTTGGAAAGCACATTCGAATGGAGAAACCTTTGCATTGCCAGGATGAAAACTCCACCTACTTTGTGCCGGTGACGGGGATCGAACCCGCGTCACCTACCGCCTCTGAGCTTCGTTGCTTCAAGAGCCACCGGTCCCATCCACTCGGCCACAGAGGCGGATTTACAACTAATACTTAAAATTGACCACCCAAGGTCACCAGAGCTCAAGTTCAAGGCCAAGGATACGTCTGGTATGGCTTGTGTTCATAACACAAATCTGAGTTCTGTTTACATGCTTTTTAAACAAACAGATCCACTATATATGACAGCATATATGTCCACACTGGCTTATATAAATATTCCATGTTTTATCTGAATCGGATATTCACTAATTAATGTCTTCTAAAATCAAGTAGCAAAATAATTACTTCTTACAAAGCTTCTTATATGTTCGTATACAAACGAAATCTGTACACATTTCAAGTCATTGTTTCAAACCTTCGGATTTAGAACTGTAGATCGTATGAGGCTAACGTGAAGACGATCAAAAGACCCATAATATATAACTCCGTGTAATTTACACATTGCAGTTTTTACGTGACCTCGAGATTAACTATCCGATATTACGTGACATACGTAATTACGTGACTTAGTTCAAACTCACCAAATGATTCGTCATATCATTTTTACAATTGCAATTTAAACATGACGCCAGTGTGACGCCAGTGTGTGTTATGACGCCAGTGTGTCTTTGGATAAACTATTTGGTCGGGCTTTGTTTCTATTGCAAAATGTTGTATATTAGGTTTGTTATTGGCATCATCAAAATCTGACTATTGGTGGTAATAGATTGATACCTACAATCAGAAATACATAAAGATAGTCTCTGTTTATGTATTTCTGGTCATATGTAACTTCCCATATGTTTAAAATACATATCAAACATCTATACACAAATGTTCCGTTCCAGGGTCCGATTTGTGCATTTCAAACCAATTTGGGGCTTTGAATTTCAGGTCTTCCAATCGACTGAATGCAAACACCAATCCATCACCACCAATACAGTGAGATCTTAATGGTGCCAATAAGAAACGAAAAATACAATATTTTGCAATAGAAACAAAGTCCGACCAAACAGTTCATGAAAGCAGCACATCTTTATATACAAGATGTGCTGTCCTAATTTGGAAAAGGTTACTGGAAAGATTTGAGAAAGTGGTCGCCAAATTTTAGAATTGGCCATACTTAAAAAGTAATAAGAATGGTCAAATGTTATTTTACCTCACTCGACCGTGTTGAAGCAATACTGCATTATTGTGAAGTTACAACAGAATATCCACTCGATTTTCAACTATCTCAGAGGCCAAACTCCAACAAATTCATACACTAATTCGCACGAGCGATATATGAACTCGCTAAATGACGGATGGAGTTATGTGAGATGGCACTATAGATAATATACTACCCTTTAGCAGAACTACATATTAGGTGATGTAAATATACGGATAAAGCCTGAACTGACCAGCCAGAGTGACCAGGATGTCCTTGTGGTCGGCTGTCAGGACCTCGATCAGAGAGGCTCCCGGAGCGAGTTCGGAGCACTTCTCGACCACCTCTGGCTGCGTCATGCTCTCAGCAACAAAACGGTAGCACTTTCCACCAATGTACTGGAATCCGGTTGGACAGTAGGCTGGAACAGCGTAACTTTCACTGTCAAACTTCAGAAGGCCACTGGAGACGAGGAGGAGTGGATTTGGGGGTTTGCAGTCCTGGGCCAATGCTTTCTTTTTGTCTCATTTCTAATAATTGCAATATTTTCAGTCTCACTTTTGAACGGACATGGGTAATATAATGGATATGGGTGTAAGATATGGATTTCAATTGTATACATGTGCACTAAAAACCCTTTCAGGTCAGTAATGCCAGTTTGTCCAGCTAATCTTTCACAACGTTTTAATATATTGTAAAGTTCGGCGGGCGCCCACTACAGGGCGTCCGGCACTACTCTACGGAACACTACAACCAGGTACAGTCAGCCCGGAACGAGTCCGGCCGTCATACACTACGACATAACACATGCATCTCACCAACTCCTTAACTAGAACATGCATATTACATAGTTATGGTAATGTAGCCGTATGTAGAGCCCGAGATGCTATGGGAGCGGCACCACGGAACCCGTACACGTGGGCATGTTGCTGGCCGGCCTCGCCAAAGGCACTGTCACAGAGATGGAACTCTGAGCCAGCCCGACGGTCTGCCAGAGCCTGTGTCACACCACCCCAGGTGGTAAGAAACCGGTGATCCACAGGGCGTGAGCCCCCGAGTCAGCAACGGTCTCCCCCACCTGGGCCCCCAATGGAAATCGTCCCCAGGGCCCGCGAGGGCCTTACCCAAGACACAGGGACGTAAAGCTCATGGCGAGCCTCTCGTCCTGCCTCTCGGCTTGCTCTGGGACAATCTCACAGACCAAGCCAATGCTCGCGTATATATCGAACCGAGAGGCGGGAGGAGAAACTAGGTCAAACCATTGTTATAGTTTACTGGGCGCGATCTGAGTACAGTGCGTTGCTGGGGCAACGCACGCTCCGAACTGGAGCGGTCTAAAAATAGGCCGTAAAACTAACTTAGTGTTTTGCAAAGACTCCTGCCGCGATCTTTGGGCAAAATCGCCACAATATTAGCACTTATTCACATACACACACACGCGTCTACAATACTGCTACACGTATATATTGGTATCCCACTACAGATACCAATGGATCAGTTCACAGGGACTCCTGCCAAATATTTCTTAGGCCTGAAAATCTGGAATCTTGTGTGTGGTTTTACGCTGCCATGGAAGCGCACATTTTGCACTGAGTAGCCATTGGTCCATTTTGGTGTGAACATATTTATTTGATAGCTTTGATGCCAATATACAGGCTTTCAATAAAAAATCAAAAACACATAATTACACAACTTGTGTGTTGGTCCATTTTGAACGACGGAAATTGCCAAGTAACGCCAGATATTTATGAGATCCTTGTGTAATGGTCCATTTTATCAAATGTTTTCCATCAACCTCCGTATTGTGATAGTAAAATAGTTTGTAGTCAGGCTATGTAGAGGTTCGTCACTATTTGTTATATCACAGAATTCATATATTCAAACATTATTGCACAGCGGTAGTTCTCACCATAGATCTGTTGGTTGGGTCCGAGCGAGCTATTTGTTCCAGTGATGACGTCATCCAGAAGCTGACAGGTCACGTGATTATAAGCGATCCACGTCACCAGGTAACCACAGCAATGAAGGTACTGACGGCACGTTCTTTCACACATCCGTGACGTCACGGGCGAGTGCTGACCGATGTTGTTTCCTGGGGAGCGCGGAAAAGAGTAGACGGTGTGAAAAACTCGCTTTTGGGAACATTGTCCCCAAGACCTTTCCGTAAATATAGTTATCCAAAGTAATATCGCGCTGATATATTTCGTCGTCATTTTGCCATCACGTCCTGAGGCAGCATGGTCAGACTGTTTTGCGGAATTCAACTGACAAGAAGCTCGTAGACATTTGATGCTTTGGTTCAATGACACGGGGATGCAAATTGGTTTTTATTTGTCTGTAAACATGGACGTGTTGATTGTATGTCCCGATGAATAACAGTGTTGCTTTCAAGCATTATTGACAATAGAAATGGCGTCTGGTCATCATCATATATACTTGAAACTTATTTCCAGAGTCGGGATATGTCCGGCAAAACAAATTATACAAATCAATAGCCTACTGTCAGGAAAAAATGGAAAAAAATCTAGTATTTTCATAAACAACCTGTGAAAATGAAAACCTCACTTGAAAACCGTTTCTTCATATTTTCATAGGATCATATTTTCGTCAATCTTCGATAGTGTTTCCCCTCAACATAGTGATACAAAAATCGTCAAATTGAACATATGTTATCCTTATACAGGTAAATGTGCATTCCTACAAGTAAACAACCCTCTCGCCAAATGTCATCGGGTGGAATAAAGGAACTATGTCGTTTGATGGACTGTGTGTGTGTATTTACAGTGTAGGTCTCGTGCAACGCTGCAAATACAATGAATATTTGCCAGGATATACAATGAGGTTGTGAATCTTATCGCGTCCCGAGGTTGAGAACAAAAGACTGTGTACAAGGCACATCAATTGTTTTTATACCACGACATTAGAAATACACGAGAGAGGTAAGCGGACGGGTAATCAGCTGAACTTGTTTGTGGACTGCTGATATCGAGAGAGATACTATGGAGCTGTACAGGAAACTCATGTACACGTGAAACATACGTACAATAGGACATCAAATGTACACGGGTACATCAATGTCAAATATAAAAACTTCTGATGGTGGCCAGTATCATCATGAACCCAACATGAAACCCACATAGATCTCACCCAATACCAAATCAGGTTTGCCTCATGCACCAGTTTCTTACTTTCTATCATTGATATGTGGATGAGCCGTATTTTCAGGTGGCTTTGGGTCCCGTCAGTCCGTTATGAAGAAATTGGAACTATTTCTGGATCATGGCATTTGAGGAATAGTTCTCATGTGATCTTTCATTCACCAAAAAAATCGAAATCAACGAACTGGCTTCGACCTAGATCTTAAGTGTTTCAAGAGGGCTCGAAGAGGTGGTCTGTGGGCGGAAATGAAGAACCCGGTATTCTGAGGAACGCGATCCAGGATATAGATGTTTTGAAGTTGTTCTAGTTGAAACTGTCATATAAAATGTCCAAATAATAATTGGATGGGTATTTGTGGTGGCATTCACAAGGATACAAATGGACACGGTGAACACACGAAAAATACAAATGCATATCCATTGACCTTAAATATCAATTTGCGACAACAGTCGCGGTTGTTTTGATAGAAATGTGAATACAGAGTAACAATAGTGGCGCTTTATGATTGTCATCAATTGTGTATCGTAGCCTTGTATGAGGGTTGAGCACTTTTGTTCTGGATCGTGTGTGGCTGTTCTGGATCTTGTGTTACTTCCTGTAGCCGGACGTTACCATGTCGTCTCAGTCTACCTTGGCTACCGGTGTTTATGATCATATTGTGTTCCCAATAGATAAAAAAATAATCCACTGTCCAGGATTTAGGTATGAAATTTTGGAGCTGAGGCTCTAATTCTGAATGATGTATGTTGTCTACAAAGTGGAAAGGTCGATTGTTTTGATAAACGTGAGTGCGTGAGCATGTATACGTAGATAAACAACAAATATTTGATTTTTTCAATGGCCACATTTGGTTCATACCACACTTAGAATAGATGGTGTTACAGCTATTTTGGAGACCGTTTTAGCTACGTTAAATAAAGTATATGAACGAGGTCTGAATCTAGTTGAGAAGGGCACTAATTCTGTGACAATTTTGTGCCAGGACTTAGTTTCATGACGGGTGCCACATGTGAGACAGAAAATGCTCATGCTTCCGAAACAATCGAAATCATCTCCCAGTGGTCATATATGGGATTTCTGAAGTTCCATAAAATAGTCCCAATTTTGCCAGACACCGGACTTTGATAATGGATAACGAACTTTTGGGTATTGATTTCATGCTCATTAAGTTTGAGCAGCTATATACTTCGCAAGAAACGGTATTCTTAATTCCACTGACATGTACTCATTGCTCAACACAATAATACAAAATATATATTATGTGAATTTTTAATCCAAGACTCTGCCAGTATTGTCAGGCGAGCGTCTTTTGTACATCTGGTTCAGTAACCAAGTCATGTTGATGCTCCTGACTAACCACCAGATTACAACTATGATTACAACTCGACATCAACATTGTTATTTATGTCACTTGATGAATTGTTTGCACACACCTGATCGAATTTCACATTTTTTCTCTACAATTTATATTATGTCAATAATACATGTAAGCCTACGGAGCAGGATTAGGGCCACCAAACTAAAAGTTGTTTCTTCTATTTGTCGACTTACGTAACTCGATAAATCGACTTACGTATCTCGATAAATCGACTTACGTATCTCGATAAATAGACTTATGGCTCAGACATTTAAAGTACAAGTAAAATGAATTTACATCGGCCGTAATATAGGCAGGCCATATACCACTTCATGGGTTACCTTGGAAACGATAGGATAATGAATATATACTGATTACTCATATTGAAAATTATAAGGAGTATAACAGTCATTACACTAATCACTGAAATAATACCAAACTATCCAATTGAAGAAGCCGTTCCAGATAACGTTACGAATATACATCATTCCATGTTTAGTAGCTAAATAATTTTTAAAAAAAACAATTATACTAATTTCAATTTCATTCATGACATGTTGCATCTTTTGAAGAGATATGATATAATAACTTCAGTATAGTTTTGATTTCGGTAGTTTGTTCTGTATTATTCGATATTTAACGTCATAATGGTCGATCATATAAGCCTACTCAATATAGTGTTCAATATAAATAATGTGACTCTAAGCATATTTCCAGTTTACTTGAACATTAAATGCTTAAGACATAAGTCGATTTATCGAGATAACTAACTCGATTTATCGAGATAATTAACTCGATTTATTGAGATAAATATCTCGATTGATCGAGATGAATATTTCGATTTATCGAGATAGTATCTCGATTTATCGAGATATTAAGTCGATTTATCAAAATATTAAGTCGATTTATCGAGATAATATCTCGATTTATCGAGATAATATCTCGATTTATCGAGATAGTAAGTCGATTTATCGACATAGTAACTCAACAAATCCAAAAAAAAATTTAGTTGCTTGTCCCTAATCCTCTTCCGTAGTAAGCCACATGCAACCCCTGTCACTTGATCTGCGCATTATCTTCCGCACTTCGTACATATTGGATGGAAATGTCCTAGCCTGAACTAATGGGAAGAGCGATAAGAGTGAACCTAGTGCAGACCACAAAGGGGTGTGATGAGGCGACACGTAGCTAAAACTCTGCCATCACAAAGGTATTAGACTAGGACAGATGTACAGCAGCTCAACAGAAAACATCGATCCTCTTCCTGTGCATGGACAGGAAGGAATATGTTTTATTCACCACATTGACGCACATTGTATTGCTGACATATATTGTTTCCTACCTACAAAACATAGGAAACGACTAGAAGAAATGGCTTACCCGCGGCATAATAAATAAATAAACACCTGTGCGCAGCACCTCTCTGAGGAGATATGGATCTAAATGATGCTTGAAACATAGTGCATTATCTCGCTCGTGCACCACACGCATCCAGCTTGTCTGTTTTATGGTAGTAAAACCTGAAAGACACTACATATTTGATATGTCAATCTGTCGTCCGGATTGTTTAAATACAGCATAATTCCACCTCGACATACAGGACTTCAGGCAGCGTTACCAGTATGCTTAGAGATTTGAACATTATGCCGAATGCAAGGATTTAAACACCAGGAATTATCGAGCTTTGCACGGGTTCTGTACCACAACTAGAGATGACTACAGACGGGCTTGATTTCGTGACATGTTTCTTGACCACTCTTCTTCTGCAGCGGACTGTATCACACTGTCCAGCAAAGCCACCATATCATCTGAGCATGCGCTCTCCGGGAAACACCATTGCTCAGTACACGCCCATGACGTCACGGATGTGTGAGAGAACGTGCCGTCAGTATCGTCATTGCTATGGTTACCTGGTGACGTGGATCGATGACAATCACGTGACCTGTCAGCTTCTGGATGGCATCATCTCTGGAACAAATAGCTCCCTCGGACCCAACCAACAAATCTACGGTGATAAATATTTTGATTTTGGATCTTTTCACGTCCAAAACACATTACCAAATAAATTCAATGATCGGGTAACACTTAGATTGAACGCAGTATCGAATAAATCGAATATATAGCTCAAATATTGTAAATAATATGGCAAATGGAGCACTTCTCATTACGCATGATCATCATATCATGGCACAAAGATGTAAGTTACCCATTTTGTTGTGCATAACAAGATCCAAACCTTAGGTCATTTCTTCCTGTATCCAGCCTCCTGTCCAGACAGTTTCACTTATATCGGCAAGAAGTGTTACCGGGCAGACAGTGAAGATATGACCCAACCTGAGGCGGCCCAGAGATGCTCAGAGTTTGACCCGGAGGCCCGTCTGATCGAGGTGCTGACAGCCCAAGACAAGGAGGCCATGATTGAGGTTGCAGGTGAGGTACTAATGAGATACACAAGTTTGTATCAGCCTCTCACAACGAGACTCAGCTGATGCCTATGGTTCGAGGACTCACTGACTTGTCAACTGATTCTAACAGAAAGAGCTGGGTTGACCCGCATTTGGACATCTGCCGAGCGTGTGGAGGGGACCAACTTTATCTGGCCTCGGTCTGGGGTTACCTTCAATGAGACTGACGATGTCTGGGGTGGGTCCGAACCGAATGGCGATCGGTACGGGTTCTACAAGAAGTTTCCCGGTACTACCGGGTGGAGAATGGCTGATGCCCCAAATAACCACATCATCCCGTTCATGTGTGAAATGCCATAAAATAGCTGCTTAGAAAAGAACTTTACAGCTGACTGAGACCCTTACAACGGACCTGTTGGATAAACAATGTTACTGATTGAATGTATGTCTTTCTACTGTTGTTTTCCAAACTGCTACACAACATAAAGTGAACTCACATGCTTCAAGTCAGGTATTTGAATATGTACAGTTCTAAGGAGCAGCTGCACGATCAGAAACTTTTTTGATACAGATACAGATACAGTGACACCATGGAAGCTTAAATATTCACACACAGTCATTGAGCTATGTTACAACTCCTCTTATAATACAATGGTGGACTCCAATAACACAATGAATGACAACAACGACAACAACAATGGTTATCATTTGTGATGATAAGGGTAAATCACATTGAAGGAGTGAATTCAAGTCAAAAGGATATCTGGAATTAAACGTTTTTTTCATTCAGTATCACCATGCTGAACAATGTAGAAAAGATCGCAAACTCACAGACAATAATGAATGATTTGTGAAATGTCTTCAATCGGTTTTTGCAAGTAAATAGGTGCAAAGTATCAATGTGTTCCAGTGTGATTCCACCTCCGCCAGTCACAACGCCATACCCTCGCAGTGACGTAAACGAAGGAACACAGCTGGTAATGTTGGCTTTCGAAGCCATGCTGGAAAGTTTGCTGTGTACACGTGACAAATGATTCGCTCATGGGGTGAGAACAATTTTCTGAGTCGCTTTCTTCTGACTGCTGTCGTGAACATCAGGATCTGATGGATGCTGAAGCGTCAATTGCCTCTTAGTTGACCATGAAAGTGTTGTACTTGAGGAATCTTTGATTCAGAAAATATCTGCGTCCGCTCTCTATACAAATGAATATGGTCACATCCATGTATCACTTGGTTTGTTTCGCCTAAAGATGCAAAATTATCTCGCCGGGCCCTTCTCATAGTGACGATAATGATAACAGAGGGACGATTATATCGACGTTCAACATGCAGTACAGTGCAGTGTTCGTCCTGATGTTAACCTGTAGAGCTATGATGTGTTATATTTACATGTGTAACAATGCAGTACACAAATCTGTTAGTTGTAGTTGAGAAGGTCCCTGAGACCACATTTGCTGATTATTTACTACTCCAGTACGTAGGAAAAGCAAATGGTATGGGCGACTAACAAAAATCTGACTCGAGAATCCCAGATGATTGACAAATTGACAAATTATATTATTTGCAAGTGAAACCGCTCACCTTCTTCTCCAAAGTATCCCACGATTTGACAATATCAAACAGGTGGAAAGTGCAACATTCTGTTCCATGAATAACTCTTGAGGAGCAGGGGTTCCAAGATGCCCACTGTTTTTATAGTCGTTGTTTTCGGTCCGATGTTAGTGAACTTATTTTTTATGAGATGGGTTTCATTCTTTAATTTGTTTGTATAAACAATGAATGATATTTTTGTAACTGATTTTGTTTCTCATAACTCAAATTGGACGGATTATATGTTCACCAAACTCCTATTATTATTATTATTATTATTATTATTATTATTATTATTATTATTATATAAATGTGGTGTGTTTTATTATGTATCGAGTAAGGCAAAAACATGGTGTATACCTGTATTTTGTTGACCTGTGTTGTTGATTACTGTGATGGAGCAATTGATATTTAAAAATAATATGCACGGACACATGCTCTTCAAAACACCCCATTATCGCCAAAAATATATGGGGACACGATTTTACGACTTTTGAGTGTTTTGAGATTCAAGATCATATTGTGCAGCCAGTTTTCAAACTTTTTGACATGTGACTTGATGATAGAAACAACATTGTGAAATCTTACAGCTCAATATTGTACGACAGGGTCAGTTCACAGAAAAATTGCAATAACCCTGTGTATATTCATGATTCATTTGTTTCTAATAATTTTGTATTTTTCTGTGGTCAATTCTCCATCATTTGCTATATAACCAATGGTCGTACGATCGAAATTCCCCCTTATCGCCCAAGTACAAAATGTAAGGGCCATCAGATGAAATCACTGATTTGTGGTATTTCAAGTAGTAGTAATTCCAAAACCACTGACGATATTCAATAGAATATCGACCATGAAATATTCATTATAAATCTGACACAGCTTGCAGGTTTTGGAGGTCAGTATCAAGATTTCAGGTCGTGGTCGATAATATAGTCAAAATAGAAAATCACAAGAATTCTACTTTTATTAACGATTATTTCTCCCATGATGTTTGTATTTGTCTGTGGCCAATTCCTCACCATTTGATGTATGATAAATGGTTGTACGACCAAAATACCTGAATATCATCCAGGTAGGAAATGCAAAGGTTAGAAGTTTTAATTTTAGTAACTAAATCTGAAGGGGTCTGCAATTTCTGATTGTCTCGTTATTGTTGAATTGTGTCAAGAGAAACCCACTCAGAAGTGTAAATATCAGTTGAACCATGGCATATTCTGGTGGCATAGAAATATGATAGAATGAAATGTGCAAAAAAAACACAATCGGCCAAAAGGAGGATAGGTCTACAAAACTGTCAAATTTTCAGCTCGTACCAATTTCTCAGCTTGTCATCAACCAGACTCGGTACCTAGGGACGCTAATGATCAATTTCAACCATGTTAACAACTGTTGTACCGCCGATTCTACATCCGCCGATTCTACTTACCCTGCACCAAACACTCCTGTTTACCTTTTACCAAAATCACAGATAGAATATGATATGATTATTTTCTCAGTGACACGTACTTAAGTCAGTGACAAGAATGCCAGTTGAGATATTTTTTCTTGTTGAGTTCAGTATTGTGACACTCTACATGTAGAGAATACCTGGTACGAATATGCCATCATTTATTCTGCTGAACCCATCAGATGTTATCTCATCTCCGAGGTAATTATGTCTTGATGTGACACCTGCTGCTCTGGTCGAGCTTCCTCTGGTCACGACAGAGGCGAGCAGACAGTGTTTAGCAGAATTAAACTGCCTTGTAATTGTCATTCAGGGAACAAAGTCGAATGCATTGGGATTGGTTCGTTTCTTCCTTCTGACAAATGGAAAATAGCTGCATGTACTTTCACAGGGGGGGGGGGGGGGGCTATATTTCTTTCCTTATTAAGGTGTGAACACTCTCACACGGCGATGTAATTTTGTTACTCGTAATAAATAATGTAATCTATGAATCACAATTTTCATCAACATAATATAACTTGAAGCCGTGCGTTATTACATTTCGACATTTAACATCAATTTGATATACGTGTACATACATGCATATTGATACACAACTGATAGACATGGTGCGATTCTTCAGAGTGAGATATATTTGATGATGGAAGAAAAAAGAACAACACACATCCTCTCAACCCCTAAGGTTGGTACACATACAGACAATCCATCCAAATTGGTTAATGAAAACATATTTTTATTCACTCATTACACTAGCATGTTCAGATTCCCGTAGTTACTTCACCAATATGATATGAGCCACATAATGGCACATCATAAACAGTACATCACACTTATAACACTGCACTTTTTTTTTACAAATTGCAGTCTTACAAAGGTTTATGGTGAAGACCATCAGCATAGAACGACGATGGATTATGTTTGGGTTTACTCGATGCTAATTCGCCAGTTTGCCGCTTTTACTGCAGATCACATTTCCATAACACCTGCCATTAAGATTTCCAGATAGTCCCTAATGATGGACTGTACATTGAAACAAGATGATACAATGATACCCTATCTATCTATTCATGATGTACCAGACAGGTCAAAGTAACACATTCAACCTGAATATTAGCAAAATATCGTAGCAGAGACTAGTTTTCACATACATCGTGGGTTCGTATCTTCGCTATGCCACACAATGTTACCTCTCCATATTTACCCTCCAGTTTCAGGATCACTCTGTGTATTCCATCTTCTACTCCATCCGTATCTAGCATGTAGCTCCATTCATTAATCAGTCACCCAAAACTCAACCTAATATGTATGGAGAGGAATGTATGAAAGTACCTGTATAATACCGGGATATCACATGTTCAGATTGATGCATAAAAACGTTCCCCATTCACAAGTGGTTCATATCATACGTCTTCCCACACAATTTTTTCACCCTTATTATTTTTGCATGTTTGGACCTTGCCGATCTTTGACATTATAGCGATGGGCGCCTAACTCTCTATCTGTTTATGTGCTAGCTTGTTTAATTTTTATGGAGGATTTGTGCCAAATTATCGAGGACGTGTAAATTATCATTTTGGCATATAAACCTTTAGACGCCTACCTCAAACGAGAAATTGTTTTCGTCCTTGATATAAAATCTCTCGAATTGTTGGCACACTTTAAGAATTCCACAGATATATAATGCATGGATCGATGTGTAAGATTTGAGAAAATTACGTAACAAAAGGCCTCTCGGCCTTCGCGGCTTTTGCTCCGCGGCAAAAGTTCAAACAGTAGTATATTGAAATTCCAAATTTGATCCAACTGTTTGACAAAAAGTGGCCGTTTTCATCTTAAATGCAATTTTTTTTTCAAAAAAGCATTTCGGGGGGAGGGGGGGCTGGAAATGGCTCAAAATGAATAGCGACTTTATTTGGGACAACAAACTTTTTTCGCCACACCTTCACTTTGTGTACTAGTATTTAATATTAAGTACGCGTATTTAATATTTAGTACGCGTATTTAACATTAGGTATGCATATTTAATGTTAAATACGTGTATTTAATATTATGTACGCGTATTAATTATTAAGTATGCGTATTTAACAATAAGTACGTGCATTTAATTATTTTATTTTCTTTAGAATGTCCTTCTGGAAAAAATGAATAAATGAAATCTGAAAAATTTGGCATATCAGCCACCGTACATATATCATTGAGTTAAGTTTTGCTTATGAACAGCAGTTGGATTGAGACTGAGACGCATGGACTGTCGGTTTTATCTTCACCATGTTACTGCATTTATGTTGAATGATTGATGTTAAATGAATGAGTGAATGTTCATTCTTCTGTATTACGTGAAAGCAATAAGTAATGCATGAAAAAGATCATGTTCAACTTATTACACAGATCAATCTCAAGAAACTTGAATACATGCAAGATAAAATAATACAGAATTAAGGCGTAGACACAAAGTGAAATCTACAGACTGTTAGGTTTCAACAATAATACTGACTGGTCGTAAGAGAAAATTAATGCAGTGACTGCACAAACTATGTACACAACTATCGCCCTAGAGATTTTTACAATTGGATACACTAGCGTCACCCGTCTAATTACAGTTTCACCCATCATTGCTCTCCCTAAAGTAGATTGAGCACATAAAGGAGAAACACGACCGAAATATATACAATCTGAATCTCGTGGGACGGAACAAGCAATTGCTCCCATTGCCTCCAGTCTGGTTCTCTAGCTAACGAATACAGACGGCTGCTTCTTTCTGACAATCACTGTCTGCTCGCCTCTGTCGTGACCTGATAAACCTCGACCAGAGCAGCAGGTGTCAAATCAAGATGTAATTGCCACCGAGTGGAGATAACATCATGCTCATTCAGCAGAGAGTGTGGAATAAAAGATAAGTATTCCACATCAATTGATAGCTTGGTACTTTCATTGCTAATTCAGTAAACCAGGAGCAGGGTCAATTGACTATAAACAGTTTCCACAGCTGATATTAAAATATTGTCAATGGGTTTGTGAGCTCGGTAGATCTGGGTCTGAACATGTATCCCATCACTTTCTATAACAATACTTTCACAATTCCATACTACATCACTTCACTATATTACTTCACTTGATGTGTCCCGTTCGTGCGAACATGCGCGGAGATTCATGGATGTCATCTTCCATGCTCACTACCACAAAGAGAGCACGAAAATACCATTAACAGTATGTTCTTGTTGTTGTTTTTTATGAGGTCACTATTGTCTTCACTGTAGATGCATTTCATTCCAATGTGTTGTCTCACGTCTGGTATAGTTGCGTTCTGTGTCTCGGCTGATGTCCTCGTATCTGTGACTTACGGTGGTCCCAATAAATATTATCTCGAGCGTTTGACTATTTATCTCGAGTCGCCAAAAGATTGCTCAAAATATCATAGCAAGTGCTTGAGATATTATATACTCATATTGAGCTTCGACTTAATCATCACGAATATAGCGAGCATTCTACATGATGCTTTATCGTGTAGAGTTATACGTTATAAACCATAAACACTCGACATATTAAAGCAAGCTATTTAACCTAATGGGTAAATGGAAATAGTCAGATACCTATATTTATATCAGAATATTAATTGAATATCTTACTGCGAACCGGTCTTGGACTGAAATGCTGAATACAACGGTACGAGTGTTCACTATGAATATGTTAAGTGTTCGATATAATATCTCGAGATCATGTTTTGTTATTTTGAGCGTCTGTTTAGAGCGCTCGATATAATATGTCAAGCACTTGAGATAATATATAAAACACTCGAGATAATATTCACGCACAGGTTCCTTTAGACAGTGCGGTGGCTCTGAAGGCACCTGTATTTGAAAACATATTAATTCCAAAGCGACCAAGAGTTTGTACTCTTTTTTTCACAATAATTATTCAAAAGTACACGAGGTCATTAAATCTTATATTACAGATACAAATAATGATACGAATAGCACGTAATAATGCATTGTCTAGTAGTATATAATCCGGGAGTTGCGACTAATTTAAATATATTGCTCACATTCGATCATACGTCACACAATATACATTACAAACAACGAATTTTCATCCCATGGTATTCGGAGATACTTTGCCATTCTGAAAATCTTCAACGAATCATTGTGTGAAGAATCATCTTTACAATAAGAAGTATATGTGTAGGCCTTTCCTTCTCTTGGCTGAATGGTGACGTCGAATGATTTATTGAATTAAATGTGTATGTATCTTCCGAAGAGCATTGCTGTCTTTCTCTTGTGTTTTGTTTGATTATTGTATTCACCCCATTATCGGGTCTTGTCTCGATCTCTATGAAAGACGTAAGACTGTTGTCTTCACCAGGGTGACGGTCCAAATCCTTCGTTCGCTATCTTGACACTCACCGTCAGTCTGAAGGTTGTGTTTGAGTGCGGATGTAGAGATCACATTAATGGTCCATTAGCTTATCAAACGATCAAGGTGACATGGGTTGTACGCGGATATCAACACTAGATGAATGACTGCACCTTTAATAACCTTGTATAAAAGGTGTAATAGACAGAATCACTAAGCACTAGTCGGTGTTTAACGTATAGCATCTTTAACATTTTAACACTTTATAATTAATACATATTGTTGTGTATTTGAAAACAGCCAATACACGTATATATAACCTCGATTATTCCCAGCCGTGTATAGATACGCCAAGCACGATGAGGAAATTTTATTACACTGACTCAGAAGCATCTAGCTCGTGATCGAGTAACTAGATCAATGCAAACAACTATTTCACATTCCCAACTATTTTCACTCGATTTTGTAAATCCAAAACATCACCAGCTCGACTTTTCTCCACAATATCACAACAAGTGATGTTATGCCAAGCTAACAACATTTTTTGTGCAATATACAAGTCAAGTCAAGTCAAGTCAAGTCAAATTTATTCGACAGTGTACACGCTATTTACATTGAACAATAACAATTTCGAATTTTACAGAAAATGTGTACCACTGTCAGGCCACCACATAGCCAATGGCTGTCTTCCTGTGGCGCCTAGCAGGAAAGAAAAATAGAAAACAAATTATAAGCCTGTCAAAATATATACATGTACCAAGCGTGTAGTCCTCCCAAGAGCAGGTGAGTGTGGCGGGGCGAGGCGGGCGTGAGAAATCAAGTGCTGGCATCGTGACGCTGTGAACGGGTGGGGAACCTATCAATTTCACAGTAATCAATCATCAATTTACGGGTTTAATTTCGACAATCTTTGCAGAAAGTGTTTGTACAAGTTACATGGTCTTTATAATTTGAGATAAAATGTTGCTTAAGACAATTTTTAAAATGTTTCCTGTTTTTTTCTTTGTAATATACCAAAACGTTAGAATATTTGTTCCAAATTCTTGGGAAGTTATGATTCGGTAACTTAGAAGTGAAGGAAGTTCTGGGCCGTGACGTGTGATATAAATGACTCTGTCTAGTAATTCGGGTATTTAAATTGGAGTTAAGTTCAGCCAAACGTGAGAAAGATTTGGGCAGTACCGAATGTTCAAAATCATACATGAATAGCAATACTTGTAGATAATACATATCTGATATTTTTAACAGTACATTTTTCTTAAACAGCGGATCTGTGTGTGATCTGTAGGACTTTTTGTTTATGATACGAATAGCTCGTTTTTGAAGTAAAAATATTCTGTTTATGTGGGGGGAATTGCCCCAAGCGAGTAATCCATAGTTTATGTAGGATTCGAATAATGTATGGTAAATTATCATTAATATATCAGTAGGGAATATTCTTTTAACTTTATTCATGATATATAAGGACTTTGACAGAGTTTTACAGATGTGTTCGACATGCACTTTCCAAGTTAGTTCAGTATCTAAGTATATCCCTAAAAATTTGGGTGTGTTAGAGTCATCATCATGTCTGATTTGTTTTCCGTTAATGTGGATATCAATATCTAGATTTCTTACTTTCGAAAGTGGACCAAAGAACTTGAACGTTGTTTTATCACTATTTAACACTAGTTTATTGGCACAGAGCCAGTCAAATACGTTATCTAGTTCAGTATTTATAAAAGATGTCATGTCAGAAATGTTATTACCAGAGGTATACAATGTAGTGTCATCGGCGAAACATAGAACGTTTAGACTAGTGCTGGATTTTATATCATTAATATATAGAAGAAACAAAATTGGTCCTAATATGGAGCCTTGCGGAACTCCACAGGTTATTGGTTTTATATCTGATCTAGTGTTTTTTATTTCGCAGTATTGTTTTCGGGCTGATAAGTAACTTTTAAACCAATCGTGGCTTATTCCTCTTATACCATAGTCATATAATTTTGTCAATAAGATATCATGATTTACGGTATCGAATGCCTTTGATAGATCGACAAAAACAGACAAAGTATAATTTTTTCCTATTTCGTCATTCGCTTCAGAAATATCTGTCAGGAGTTTGATTACGGGATGTATAGCAGAATGTTTAGCTCGAAAACCATACTGATTGTCATACAAAATGTCCATAGTTTCCAAAAAATTTACGAGACGTTTGCATATTAATTTTTCCAATAATTTAGAGAAGGAGGGTAAAATACTTATGGGACGATAGTTTTTTATCACTTCCCTGTCGCCATTTTTGAATAAAGGGACTACTTTAGCTATTTTAAAATGGTCTGGAAAAATCCCCTGATTCATAGATTCGTTATATATGTGTGTCAAAGGTATCAGAATTTCTTCAATGGTGTTTTTCATTAGTTTTGTAGATATGTTATCAAAACCTTTGGAAGTTTTGGCTTTCATTTTTCTCGATAATTGCAATATTTCCATGGGGTTCGTGGGGACCAAGAACATAGTAGTGGGATAACAGTGTTTGAAGTATTGTGAGAAATGTTGTTTCGAGCTTGGTATATTTCCACTTATTTTATCGCCTAAGTTGACAAAATATTCATTAAAATGATTAACTATTTCATACATATTTGACGTTTCATTTCCATTAACTATAATAGTGTTTGGTGTATTCGATTTATCATTGACTTTATTGATAACTGTACGTATGGCATCCCATGTCTTTTTCACATCATTTTTATTTTCATCAAAAATGTCTTTGTAATAAATATTCCGCCGTGCTCGCAAAGTTTTATTATATATGCAATTATACTTATTATATTTCACAGAATTATTTGCAGACGGTTTAGCTAGTTTTCTGTTGTACAGTTTCCGTTTTGTTAAGGACGATACCAGCAAACCCTTTGTCATCCATGGTTCTCTTTTAATAAACCATTTCTTAACAAACTTTTGTTTTAAGGGGAATGATATTTCAAATTTTTCGTTATATATATCATAAAAGTTCTGCAATGCCTGATTGGGGTCGGTGGTATTTAACACCGAATCAAAATTCGAGTTACGCAAATTTTCAATAAATTCTTGGGTTTTATTTTCAGTAAAACATCGGGTCCAGAAAAGTTGAGGTGGGGGCTCAGGGTTAATTTTGGAGTTTCGATAAATATTAAAGATCCCAAAATGATCTGATATATCACAAGTTATTATGCCTGATATTATCTCACTTTCGAATTCGTTCGTATACATGTGGTCTATCAGTGTGGCTGATTGGTGTGTCACTCTGGTAGGTCTATTTATTGTAGGCAAACAACCGTATGAAAACATTGTGTCAACAAAATTCATGGTTTTTGTATGATGGGAATAATTCAGTAGGTCTATATTAAAATCTCCCATTAGTAATACACGTTTTTCTCTTCATCAATTAATTTTAAAATATCAAACAAAGTGCTTGTGAATATATCTAAGTCTGCTTTGGGGTATGTGTTCGGCCTATATATATTACCAATTATTAAGGGCTTGGATTTATTTCCTGTTTTGATTTCAATGAAAATAGATTCAAATATATGAGGTAAGAAAACTGACAAATCGTTTCTAATCTTATAGGATATTGTGTCTTTTAGAAAAATACCCACACCACCTCTCCCATCGTCGTGATCATCACGAGATTTATAAAGAAATTCATGATAACCTTCCAATTTATAAATTAGGGGCGATCTGAAAATCTCAGATAGACCTATAACATCAAAGCCATCTGCACACTGCATATCAACAAGTAAGTTTTTAAGATCAAACCAGTGTGCATTTAAACTTTGACAATTTAGAGAAAAGACTGAAAGTTCGGTTGTTTTAATGTCAGAAAGTAGTGGTTTTAATTCGACTGGGTCGTAATATTTACACGCTGGTACTTTATATGTGTCAGATTCGTCTTCATCTAATTCTAGACGATGTATGAGGTCATATTGATCATCGGTTCGCACCCGTTCAAATGACACGCTACCCGCCATGACCCGACAGGTACACGCCGCCACGAACCGCCACAAACAGCCTGCAAGGAAGAGTACACATCAGTACATGTATATAAATGACAAAGGGCAGTGTGTTTCGAGCTGATAAAAGTGCAGACATTACAAGAGTGCAATGATAAACAAAAACAGAGTCAGGACTGGATTTAGCATATATAAAAACACAGCAATTTTCTTGTAATATACAAAATAGGTGCTAACAACTATGCAGTAACAACTATACAATAAACTTTGTGGTGAGTGTTTTTTCCGTATCCACAAATGCCAAGTATTGCAATACAGTCATCCAATGACACCAACCATCCTTCAAGATAATGGCTTTTGCACGTCAACCATGGCACACACCAAGACATCTATAGAATTGTTTATTTATACTTGTATTACTATTTAATACATGTTATTTTCACCTCATTCGTTGTGTAATGCAATTGTACCTTGCCAGGATGGATGGCTCTGAGAGAGCCAGGCAGAACATAATGATGTTGGCACGACGGTTTATTATTTTTCATTGAGCACCACGACTTTTTAATATAATTAGTTTCAGTTACCTATAATCTCTCCATTAGCAGCAGTTTAGCAGTCGAGGAAGTGAGTTATATACAAGAAATTTCCACAATCTCAGACGAGGTGTAATTTCGTTTTTCCCACCGGTCATTTTTGTCTGTGAGCTTTCATTCGCCAGGGGTCTCTGAGGTTTGGTGCACAAATATACAACTCGGCAAAAGTCACTTTCGATCTTCTGATCGATACCAAATCAACCAAAATTTGGTTTAGCAGATTTATATCAGAAGTCGAAGGTGAGATGAAATCTTCCAGAGGGGTTGCGCGACTGTCGAAGTGAAACTTTTGGCATTTTGGAGGATGGGAGTTATGTACTACATACCAAATTTTTGACCAACAGTATACACAGCCATTTCCTGTTTCAGTTTCAGAATTTCTTGTCAGATTTGAAGAAAAAATACTAAAACTCCTTCTTTGCAGTGAAAGGTGGGAAAAACTTTCTTTATTCACGCACTTTGTGTATATTATTCATGACACAATAGATTTATAACAGTTTTGGATAGTCTGGCAGTACCTCGTTTTTTATTCGACTTTACTGCCTGGCTCTGTCCCAGAGCCATTCCTGGCAAAATTGTACCTTATTGATATGTCTATCGTTATACATCACCTAATTATATTATGTGGATGGCTCTCGATAGAACACTAGACAAATATATTTTCAAGCATAGAAGTTCCAGGCCTGAAAGATGTACTCATGATCAGAACTGCACGATTACGACAAAAATGATTATTATATCATGAATTTTGCTATGAGCTGTATGTATTATTTGTGTTGGAAACAAATACATAAAATTTCTAAAATTATACCCTTGTACTACAATTTAGTTATAATGTTAAGAACATAAGGATTCAAAATCAACTGGACTATCATTCACGGGTGGACTCTTTATAGGATCTGAAACTCTGGGGAGCATTAGAGCTAACATCGAGACTCTCTGTTGAAGACCAATCAGCTGTGTTCCTTTGGCATGACGTTCACAATGAGTGACATATAATATCGATGGTACACTTGTGGCAAAATATTGTGTTTGTGGTTGTGATTTTTTAGAACTTATCCAATAGTTGAAAGGTAAGATCTATCCTAGTCTGTTATTAGATTGTTTAATTTGATCACTACCAGTAATTTTTATGCGAAAGTATTGTTTTTTTCCAGAAATTAAATGTTGGTTATAGCAATCATTTTGGATATCTCTTGAGCTGTGTGAAAGGGAAACGTGTTGAGAATTGTGTATCCATGTGCAATAGAAGCTGAGTTATAACCAACTAGGTTCTGTTTCCTTCGTTAGATTCAGAGAAGCAATGCAATAAATACCATTGATTCAATGCAATAACCACCATTCATCCATTTCACCATTATTATTTTATTAATGATAATTCTATTATACTCTGACCATGCATGAAATATGTGACTGAAATGCAGTGAAAATCATCAAGTTAATCCATCCAGATATACTCACATACTTATGTTTTCATATTGGGAAATTATCGTGCTCACTGGGTACGTAATGCACTACTCAACGCATATTGAATATTGAGAGTATATTTGACTCATAATCATCACTCATAATTTATTGCTTGAGTAACAAATGTCAATCGTGAACGCCATTGATGAATGTTGACATACATACTGATTCACGCATGAAACGTCACGTGAATTCAACAAATATTTATTGCGTACAAGGGCTGAGAATTCTTGGGATGATTTCGTTTCATTATCACTTGTGGGTGGTGTGTGAAGCAGTTTCGTAATTATGCTTGCTGAAATACTTCTGCATTCCGAGAAAGCAAACAGTCATTGACTGCCATCTCGTTTCCTTGATAGCCTAATGGGTCGCTATATCAATCTACGCGGCTACGTTTACTCACAAGTGATCTCCAAAAGACGACTCTTCCCCGCTCGGTGATACTTAGAGTAGCTGACAAGTGTTTTTACTTTGGTGACCTTTCTAGTCTTGATGTCACAAGGTTAGAGGCGATGTTTCAGGACTGACAGCTGAGATTCCCGCCCTACACTATTGTGGGGTAATGGGCTGGCCAGACCTGCAATGGACTTACAGACCTCGGTGAGATACTAAAATACGTGCAAAACAATTGTTATAAAATCTGTTCACTTCATATAGCCATGGTTTCAGGAAATGTAGACATTCACGAATGCACTTGTGGGTTTATAACGTTTATACATATAGATTACCTTAATATTTCCATTTGTACGACAAAAAACATGCTCTAAGTGAAAGCATATCGCACAATATACTACTACTGATTGTATAGAAAGCAAGCAAAGCATTCGATCGTGTGCATTATATAAAACTGTTTTGGTTATTAATCAAATAAATATGTGTCCAGTAACCGTGAGGTTCCTGTTGAATCTATACACAAATCAGTACATACGTGTTAAATGGTCTAATGTTGTCACTAACCGTTATTCTGTAGTAAACGGTGTGAAGCAAGGGGGCATGTTGTCGCCTTTGCTGTTTAATATTTATATTGACGAATTACTGTTGTCGCTTAGATTATCTGGATCGGGCTGTCATATAGGACAACATTTCACTGGTGCATTTGGATATGCTGATGATGTAACACTCTTGGCTCCTACACTCTCTGGTATTCGGAAAATGCTCGACATTTGCGCTGATTATGGTGCAAAATACCATGTAATGTTTAATTCGTCTAAAAATAAACTTCTGGCTTATTCAAAGAAACCATTGGATATATCGCCTAAGCTCATTTTCATGAATGGTGTGATCGAATATGTGTCAAGCCACCCACATCTAGGTCATGTGATTGGTGATAATGTGAACAGGGATATGATTGACAGTGTTATATCTGAGTTCAGCATTCGGTTTAATATGGTATATGGTCATTTCCATAATGTACCCCATGATCTGAGATATAAACTGTTCAAAAGTTTTTGTATGTCACTGTATGGTTCCTATTTATGGGATTTCACTGATAGTCATGTGGAGAGGTTTTTCGTTGCCTGGAGGAAATGTGTAAGAAAACTACTTAACCTTCCTAGCAGAACTCATTGTAACCTGCTTCATCTGATTTGCAACGATATCAGCATCAAAGATCAGATATATTTCAGATTTATTAAGTTTGTCCGCAGGATGTTGTGTAGTAATAATATGTTGGTGAGACTGTCATATGACTGAGCATTTAAAGGTAGCACGTCCAACTTAGCTAAAAATATAAATGAAGTGTGCAACTTTTATAAGCTCGATAAAGACCGATTTAGTTTTGATATATTCTCTCATATTAATGGATGTCAATCTGACCCCACTCGTGCCAGCCAGGCGGCGTTGATACAAGACTAGATCTCTCTTAAAGAGAATCAGACCTATACCTTTTTCAATGCGAACGAAATTAATGACTTGATCACCAATATATGTACATCATAATTTATTCACTGTGATGATTGTATAATGTATTGTTGTTCTTTTGTTCCTATTACATCTAGTTTTCAGTATCATGTTGAACAATGATGAATAAACGATATATATATATATAGATATAAATATCCACCTCAGGAGATATAGAAAATATAAAATCTAGTTACTGGTAAAGTCGGCGAATTATTCATTGGCATGAACATATCTATCAAATCTCGGAATTTACTGATTTGTATTTAATCAAATTCGGGCAACATTTGAACGAGTCTGTGACCAAAGTTGCTGACGTGAATTCTAATTTTGTTCTTCACACATAAGACAAGTATTTCAATAAGTACTAGGCTAAATGGGATTTTACTATTGTAGCAATAGGCGTGGAAACAGACAGTCAAAACAGTGGTGAATGCCAATGCAACTGCTCAAATTTGCAAAGAAACATCTTCGGTCTGACCAGTGGTGTGCAATGGTCCAAAAAGTAAAATGTGATGTGGTTATGCTGTTCGAAAACTGATAGTGGTCAGAGTTTCACATCCTGGAATGGCTGAGACTGTTATTGTATATTTGGGTGTGAAACTCTATGTTAGGCCGAATAGGACGAAAATTATATTTGATTGCAGTACATTGTTATCGCTAAACAAATGCAGAAGTGAACACTCTTTCGTCTTCTCAGCAGCAATTTGACAAAAGCTTCAATGAAATGAAATTTGTATTTATCAAAATCTTTTCAAGTCAAACCTACATAATCTTTATGGGATTGTCTTGATATGACAGCTAGTTGAAAACTGGCAAAAGGGGTCAAAACGCCACAATCTCAGTATTGAGTTTCTGGGCACCGGTGTCAGAGTGAACAATCCTCGCGGAAATATGTTTTATAAGGATTTTTGCAATTCCACGCAGTTACGAAATATTGCAGCCAAAATGTTGTTTGCAAGTCAAGAATAATATATACATATATATTAACACAAATGTAGAAGCGTGTTAAATTTTATATGTGAGAGTTAACATATTTTTATGGTTATACAACTCATCATTCGTCATAAATCTGGGTGAATCCAGCAGTTCAGATTCGGACTGAATCACTCCCGTGGATATTGTGTATTTGTGATTTGTAAATAAAAAAATAAATATTTATTTGTCACCATTGTGTTGTTGCTTTTTTTTAAGATGGCCCATTGTCAAATCGGGTATTGCATTGATTTGTCACAATCCTATACAGCATCGAAATGGAAAGCTAGAATTCCCCATCTTGAACCCGCATACGGTATAGAGACGAGAAACGAACAAGACAGAAAAACATCCATTGTTTCAGAATGGTCATAGTGTTGTTTTCACTTTATATAATTTTCAATTGATACAATTCAGTAACTTCGAGATATGACGACATAAGCTCGCGCCAATAAATTATGCACCGACTTTAGTGTTGTTACTCTCGAATTAAACGTGTTTGATACAAAAACCCGCTGAAATCACTTTCTGTGGTATTTTGTCCAGCTTGAACTAATCACGAAGACCAATCCCATATCCTGGAATCAAGGAATTTCGGCAGCATGTATGGCATAGAATGGTCCCACCACCATTTACCACCTGATTGTCCACCTGGCTGGTATATATATTGGCAGGTTTGTACTATTTCTGCTAATCAGTACAGATAGGGACATTAAAAGGTAATCATGTTTGTGAGAACCCTATCAACAAGAAATGTTTTAATCCCATATAGTGTATTATCTTGTGACAGTGGAGAACACCTTGCAACTGTGACACACACAAAATCTTTTGTTTTCCCTACTCAGTTAAACACTCTAATTAAACACTGTCGGCTCTCAATAATTACTTGCAGTCTCCCTCCACCTGCTGCTCCCTGTAACACATCCTCCTGACACTGGACAAACCAGCGGTTTTGATGATATAAGGTTGTTAGCATTCAGAGCACATCTAGTCTGTTGATTCCTAATTTAGCGTCCAGTGTTCAGACTTATGGAGACATACTTGGCTGAGGAGGGATTGATGAATTCAGCTCTGGTGACACAGTTTGCCGTTGACTCACACATCAGAATGACGATGTGACATGGTCGTAGATCAGAGGACGTAGAATACAAGGAAAGGTCATATCGTAGTAAGTGTAAAGCAGAAGACCAAGAGTACAGATCTTGATGATGTCATGATTACAGCAACACACCAGTAGGGAGGTAGGAAGGTCAATCCTCCATATTATCATTTTACACTAGCTAAATGCTCTATTTATAGCATCCTCAAATTTACACGAGCCGCTTCCCTAGCGGGTCCAGGATGCGAATATACATCAAATATCGGTAATATGAGAGCTATATTCACACAATGAGATACAAACAATAACTGATGATTTTTATCAATATCCAACAAATGTTTGTCAAGTCCAAACATAGTTTATAACAAAATAGTTATCAATGTGGTTTTCATGTATCTCCGATTCGGAAGGTTTAGTTTAGATGATTAGATAGATGTTTATTTTCCAGCACTTACAAGTATAAACAGCATAGCGTTCATCTGTACAGTGATAAAGCAATATTCAATAACATTGAACGGTAGTTTGTATGAATTATTATGTAACTACAAGATTAGTTTGAGGGTAAGGCTGAAAGGGCCTAAATAGCCATATGACTGTCTTGCTATAGACCCCTGTCAAATTAATTAAAAATAATATAATAATAATATGATAATATGAATTTTGGCAACAAGATGGAAAAAAAACAGGGAACAAAAAAGAAACATACAGGAACTATATACAGGAATAATACAGGAACTTAGTTTGAGTCACTTTTGGCAAAATAACACATATGGTTCGAAATACTGATTGATACAACTTTGAGTGGTGGAATATGCCTGGGGATGATATTATATTCCTATTTCATGACATCGTTTCGTCTACGCTGTGCTAAACGCACAAACCATATTTGTCAGTGCGTTCATGAATATATCTGCTGCTATTTTTTTTCCTCTGAAACAATATTTTGATAATTTGTGAGGAAATATCAGGTACAAATGTACGTATTCGAATGCACATATTTGTGAGTTTTTATTATGGGTTCTTATTATTGAAAGCTATTGTACTGTATGCATTGTAGATATCTGAAATCAAACAACTGCCAAATTGTCTTCACAATAAGCTATCACTGGTCACTATCAGGTATTTAGTGCATGATTGGGACTGTTTCCCTCGTTGTTGACAGGTTACTATTGAACAGAGTTACCACCAGTTCACTATTTCTGCAAATAGACACCCTTGCACTAAATCAGGCCCTCAATTACTGTTGGTGAGAGACCCTCGTCCTTGTCCATTAGCCTATATCTATGACGAGTTCTAATCGTACTATATCTCTTTTTGGTGATTGCCAAGAATATCAGACGAATCTTTCTTGGCGACCGATCTAGTCTTGATGTCTCAAGGTTAGGCCTAATAAAATTAATTTCTCGTCCCCGCCCGCCTGTGTTCAAAAGCACAGTTTCTCGTCCCCGCCCGCCTGTGTTCAAAAGCAGCCTCCCGGATTTTTTTATTTGCGATTCTCAAATAAAAAATAAAAAGTGTTCCCGCCCCTATTTTGAGGACCAAATCACAGCATGCAACTCAGGCATATATTTAACTCACCTCCTTGTTTTCACTCGCCGCCAACTGGGACAAAGACGCTACCAGTTTTCTAAAACAGTTATTCCATGTGGCTACAGTGTATGTAAAAATATGTATAAAATAGTGATCATGACTTGATTTAAATTTCTATATTTTCTCATGTATACTTCAATAGATGTATTTAACTGATAGAACTGTTTTCCACAATTACTGCTCATTGAAGCAACATATTATCAAATGACAATTTTTGGTGACAATATCACTAGTGCACAGAATTATCCTGTCTGTGCTGACTGAATTATCCTGTCTGTGACCAGTGGTGCCAAGGTGCCTAAGGGCCTTCAAACTCAAATAAATCAAGCCTTTAGAAATGAAATCAATAAAATCATGTTTCACACATGATTTTAATTCTAAAGCCTTGAATCATTCGAGCTTATATGTACTTGAATAAATCAAGCCTTTAGAAACAAAATCATTCAAGTCATGTGTTTACACATGATTTCAATGCCAGAGGCGCAATTTGTTTGTGCAAGTGTTTTTATTTCATACGTATGAAATGTCATCCCGCCAAAAAGAAAAAGTACCTCCCTACCCAATTTTCTCCTGAGCTGAGGACGGTATTTTTTTGCAAAATAAAAAATGAAACATAAAAATAAAAAGTCCCTCCCTACCCAATTTTGAAAACATAGGAGGACGAGAAACAGAAAATCATTTTTTAGGCTTTAGGAGCAATGTTTCACTGACAACTGAGATATCCCATGTACGATTGTGAGATATGGGGATGTTCATACCAGTCCTGCAGTAGACACTCAGAGGCTAGGCGTCTATATAAAGAGATTGGTCATCATTCTTCTATAATTGACTTCTATAATACACACTTAGTTATGTAATACACATATGATACACATGTAGGATTTCACATTAAATCTCGTTATGTACATATGTGTGTTTTTCCAAATGCAACCTTGCTTATTCAAAAAATTTGAAGAAACTAACTACTCGCGCCGTGCACTTTTCTCCATGTTACAGAGGCTACAAGGGACTGATTGATCACTGAGGTGACGGGCCGGAGGATGATAGGTGTAAAAAGATCCAATGCCTTTTTGGTGACAACACTTGGTAGACCACAAAAAGAAAAATCGCATGAGAATACGAAGTACCAATCTGTGCATCATATTCTATTCTATATTGCAGCAGTTACCTCGTGCAATCTCTCACGTGCTATCAGTTTGTTCAAGAGATGATGATTATCACCAGACACACCAACAGATTGAGGTAGAGGCAATCATCCGTGGTCACGCGAGATGTGAAGGGGCAATCTCACTTTGTTGTCTTCACGATTAGTACATACGTTCTTCTGAGCGATTAGCTGCAGCATTCACAGGAACTATGTCGGGGCACTAGGGAATGAAATGATACCAATTTCCCCAAATGCACCTGAATCATGTGTGACAATTCTGCCCAAAGATCAAGACAGGCATTTTGACCGTTCTTGCATACCATAGCTTGGCCGTTTTGCAATAGAAACATGTGTAAAGTTGAGGGTTTTCAACCTACTTCACAGTCCGTCTGCATCGCCAGGCCCGACTCGCCAAGGTCAGCCGGCCTGGGTTCAGTTCCTTGTGATCAATAACAAACTCGATGTATACTGGTTGAAGACAAAATTAAAAAATGTTTTATTGAACGGACTGGCTGGCTCATATGGCCAGCCAGCATTAAATCACTGACAATAGCATGTAATCATATGTACACCCCATTTTTAATTGAAGCTATTGATGTCTGAAACGGGCTGGCATAATTATCTAACTTCTAACGACGGAATGTCGGTTATTTCATTGAAGTTGATACCTGTGATGACAGCTATCGCGTCCTGATTACATTCAAAGCTATTGTCTGAACAGACAGTTACACAATTTTCTTGAACAAAGAATACCAATTCAATACGAAATATCACTTAAAGAATTATGTGGATCTTACACATGCGTCATCTTGCGACCCCATCCCTTTTATCCACCAGATTCACTTTTTCATGTTTGTGACCTGGGGTGGGTAGTGCAGTGGGTAGCTCAGTGGATAAGGCGCTGGTCTCGTAACGCAAAGGTCAGGTGTTCGAGGTCGGATCACTGTTAAAATGTGCCTGCCCGTCATGAGAGACTAATTATCGACTTGTGAACGACAGTCATATGACTGCTCTGCGAATATTCGTACGCAAATCGGCAACAAGATGCCAAGTGATCGTCTAATTTGTAAACTATTGTCAACGAGTCGCAAACATGTCGCTGCAATGTCGTTAAACTTATTTATGAATCACATTTGCCAAAAAAATGTCCAAATTCGTCTTAGTGGTCGTCTAAAATAGCAGTCGTTACAGTCCCCATGTGGTCGTCGTCTGGTGAGACACCAGTTTTGAAGGTACGTTTCTCAATGGATTTGACATCTATGAAGGTTGAACAAACATTTTTTCAGCCCCATGCTGAAAAATGTGTGTGCTAACTCCATGGAACACCACAGAAAGTTCCGTTTGATCATGTTTTTCTTGTGATCCATCTCTCTGAATCTTGGTGGACCTGGTATTGTTATAAGGCAATGAAATTCGCAATACACTTCATTTTTTCTACAGTTGCGTTATGTTGTCTATAGAATGATAATTCACTCAGAAATTGGTTTGAAACGTTGTATTTCTTTGCTTGAAATGAATTGACAAGAAAAGATTCAAATTCTGGCCAATCAATCTCTCATCCATTACGTCTATTGTATGTCTCTATATTTGTATTTATCTAGATACTATGCCAACTGGCAATGTCGGCAAGCCGATTATTCTCTATCTAGTGTTTTCGTGCTCGATTATTTGTGATTTTCTGCGAAACTATTATATACTCCTGAATTCTCGAGATGTACTTACAAGCTTTCTTGACGAATAGAAATGCTAAAATGGGTTGCTTTAAAATTGGTTCAATTTTTAAAGCATTATCTAGTTCATATTCCAACTGGTGATTATTCCATGTGTAATATGTCGTTTTATAAAGTCTTGATATATTTAGTTAATATATAAGTTTATACATCTCTGCAAGAGCCCTCACTAATATCAATGATACTCAGTATTACTAGGTATAGGTCATGTTTGGTCCATGCGTTTATATTTTTGGTGAATTTCGTGTCTATGAAGGTATCATGTAATCACCATATTTGCAATACAAATCAGCAGGATCATTGATGTGTAACACTCATCAGACAGGAATACATGCTACATGACAAAACACACAGGATACTACAGCCTTTGATGATTGCTCGTTTGAATATCAGTCCTATCAAAAATGTAACAACTATCATGAACAAGCAAACGGGTCAATACCTCATACAGAAAACTATAAGTGAACATTAACAAATGAGGTACACCATGATCTCATAACTCTTAAACAAGATGACAGATAGATCACAATTACATTTTTGTAGTTACCTATGAAAAGTCATCCATCTCTGTCTCTCCGGAGTGTATGTGCTGATGAACAGTTGTGTGACAAGGCCCCGATCTCATCTTGGGATGTAATTGAGTACATCGATCAAAGAATCAAGTGACAGCTTTCGACCAAATACGTCTCCTGGCCCACTTTATAGACAATGGTAGTATAAATTATATCGACACATTCGTGATGATATATGTCGAAACTGTACGTTATATTTGTGACAGAAATTGCCACTAGATGATAGTTTTGAACATGAAGCCTTGACACAAGGCATTTCATAATCCAGTGAGTTTGTGGAATTTGACAGAATTGTCGCAGACATCTGCAGATGTTGTCAGATATATACCAAATGATGCTTTGTAAGCTGCTGATTTTCAAGATGTTAATGATGAGATCTTGTTTCATCCAAAGGACATTAGGTCTTCTACCACAGAAATACAGTACATAACTGACAAGGCAGTGATGTATATGTATCATAAAATGTAAAAAAAAATTATGAATGATCTATCATTTAATGAATCTGTGCTTATATTTGAGGAGTAAGAGGTATTATTTGATTCAATCATACTACCTGCTTGTAGTAGCACTAATAGGTGCTTTAACCAATATGGCAGACATGAATCTTTTGCAGATCAATGTCATGAATGCCCTCCATACTTTACACTCACAGTCTCTCAAGGCGATTATATCACAACAACAGGTGGAAAACAAAATATTAGTATAGCCTTACAAAATTACCAATAGAAACAATTTGATCCCATCAACTATCAGCCCTTCAACTGTTGTGTTGTAATTGGATTATTTCTGCAGTACTGTGCAATACGTCAAAGCGTAGAGTTTACTTACATTTGACCCTACTCCGTGCATTATGCACGTCTATTCCAACTGTCATGTGTGTGTGAACGTTACATGACATATCTAACGTGTATGACATATCTAACATATCCAACGTGCAATTTAGATACCAACGAAGTCCTCATATCTGCAACTAGCTCCGTAATAGTTTCTTTAGGTTGTGATGTAACACAATGTTTGCTGAACCAGCGGGTTCTTCGAACTATCCCTAATTACTCAGAAAAAATGAAACCGCCGAGCCTCTGAACAGAACATCTTGAAGATTTTGAAATCAGTAATAATGTACAAAACCGAGCAATGAGATATTATTTGGATGTACACAAATTTGCTCCAGTGGTTGGTATGTTAGGGGCCTTTGGTTGGATGCGTTGTAAATATCGAACGTATCTGTGTCTGTTGAGGTATTGGAATAGAATGATTGTGAAAGTTGGTAAGAATGGTGTTCGATTATAATTAACTTGTGTAAAATTATTGGTGTTCAGAAGTTAGATGTATTCTGTGTAAATTATAAGATATGTTTCACAGTAAATCTTTGTGTTCCCTCGAATTGACCTTACGACTGTCATGGTTGAACACCTTTTCTGTGAAGCGTACACCTCGGACAAATATTGCCGAACAATAGTAATCCCCTCGGACAAACAACTCATAGCATACACCGTCGTAAGGTCAATTAGTGAAAGAAAAGCTTATTGAATTAAATAAACAACAATGGTCGAGTGACGTCAATAACAAACCAAAACTTCGAACATATATGTTATTTAGAGCAGAATTGTGTACAGAAAATTATATCAAACGTCTAATGAACAAACGATACCGTTCAATATTGGGTCAATTTATTGGGTAAATTACCCTTAGAAATTGAAATAGGAAGATACACTAATACACCTGTTCATAAACCTATTTGTAAAATGTGTGATAATAATATCATAGAAGACGAATTTCACTTTGTAATGTCTTGTCCTTTACTTGCTGATCTACGAAAGAAAATGTTCGACAAAGCCAGTGCTATTATAACACAGATAGGTGATTACGAATCAGATGTTCAATTTGTTGCCCTTGTCAAAAACTGTCAAAAATATTTAGCTGTTTATCTAAATAATGCCATGAAAATACGTAGTCATAAATTATTTGTTTGAGATGTATTCGTAATTAAATGTACTTCTGTTCCATAGTTTCTTTTTCCATTATTTTACGTGATTTTTGTATGCGTAGTTTGAATGTTTGTATCGACTAATAAGCCTCGTGAGACTGAAGGTAAATTGCACTATAATTATGTATTTGTATGCTCTGTGTGATACCTTGGTCACTATAAAAAATGAGACAAAATCAAATCAAAATCTAAAATCCAGCAACTACATAATGATTTGTATCTGAACGAAAATTCCATTTGGTACAATCAATGTTGAGGTATGTAAAGTAAATCAGTGGATGCAGTAAATCACCAATATTCGACATATCAATTATGATAAATGTGTCTGCTATTGTACCTTTCAAACAGATGTTCGAATTCGCGTCCCCCTTTTATCGATATAGATAAGACATTGAGAATCGATTGTCCAATTTATCCAAGTTTGTCTCTGTGTGAGAGCCGCTGTGTTGTGTCAGTAGAACCAGAGGTGAAACATCTTACCTATTCATCATAACAGTTGTTATCTATCATTACAATAGAAATATTCTTGTAAACCTGGTGGAATTAGTATGCAAGTGCCCGCCAACGGATTGAACAGCTTCAAGAATTTCAAAACGATCCTCACGGTCTAGGTGTAGACTTAAGACCAAAAGAAAAGAATTCAATCACGAACAAAACCACTGAGATGATGGGAAACTTGCTCAAAGTACTCACATACTTCAGAAAATTTTTGAGTTGCATAATATATCGTTGATGTTAACTGAAAAGTGAAGACTTTAACTAATGTAGACGTAGATCTGTAAAACATATAAAGTACATGAAAAAAATATTTGAAACAGATCAACTGAAAATTAAAATTCCAAACCCGAATCCATGGAAGAAGTTTTAAGGATAAACATGCACAAAAATGTGACAATATTATTCTGAACAGCATCCACGCATCATAGTCTGCAATTCAGAGAATATAGTCGCACAAACGTTTGCAAAAACAATGTTGAGTGCAATAATCACTTAAATACTAATTCCATCAACTACATTTAGCACACTGTTTGCCCCTGATGACGCCAGTGTGTCCTTGAATAAACTATTTGGTCGGGCTTTGTTTCTATTGCAAAATGTTGTATTCACGTTTGTTATAGGCATCATCAAAATATGACTGTATTGGTGGTAATAGATTGATACATACATTGAACTAGGTTATTAGTTGCCTAGACTTGAACCATCTCCGATGTGCTTGATCACCATCATGATCATCCCAGCAAACATGGCCGCCATCAGCCATTATGAAAGGTGATATTTTGTGCTACATACATGTGTATTACTGATTTACGGCTTGCAAAATCCATTTCGTTTCGATCATGAACGTTCATAGCAACCTAGAAATGACGCATTTCATCCAGAACTGTATTGCATGTCCCTTTGTTGAGTTCCTGATCAAAATATTTCTTTCCTGTGATGCTTTTCTTCATCACTATGATGTGATACATTCATACATCTTTGCAGGAAGTTAAATGTTATTGTACTGCAAGGGAATCTCTCGGGGCTTGCTATACTCCATTCAAGAGCAATAATTGACATAATTTTCTATCAAACATCCATTGTACTATCTATTATATAATATCATCTACTAGTACCAATAACATTGGTCCAATTGTCCAACTAAAATGTTTTCATTCAAAAACTCAATTCATTGCATGTATCTTTCAAGTAGCGTTAGTATTCATTTTCACAAGTCAATTTTCCTTAGAAATTTTGTCCATTGTAATGTAGATCTATCCTTTCACCTTCCAATTTTTTTCTTTTTTAGGGTGTCACAGGTAGACAGCCACAAAAGTTATGTGAGCTATGTGCCACCTTGTTACATTGTACTACATGTCTATATTATTCTAGTGTGTTGTATTTGTGTACATGTACATGTATTGTCCAATGTAACAAAAAAATTCATTTCAATTCAATACAATGCAAATAAATAGAGCTCAGTAGAGATCTACCATTCATCTCCACCTGCTTCTAGACAAGTGACAGTTTTTAGTTTGTTCATACTCAAATACGATTAAAACGGCCCATGGATAGATGTGTTGGTCCGGTCCTGCAATAGTACCGCAGCATTTGTTTGAAATTTTTTAGTGTCAACAGGCAGATGGATGCAATCACCAGAACAAATATTCCAGTTAGATTGTGAAACGTTCTCAAATTTTCTTCATGCCTGACAACCGCAAAATATTGCAAGTACTTCGATAGATTTGACCGCTCAGACAGCGGCCTCCCTGGAATTCCCAAACTCCGTGGGGATGGCTTGTTGATATCATCATTGCTTGAGCACTGTTCCGAAAGATGTCATTCTCGAATGAGCACGTATTGCCCACCATTCAAATTGTCGGGGAAAAAGTTTGTCAAAAAATATTCCTGCACGTACCGGTTCCCTTCTCATCAACTGATGTACCCAGTATACTTGCGATCATGAAGTTTCAAACATGATTGAATGGGCATTCATTTTAAAGCATTTAGCGAGAATTTAGAAATATAAGTCATTTGTATCTTTATGGACTTATATTGATATGACAGTCAGTGAAAAGCAGGCAAATGGGGACGGGTGATCAAACACCGCTGACACGGCGCTGTGTCTGTATTGATTTTCTACTCGGTACTGTTGACAACAATGCTTTGCGGAAATATGTTTTATAGCGATTTTTCTCGTTCGATGCAGTTTGACGAAATATTTCACCCAAAAATGTTGTTTACAGATCGAATACTATATGTATAGATTGAATAATGGAGCCTAAGCGTACAAGTTAAGTTTATGTAGCATGTTGAAGTTATATTAAGAGCTATCGTGCATAGGTTTTTCGAATTGATATGGGTCTGGAAAAGGTATGGAAATTGTTCCATTTTGAGTCGGCAAAGTCCCTGATCTTGTTATTCACAGAATAGTGAGAACTATGTGACTATAATTGCAGTATGTCAAAACTACAGCAATGCAGACTCAAATAAACTTCCCATTTCCCACATTAGAATCGAGACATGTACTGCTGAGAGGCGACACATGTCTTTTATTATAATTCATGACGCTTACTTGTTCTCATTCAACCATGTAACCTTGTGACTGCCCGTTTGACCAAAGGCTTGTCAGTTTCAGATTGTGTGCAGTACTATGTAGCTTTCTTACATTCTAAACTCTGAAATTCATGGTCCATATCACATTTATTTCCAATGAGTACAATATGTGTAAGACTTTTTGCTGGGCCCGGAAACCAATCCTGAAAGCAAAGTGTAATGATTGAACGTTCATGAATACATTTCTAGATTCGTCCACAGTCAATGTTCATGCTATCTTATTTTCATCTCCACAATTCATTTTCATGTTACATTCGAGCGTCTGCTAACGCTAGTATAAGGTTGATAATTTCAAGTGTTCCTAACAATACAGTGGGGTCCTTTAGTCTTAGACCACCCTGAAAATATCACCTTTACAAAACCTATCTTTAAAATATAATTCATTTCATCGCAGTTATATGTTATTTGTTCTTTCCGTCACTTCCATGTATGTGTGCACAAATAACAGTAGAAACCCAAAACCGCGAATTGTGCAACCCTAGAATATTTGATTAATTTTGGGGGAAAAAACAGGAAATTTGAATGTTTTTAGATTTGCTTGGGAAACATCATGAAGTGCGAATTATAAGACTATTAGGGTGCAATATGATTGGTGATTGTGTGTGGGTCAACACCGTTTGACTGCAACCAGTTAGTTCGATGTGTTTCACCAATGTAAGGCGAGTTGTTGACATATAAATAAATATGTAACATTTCTAAAATTTATCGATTTCATCAAAATGAACCTTCTGGTGTCATTTTGAGGTACATGTCCATAAAGTACAGACGGAGGATTCAGCAGTATAGCCCGCATGTAAAAATACATGGCTTCTATTGTAAGTTTATTGTGATGACACTCGCAGGGTACTCTAAGATTTCTGAACCCCACTGTATATATTGTGTTGGCAAATTATGATTGATTTTACCTTCATGCCTTATCGGATGGATGTTTAGCGAAACACTGCAAAATATGATTGCAAGAATGAAACGGTTGTTTTTGGATCCGTTTGGTTGTCTGGTTGTGTTTGGATCACTACTCCCGGCTTTAGTCGGGTCTTTAGTGGGGCTGTACGCAAGTACATGTAAGTAAGTTCATTTAAGAAGTGTATAATAACAATCAAGCCTAATATCACAAATACATCTTTACGAGAAACATATCATTTTCTCAGATCCTCAGGGATCATGCACATGTCCGGTGTTGTGTTCTATATATGCCAGCACTATCCGTGATGTTATTCCCAATCACCTTGCACTGCATGCTTATGCTGACGGTCATGCTATCAACAACATCTATAATTTCTAGCGGATTTGGAATAAATCGCATAACATCCTCAAACAGTCCCAGAGGAATAATATTACCTCTTCCTATGCTGATACTCAAAAATGTAACAACAGACTATGTCCAGATTGTACATAGCCACAATCTGATAAAAATAATTAAATCTAATAAAAAATCATTGCCCCTCTGTTCCACTAACCTGAGACAATATCTCTGTGATATATTATTAGAAACAACTACAGTTAACACACTGTCTGCCCCTGATGACGCCAGTGTGTTTTTGGATAAACTATTCGGTCGAGTTTTGTTTCTATTGCAAAACATTGTATTTTTAGTTTGTTATTGGCATCATTAAAATCTCACTGTATTGGTGGTAATAGATTGATACTTACATTAACATATGTTCTGTTGTTGTCGGAACCATTTTAAATTTGCTGGCTGTTTTTGTTTCATTTATTCTCTGTTTGTTTCATTTATTCTTCATTCGTTTTATATATCACCTTTCATAATATGAGCAACATATTATGTAGTAAGTTATCACATGTTGTACTATACCTCTCTGGTCTAAATTTGTAGTCTCCTGTGTTTTTTTTTTTATTCTGCGATTGCTTGAATGTTCCCATGTCAGAGAGTATTAAAAACATATGTCTTTTTCAATACCCTCACTCAGAACGAACAAGCATTAAAAAGCGGCAACATCGACGGTGTTTTTCTCTGATTTCAGCAGAAACCAATACACAATATCCTGTCACCATGTTATAATCCCCTATCATGGTTTATGAACAATTGTTTCGCTAAACACTCGTTCTGTTTACATTATCATTCATTTTCGGTACTTCCCTTGTTTCAATGCATGTTTATGTTTGAGCACAATGCATATGTCTAAGTGTAAACTTGGTTATGTTAGAGGAAACTGTGAGTGGCACACGAAGCAGAAGAAAATTGTGGCCTCTGGAAATGTCAAGTGTTGGATTTATTCATCTAATACATCATAATTAGCTTTGTAACCAAATTCTCTGAGGCCATCAGGCATATTTGTTATTGATTAACGAACAAATCTTTTGTTCGCAGCACAAGATCCTACGCCAGGGAAAGAGAGATCAATGTACACACAAAACGAAATTTTAATATAGGTCTGAAAATATGCATGACGGAACAGAACTGATACCCTCAGCATATTTGTAAAGAATGCAAGGAATTTAAGGTTTTGTAAACATGAATGGCTGGTAATAGATTATACATTTCCAGTTTAAATCTCTGTGTGGTTAAAGCACATAAAACAGATGATTTTATGTTTGATAAAGAAAATTATGTTTTAGCTGTAGTAGATTTGATTAAAAATATAATACTGTAACGGTTCTAGGGTCGATTTCTGCCTCAGATTTCCTTAATCAACCGGATGTCTGACTGTTGTTCTTCAATTCACCGACTTTGATCTTTCGTCTGTCGGGATGCTTCGGGAACCTCCGGTACTCTGGCTGCAGTCCGTCTCGGTTGACTTCTTCTACAGGGTAATTTCGTGAGACATCATCACTTCGGCTGCAGGGGTGCTTTGGGAGGCTAAACGGATGCTTCGGGAGGTTTCGGTGCTCCGGCTGCAGGCCGTCTCAGTTGACTCTGGTACATCGGCTGCAGAGATGTTTCGGGAGGCTTCGACGCTCTGGCTGCAGGCCGTCTTGGTCGTCACTGGTACTTCGGCTGGAGAGGAACTTCAGAAGGCTCCAGTGCTCCGGCTGCAGGCCATCTCAGTTTTCCCTGAAACCTCGGCTGGTGAGGTATTTCGGGGCAGCTGTGGTTCTCCGGCTGCAGGCTGTCTCAGTGGTAGTGTGCTTGGGGCTTGCAGCTCCTCTTGTGCCTGAAGTAGGGGTCGCTGATCATTGTGCTCCGTAGTTCGTTTTCTTGTATCAATCACTCTTCTTTGGCTGAATTTTCGGTTGATAGCTTGGGTTCTTAGCTATCCCGGACGTTATCAGCTTTGATTTCAACCCGAATGGTCTTCCAGTCTTTTCCTCATTACTTCAGTTGACTTTACTTCTTGTAATTCTCCAAGTTCAACTTCGGTCTCATTTCTTCTGTATACCCAAACAAGGAGTCGACTGGGCCGGCCTCAAAGATCAATCTTTGAAGTTCAAGGTTCATTGGTGAGTCATACAGTCGGTTGGAATAGTTGTGAATTCATCCAGAGATGACTTTTCGGCTGCTTTCCGCTCTTCGGCCAAATGACAAGTTCGGCGGAACCGTGATGTATACTGGTGAGTGTCCCGGGTCAAAAGGTGCTGATTCCTGCGAGTCAGCAGTATTTATACTTTTGGGGTGAGTGTCACGTGACCCACCCCAACCAATCAAAACTGACTGTTTTGCCAAACTCTTTTTTATGATTGCTAACCAATCAGGGACCATGTGCATCATGTACATCGTTCTAAATCCGCTTCGGAACACTTTTACGTAATCGCGTATTTTGATCACCAAGGTTCAGCCGAAAAATACTCAGGTTCAGCCGAAAAATACCCGAAACTTTAATGAACATATTTACACCTACAAGATCAATTTTAAACTTATTTAATGACCAAAAAACAACGGGTAACAACCATATGAATCATTTAACAAACAAGTATTTAAAACTGGCCGAACACAATATTTGGCTTAAAATTGTTACAATACTCATCAAATAGAAACAAAAATGTACCATTTTATCTTCGACTTGTGTAGAAGATAAGCACCGCCTACCTGCTTGTGCACCTTCCACCATCAGCCAACCAAGCAACACACATAGTGCGACAACAGAGACACGCATCCTGCAAACTATCAAAATTACATCAAACAGTCCTTGTCAAGGTCCACGTGGAGAAGTCAAACAACATCTGTGTTCGACCGATTTAATTTGATTTTATGCATACCACCATAATATATTTCAGAATATATCAATGAAAACTCAGTAAAGTTAGGAAAGGGTGATGTATTTCAGGTATCGCAAATACTTTCATTTTACCTTTGAGAAGTATCGCTAAGTTCACGTAAATTCTGCTCGACAGAAAGAGATGTGCTTCAGAAACACTGTACCTTTATTTATAGTTCACAGCTGATAATTTGATGAATTAGGAATGATTGATTTACATGCAATATGCATTATTTAAAATAATTTCAGGAGTCTAATTAGATGGTAATTTCTAAGACGTTACGTTCCCTCTGAGGGTTGTGATGAAACTGGAGTAGACTGAACAAGGTAACACGTGGACCCAGGAGTGACATTCAATATTATCGCTCGCATTTCAATTGTCATAATATTTCCCCTTACACCAAATAACATGAATCTTAGTTTGCATAGGGAAATGCTGTGCATCAAAACAGGTATTGACTAATAGTTTGCTCCAACTTGAACCCAATGTGGTAATAGTCACCACTAAAGTCGGCATGTCATGAGCAAATTATTATAATCAATATTTTGTTTGATTGATCAACAGCACAATCCAGCACAAAAGTTTTGGCATTTTTCTGAAATCTGTTCCATAGGCATTGCATCTTTGAGACAGTCCCTAACCAATACTGGGCTGAGCTATATAATTTGACTCAGAGGAATCAGGCCAGACCAACGCGAGCATAGCCGGGCACGATACAGAGTTGGTAAAAAATTAGACACCCCAAATCCTCAATTCATATATTGCTGAATATTGAATATGTTCATTTGTTAGGCGATAACTACTGAGCTCCTGAAGTGACATACTGAAAATATTTATTAATCTGTGCGCACGATTTAACAATTCGTGCGCACGATTAAGTAATTTGTGGCCACGGAATACTAGTTCGTGGCCACGAAATACCAATTCGTGGGCACGAAATACTAATTCGTGGGCATGTATACATATGATATCTGCATATGTACATGTATACATATGATATCTACGAGCGAATTAGTATTTCGTGCCCACGAATTACATGTAGTGAATCGTGCCCACGGATTGTTAATTTGTGGCCACGAATTGTGCGCACGGTTTGGTAATTCGTGCGCACGAATTGGTAAACCGTGCGCACGGATTGGTAAACTGTGTGCACGAATTAATAAATATCTTTGGTATGTCACCTCAGGGGCTCCGTAGATAACAATGTGCTGATATAAAATATATTGTTTCTCATCCGAATATACGATAATACTCTCAGCCATTCCGTGACATCAAACTGTGACCACTATTCGTTTTTGAACAGCATAACACCATCACATGTTATTTTTTTCGGACCGTTGCACAGCACTGGTCAGACCAAGGATGTTTCTTTGCATTAGTGAGCTGTTGCATTTGCATTCACCACTGTTTTGACTGCATGCTTTCCCGCTCCTCATTACAATCAAAATCCCATTTAGAATCGTATTAATTGAAATAATAGTCTTCTGTGTGGAAAACAAACTTCGAATTTGGTCATAGGCGTGTTCAAACGTTGCCTAAATGTCATACAATAGAAGTCAGTAAGTTCCGAGAGTTCACTAGATATGTTGGCGCCAATAAATTATGCTCTCACTTCATAACTGCAACGAATTTTATTATTATTATTATTATTATTATAGTGGTAACTTATATAGGACCCTATCCAGTAGATAAATACCGCTCTACGGTGCTTTACTATGAAGCTACATTGGGGACATTCGTTTTCATGTGTTTTCGCCCTCGTCTTCGCGTAATTTCGCCTTCGCCCTCGCCTTCGCCCAATTTCGTCTTCGACTTCTCGTAATTTCGTCTTCGTCTTCGCGTATTGTCGCCTCCGTCTTCGTGGTGTTTCGACTTCGCCTTTGCGTAATTTCGCCTTCTCGTAATATTGCCTTGGCCATCGCCTTTGTTCACTCTCGCCTTTGCCTTCTTGTAATTTCGCCTTCATCTTCGTGATGTTTCCGCCCTCGCCTTCGTCCACTCTCGCCTTCGCCTTCTTGTAATTTCGCCTTCGTCTTCGTGGTGTTTCCAGCCTCGCCTTCGTCCTCCCCTTCGCCCACTTTCGCCTTCACCTTCATACTATGTTATGTAATACAAAGTCATACGTATACAAAGTCATACGTATACAAAGTCATATGTACATGTAATACAAAGTGTGTATGGAATGTGTATGGAATAAAAACTCATGCCAGTGAGATACTAACACATAAGTATGGAATAAAAACTCATACGTGTGAGATACTAACACATAAGTATGAGATACTAACTAACTCACACGAAGGAAATACTTCATATCACTACGTTGTATCTACCGGCTACCGTAGAATGCACTATATCGTATTGCCCACTAATATCGCTTGAATTATTCGTTATTTATACAGTATACTCCTTCGTAAAAAATTATATATGCATGCTAAAAGGTGTGGTTTGTAACTCCGCTAACCTCACCTTCCCCCCCCCCCCCCCCCCCACACACACACACCTACAACCCATACTCTCTTACTTCCAGCAACGAGTCGACTGATTGGTCAAACCATTGTCGCGTGTTATCTGCATTGCTGTCGACTTCAATGAGACTTTTGATTGTTGTTTAGTTCATCTTAAATATAATGACATATTATCTCATACGAATGAGATACTATATGCCTGATATGACTTTCTGTCCCCGGACTATGAGATTGGATAACGGACCCTGTTTTGTTTGCTCGGAATACTTAATACTGGGTATTGATTCCGCGTCTATATCCTATATATGACCTATTATTTCATACGTATGACTTATTATTCCATGACTTAGTATCTCATACGTATGGGAAGGCGTATATTATTTTCATACGTTTGACTTATTATTCCATACGTATGACTTTGTATCAAATACGTATGAGAAGGCGTACCTCATACTTTGTATCTCATACGTATCAGAGGGCGAAGACGAAATTACGAGAAGGCGGAGCCGAAATTTCGCGAAGATGAAGGCGAAATTACGAAATTCCGAGATATATTAACTCCACGAAGTGAAGGCGAAAACCACGGAAAGGCGAAATTACGAGAAGCCGAGGGCGAAATTGAACGAAGACGAAATTACGAGAAGGCGAAAGCGAATTTACGCGAGGAGAGGGCGATAACAGCATAAAGGCGAAGGCGAATATACACGAATGCGAATGTCCCCAATGTAGCTTCATACTTTACACATATTAGGACATATGACATAGGAGAAAAAAAATTGATACAGAGAAACGATTAAAAATACATTATGGAGCTGAAAACAAAATTGAGACTCGTAAGAGATATTGACTAGAAACACGAACATGACTAGATGTGGAGACTGGTGACATATGCAGCTTTGAACAAGTGAGTTTTCAAAGCTCTTTTGAAAGGTCTAATGCAGTCAATGTCCTTGACATACTTCGGTAGACTGTTCCACAGTTTTGCTGCAGCCGTGTCGAAGGCATGGTCTCCGAACCTTTGACGACAAGAAGGAACAGTTAGGACATTCGATGTGTTGGACCAGAGACTATGTTTACTGTTACAGTGGACAGAGACCTCGCGACGGAGATAAGATGGAGCCTGATCATTGATGCAGCGAAATACGTGGCAGAGCACTTTGAATTCAATACGCTGTGTGACTGGCAGCCAATGGAGCGACTTCATAACTGGTGTGACACTATCATAATTTGCAGTGCGACTGATAAGTCGGGCAGCAATTTTGTGTACACGCTCTAGCTTGTGTAGTAGGTTTTGGAGTAGGCTGTACAGGAGAGAGTTGCAATAGTCAAGTTTCGAGACTACTGTAGCTTGAATCAAGCTTTTGGTAAACCGCGTGTTTATCATCCCACGAATTCGTCCTATTGATCGGATGCTCTGGTAACAAGACCTGCAAATGGCACTTATTTGAGCTTGCGTGGACAGGTGGCTGTCGAACATGACTACAAGGTTGCGCACGTTATCAGATGACATGACTTTTGTTCCTTCGATTTGTATGGCTCTCGGGGGGATACGCGACAACAGTTGTTTGGAATCGAACACAGCCAATTCGGTTTTCGCATCATTCAGTTTGAGAGCGTGTGGTTACGAATACATGCCTCTAGGCGTTTTATGATGTGAGACGCGTCCCCTAGGACACGGGCATCAATGGAGGCATATACCTGGCAATCGTCAGCGTATAGATGGTAATGGATATTATGATGTCGAATGATGTCACCTAATGGAGTTGTGTAGACGCTGAAGAGGAGCGGGCCTAACACAGACCCCTGGGGAACGCCGTACTTAGTGTGGGCAGCGGACAGTCATAACAGTCTGTTTAATTTTAAGTAATTGTTCTATGCGTTGATGTCACCGATTTACGTTAGTCGCTATACAAGGCAGTATAGAGTACCGGAAGCCAATCTCTCCCTTCCACAGGGAAATTTGTCACTTTCTCATCTGATATTTTAGCCTGAGGTGTTTCATTCATTTTTAGATATGTTTACATAACAATCATTTAACATAACTAGACGTCAAAGCCTAAAGGCCTTGGAGGCAATTCAGGATGAAGCATGAAAAAACAAATTGCAAAAATTGGAGGCATTTCAAGGTGAAGCTTGAAAAAAAAAAAATGGTCAGAAAAAACATGACGAATCTCCCAATGCGACCTATGAGACATCTATGCAATAACATGTATGTGAAGCACAAACTTGGTACCCCTAAGATTATCTGTCTAATGTCTGTTTTGTTCTAGGCCGTACCATTTCCGAGATATCGACGAAAATGAAAAATGCCGACTCGGCAAAAAATTTAGGGACAAGGGCAAAGTTCATCCCTAGTTCCCCTTAGATATATTTGTCTAGAGCCATGACTACGAAAATAACGTCCATTTCGCTTTACGACACACCCTTCCCGAGATATCGATGAGAATGAAAATTCCGACTCAGCAAAAAAAATTAAGGTCAAGGTTAAAATAGACGTGGAATCAATACCCAGTATTAAGTATTCCGAGCAAACAAAACAGGGTCCGTTATCCAATCTCATAGTCCGGGGACAGAAAGTCATATCAGGCATGAAAGTGAGAGAAAAAAAAAATGACAGGGAAACTCATGAACCCCCAAAAATGGCCATTAGGAGGTGAAATCAGGTGTTCCGGAAAGAGTGAGCATTTCCTGCCCCACTAGTGGCACCCGTCATGAATTCCCCAAAATTAACATGAAAATAGATCTAGTTGCATGGCAGACATGGATTTGCTTATTTATCAACCAGATCATGATGACGTCCATAGAATTTCTTAAACGCAGCTATAAGTCTTGGTAAAACATATCCTTGTCGCAGCAGTTTAGAGACTAGCTGGGCACTTCGATAGACAAAGTCCTCATATTTGCAACTAGCTCTGGAATAGCGTATAAGTTGAGAAACAAACACATCATAGGAATGTTGCTGCTTAGAAAAGGGAAAGTGACTATGGAAAAATTGAAATCATCACGTTTGTCATATAATCTAGTTGACAGGTTAGAATCATTATCAATCTCCAACCTCAGGTCTAGATAGTTGGAAAAATTAGCGGGGTCTGTAGTATCTTTAATTTCAAGTTCCTTAGGATATATGACATCCAAATAATCACCAAACTTGGGATTATTTAGCGACAATACATCATCTATGTATCGGAAAGTGAAACTAAAATTACATGTTAGTTTCTTAGAACCTCCTCGTTGTAAATGTTGGATAAAATCTGATTCATATGAGTATAAAAACAGGTCTGCCAATAATGGTGCACAGTTTGTACCCATGGGAATAACAATAGTTTGTTGAAATATTCGACCACCAAATTCCACAAAAATATTATCAATCAGAAAATTAACCATATTTACCACATCTATTTCAGTATATTTGTATGGGGCATCAGAGTCGCCTTTAACAAAATAAGCGGTATTATATTTAACTACAATATAGTGGTACCGACGTTGTCCCTTTTTAGAGAAAAATGAATTATTGATAAATTTTTGAAGCTGAGACTTCAGTTCAGAATGAGGTATAGTTGTGTACAAAGTGGAGAAATCAAATGTTTTGATAGACGTTACTTTTGAAAGTGTGTGAGCATGTAGATATTCCAATAAAGATTTGGAATTTTTTAATATCCACATTTGGTTTATACCACTTCTAGAATAGATGGTTTCAGAGTACTTTTGGAGACCCTGTTTAATTTTAGACAATATAACAGTTAATATTTTAGAAAGGGCTTTGGTAGAACATGACGCTGAACTTGAAATATATCTTTGTTTGTGTGGATGTTTGTGCAACTTTGGGATCCAATATAAGTTTGGTAGATTAGAATCTTTACATGAGGTAGTAATACCAAACGAATGCAATACAGACACATGATTTGATAAGATATCCTGTTTGGGCACGGTAATGGCTTGGTATGTACTATTGGAATTAGTATTGTTGGCAATACCCAGTTCGTCAAACAAACACTGTATATAGTATGCTTTACAAACAAAAACAACATTATTAGAAGCTTTATCTGCAGGGACAATGACGAACCTTTCTTGAAGTTTCAACAAACTATTAGTAACATTATTAGTAAGTTCATCCCTAGTACCCTTTAGATATGTTTGTCTAAGGCGACATGTCCGAAAATAATGTAAGTTTCATTCGGTCATTCGTAATACCCCTCAGACATATTTGTCTATGATGACAAGTCCGAAAATCACGTATGTTTCGCTCTACGATGCACCGTTTCCGAGATATGCACGAGAGCCTCAAGGACGACTCAGCTAAAATTATTTCGAGCCCTAGGTCAAATGTCGTTCGATGGATCGACCTCAAAATCAATTGGCTTCTTCCAACTGAAATGCAGGACAAATCATCAAATTAATCCATCCAGATATACTCGCATACTTATGTTTTCATATGTGTGATAATTGGGAAGTTATCATGTTTACTAAGTCGACTGTCACTCGATAAGTAATACACTACTCAACGCATGTTGGATATTGAGAAAATATTTGACTCATACTCATATTTCATTTTATGAGTAACGAATGTCATTCGTGAACACCAAATAAATCCTGACATACATACTGATTTATGCATGAAACGTCACGTGAATTCAACAAATATTTATTGCGTACATGAGCTGAGAATTATCGGGATGATTTCGTTCTATTATCGCTTGTGGGTGGTGTACGAAGCAGTTTTACAATATGCTTGCTGAAGCACTTCTGCTGGTGTTTCTATGAACATCTACTGATAGAGTGCAAACATTCCGAGAAAGCAAACAGTCATTGACTGCCATCTTGTTTCCTGGAAAGCCTAATGGGTCTTTATATCAATCTACATGCTACTTTTACTAACAAGTGATCTCAAAACGGCAACTCCGCTCGGTGATATTTAGAATAGCTGACAAGTATTTTTTACTATGGTGACCTTTCTTGTCTTGATGTCACAAGGTTAGAAGCGATGTTTTAGGACTGGAAGCTGAGATTTCCGCCATGCACTATTGTGGGGTAATAGGCCGGTCAGACCTGAAATAGACCTACAAACCTCGGCGAGATACTACAATACGTGGGAAACGATTATCAAATCGCTTTATATAGCCATGGTTTCAGGAAAAGGAGGATATCCACGATCGCACTTGTGGGTTTATAGGGTTCATACATATAGATTACCTTAATATTTCCATTTGTACGACAAAAAAACATGCTCTAAGTGAAAGCATATCGCACAATATACTAGTACTGATAGTATCGATATAAACATCCACATCATGAGATTAAGAAAATATAAACTGGAGTTACTGGTAAAGTCAGCGCATAATTTATTGGCGCGAACATATCTATCAAATCTCGGAATTTACTGACTTGTATTTAATGAAATTCAGGCAACATTTGAACAAGCCTTTGACCAAAGTTGCTGACGTGAGTTAGTTCTTCACACATAAGACAAATATATCAATAAGCACTATTCTAAATGGGATTTTATTATTGTAACAATAGGCGGGAAAGCAGAAAGTCAAAACAGTGGTGAATGCCAATGCAACAGCTCAATAATGCAAAGAAAAATAGTCGGTCTGACCAGTGGTGTGCAGTGTGTAAAAAAGTAATATGTGATGCCATTATGCTGTTCGAAAACTGACAGTAGTCACAGCTTCACACCCTAGAATGGCTAAGAGTGCTATTGTATATTTGGGTGTGAAACTGTATGTTAATCAAAATTTTATTTGATTGCAGTACATTGTTATCGCTAAACAAATGAACATATTCAATGTTCATCAATATATGGATTGAGATTTCAGGTGTCTAATTTTTAACCAACTTTGTATCGTGCCCGGCTATGCTCACGTTGATCTGGCCTCTGAGCTCGATTTTATTTCAGTTGAGTATTAGCTGAGGGATTGTCTCAAAAAAGCTATGGACCAAATTTCAGGAAAATGACAAAATTGTTTGTGCTGGATTGCGCTTTTGATCGATCAAACAAAATATTGTTTATAATAATATATGTCAACATATAGGCCTATATTCCTTGACAGATTAGCCAAAATACACTCACCCTCTGACATACATGTATAATATATTATATACCAGCTTAACATGAAGTTCTCATCCAAATAAAGTAATTGCTGGAGGAATGATATAATATGGCGGCATGAAGCAGCAGGTCTTGGAAACTGCAACAAATTCAGTAAGTTCCATACTTCATTTTACTTTAGATTCTGTTGTGGTAGGTAGTCATAAGTGTCAGTACATTTGTGGGTGAAATGTGACAATGATATAGAGATCCCGGGGTGAGGAGAGAAAAACCTCTTGATGGTGGACAACTCATCGGTCGTCATAAATCTGGGTGAATCCAGCAGTTCAGGTTCGGACTGAATAACTCCTGTGGATATCGTGTATTTGTGACTTGTTGGATGCGAAATATATTAATGCGCGAGTGAAAAAATAAATATTCATTTGTCACCATTGTGTTGTTTTTTTTCTTTTTGAAATGGCCCATACTCAAATAGGCTATTCCGTTGATTTTTCTCAATCCCATACAGCATCAAAATGGCAAGCTAGATTTCCCATCTTTAAACCGCATACGGATATATATTTTCCTACATATACCGACGAGACACGAACAAGACATAAAAACAGCCATTGTTTCATAATGGTCATAGTGCTGTTTTCACTTTATATAAATTTCAATTGATACAATTCAGTAACTTCCGATATATGACGAGGTAAGTTCGCGCCAATAAATTATACACCGACTTTAGTATTGTTACTGTTGAATCAAACGTGTTGGATGCAAAAACCCGCTGAAATATCCGCTGGTCTTTTGTCCAGCATCACCTAATCACGAACGACTAATCACGAACAGTTTTTTCACCGGCTTGCCACGAGCTCACCAAATCCGATATCTAAGCTTATTTTATCCCATTTTCTGGAATTAGAGAACTTCGGCAGCCTGCATGGCAGAGAATGGTCCCACCACCATTCACCACACGTACTTGACCACATATTGGCAGGTTTGTACTAGATCTATTTTTGCTAATCAGGACAGATACAGACATTAAAAGAGAATTATGTTTGTAAGAACCCAATTAACAAGAAATGTTTTAATCCCAGACATTGTATTTTTTTGTGACAGTGGAGAACACCTTGCAACTATGACACACACAACACCTTTTGTTTTCCATACTCAGTTAAACCCTCTAATTAAACAGTGTCGGCTCTCAATAATTACTTGCTGTCTCCCTCCACCTGCTGCTCCCTGTAACACATCCTCCTGACACTGGACAAACCAGCGGTTTTGATGAGATAAGGTTGTTAGCAGTCAGAGCACATCTAGTCTGTTGATTCCTAATTTAGCGTCCAGTGTTCAGACTTATGGAGACATAATTGGCTGGGGAGGGATTGATGAATTCAGCTCTGGTGACACAGTTTACCGTTGTCTCATACATCAGAATGACGATGTGTCATGGTCGTAGATCAGAGGACGTAGAATACAAGGAAAGGTCATATCGTAGTAAGAGTATAGCAAAAAAACAAGAGTACAGATCTTGATTATGTCATGATTACAGCAACACACCAGTAGGGAGGTCGTGAGGTCGAACCTCCATATTATTATGAATCATTTTATACTAGCTAAATGCTCTATTTATAGCATCCCAAATTTACACGAGCCGCTTCTCTAGCGGGTCCAGGATGCGAATATACATCAAATATCGGTAATATGAGAGATATATTCAAACAATGAGATACAAACAACAACCGATGATTTCTATCAACATCCAACAAATATCTGTCAAGTCCAAACATAGTTTATAATAAAATAGTTATTAATGTAGTTTTCATTTATCTTCGATTCGAAAAGTTTAGTTTGAGTCACTTTTGGCAAAATAACACATATGGTTCGAAATACTTTGAGTGATGGTATATGCCTGGCGATATTATATTCATATTTCATGACACCGTTCCACATCGCTATGCTAAACGCACAAGCCACATTTGTCATTGCGTCCATGAATATATTTGCTGCTAATTCTCCGCTGAAACAATATTTTGATAATAATTGTGAGGAAACATCAGGTAAGTTCTTGAACGCACATATTTGTGAGCCTTTATTATGGAAATCAACAAGAAGAAAGCCATTGTACTGTATGCATTGTAGATATCTTAACCAAACTGTGAAGTTATTGACTACCGTCCGCTCTTCGGGATCCTCGAGGATAGTCCTCTTTCATCCGAGTCCTTGCGGACGCGCATCCGCTATTCCGGATCCTTGCGGCAGGGCCGCTCACCGGAGGTCGCGGCGGACACGGTAACTACTTCAGCATTAACGGTAACCAGGTAACAGCCCACCCGACACTCCCAGGCCTACGGACACCGTTCAGAAACTAGTTCATCCCTACGGTGTTAACTGGCGGGGCCTGGCGAGCCGCGGTCTGCCTCGGGGACGGAACCCCGTACAGTCCGACATGCTGGCCAGAGCCTCTGTCACACGTCCCGGGAAGGGAGAGAGCTGGCGATCCACAGGGCCGAAGGCCCCCGAGTCAGCAACTTGTCTCTCCCAGCCCGGGCCTCCCCATGGAAATCGTCCCCAGGGCTCTAGGAGCCCACTACTCACAAACAGGGAACACAAAGCTCATGGCGAGCCTTGCGTGCGTCCTGTCTCTCGATCTTGGACAATCTCCTCGATCGAGTCGCTTCCAGTGTATATATAATACACCAGAAACTGTAGGGCGCACGCGAGGTTTAATCGATCCATTGTTATAGTTTACTGGAGCGTAAATTACAATACGTCGCCGTGGCAACGCACGCTCGAACGGAGCATGTCAAAACAAGGCCAAGTACGAAAAGGCCACATAAATGGCATTTATGTTTACAATCACCTGCCGCGTGCTTAGGGCAAAATCGCCACATTACCCCCTTCTTACAATGTTGGTCCCCAACATGTTCCGCCCGCGCCCAAAATGCTCGAAACCCGACGAAGGCTTCGCATGGCGGGGGCCGGAAGAAGGCAAGATGGCAACGCCCGGAAGTCACGGCGCAAACACTAGGACTTTAAGAGTCCCTTTTGGAAGAATGGGGAACTACCCCCGGACTTACAGAGTAAACTATAACGCGCTTTGCAATTTTGAATAAACCCTCATAAACAAGCTAAAATTTTGACCGAGGTGGTCCAAAACCGTGTGATGACCTTGGAGGTCATCCGTTATAAAAGGACGGTGTGTCGAGTCTTTGGAATATCTTTAAGGTTAGACTTTAAATTTAGAAATTTTGTAAAACGACACACCGAGTGATCAAAAGTGATAGTACCTCTAAAAATGTTGCCGACCGCTCTGCCGGCCGGCTCCTCAGATCCGCAGGACGGGTCTGAGGCAGGGCGGAGCCGCGGAAGCGACTCCGGCACGCCGCCACACAAGTGCAGCGACGAGGCTAGCACCCTAGCCTTCCCCCATCGTCATGGGCTCCTCATCCGTGCCGCCTGTCTTGGGGTCTGGCGGCGGTGACGAGTCCCTATGCCGTGGAAGCAGCGGAGCCGGCAGAGTGAAAGCCGGCTGCACGGGCGGATGAGGCAGGCCCGGTGGAGCTTGCAGGGGCTTTTGCGGTGAGCCCTGCAATCCGGGTCCTGACGGAGCCATCACGACGGAGGCCGGTAGAGAGGTCGCGCCGAGATCTGCAATGGCGCGGAACATCTCCACCGTATCGCGGGTGCGCTGTGGACCGGCCGTCCGTTCTCCCCACACCTGGACTAGGTATGGGTAGATGGCCAGCTCCAAAGCGGCATCCGTGCGCCGGAGAGCCGCCTGGTTCAGGGCGGACGACTCGGGGTCATCGACGCCCTGGAGTAGGCGGTCCGAGCGGCCTCGGCTTCGTCAAGACGACGCATCTTGAATGAGCGGATCCATGACAAGCGGGCCCTCGTACTTCTTCAGATTATCGATATGGACAACCAGAACCCTGTCCGGATCGGAATCCCTCCGGATCCGGTAGTCCACATCTGTCACCTGTTTCAGTACCGTAAACGGGCCTATCCACGGCTTAGCAAATTTATTGCCTTGCTTAAGCGGCGGATAATAGTAGCGCACCTTGTCGCCTTCCCCAAAAGCTGGCCTACCCTTAGCATGGGCGTCATAGCCTCGCTTCTGCCGGATGGCAGACTTGTCCAGGCGCGCGCGCGCGAAATCATGGGCGTTCGCCAGGGCGCGGCGAATCCACTCCACGTACTCCGGACCGCACTGGGGTACTGCGCCGGTCTCTGCCGCAGTTGGATACATAATATCCACGGGCAAATTTAGCTCCCGGCCGTACAACATCGCGTGCGGAGTAACTCCGGTCGAAGAGTGGACCGACGACCTGTACCCCATTAAGACATACGGGAGGTGGTCATCCCAATCATTCGCACGATCGTTCACAAAGGCCGCCAGCATGTTGAGGACCGATCGATTAAAGCGTTCGACCTGGCCATCAGACTGGGGCCTGTAGGGGGTGGTCCGCACCTTGGTACTGCCTAGCATCTGTGCTAGGTTTCGGAACAGGTTGCTCTCAAATTGCGTGCCCTAATCCGAATGTACCTGTTTAGGTACCCCATGGTACACCACCCATCTATTCACCAATAACCGAGCTACCTCGTCCGCAGTCTGGCGGCGCAGTGGGTAGGCGTCGGTATACTTGGTAAAATAGTCGGAAATCACTAGGATGTACCGGAAACCGCGCGGGGTGACCCGGTGGGTATCCAGTATATCCAAAGCTATCCGATCAAACGGCGCGCCCGCCTTAACCGTGGTCAAGGGGTGGCGGCCAGGAGTCGGAACTCCTTTGCGAGCTTGACACCGAGGGCAGGCTGCGCACCACCGTTGCACGTCCAAGCTGCTACCAGGCCAATGAAAGCGCTGTTGTAGCCTATGGACGGTCCTCCGGATTCCCAAGTGACCGGTCACCCGGAGGTCATGCAACTGGTGGAGTACTTCTTTCCGCAGCTCCGCCGGAAGCACCAACTGCCATATTGGAGGCAGTGGGGTCGGTGGCTCATAGCGCCGGTATAAGAGGCCATCCCTCAAGGAGAGTCGTTCCCACTGAGATACTAGAGACAAGGTCTCCTCCCTGTAGGTCTTTCGCTCATCCTTCGAGGGCTTCTGGCCGGCCTCAAGGGCTGTAATTACCGGTGCCAGAGCTCTGTCAGCTCTCTGCGCCGCAGCTATCCGCGCCGGAGCGTAGCCACCCAAGTAATTAGGCTCCTCATCCGTCGCGTCCGGCTGTGCCGCAGCGGCCATCACCACAGGGGGCAAGGACCGCTCATACTCAGACTCTCCAGAGGACGAGGGTACCCACGAGGAGTACACCGCCGGACTCGAGGAGGGCTCGCTGGAGCTGAGCCGCACCTCCGCTTCGTATGCGGGACACCCTCGCCGATAACGGCGGGTCTGCGCGCGGAGATTAGCCCTAGACGCTCCGGCCGCCGTGTTGTTAGAGGGGGCGGCGGCCTGCGGTCTCCCCGGAATGTCCAATTCCGAGTCTGAGGACGAATCCGCGGCTTGCTGGAATGGCGCCATTCCTGCACAACCCGGATTCTTGCACTTATGACAACGGGACAGGCCGTCCGCGTTGCCGTGCAACTTACCAGCGCGATGCTCTATCTGCGGGGGCCGGAAGAAGGCAAGATGGCAACGCCCGGAAGTCACGGCGCAAACACTAGGACTTTAAGAGTCCCTTTTGGAAGAATGGGGAACTACCCCCGGACTTACAGAGTAAACTATAACGCGCTTTGCAATTTTGAATAAACCCTCATAAACAAGCTAAAATTTTGACCGAGGTGGTCCAAAACCGTGTGATGACCTTGGAGGTCATCCGTTATAAAAGGACGGTGTGTCAAGTCTTTGGAATATCTTTAAGGTTAGACTTTAAATTTAGAAATTTTGTAAAACGACACACCGAGTGATCAAAAGTGATAGTACCTCTAAAAATGTTGCCGACCGCCCTGCCGGCCGGCTCCTCAGATCCGCAGGACGGGTCTGAGGCAGGGCGGAGCCGCGGAAGCGACTCCGGCACGCCGCCGCACAAGTGCAGCGGCGAGGCTAGCACCCTAGCCTTCCCCCATCGTCATGGGCTCCTCATCCGTGCCGCCTGTCTTGGGGTCTGGCGGCGGTGACGAGTCCCTACGCCGTGGAAGCAGCGGAGCCGGCAGAGTGAAAGCCGGCTGCACGGGCGGATGAGGCAGGCCCGGTGGAGCTTGCAGGGGCTTTTGCGGTGAGCCCTGCAATCCGGGTCCTGACGGAGCCATCACGACGGAGGCCGGTAGAGAGGTCGCGCCGAGATCTGCAATGGCGCGGAACATCTCCACCGTATCGCGGGTGCGCTGTGGACCGGCCGTCCGTTCTCCCCACACCTGGACTAGGTATGGGTAGATGGCCAGCTCCAAAGCGGCATCCGTGCGCCGGAGAGCCGCCTGGTTCAGGGCGGACGACTCGGGGTCATCGACGCCCTGGAGTAGGCGGTCCGAGCGGCCTCGGCTTCGTCAAGACGACGCATCTTGAACGAGCGGATCCATGACAAGCGGGCCCTCGTACTTCTTCAGATTATCGATATGGACAACCAGAACCCTGTCCGGATCGGAATCCCTCCGGATCCGGTAGTCCACATCTGTCACCTGTTTCAGTACCGTAAACGGGCCTATCCACGGCTTAGCAAATTTATTGCCTTGCTTAAGCGGCGGATAATAGTAGCGCACCTTGTCGCCTTCCGCAAAAGCTGGCCTACCCTTAGCATGGGCGTCATAGCCTCGCTTCTGCCGGATGGCAGACTTGTCCAGGCGCGCGCGCGCGAAATCATGGGCGTTCGCCAGGGCGCGGCGAATCCACTCCACGTACTCCGGACCGCACTGGGGTACTGCGCCGGTCTCTGCCGCAGTTGGATACATAATATCCACGGGCAAATTTAGCTCCCGGCCGTACAACATCGCGTGCGGAGTAACTCCGGTCGAAGAGTGGACCGACGACCTGTACGCCATTAAGACATACGGGAGGTGGTCATCCCAATCATTCGCACGATCGTTCACAAAGGCCGCCAGCATGTTGAGGACCGATCGATTAAAGCGTTCGACCTGGCCATCAGACTGGGGCCTGTAGGGGGTGGTCCGCACCTTGGTACTGCCTAGCATCTGTGCTAGGTTTCGGAACAGGTTGCTCTCAAATTGCGTGCCCTAATCCGAATGTACCTGTTTAGGTACCCCATGGTACACCACCCATCTATTCACCAATAACCGAGCTACCTCGTCCGCAGTCTGGCGGCGCAGTGGGTAGGCGTCGGTATACTTGGTAAAATAGTCGGAAATCACTAGGATGTACCGGAAACCGCGCGGGGTGACCCGGTGGGTATCCAGTATATCCAAAGCTATCCGATCAAACGGCGCGCCCGCCTTAACCGTGGTCAAGGGGTGGCGGCCAGGAGTCGGAACTCCTTTGCGAGCTTGACACCGAGGGCAGGCTGCGCACCACCATTGCACGTCCAAGCTGCTACCAGGCCAATGAAAGCGCTGTTGTAGCCTATGGACGGTCCTCCGGATTCCCAAGTGACCGGTCACCCGGAGGTCATGCAACTGGTGGAGTACTTCTTTCCGCAGCTCCGCCGGAAGCACCAACTGCCATATTGGAGGCAGTGGGGTCGGTGGCTCATAGCGCCGGTATATGTGGCCATCCCTCAAGGAGAGTTGTTCCCACTGAGATACTAGAGACAAGGTCTCCTCCCTGTAGGTCTTTCGCTCATCCTTCGAGGGCTTCTGGCCGGCCTCAAGGGCTGTAATTACCGGTGCCAGAGCTCTGTCAGCTCTCTGCGCCGCAGCTATCCGCGCCGGAGAGTAGCCATCCAAGTAATTAGGCTCCTCATCCGTCGCGTCCGGCTGCGCCGCAGCGGCCATCACCACAGGGGGCAAGGACCGCTCATACTCAGACTCTCCAGAGGACGAGGGTACCCACGAGGAGTACACCGCCGGACTCGAGGAGGGCTCGCTGGAGCTGAGCCGCACCTCCGCTTCGTATGCGGGACGCCCTCGCCGATAACGGCGGGTCCGCGCGCGGAGATTAGCCCTAGACGCTCCGGCCGCCGTGTTGTTAGAGGGGGCGGCGGCCTGCGGTCTCCCCGGAACGTCCAATTCCGAGTCTGAGGACGAATCCGCGGCTTGCTGGAATGGCGCCATTCCTGCACAACCCGGATTCTTGCACTTATGACAACGAGACAGGCCGTCCGCGTTGCCGTGCAACTTACCAGCGCGATGCTCTATCTGCATGTCATACTCTTGGAGTTTGACGAGCCACCGCGCCACCAAGCCATCGGCCTCACTATAGTTGAGGAGCCATCTCAGCGAACTATGATCAGTCCGCAAGCGGAAATGGCGTCCCAACAAATAGTGCCGGAAATGCTTGGTCATCGTAACTACCGCGAGCAACTCGCGATGAGTGGTACAGTAGTTCATTTGAGAGCGGCTCAAGGCCACACTCGCATAAGCTACTACCCGCTCTTGCCCGTCCACGATCTGCGAGAGGACACCGCCGAGTGCGAAGTTACTCGCGTCAGTGTCCAGGATGAACTCGCAGTCCGGACGAGGGTGCCGCAGCACCGGGGCCGCTACCAAGGCCTGCCGGAGTCCCGAGAAGGCGTCAGCCTGCTCGGCGGACCAAACAAAATCGGCGCCCTTTTCCGTGAGGATAGTAAGGGGACGCGCGATCTCCGCAAAGCCGCGAATAACCTGCGGTGGTAGCTCGCGAAGCCCAAAAAGGACCTCACGTCCGCCACGTTGCAGGGCGGAGGCCATTTCTGCACGGCCGCCACCTTTGCGGGGTCTGGTCTCACCCCGGTGCCCGTTACCATGAAGCCCAAGTACAGGATTTCCTGCGCGAATAGTTCGCACTTACTTGGCTTCAATTTAAGCCCTGCTCCGCGGATGCGATGGAGCACCATCTGGAGGTTGGTGAGGGTTTCCTCGAACGACCGGCCATACACGACGACATCGTCGATGTAGACCATACATCGCTTCCAGAGGAACCCTTTAAGTACCATCTCCATGAGGCGCTCGAACGTCGCTGGTGCGATACAGAGCCCGAACGGCATTACCTTGAATTGGTAGAGCCCGTTCTTGGTAACGAAGGCAGTCTTCGCCCGATCACTCTCCTCCATCTCCACCTGCCAATACCCGGAGGCCAGATCCAGAGCACAGAAATAGTGCGACCCGGCCAGGGCATCGAAGGTATCCTCAATGTGCGGGAGAGGATATGAGTCCTTCCGCGTGGCATCGTTGAGTTTCCGATAGTCCACGCAGAACCTCCACGAGCCGTCCTTCTTCTTCACCATAACCACCGGACTGGCCCAAGGGCTGTCACTGGGTTCGATGATGTCCAAGTCGAGCATCTTTTGCACCTCCTGGTCTATGACCTCTTGGTGCACTACTGCTGCCCGACGAAGACGCTGCTTGAGAGGACGCTCGTCCACGAGGTCGATGCGGTGCTTGGCGACGTCAGTCTTGCCAACCGCACCATCAGGACCCATGAACACATCCGCATACTGCCGCAGCAGTTTGCGGAGCGCTTGGCGCTGCTCTTCATCCAACCGGTCCTTCGGAACCCGAGATTCCAAATGGTCCGGCAGGGTGAACGGGTCATCCCCGGTGGCCGCCGCCGCGCACGCAGCGCGGCAGACAGGATCGTCGGGGTGGACACGACTCGAGGACGCGGGAATAGCAGTAGCTGCTATGCATCCGCGCCTCAGTACAATCGGAGCATCCGTAGGATTCACCACGAGGATGGGCATCGCGCGGGGGTTGGACATGACCAGGGCCCCACCCAGCACGAGCCCAGTTCCTGCGGCGAAACTGCTCACGGGTTGCACTATACACGGCCGACCATCGAGGGGCATGCGGGGACGACGCGGCCTCGTCTCGATGATCATCTCACTCATCGGTGGCACTACTACAGTGCGCGATGTCCGCATCTGGAATGAATGCATCGGGCCCGAGCGGAAGAGGAAGTGTGTGTCCTCTCCCATCCGGAACTCGCCAGCACTAAAGTTGGCAATCACCCGGTGGACATGTAAAAAATTCATCCCAATAATCCCGGCCGCTCCGATATCCGCCACGATATCCGCCCCGATATACACCTTGTCCCCAAGGGTAATAGGCAGATCGATGATGCCATGGATACGGATGCGGTTGTCTCCCGCTCCGTAGAGCTTATACGGTCCGGGATCCCGCAACTCGAGGTTGCGGAGCGCGGGCTCCTTCCTAAACGTTCCGGCGGCCACGAGGGTCACCTCCGAGCCTGAGTCTACGAGGAACCGGGCCGGTTCCCGTCCGAAGGACAGGGGCAGGTACCAGCAAGGGTCCCTCACCAGCGCGCAGGTAGGGCGATACCTTTCACACGCGCTGGGCTCATCTACGGAGTCCTCGCCATCCGCCTCAGCCGCGGAGGAGCTGGACTGATCTCCAAGGACTACTTCCGGAGAAGTCATATCTACTTGGGGTTCGTCCTGCTCATCAGCGGGTGGGGCGGCATCGTTTGCCACTGAACAACTATCCCCGGACGTAGTGTTGGTCGCCACCACGTCCGGATCTAGTTTCCCTGTCGCGGGTTCCGGTTCTATTGTCCCGGAGGACCAGACCGGAAGGAATTCCTCCGCTGCGGGCCAGGGAGGTTTCCCTGGTATCCGCGCGACCGCAGGCGTTCCAACAACTCCGGACACTTCAGCCAAAAGTGTCCCTGCTTTCCGCAGAAGTAGCAGGGACGGTTCTGGGCTGGTCCGGAGGTGAACGCGCAACATTCTGCGGGTCCCGGAGCTTCGATCCCGGCGCAGTGCGCAATCATCTGCGCGGCGCCGAGTTCGTATTCCTCCATGTCGCACTCGTCCGAAGGCGAGCACGGCGCGGCGACTGGTGCCGCATGTGCGGGCGCCCCTGTAGAGGGTGCCGGCGCACTAACCCACTGCTGGGTAGGTTCCCTGACGGGTTCCCGGACGACCGGGTCCTGCCACGGGGTTACCTGCGATGCCTTGACCGGAGGAGGAGTCGCCGCCTGCGCGGGTACAGCCGAGGCCGGAGCCGGGGCTGGAGGCAACTGTCTAGGGCGGACAGCCACCTCAAGCGCAAGCGCGGAGTCTATTGCCTCCTCCATCGATCGCTTTTCATGGGTGGCCAGCCCGTACGCTAGGTGGTACTGGCCATCGATGAACTGATCGATCAGCATCGTCTCGAACCGTCTGGAGTCCATGTCCGGAAAAGCTCTCCGGCCGAGTATGCGTAGGTTGAACGCATAGTCTGTCACGGACTCAGTCGGCTGGCGGGTACGCGCCTTGAACTCTCGTTCAGACTGCCGCCGATTGGTCGTCGGCGTGAACAGCAGGCGAAGTTGACGAGCAACCTCGCCGAACGTCACTGTTCCCACCGGCAGACACGGCATCACGCGGAGAGCTTTTCCTTCCAAGCTCCCCGCGAGGACGTGTCCAGCTTCATGCTGGGACCATCCTTCGTACACGGCGGTACGCCATACCTGTAGCAAGTAGTCCTCCAAGTCGGCGTTATCCCCGTTGAACCGTTTCCGCCACGAAGAGTGGTCGGGCCCGTCATCGCGTTTGCTGCGCGCCCGACGTGCGGTCCCGGCTCCGGGGTCGTCCGTGTACAGCGGCAAGTTCCGCGCGCTTCCTGCGCCTGCGGCGGAGTCTGCCGGAGCAAACATCGACGCCGCGGACATAGGAGCAGGGAAGCTCACGTTTGCCGCCGGGGTCATTCCCGCTAAAAACCCACTCTGGCTAGGTGCGGGCGGGGCTCCCATCGAACCTACTGGGTAGGCTCCAGAAGGGGCGGCAAAGCTTGGGGCCGAAGCCACCTGTTGCCACTGCCCGTCCGACACACTGTACGTGCCAGGGTAAGTCGGCCACGCGGCTTGCGCTCCAACCGTCGGAACGGTCGACGCGGTCGCCAACGTGGTGCCTCCGAGCCGCGGGGCAGGCGCGGGTCCCATTGCGGGGGCCACTGGCACCTGCGGACTCGGCAGGACTTGGGGAGGGGCTACTGGCCCAGACATCCCCGGACTTGGGATGGCCGACGGGTCAACGCTCGAAGGCGGCTGATTCCGCTTGAACAGTACAAGCGCCTCGGATATCAGCCACCTCTCCCTCTCCGTCAAAGGCCCCGAGTTGCCTTGTGACAGCGGAGAGGGGGAGCGGTTCCGCCGGTCTGATCGTCCCTGATGGGGCGACCGGGCGCGGTCATAGCGCCCTAGGGGGGCCAGCTCGCCAAGTGCGTCGGTGAGCTGATCCACCACACTACCCGGTGCGGACCGACCAGAACCCATGCCGGAGGCTCGCGAAGGAGTCCACCCGGCCGGGTGTGGCATCTGGTACGACTGGTCCGCTTGTCCAGAAGGACCCGCATGCATTGGCGCTCGATTCCGGACGCCCGAAGGCGTCTTACGGAAGGGTGCCATTTGCCACGGATCTGTTCTGGGCACGGGCGGGCGCAGCGTAGAGCCGTTGCCAGCTCCACCCACCGCGCCTAACACGTCAAGGTCCGGCCTTGACGACAACTCCTGCTGCGGCCCCGCGGGGCTCGACTCTACGTCCGAAGACGGAGCCAGGGACGCCGGAGTCGTCTCCGCGGACGGGGTCTTGTCCACGGAGGTTTCCGCGCGTTCCTTCGGGCCACCGGAGTCATCCGCAGACGTCTCACGGTGGCTGTCGCGCGACCGGGTGTGGTCCGCGACGTTTCCACCCTTATCCCTCCCCTTGGGTTCATCGGCCTTATTTTTGGCCTTATCTCTTTCTTTCGTCATTTTTCCTAAGATGTCCTTGAGGAGCGGGCGATCCCCAGGGACTAAGGAGGCTACAACGCTGTGACGGTAGGCTGCGATGGAACACTGTCGGACTGATCCTGGTCACGGCACCAATGTAAAGTTATTGACTACCGTCCGCTCTTCGGGATCCTCGAGGATAGTCCTCTCTCATCCGAGTCCTTGCGGACGCGCATCCGCTATTCCGGATCCTTGCGGAAGGGCCGCTCACCGGAGGTCGCGGCGGACACGGTAACTACTTCAGCATTAACGGTAACCAGGTAACAGCCCACCCGACACTCCCAGGCCTACGGACACCGTTCAGAAACTAGTTCATCCCTACGGTGTTAACTGGCGGGGCCTGGCGAGCCGCGGTCTGCCTCGGGGACGGAACCCCGTACAGTCCGACATGCTGGCCAGAGCCTCTGTCACACGTCCCGGGAAGGGAGAGAGCTGGCGATCCGCAGGGCCGAAGGCCCCCGAGTCAGCAACTTGTCTCTCCCAGCCCGGGCCTCCCCATGGAAATCGTCCCCAGGGCTCTAGGAGCCCACTACTCACAAACAGGGAACACAAAGCTCATGGCGAGCCTTGCGTGCGTCCTGTCTCTCGATCTTGGACAATCTCCTCGATCGAGTCGCTTCCAGTGTATATATAATACACCAGAAACTGTAGGGCGCACGCGAGGTTTAATCGATCCATTGTTTTAGTTTACTGGAGCGTAAATTACAATACGTCGCCGTGGCAACGCACGCTCGAACGGAGCATGTCAAAACAAGGCCAAGTACGAAAAGGCCACATAAATGGCATTTATGTTTACAATCACCTGCCGCGTGCTTAGGGCAAAATCGCCACACAAACAACTGCACATTGTCTTTATAATAAGCTATCACTGGTCACTATCACATACTTAATGCATGATTGAAACCTTTCCTTTGTTGTTGACAGGTTACTATTGAACAGAGTTACGACCAGTTCACTATTTCTGCAAATAGAAACCCTTGCACCAAATCAGGCACTCGGTCACTATTGGTGAGAGACCCTCGTCCTTATCCATTAGCCTATACCTATGACGAGTACTATTCATGTTCGTATTATATCTCTTTTTAGTGATTGCCAAGAATATCGGACGAATCTTTCTTGGCGACCGATCTAGTCTCGATGTCTCAAGGTTAGGAACAATGCTTCACTGACAACTGATTTATCCCCATGTACGATTGTGAGATATGGGGCGTTCATACCAGTCCTGCAGTAGACACTCAGAGGTATGGCGTCTGTATACAGAGATTGGTCATCAATAATCTATAATTGACAGAGCCATGACATCTTGAAAATGAAGACACCCACTAATGTACACGTAGTCATGTAGTACACATATAATACACATGTATGCATCCACATTAAAACTCGTTACGTACATGTGTGTTTTTAAAATGCAACCTTGCTTATTAAAAGAATAAGAAACTAACTACTCGCGCATTGCACTCTTCTCCATGTTACAGAGGCTACAAGGGACTGATTGATCACTGAGGGGACGGGCCAGAGGATGATGGGTATAAAAAGATCCAATGCCTTTTCGGTGACAACACTTGATATGATAACAAAAAAGAAAAGTCACATGAAAATACGAAGTACCAATCTGTGCATCATATTCTATTCTATATTGCAGCAGCTACCTGGTGCAATCTCTCACGTGCTATCAGTTTGTTCAAGAGATGATGATTATCACCAGACACACCAACAGATTGAGGTAGAGGCAATCATTCTTGGTCACGCCAGATGTGAAGGGGCAAACTCACTTTGTGGTCCTCAAGATTGAAACATACGTTCTTCTGAGCGAGTAGCTGCAACATTCACAGGAACTATGTCGGGGCACTAGTGAGTGAAATGATACCAATTTCCCCAAATGCACCTGAATCATGTGTGACAATTCTGCCCAAAGATCAAGACAGGCATTTTGACCGTTCTTGCACACCATAGCTTGGCCGCTTTGCAATAGAAACATGTGGAAAGTTGAGGGTTTTCACCCTACTTCACAGTCTGTCCGTATTGCCAGGCCCGACTAGTCAAGGCCAGCCGGCCTGGGTTCAGTTCCTTGTGATCAACAACAAACTAGATGTGTACTGGTTGAAGACAAAATTGAAAACTATTTTATTGAACAGACTGGCTGGCTTATATACCCAGCCAGCATTATATCACTGACAATAGCATGTAATTATATGTAAATCCATTGTTATTTAAAGCTATAGATGTCTGAAACGGGCTGGCATCATTATCTAACTTCTAACGATGGAATGTCGGTTATTATATTGAAGTTAATACCTGTGATGACAGCTATCGCGTCCTAATTATATTCAAAGCTATTGTCTAAACAGGGGGTTTCCTGACAGTTACACAATTTATTTGAAGCTTCAAAGTTCAGATATAACAGCACAGCTGTCAGGTCTAATTACACAGCAGTCAGCTAACAAAAAATACCAAATCAATACGAAATATCACATAAAGAATTATGTGGATCTTACTCATGCGTCGTCTTGCGACCCCATCCCTTTTATCCACCAGATTCACTTTTTCATGTTTGTGACCTGGGGTGGGTAGTGCAGTGGATAAGGCGCTGGTCTCGTAACGCAAAGGTCAGGTGTTCGATACGATTCAATCACATCAAGGTCGGATCACTGTCAAAATGCGCCCGCCCATCATGAGAAACTAATTATCGACTTGTGAACGACAGTCATATGACTGCTCTGCGAATATTCGTATGCAAATCGGCAACACGACGCCAAGTGATCGTCTAATTCGCTAACAATTGTCAACGAGTCGCAAACATGTCGCTGCAATGTCGTTAAACTTATTTATGAATAACATTCGCCAAAAATTTTTCCAAATTCGTCTTAATGGTCGTCTAAAATAGCAGTCGTCACAGTCGATATGTGGTCATCGTCTGGTGAGATACCAGCTTTAAAGGTACGTTTCTCAATGGATTTGACATCTATGAAAGTTAAATGGAAAAAAAAATCCCCCATGCCTGTGCTAACTCCGCGGAACACCACAGAAAGTTGCGTTAGATCATGTTTTTCTTCTGATTCATCTCGATGTATCTTGGTGGAATTAATAATGTTATAAGGCAAAGACATTCGTATTAAACGTTTTTTTCTACAGTTCTACAGTTGCATTATATTGTCCATAGAATGACAATTGACTTAGAAATTGGTTTGAAAACGTTGTATTCTGTGCTTGAAATGAGTTGACAAGAAAAGATTCAAATTCCGGCCAATCAATCTCTCATCCATTATGTCTATAATTTGTTTTATATTATGCCTCTATATTTGTCTTTATCTAGATACTATGGCAGCTGGCAATGTCGGCAAGCCGATCATTCTCTATCTAGTGCTTTCTTGCCCGATTATTTGTGATTTTCTGCGAAACTATTATATATTCCCGACATTCTCGAGATGTACTTCAAGCTTTCTTGACGAACAGAAATGCTGAAATGGGCTGTTTTTAAATTGGTTCGAGTTCTAAAGCATTATCTAGTTCATATTCCAACTGGTGATTATTCCATGTGTAATATGTCGTTTTATAAAGTCTTGAAATCTTTAGTTAATACATCTCTGCAAGAGTCCTCATTAATATCAATGATATTCAATAATACTAGGTATGGGTCATGTTAGGCTTTATCACGAGAGACAGACGGGTAGTAGAGGGCGTCAGTATTCCTAAAGACACTATACTGACATGAGCCAGGATGGTCATTGGCTACCGGGAAACATATTGTAATCACTATATTTGCATCACAAAGCAGCAGGATCACTGATGTGGTTTTACACTCATCAGACAGGAAGACATGCTACATGACAAAACACACAACGAATACTACAGCGGATGATTGCTCGTTTGAATATCAGTCATATCAAAAATGTAACAACTATCAGGAACAAGCAAACGGGTTAATTCATCATACAGAAAACTGTAAGTGAACGTTAACAAATACGGTACACCATAATCTCATAACTCTTAAACAAGATAGATAACTCCTAATCCACAGATATATTACAGTTACATGTTTGAGTTTCGTATCACAAGTCATCCCTCCCGAGTGTGTGCTGATGAGCAGTTGTGACAATGCCCCGATCTCATCTTGGGAAGTAATTGAGTACATCGATCAAACAGTCAGGTGACAGCTTTCGACTGGTGCATACATCTGCGGGCCTACTATATAGGCAATGTAGGTAATGATGGTATAAATTACATGTATATCGACAACTTCTTGATGATATATGTCGAAATTGTCCGTTATATTTGTGACAGAATTTGCCACTAGATGAGAGTTTTGAACATGAAACCTTGACACGAGGCGTTTCATAATCCAATCTGAGTAAATTTGAAATTAAATACATGTTTATATTCAAGAATTGTGAAATTTAACGAAATTGTCGCAGACATGTTGTCAAATATATACCAAATGATTCTTTGTAAGCTGCTGATTTTCAAGACGTTAGTGATGAGATATTGTTTTATCCAGAAGGACATTAGGTCTTCTACCACAGAAATACAGTACATAACTGACAAGGCAGTGATGTATATGTATCATAAAATGTATGATCGATTTATCATTTGATGATTCTGTGCTTATATCCGGAGTAAAAGTTTCGATTTGATACAATCATACTACCTGCTTGTATGAGCACTAAAAGTTGTTTTAACCAATATGGCACACATGAATCTTTTGTAAATCGATGTCATGAATGCCCTCCATTCTTAATACTCCAGTCTGTCCAGGCGATTATACTACAACAGCAGTTGTACTACAATTATTAGTATAGCTTTACAAAATTTCCAATATTTACAATGTTCATTTGATCCCATCATCTGTCAGTCCATCAACTGTTGTGTTATTAGATCAAGATTGTATTATTTCCGCACTACTGTGCAAAACGCTAAGGCGTAGTGTTTACTTACATTTGACCCTACTCCATGCATTATGCCGTGGTAAACCACAATCCAACACAGCTTAGCATTCCATGTTACCAAGATCCCCATATGATAAATTACTCCCCAAGGCAACACACCAGGCGGTGATGTGTATTAGAGGATCACAGGCTTTTGTGCCCAAAAAGATTGATAGAGCGGTTCCTTGAAGGATGGCTTTCGAAGGCCTCTGCAAACGGTGTTTATTGTACATTTTTCTTCGTAGGGTGATATTGCCTATATAATATGTATACATATACAACATAGCAGTCGTTCCACCTTCTTATGTCTGATACTAATACTTGTGAGGTACAGTTTACCGCAAAACATGCACGTCTTGCTCACTAGAAGATTTTAACATATGACATTTACATGAAATAATATGACAAACACTACACTGACATGACTGAGGATGGTCATTGGCTACCGGGAGACAGACGGGTAGTAGAGGGCGTCACTATTCCTGAAAACACTACATTGACATGACCGAGGATGGTTATTGGCTACCAGGAGACAAACGGGTAGTAGAGGGCGTCACTATTCCTAAAGACACTACACTGACATGACCGAGGATGGTTATTGGCTACTAGGAGACAGACGGGTAGTAGAGGGCGTCACTATTCCTAAAGACACTACACTGACATGACCGAGGATGGTTATTGGCTACCAAGAGACAAACGGGTAGTAGAGGGCGTCACTATTCCTAAAGACACTACACTGACATGACCGAGGATGGTTATTGGCTACCAAGAGACAGACGGGTAGTAGAGGGCGTCAGTATTCCTAAAGACACTACACTGACGTGACCGAGGATGGTTATTGGCTACCGGGAGACAGACGGGTAGTAGAGGGCGTCACTATTCCTAAAGACACTACACTGACATGACCGAGGATGGTCATTGGCTACCAGGAGACTGACGGGTAGTAGAGGGCGTCAGTATTCCTAAAGACACTACATTGACATGACCGAGGATGGTTATTGGCTACCAGGAGACAGACGGGTAGTAGAGGGCGTCAGTATTCCTAAAGACACTACACTGACGTGACCGAGGATGGTTATTGGCTACCAGGAGACAGACGGGTAGTAGAGGGCGTCACTATTCCTAAAGACACTACACTGACGTGACCGAGGATGGTTATTGGCTACTAGGAGACAAACGGGTAGTAGAGGGCGTCAGTATTCCTAAAGACACTACACTGACGTGACCGAGGATGGTTATTGGCTACCAGGAGACAAACGGGCAGTAGAGGGCGTCACTATTCTTAAAGACACTACACTGACATGGCCGAGGATGGTTATTGGCTACCAGGAGACAGACGGGTAGTAGAGGGCGTCAGTATTCCTAAAGACACTACACTGACGTGACCGAGGATGGTTATTGGCTACCAGGAGACAGACGGGTAGTAGAGGGCGTCATTATTCCTAAAGACACTACACTGACGTGACCGAGGATGGTTATTGGCTACCGGGAGACAGACGGGTAGTAGAGGGCGTCACTATTCCTAAAGACACTACACTGACGTGACCGAGGATGGTTATTGGCTACCGGGAGACAGACGGGTAGTAGAGGGCGTCACTATTTCCTAAAGACACTACACTGACATGACCGAGGATGGTTATTGGCTACTAGGAGACAGACGGGTAGTAGAGGGCGTCACTATTTCCTAAAGACACTACACTGACATGACCGAGGATGGTTATTGGCTACTAGGAGACAGACGGGTAGTAGAGGGCGTCACTATTTCCTAAAGACACTACACTGACATGACCGAGGATGGTTATTGGCTACTAGGAGACAGACGGGTAGTAGAGGGCGTCACTATTTCCTAAAGACACTACACTGACATGACCGAGGATGGTTATTGGCTACTAGGAGACAGACGGGTAGTAGAGGGCGTCACTATTCCTGAAAACACTACATTGACATGACCGAGGATGGTTATTGGCTACCGGGAGACAGACGGGTAGTAGAGGGCGTCACTATTCCTAAAGACATTACACTGACATGACCGAGGATGGTTTTTGGCTACAGGGAGACAAACGGGTAGTAGAGGGCGTCACTATTCCTGAAAACACTACACTGACATGACCGAGGATGGTCATTGGCTACCAGGAGACAGACGGGTAGTAGAGGCCGTCACTATTCCTAAAGACACTACACTGACATGACGGAGGATGCTCATTGGCTACCAGGAGGTAGACAAGTAATAGAGGGCGTCCCTATTCCTAAAGACACTACACTGACATGACCGAGGATGGTTATTGGCTACCAGGAGACAAACGGGTAGTAGAAGCTGTCACTATTCCTAAAGACACTACACTGACATGACGGAGGATGCTCATTGGCTACCAGGAGGTAGACAAGTAATAGAGGGCGTCCCTATTCCTAAAGACACTACACTGACATGACCGAGGATGGTTATTGGCTACCAGGAGACAAACGGGTAGTAGAGGCCATCACTCTTTCTAAAGAGATTACACTGACATCACCGATGATAGTTATTGGCTACCGGGAGACAGACGGGTAGTAGAGGGCGTCACTATTCCTAAAGACACTACACTGACATGACGGAGGATGCTCATTGGCTACCAGGAGGCAGACAAGTAATAGAGGGCGTCACTATTCCTAAAGACACTACACTGACATGACCGAGGATGGTTATTGGCTACCAGGAGACAAACGGGTAGTAGAGGCCGTCACTATTCCTAAAGACACTACAATGACATCACCGTGGATGGTTATTGGCTACCAGGAGACAAACGGGTAGTACAGGCCGTCACTCTTCCTAAAGACACTACACTGACATGACCAAGGATGGTTCTTGGCTACCGGGAGACAAACGGGTAGTAGAGGCCGTCACTATTCCTAAAGACACTACAATGACATCACCGTGGATGGTTATTGGCTACCAGGAGACAAACGGGTAGTAGAGGGCGTCACTATACCTAAAGACACTACACTGACATGGCCGAGGATGGTTTTTGGCTACTAGGTGACAAACGGGTAGTAGAGGGCGTCACTATTCCTAAAGACACTACACTGACATGACCGAGGATGGTTATTGGCTACAGGGAGACAGACGGGTCGTAGAGGGCGTCACTATTCCTAAAGACACTACACTGACATGACCGAGGATGGTTATTGGCTACCAGGAGACAAACGGGTAGTAGAGGGCGTCACTGTTTCTAAAGAGATTACACTGACATCACCGAGGATGGTTATTGGCTACCAGGAGACAGACGGGTAGTAGAGGGCGTCACTATTCCTAAAGACACTACACTGACATGACCGAGGATGGTCATTGGCTACCAACAGACAGACGGGTAGTAGAGGGCGTCACTATTCCTAAAGACACTACACTGACATGACCGAGGATGGTTATTGGCTACAGGGAGACAGACGGGTAGTAGAGGGCGTCACTATTCCTAAAGGCACTACACTGACATGACCGAGGATGGTCATTGGCTACCAACAGACAGACGGGTAGTAGAGGGCGTCACTATTCCTAAAGACACTACACTGACATGACCGAGGATGGTTATTGGCTACAGGGAGACAGACGGGTAGTAGAGGGCGTCACTATTCCTAAAGGCACTACACTGATATGACCAAAGATGGTCATTGGCTACCAGGAGACAAATGGGTAGTAGAGGCCCTCACTATTCCTAAAGGCACTACACTGACATCACCGAGGATGGTCATTGGCTACCAGGAGACAAACGGGTAGTAGAGGCCATCACGATTCCTCAAGGCACTACACTGACATCACCGAGGATGGTCATTGGCTACCAGGAGACAAACGGGTAGTAGAAGCCGTCCCTATTCCTAAAGGCACTACACTGACATCACCGAGGATGGTCATTGGCTACCAGGAGACAAACGGGTAGTAGAGGGCGTCACTATTCCTAGAGACACTACACTGACATGACCGAGGATGGTCATTGGCTACCAGGAGACAGACGGGTAGTAGAGGGCGTCACTTTTCCTATAGACACTACACTGACATCACCGAGGATGGTTATTGGCTACCAGGAGACAAACGGGTAGTAGAGGGCGTCACTATTCCTAAAGACACTACACTGATATGACCAAAGATGGTCATTGGCTACCAGGAGACAAATGGGTAGTAGAGGCCGTCACTATTCCTAAAGGCACTACACTGACATCACCGAGGATGGTCATTGGCTACCAGGAGACAAACGGGTAGTAGAGGGCGTCACTATTCCTAAAGACACTACACTGATATGACCAAAGATGGTCATTGGCTACCAGGAGACAAATGGGTAGTAGAGGCCGTCACTATTCCTAAAGGCACTACACTGACATCACCGAGGATGGTCATTGGCTACCAGGAGACAAACGGGTAGTAGAGGCCGTCACTATTCCTAAAGACTCTACACGGACATGACCGAGGATGGTCATTGGCTACCAGGAGACAAACGGGTAGTAGAGGGCGTCACTATTCCTAAAGACACTACACTGACATGACCGAGGATGCTCATTGGCTACCGGGAGACAGACGGGTAGTAGAGGCCGTCACTATTCCTAAAGACACTACACTGACATGACCGAGGATGGTCATTGGCTACCAGGAGACAAACGGGTAGTAGAGGCCGTCACTATTCCTAAAGACACTACACTGACATGACAGAGGATGGTTATTGGCTACCGGGAGACAAACGGGTAGTAGAGGGCGTCACTATTCCTAAAGACGCTACACTGGCATGACCGAGGATGGTCATTGGCTACAAGGATACAGACGGGTAGTAGAGGCCGTCACTATTCCTAGACACTACACTGACATGACCGAGGATGGTTATTGGCTACCGGGAGACAAACGGGTAGTAGAGGGCGTCACTATTCCTAAAGACGCTACACTGGCATGACCGAGGATGGTCATTGGCTACAAGGATACAGACGGGTAGTAGAGGCCGTCACTATTCCTAGACACTACACTGACATGACCGAGGATGGTTATTGGCTGCGGGGAGACAGACGGGTAGTAGAGGTCGTCCCTATTCCTAAAGACACTACACTGAAATGGCCGAGGATGGTCATTGGCTACCGGGAGACAAACGGGTAGTAGAGGTCGTCACTATTCCTAAGGACGTTACACTGACATGACCGAGGATGGTCATTGGCTACCGGGAGACAAACGGGTAGTAGAGGTCGTCACTATTCCTAAGGACGTTACACTGACATGGCCGAGGATGGTCATTGGCTACCGGGAGACAGACGGGTAGTAGAGGGCGTCACTATTCTTAAAGACACTACACTGACATGACCTAGGATGGTTATTGGCTACCGGGAGACAAACGGGTAGTAGAGGGCGTCACTATTCCTAAAGACACTACACTGACATGACCGATGATGGTCATTGGCTACAAGGATACAGACGGGTAGTAGAGGCCGTCACTATTCCTAGACACTACACTGACATGACCGAGGATGGTTATTGGCTACCAGGAGACAAACGGGTAGTAGAGGGCGTCACTTTTCCTATAGACACTACACTGACATGACCGAGGATGGTAATTAGCTACCGGGATACAAACGGGTAGTAGACAGCGTCACTATTCCTACTTCACATAAGACTGAAAATACGAACCTTGGCGTTTTTTTCAGAGGACATTTATACCACATGCCTACAATACATGCCATCCATTGTTCAAACCGACCTTATATCGTCTAGAGCATTCCTCTTCCTTGTTTACTTCAAGTGGTGTGTATCATTGGTTATTCATCTCAGCTCATCAAGTGAAAATGTGTTACGACCAACGAATATGTGAAACGTGCAGATTCACAAATGATCTCATTTCGGGAGGTAATTGACTATACACACCTAGAGAAAGAGTGTCAAATGAAAAGGTTCATGAGGCGATACCGTGCTTCCATGCATGGACGAAACTAATAACACTTGCAAGTGTACATTCTGTGCATGCCCAAAACATCACGCGTTTGTTCAGTCGAGTCAGTACCCATCATTGCCGAAAGTTGGCGTCAAATATATACTGTGGGCCGCCCTCGAAATATAGGCCCAAGTATCATATTCTGCGCCTTAATACCACTAATTGAATGCCATTTGTTCGTCAGTCACGTTTTAATCCTTACAGAATATAGAAGAAAGCGCAGGATATGAGACTTGGGCAGGTTAAATATATTCCATGTCACACTATGTTTTTGGTGTTCATATCGAACCCATATGCATTTGCCGATAGGCATGACAGGTGGCATTGTATCAGGTAAGCGAGAGAACATGTATAAAAGAATAGTTTTCAATGATCAGTCTGAACTGTGTTCCATCTGTCATGTGTGTGTGAACGCTACACGACAAATCTAACGTGTGTGACATGGGCAAAAGGTGTGTAAACATATGAAATCATTCCCTTATCATAGACAGGATGAAGATCATAAAAATTGTGTAGATACCATGCATCACTGACATCATGCTTTGTTTGATGTATGCTTTGTATGCTGCGTTTTTGTGTAAATCATTGTGTATGTTAAAATGTGACTTTATATAGGTGTATATCTCACATGTACACGCCGAGCTGAAGTGAAGTGCGATGGGCGAGTCCATTGTTCATATCCCGATCTAGGGGGCGATATCGGGATCATTCCACGTGAAACATAACTTTGTCGCAGCAATTTAGATACCAACTGGACACATTATTAAACGAAGTCCTCATATCTGCAACTAGCTCCGTAATAGTGTCTTTAAGTTGTGATGTAAGACAATGAATGCTGAACCAGCGGGCTCTTCAAACTATCCCTATTCTCCCAGCAAAAATGAAACCCGCACAGCCTCTGAACAGAACATCCAAAATCCAGCAACTACAAAATGATTTGTTTCTGAACGAATATTCCATATAGTACAAGCAATGTTGAAGTGAAGTGAATCAGTGGATGCAGTAAATCACCAATATTCGACATATCAATTATGATAAATGTGTCTGGTAGTGTACTTTTCAAACAGATAGGCGAATTCGCTTCCCCCTTTTATCTATATAGATAAGACATTGGGACTCGATTGTCCAATTTATCCAAATTTGTCTTTGTGTGCGAGCGGCTGTGTTGTGTCAATAGAGCCAGAGGTGACATACCTTTCCTATTTATCATAACAATTGTTCTTTATCATGACAATAGAAATATTCTTGTGCTTAGATGCCATCGTGATTCACACAGTTACATGTATATACAATTGTAGTTTGTATGTCAATTGATTATGACATCTGCTTGAACCCTTCAACCCGATCAATCAGTTCCCAATCAATAGTTCACATAATGCCCCGTCAGCTTGCGGGTCGAAATGGCTTTCTCAGATAAAAACAACATTTGCTTATCGTTTTCATATTTTTTGTCTGGAACAAGGGGTTGGATTGTGATCTTCGGCAGTTTTCCCTTGTTACTCAACAAAACAATGTATTTTTGCATCCTCGATAAAGTAGCTGATCTACTGTTTTTTGCTCTCGAGGAATGTATTACCATCTCATCAGAGAGTATTGACGAGTGCACAAAACGTTAGAAATTAAGGTAATTTGCAAGCAAGCTAAGACAAGCTAAGATGGCATTGGAATCACATTTTCATTAGTGACTGGTTGTTATTTATAGCATTCTTGTGTGATTCTTGTTCGAGCGTTACAATTAAATGGCTGGACTCGAATGTGAACATATTCGGACTAGAAACAGAACCTACCTGAAAATTGTATCCAAAGCAAATTGATTGTGTCATATGTAGTTGTTTCTACTGTAAACCTGATTAAATTAGTATACAACTGCCCGTCAATGGATTAAACAGCTTCAACAATTTCAAAACGATCCCCACGGTCTAGTTGTAGACTTAAGACCAATACATAAGAATTCCATCCCAAACAAAACCACTGAACGGACGGGAAACTTTATCAAAGTACTAACATAGTTCAGAGTTGCATAGTATATCGTTGATGTTAACTGGAAAGTGAAGACATTAACTAATGTAGGCGTAGATCTGTAAAACATATAAAGTACATGAACAAACTCTCATGGTTTCGCAATAATATTTGAAACAGACCAATTGAAAATTTAAATTCCAAACCCGAATTCATGGAAGAAGTTCACAAATTGTAAAGTGATCAAATGGTTGGAGTTATACTACTATTATCGAAGCCATGTGAATATCATAGACCCAGCCAACTGGGTGTGATACCAAATGTATTGGGATAGTGAGCATCGCCTGATCCTGCAGGAGTGTATGGTTCTCTGCTCATAACAGGAGCAAGGGACTACGATCAAGCCATTGTTACTACCTTACCAACTTGACTGTTGCCACCAATATATCAGGATCAAAATGCACAAAATGCAAAATGTGACAATATTATTATGAACAGCATCCACGCATCTCACTTTGCGATTCAGAGGGTAGCATTTCAAAAACGTTTGCAAAATAAATGTTGAGAGCACCAATCACTTCACTAGGTTATTAGGTGCCTAGGCATGAAAAGTTTCCGTTGTACTTGATCACTATCATGGTTATCCTGGCAAACATGGCCGCTATCAGCCATTATGAAAGCTGATATTTTGTGCTACAAACACGTGTATTACTGATTTTCAGCTTGCAGAATCCATTTCGTTTCAATCATGAACATTCATAGTAACCTAGAAATGGCGCATTTCACCCAGAACTGTATTGCATGTCCCTTTGTTGAGTTCCTGATTAGTCCAGTTGCCATACAACGAACCTAGAAATTGTTAAAACAGCAAGGTTTTTTTTATTGATTTGCATTCATATGTGTCTCCAGGAGATTATGAGCTTTGTTGGCACTGCGCCAACTTTGGGGAAATTTTTTATTCGCTAATTAGCATAATAACCGCTACATATTGATATTTAGTAATAGGCCTAGAATCAAGTGTGATAGCACTTTTCTACACAAGTCTGACCCAAGGAATTCATCTCTGGTGATTTTTTTTGTGATCCAAGGTCAAGGTCACCGTATAAGATCGAGGTCAAGGTCAATTTTCACACGAAATTGTCAAAATTCCCGGTTTTAGGGGATATGGACATTCATCCACACTAGTTGATTTTACTTTTTCATTTCTATGTGTAGTTCGCATTGTTGGAATGATAATTGTTACCTGTAATGGTGTATTGATTACTTATGTGTTATAAACCATTGAGCAATGTTCACTCTGAGCAAAGTCAAACGGAAATTTCCAACCAAATTTCAGACTTCTATCGCAAAATTTGAAAAAGTTGGCATTCTTCCCCAATATTAATTTCAGTTCCATCATTGAGTTTATTGGTTCGCTTAAAACTTTGTGTATTTGCTTGCTTTTGTACAAAATGAATATGTTTGTGTAGAATACAACCTAATGTGTTTTTTGTTCCAAAACTACAACAATACTGCCTACTCTGGTAAATGTAAATATGACCATTTACTGGAATATGATCAGATTTCTGTTTGGGTTGAAATTCGTATTTGGGTAGATAGTCGATTTTTGAATAGAGGTCTGAGATTCGTTAAAAAAGTGCCATTCGACTGCCCGATGAAGTATGCCAAGTTATAATACAATATCGTCAAGCATCTCGATAATAAACGATGTAAATGAGTTAGAATAAATATCAGAGAAAATCGTTTTGTAAACAAACGTGGCTTCAGATTTACAACATTTAGCTTCAACTACGCATTAATGACATCAAACAGTGCACCTGCCAGTAATATATAAAGTCAATTCATGACCCAGCAAGCATTCACTACATTTTTAAACAATGAGGTCAACACAGGGTGAAACATTCGACAGAAAATATCCATTTTACTTTGGACGTAGCATTGAAACAAATTACCACGATTTTAGCGTTCATGGTAGTAATGGAAACAGTACGAGTTGACTGCTTCTTTGGACTCATAACTTCATGTCCATTACTGTGATCAGCTGCGGCTGTAAAGTTGTACAAGAAAACTTACTAACCAATTTATCATCTTCCAGCATGCCGAGATTATTCTACAGGACAAATTCATTATTGTTGATGCCCATCCACACTGTTCACCACCGCCTTATCTTTTTTGTGAACAGTTTATAACAATCGTCACCTGCAGAAAAAATATGTGGTTCGGCTCAGTTCTGATGGTGACAACCGCAGCTGGTATCCTAGCAGGCCTTGTCCTTTGCTCAGCAGCCGCAACTGATGGCCCTCATCAACAGTGGTGGTCCAGGTGGGCCTCTTCTCATACAATGTCATCTGTCATTTCCCAACCATATTTCATATTCCTAACCATATTCTTTGAACGCATTTTGTCAGCTGCCGACTATAGCAGCATATGAAGATGAGCACAGCGCCCATGATGAGACAAGTTGTCATATGTCCGTGGTTGAGAGACTTGTGTCATTGAAGTATCGATCCGTTACCCATATGACACCTGCAAAACAACTGCTGTCCAACAACAGCTTCTGTTGCACTGTCCTCATCTAGCATGTGCAGAGTCTTTAGCTTCTTCAGGAACGAAACCTTGCTTTGGTAAATGTATACTACACAATATCACAACAAGTCGCATAGGCACAAGCAGCTGGGAGCAGAGCCTCTCTCCCAAGTTGGCATATGTGACGTTGGCATCGAGTCCGTTCCTACTTCTTCATCGGAACAGCAATTTTGTAGATCACATCACACACGTCCAATAACTAAAAGCACTGAAATATCAGTGTAGTCACTGAGCACTCTGACCACCTGACAGAGAATCACCGGCTTGAGACACCAGCTTCATCATGCAAGATGCCCGACTTCGGAGAAAGGTGACTCTCATAACTGTTCGACATTACAGGTGAGGATAATGCAACAGAAGCAACATCGGACCAGTTAGGGAGCATGTTATTGCAGTGCCTTAATTGACAACCGATTGATACCCCAACAAGTAAAAAAATTGTGATAATCCGTATGTCGTATTGTGTCACTAACTCGGCCAGACAAGAACTTGTAACTTCAGAGGCCTCCTACTCATCTATGCTGCTATGCTAGGCACTTGAAATTGTGTCCTCTAGATGTCAGCATATAAGATTATATTTGGGAAATGGAAGATGATATTTCATCTCATTGTATCAACAGAGGCCCATCTGGACCATAACTGTTAAGAACATGCACATATTGCAAATGCACAGTGAACCGGTTCGTGATGTTCGCTTTTACGTTGTCCCAAAAAGAGAAGATGGTAGTGAACAGTGAGGATGAGCAATTGATCAAGCAGTAATGGACAGTAATGGACACATTATAGTCAGATTCTATCGTTTGTGCCCACCAAATAATGACAAGAATTATAGGAGACTACGAACAGCAACTCTGTAGATCACATCAATGCCACATGTCAAGCCAACACCACGATGAAGGCTGTTTGAATATTGGTCAACGATATGTTGCACATCAGTAATCATTGAACCTTCTTCAAGTTAATTCAAAAGGCATTCATGTAGCAGTATTACATAAACACAGGAGTGAATCAGTGAAATCTAGAAATACATAGCCATATACCCTTATTCCAGAAGTTTTGACAAGTTTGTGTGAAAACTGACCTTGATCTCGATCTTATGTGGTGACCTTGACCATGGATTGCAAAAGTTTCACCAGAAATGAATTGCTCGGGTCAGACTTGTATAGAAAAGTGCTATCACGCTTGATTCTAGGCCTATTACTAAAAAAGTTATATTTTGATCATGCTAATTATCCATATCTGGCGGTTAGTATGCTAATTAACGAATAAAATTTTTTTCCCAAAGTTGGCGCAGTGCCGACAAAGCTCAAAATCACCTGGAGACACATATAAATGCATATCAATAAAAAAAAACCTTGCTGTTTCAACAATTTCTAGGTTCACTGTGGAAGGGATATAACCCGCAACTCGACTAGATCAAAATAGGTTTTCTTTCTTTCCTGTTGTGATTTATTTTTGCATCACTATGATGTGTACCTTTGCGTTTGTGTTTGTGTGTTCACTGCGTAACTCCTATTTATTACCTTCAATGTACATAATTTTATAGAGATATTACACAAATATATTATGAATGTTAATTAGTCAAAAGCTATTCCCTTGCAATTGCTGTGTTCCCAGGGTCTCCTAAGAATCATCATCCAAATCGTCAGCTTTAGAACATACACTACATTATGTATGGTGCTCCAGACTGACCTCTACTCACGATTATGCTGATACGGTTTCATTCGGTAGAGATGATGAGAACTTTACAGACATGGTTATTGGTATTTGCCGCTACTATTGTGACGTCAATAACTCTACTTTATCTCTCCGACGTACATTTACGGGACAGTTTCGCTGCAACTTGACAATGAATTACATAATGAATATATCCGAGTCATCAGAGTTGTCCGACGTTGTCCACACTGTTCAATGCGAACCTCAACCTATTAATTGTCATGGGTACTTTACTATCCTGGAACATCGACACAAACTTCCCTGGTGACTTTGGGGAAGTTTTCTGATGACGTGAAAAACAGTGATCCCCCCAAGCTTTCGTGTCTATTCTAGTACTTTTCCACTCATCTACCAGGAAGGTGATTAGGCTAGATGTGTTGCCGACATAGGCCCAATTTTTCTCATTGTCTTACGATTTGTGATGATGTGATGTTTAGAAATTTCACACCTAGTTCTTTGTCAGCCTTGCACTATTCTTGATACATGTATATATGTCCCTTTGTGTGCGTCAAAACAATATTGATTTCACTGCATTGCAAGGATTGTGTCACTATTTCACCAAAATTGGTTCGATCCCCTCTTACCTTATGAATGATTCTCAGGAGGTGATCTGCTGGGGTTACATTCATACATCCTGCAGAGAGATAGTTATTGTTCTGTCTCTCGAGGCTTGCTAGAGCTGATAGTAAGGGTCTGAGCCTATCACAGTAGTCACCCGGAGCTCGCATTATTATGCCAAAGGGATGATGCAATTAAACAAATCTCAGTCATATAGATCTACCATTCACCTCCACCTGCTTCTAAACAAATGACAGTTTTTAGTCTGTTCATTCTCATCCAATCATGAAACCTTATGTCTACCCGTTTGACCACGTGTCAGTTTCGGATCGTGTGCAGTACTATGTTTTTTTTTACATTCATCAACACTGAAAGTTGCTACTACAAACATTCTTGTCGTTATATATAGCAATGTGCAACCACAAATCTAAAACGCAATATTCAACCTCTAATAATTCACTTTGATATAGTGAATTAAAACAACTCGTTCACACCGTTTACCGTTACACCGTTTTTTTTTTTGGCTAAATTGTATCGTGTCGTTATTTGGCATACTTCAACTGGTAGTTGAATGGCAAGTATTTACCGAGTTTCAAACTTCTTTCCGAAAATTAGAAGAGTTGGCAATTTGACCCCTTGATATTTAATTTAGGGTTCTGCACACGAGTATGTAAATTTGTTTCCATTTGTAGTGTGGCGATTTTGCCCTAAGCACGCGGCAGGTGATTGTAAACATAAATGCCATTTATGTGGCCTTTTCGTACTTGGCCTTGTTTTGACACGCTCCGTTCGAGCGTGCGTTGCCACGGCGACGCATTGTAATTTACGCTCCAGTAAACTATAACAATGGATCGATTAGACCTCGCGTGCGCCCTACAGCTTGTGGTGTATTATATATACACTGGAAGTGACTCGATCGAGGAGATTGTCCGAGAGAGAGTGACTAGGACGCACACGAGGCTCGCCATGAGCTTTGTGTTCCCTGGTTCTGAGTAGAGGGCTCCTAGAGCCCTGGGGACGATTTCCATGGGGAGGCCCGGGCTGGGAGAGACAAGTTGCTGACTCGGGGGCGTACGCCCTGTGGATCGCCAGTTCTCTCCCTTCCCGGGACGTGTGACAGAGGCTCTGGCCAGCATGTCGGACTGTACGGGGTTCCGTCCCCGAGGCAGACCGCGGCTCGCCAGGCCCCGCCAGTTAACACCGTAGGGATGAACTAGTTTCTGAACGGTGTCCGTAGGCCTGGGAGTGTCGGGTGGGCTGTTACCTGGTTACCGTTAATGCTGAAGTAGTTACCGTGTCCGCAGCGACCTCCGGTGAGCGGCCCTGCCGCAAGGATCCGGAATAGCAGATGCGCGTCCGCAAGGACTCGGATGGGAGAGGACTATCCTCGAGGATCCCGAAGAGCGGACGGTAGTCAATAACTTTACATTGGTGCCGTGACCAGGATCAGTCTGACAGTGTTCCATTGCAGCCTACCGTCACAGCGTTGTAGCCTCCTTCGTCCCTGGGGATCGCCCGCTCCTCAAGGACAACTCGTAAACAATGACGAAGGAAAGAGATAAGGCCAAAAATAAGGCTGATGAACCCAAGGGGGGGGGAAACGGGTGGACACGTCGCGGACCACACCCGGTCACGCGACGGCCGCAGTGAGAATTCTTCAGATGACTCCGGCGGTAGGAAGGAACGTGCGGAGACCTCCGTGGAGAAGACCCCGTCCGCGGAGTCGACTCCGGCGTCCCTGGCTCCGTCTCCGGACGACGAGTCGCGCCCTGAGGGGCAGCAACAGGGATTGCTATCAGGGCCTGGCCCTGATCCGGTAGGCGCGGTAGGTGGAGCTGGCAACGGCGCTACCCCGCGCCCGCCTAAGTCCGGACGGCAGTCGTGGCAGGCGACGCTCTGTCAGGGGACATCTCCGGATGTCCGGGATCGATGTGGCCTTTTCGTACTTGGCCTTGTTTTGACACGCTCCGTTCGAGCGTGCGTTGCCACGGCGACGCATTGTAATTTGCGCTCCAGTAAACTATAACAATGGATCGATTAGACCTCGCGTGCGCCCTACAGCTTGTGGTGTATTATATATACACTGGAAGTGACTCGATCGAGGAGATTGTCCGAGAGAGAGTGACTAGGACGCACACGAGGCTCGCCATGAGCTTTGTGTTCCCTGGTTCTGAGTAGAGGGCTCCTAGAGCCCTGGGGACGATTTCCATGGGGAGGCCCGGGCTGGGAGAGACAAGTTGCTGACTCGGGGGCGTACGCCCTGTGGATCGCCAGTTCTCTCCCTTCCCGGGACGTGTGACAGAGGCTCTGGCCAGCATGTCGGACTGTACGGGGTTCCGTCCCCGAGGCAGACCGCGGCTCGCCAGGCCCCGCCAGTTAACACCGTAGGGATGAACTAGTTTCTGAACGGTGTCCGTAGGCCTGGGAGTGTCGGGTGGGCTGTTACCTGGTTACCGTTAATACTGAAGTAGTTACCGTGTCCGCAGCGACCTCCGGTGAGCGGCCCTGCCGCAAGGATCCGGAATAGCAGATGCGCGTCCGCAAGGACTCGGATGGGAGAGGACTATCCTCGAGGATCCCGAAGAGCGGACGGTAGTCAATAACTTTACATTGGTGCCGTGACCAGGATCAGTCTGACAGTGTTCCATTGCAGCCTACCGTCACAGCGTTGTAGCCTCCTTCGTCCCTGGGGATCGCCCGCTCCTCAAGGACAACTCGTAAACAATGACGAAGGAAAGAGATAAGGCCAAAAATAAGGCTGATGAACCCAAGGGGGGGGGGAAACGGGTGGACACGTCGCGGACCACACCCGGTCACGCGACGGCCGCAGTGAGAATTCTTCAGATGACTCCGGCGGTAGGAAGGAACGTGCGGAGACCTCCGTGGAGAAGACCCCGTCCGCGGAGTCGACTCCGGCGTCCCTGGCTCCGTCTCCGGACGACGAGTCGCGCCCTGAGGGGCAGCAACAGGGATTGCTATCAGGGCCTGGCCCTGATCCGGTAGGCGCGGTAGGTGGAGCTGGCAACGGCGCTACCCCGCGCCCGCCTAAGTCCGGACGGCAGTCGTGGCAGGCGACGCTCTTTCAGGGGACATCTCCGGATGTCCGGGATCGAGTGGTAGCCGGCCCGAGTACCTCCGGGCAAGCGGACCAGCAGTTCTGGATGCCACCTCCAGCCGGAAGAGCTCCTGCGAGGGCTCCCGGCCGGGAATCCAGACAGTCCGCGTCAGGCGGGATGGACCAGCTCACCCACACTCTGAGTGATCTGGCTCCTCTAGGGCGCTATGACCGCGCCCGGTCGCCCCATCAGGGACGATCAGACTGGCAGAACCGCTCCCCCTCTCCGCTGTCACAAGGCAACTCGGGGCCTTTGACGGAGAGGGTGAGGTTGCTGATATCCGAGGCGCTTGTACTGTTCAAGTGGAATCAGCCGCCTCCGAGCGTTGACCCGTCGGCTATTCCTAGTCCGGGGATGTCTGGGCCAGTAGCCCCTCCCCAAGTCATGCTGAGTCCGCTGGCGCCAGTGGCCCCCGCAATGGGACCCGCGCCTGCTCCGCGGCTCGGAGGCACCACGTCGGCGACCGCGTCGACCGTTCCGACGGTTGGAGCGCAAGCCACGTGGCCGACTTACCCTGGCACGTACAGTGTGTCGGACGGGCAGTGGCAACAGGCGGCTTTGGCCCCAAGCTTTGCCGCCCCTTCTGGAGCCTACCCAGTAGGTTAGATGGGAGCCCCGCCCGCACCTAGCCAGAGTGGGTTTTTAGCGGCAATGACCCCGGCGGCAAACGTGAGCTTCCCTGCTCCTATGTCCGCGGCGTCGATGTTTGCTCCGGCAGACTCCGCCGCAGGCACGGGCAGCTCGCGGAACTTGCCGCTGTACATGGACGACCCCGAAGCCGGGACCGCACGTCGGGCGCGTAACAAACGCGATGACGGGCCCGACCACTCATCGTGGCGGAAACGGTTCAACGGGGATATCGCCGACTTGGAGGACTACTTGCTCCAGGTATGGCGTACCGCCGTGTACGAAGGATGGTCCCAGCATGAAGCTGGACACGTCCTCGCGGGGAGCTTGGAAGGAAAAGCTCTCCGCGTGATGCCGTGTCTGCCGGTGGGAACAGTGACGTTCGGCGAGGTTGCTCGTCAACTTCGCCTGCTGTTCACGCCGACGACCAATCGGCGGCAGTCTGAACGAGAGTTCAAGGCGCGTACCCGCCAGCCGACTGAGTCCGTGACAGACTATGCGTTCAACCTACGCATACTCGGCCGGAGAGCTTTTCCGGACATGGACTCCAGACGGTTCGAGACGATGCTGATCGATCAGTTCATCGATGGCCAGCCTTACCACTTAGCGTACGGGCTGGCCACCCATGAAAAGCGATCGATGGAGGAGGCAATAGACTCCGCGCTTGCGCTTGAGGTGGCTGTCCGCCCTAGACAGTTGCCTCCGGCCCCGGCTCCGGCCTCGGCTGTACCCGCGCAGGCGGCGACTCCTCCTCCGGTTAAGGCATCGCAGGTAACCCCGTGGCAGGACCCGGTCGTCCGGGAACCCGCCAGGGAACCTACCCCGCAGTGGGTTAGTGCGCCAGCACCCTCTACAGGGGCGCCCGCACATGCGGCACCAGTCGCCGCGCCGTGCTCGTCCCCGGACGAGTGCGACATCGAGGAATACGACCTCGGCGCCGCGCAGATGATTGCGCACTGCGCCGGGATCGAAGCTCCGGGACCCGCAGAATGTTGCGCGTTCACCTCCGGACCAGCTCAGAACCGTCCCTGTTACTTCTGCGGAAAGCAGGGACACTTTTGGCTGAAGTGTCCGGAGTTGTTGGAACGCCTGCGGTCGCGCGGATACCAGGGAGCCTCCCTGGCCCGCAACGGAGGAGTTCCTTCCGGTCTGGTCCTCTGGGACAGCAGGGCCGGAACCCGCGGCAGGGAAACTAGATCCGGACGTGGTGGCGACCAACACTACGTCCGGGGATAGTTGTTCGGTGGCAAACGATGCCGCCCCACCCGCTGATGAGCAGGACGAACCCCAAGTAGATATGACTTCTCCGGAAGTAGTCCTTGGAGATCAGTCTAGCTCCTCCGCGGCTGAGGCGGATGGCGAGGACTCCGTAGATGAGCCCAGCGCGTGTGAAAGGTATCGCCCTACCTGCGCGCTGGTGAGGGACCCTTGCTGGTACCTGCCCCTGTCCTTCGGACGGGAGCCGGTCCGGTTTCTCGTAGACTCAGGCTCGAAGGTGACCCTCGTGGCCGCCGGAACGTTTAGGAAGGAGCCCGCGCTCCGCAACCTCGAGTTGCGGGATCCCGGACCGTACAAGCTCTAGACAACCGCATCCGTATCCATGGCATCATCGATCTGCCTATTACCCTTAGGGACAAGGTGTATCTGACAGAGGCGATCGTGGCGGATATCGGAGCGGCCGGGATTATTGGGATGAATTTTCTACGGGTCCACCGGGTGACCGCCAACTTTAGTGCTGGCGAATTCCGGATGGGAGAGGACACACACTTCCTCTTCCGCTCGGGCCCGATGCATTCATTCCAAATGCGGGCATCGCGCACTGTAGTAGTGCCACCGATGAGTGAGATGATCATTGAGGCGAGGCCGCGTCGTCCCCGCATGCCCCTCGATGGTCGACCGTGTATAGTGCAACCCGTGAGCAGTTTCGCCGCAGGAACTGGGCTCGTGCTGGGTGGGGCCCTGGTCATGTCCAACCCCCGCGCGATGCCCATCCTAGTGGTGAATCCTACGGATGCTCCGATTGTACTGAAGCGCGGATGCATAGCAGCTACTGCTATTCCCGCGTCCTCGAGTCGTGTCCTCCCCGACGATCCTGTCTGCCGCGCTGCGTGCGCGGCGGCGGCCGCCGGGGATGACCCGTTCACCCTGCCGGACCATTTGGAATCTCGGGTTCCGAAGGACCGGTTGGATGAAGAGCAGCGCCAAGCGCTCCGCAAACTGCTGCGGCAGTATGCGGATGTGTTCATGGGTCCTGATGGTGCGGTTGGCAAGACTGACGTCGCCAAACACCGCATCGACCTCATGGACGAGCGTCCTCTCAAGCAGCGTCTTCGTCGGGCAACAATAGTGCACCAAGAGGTCATAGACCAGGAGGTGCAAAAGATGCTCGACTTGGACATCATCAAACCCAGTGACAGCCCTTGGGCCAGGGCCGGTGGTTATGGTGAAGAAGAAGGACGGCTCGTGGAGGTTCTGCGTGGACTATCGGAAGCTCAACGATGCCACGCGGAAGGACTCATATCCTCTCCCGCACATTGAGGATACCTTCGATGCCCTGGCCGGGTCGCACTATTTCTGTGCTCTGGATCTGGCCTCCGGGTATTGGCAGGTGGGGATGGAGGAGAGTGATCGGGTGAAGACTGCCTTCATTACCAAGAACGGGCTCTACCAATTCAAGGTAATGCCGTTCGGGCTCTGTAACGCACCAGCGACGTTCGAGCGCCTCATGGAGATGGTACTTAAAGGGTTCCTCTGGAAGCGATGTATGGTCTACATCGACGATGTCGTCGTGTATGGCCGGTCGTTCGAGGAAACCCTCACCAACCTCCAGATGGTGCTCCATCGCATCCGCGGAGCAGGGCTTAAATTGAAGCCAAGTAAGTGCGAACTATTCGCGCAGGAAATCCTGTACTTGGGCTTCATGGTAACGGGCACCGGAGTGAGACCAGACCCCGCAAAGGTGGCGGCCGTGCAGAAATGGCCTCCGCCCTGCAACGTGGCGGACGTGAGGTCCTTCTTGGGCTTCGCGAGCTACCACCGCAGGTTTATTCGCGGCTTTGCGGAGATCGCCCGTCCCCTTACTATCCTTACGGAAAAGGGCGCCGATTTTGTTTGGTCCGCCGAGCAGGCTGACGCCTTCTCAGGACTCCGGCAGGCCTTGGTAGCGGCCCCGGTGCTGCGGCACCCTCGTCCGGACTGCGAGTTCATCCTGGACACTGACGCGAGTAACTTCGCACTCGGCGGTGTCCTCTCGCAGATCGTGGACGGGCAAGAGCGGGTAGTAGGTTATGCGAGTGTGGCCTTGAGCCGCTCTCAAATGAACTACTGTACCACTCACCGCGAGTTGCTCGCGGTGGTTACGATGACCAAGCGTTTCCGGCACTATTTGTTGGGACGCCATTTCTGCTTGCGGACTGATCATAGTTCGCTGAGATGGCTCCTCAACTATATTGAGGCCGATAGCTTGGTGGCGCGGTGGCTCGTCAAACTCCAAGAGTATGACATGCAGATAGAGCATCGCGCTGGTAAGTTGCACGGCAACGCGGACGGCCTGTCCCATTGTCATAAGTGCAAGAATCCGGGTTGTGCAGGGATGGCGCCATTCCAGCAAGCCGCGGATTCGTCCTCAGACTCGGAATTGGACGTTCCGGGGAGACCGCAGGCCGCCGCCCCCTCTAACAACACGGCGGCCGGAGCGTATAGGGCTAATCTCCGCGCGCGGACCCGCCGTTATCGGCGAGGGCGTTCCGCATACAAAGCAGAGGTGCGGCTCAGCTCCAGCGAGTCCTCCTCGAGTCCGGCGGTGTACTCCTCGTGGGTACCCTCGTCCTCTGGAGAGTCTGAGTATGAGCGGTCCTTGCCCCCTGTGGTGATGGCCGCTGCGGCGCAGCCGGACGCGACGGATGAGGAGCCTAATTACTTGGGTGGCTACCCTCCGGCGCAGATAGCTGCGGCGCAGAGAGCTGACAGAGCTCTGGCACCGGTAATCACAGCCCTTGAGGCCGGCCAGAAGCCCTCGAAGGATGAGCGGAAGACCTACAGGGAGGAGACTTTGTCTCTAGTATCCCAGTGGGAAAGACTCTCCTTGAGGGATGGCCTCTTATACCGGCGCTACGAGCCACCGACCCCACTGCCTCCTATATGGCAGTTGGTGCTTCCGGCGGAGCTGCGGAAAGAAGTACTCCACCAGTTGCATGACCTCCGGGTGACCGGTCACTTGGGAATCCGGAGGACCGTCCATAGGCTACAACAGCGCTTTCATTGGCCTGGTAGCGGCTTGGACGTGCAACGGTGGTGCGCAGCCTGCCCTCGGTGTCAAGCTCGCAAGGGAGTTCCGACTCCTGGCCGCCACCCCTTAACCACGGTTAAGGCGGGCACGCCGTTCGATCAGATAGCTTTGGATATACTGGATACCCACCGGGTCACCCCGCGCGGTTTCCGGTACATCCTGGTGATTTCCGACTATTTTACCAAGTATACCAACGCCTACCCACTGCGCCGCCAGACTGCGGACGAGGTAGCTCAGTTGTTGGTAAATAGATGGGTGGTGTACCATGGGGTACCTAAACAGGTACATTCGGATCAGGGCACGCAATTTGAGAGCAACCTGTTCCGAAACCTAGCACAGATGCTAGGCAGTACCAAGGTGCGGACCTGGATCCCCTCGACGCCACGGCGGACGTACGCCGGAGGCTCGGTCCCACGACCGCCAGTGTCTACGAGACTTTTCGCGAGTCTGTAGGCCAGGCGGTCGGCCATCGTCGCGATGGTATGGACCGGATCCCCGGTGACCCGGCGTTGGTGAACCTGCCAGTGCCCCGAGCCATTCTTGACTTGGGGTCCGCAGGTGTAGCCGCGTTGGTCCGCGCTCGGGACCGCGATACGGTAGAGATGTTCCGCGCCATTGCAGATCTCGGCGCGACATCTCTCCCGGCCTCCGTCGTGATGGCTCCGTCAGGACCCGGATTGCACCCCTGGGATCACCCCCAGCGTGGTCGACTCACCCGAGTGGCGGAGTACCTTGTGGCGGAAATGGACAGCTCTCTGGATCGGTTCAGCCGGTGCCGCGCCGACCAGGACCTCATGGAAGGGACCCGGCGGAGCCTAGAGAGCTACCAGACTTTGTCGGCCGTCATTGAGCGGCGCGCGTTCGACCAGGGTCGGACCGCCGCTCTTGCCGAGCAGTCCGGGGCGTCCGCCCCCGCCCCAGAGGTAGCCGCTAGGATGGAGCACCTGGAGGCTGAGAATGAGCAGCTACGGCGTCGTCTTGACGAAGCCGAGGCCGCTCGGACTCGCCTACTCCAGGGCGTCGATGACCCCGAGTCGTCCGCCCTGAACCAGGCGGCTCTCCGGCGGGCGGATGCCGCTTTGGAGCTGGCCATCTACCCATACCTGGTCCAGGTGTGGGTAGAACGGACGGCCGGTCCTCAGCGCACCCGCGATACGGTAGAGATGTTCCGCGCCATTGCAGATCTCGGCGCGACATCTCTCCCGGCCTCCGTCGTGATGGCTCCGTCAGGACCCGGATTGCAGGGCTCACCGCAGAAGCCCCTGCAAGCGCCACCGAGCCTGCCTCATCCGCCCGTGCAGCCGGCTTTCTCTATGCCGGCTCCGCTGCTTCCGCGGCGTAGGGACTCGTCACCGCCGCCAGACCCCAAGACAGGCGGCACGGATGAGGAGCCGATGACGACGGAGGAAGGCTAGGGCACTAGCCTCGTCACTGCACTTGTGCGGCGGCATGCCGGAGTCGCTCCCGCGGCTCCGCCCTGCCTCAGACCCGTTCTGCGGATCTGAGGAGCCGGCCGGCAGGGCGGTCGGCAACATTTTAGAGGTACTATCACTTTTGATCACTCGGTGTGTCGTTTTACAAAATTTCTAAATTTAAAGTCTAACCTTAAAGATATTCCAAAGACTCGACACACCGTCCTTTTATAACGGATGACCTTCCAAGGTCATCACACGGTTTTGGACCACCTCGGTCAAAATTTTAGCTTGTTTATGAGGGTTTATTCAAAATTGCAAAGCGCGTTATAGTTTACTCCGTAAGTCCGGGGGTAGTTCCCCATTCTTCCAAAAGGGACTCTTAAAGTCCTAGTCTTGCGCCGTGACTTCCGGGCGTTGCCATCTTGCCTTCTTCCGGACCCCGCCATGCGAAGCCTTCGTCGGGTTTTGGCTGTTTTGGGCGCGGGCGGAACATGTTGGGGACCAACATTGTAAGAAGGGGGTAATGTGGCGATTTTGCCCTAAGCACGCGGCAGGTGATTAGAAAAATTAATGCCATTTATGTGGCCTTTTCGTACTTGGCCTTGTTTTGACACGCTCCGTTCGAGCGTGCGTTGCCACGGCGACGCATTGTAATTTACGCTCCAGTAAACTATAACAATGGATCGATTAGACCTCGCGTGCGCCCTACAGCTTGTGGTGTATTATATATACACTGGAAGTGACTCGATCGAGGAGATTGTCCGAGAGAGAGTGACTAGGACGCACACGAGGCTCGCCATGAGCTTTGTGTTCCCTGGTTCTGAGTAGAGGGCTCCTAGAGCCCTGGGGACGATTTCCATGGGGAGGCCCGGGCTGGGAGAGACAAGTTGCTGACTCGGGGGCGTACGCCCTGTGGATCGCCAGTTCTCTCCCTTCCCGGGACGTGTGACAGAGGCTCTGGCCAGCATGTCGGACTGTACGGGGTTCCGTCCCCGAGGCAGACCGCGGCTCGCCAGGCCCCGCCAGTTAACACCGTAGGGATGAACTAGTTTCTGAACGGTGTCCGTAGGCCTGGGAGTGTCGGGTGGGCTGTTACCTGGTTACCGTTAATGCTGAAGTAGTTACCGTGTCCGCAGCGACCTCCGGTGAACGGCCCTGCCGCAAGGATCCGGAATAGCGGATGCGCGTCCGCAAGGACTCGGATGGGAGAGGACTATCCTCGAGGATCCCGAAGAGCGGACGGTAGTCAATAACTTTACAGTAGCATATGCTTGTTTAAATAGAAGACCTCCCAATGTATCTTCTGGCCAAACTGCAGCAACAGTTCTATTCCTTATGGATGTGTAAACGAAGATATATCGAATGCCTGAGATGCCCTTTTTACTGTAATTTAACATTCTGGTGGAATGTCATTAACAAAATATACGATAGGAGTTTGAAATTCGGTTCAAAGTTGCCGTGAGACTTCTTGGTGAAGTAGGCCTAGTTATAAAACGATACCATTTAACATCACGATATGAGCGGAAAATGGTGTAAATGAGTTTGGAAAATTAGAATAACATAAAAAGCGTGATAGATAACTTGATGAATGAGCCAGTATGTTGTTTTAACTGTCCCAATACCTGGTCAGAAACGACACACCCCTACGAATTATGGGGAATAAACTTATAATATGTATCTGAGCGAATAATCCATTTATTGCATCTCATCTTGAGTTACTGGCTTCACGGATGTATTGAATCATCAGAATTGAACTCGCTCTTCCAAACTCTTCACATTTGTCTGTGTACAACAGCTTATGTGTGGTGTCAAGAGAACCAAAGCTGACACATGTTATTCTATTCATCATATCAGTAATTCTGTATTGTCATGATTATTTTTGTTATTCAAGCATTCGGATAGATCACCATTTTTAATTCGTATACGTGTCTTCCGATGTGCCGTCTACAGATCAAATAGTAAACTCCGATGGTATTATCTTTATGAATGTGCGAGTAAATATTTGATATTTTTAAGTGGGTCATGTTTGGACATTACCAATATTTCATGGGAATTGACAATAGGTATACTCAGAAAATACTCATTGGCACTATTTGGTGGATGATAGTAGTTATCAAATCGGGGCCATTCAGAAGCCCAGGTAGAATATTAACATAGATTAAATTGCTCTTTGATGAATACCGGGGATCCCCGTATTTAAGCCCCTCTTTGGATAAGCCCAAGGGCTAATACAAGGGGAGTACTACTCTTGTATAAGCCCATGGGCTTATAAACGGAATAAAATTTTGTCTCGCATTAGGACTGGGCCTATATTTGGGGAAAACGTAGTTGACGTTTTGTTTTTCGTAGGAGACGTTGGTAGTATAGTGTTGGTACCTAGAATAAGCTACTGAAATGAATATTGATAAAGACGTACGTATATGCCTTGCCTAGGGCTACTATAGTACGTATACACGTGACCAGCTGGATTTTATCCGGTACATGCATGCATAGACATGTGTAGGCCTATATGTGCATGTTTATTTGTCATGCGTGCGTTGAATATAACAGTGAATATTTGTGATATTCTATCTTTATGGAACTATAGAATAAAATGCTTGTATAAATATAGTTATTACGCATATTAGAAGTGCTTTCCTGTCTAATCCATTGTAAATTCAAGCGTGCAAAATAAAAATCGTAAAATAATCATTCCCCAAATATAAGCCCATGGGCCTATATATGGAGTTTAATTTCATTCGACACAACCCCTTTTCCCCCAATTATAGGCCCAGGGCTTAAATACGGGGATCCCCGGTAGCTGTCTGTGTGTCATTGACTGGTACCGCAGTCGGTCTGGAGGTCGTGAGAAGCTCGGATCTGGAGAGTCACCCGGGATAGTCACGATGGCAGGTCAGTTATATTTACTGTATACATGCAATAATTAATATTTGCTTTAACAGCGATAATGATGAAGAAACACCTGCCGGGGATCCCCGTATTTAAGCCCCTCTTTGGATAAGCTCATGGGCTAATACAAGGGGAGTACTACTCTTGCATAAGCCCATGGGCTTATAAACGGAAAAAAAAATTTGTCTCGCATCAGGACTTTGCCTATATCTGGGGTACACGTAGGTGACGTTTTGTTTTTCGTAGGAGACGTTGGTAAGTGTTGGTACCTAGAATAAGCTACTGAATTGATAAAAAAAGTATACGTGTGCCTTGCCTAGGGCTACTAGTACGTATACACATGACCAGCTGGATTTTAGCTCGTACATGCATGCATAAGCATACCGGGGATCCCCGTATTTAAGCCCCTCTTTGGAGAAGCCCATGGGCTAATACAAAGGAGAACTACTCTTGTATAAGCCCATGGGCTTGTAAACGGAGTAAAATTTTGCCTCGCATCAGGACTGGGCCTATTTTGGGGGAAAACGTAGGTGACGTTTTGTTTTTCGTAGGAGACGTTATGAATGCTGGAACCTAGAATAAGCTACTGAAATAAAATACGTACATGTGCCTTGCCTATGGTTATGCTAGTACGTATGCACGTGACCAGCTGGATTTTATATGGTACATGCATGCATAGGTATTTATCACTGACTGCACACGAATCCGAGACTGTGATTGGCCAATCAAAACGGTGATATAACCCCGTAACCTGAATATCTAATTTGGCACGTGTCACCTTCGATACGAGTTCCCGTATCCTTTGTGAGTCTCGTTTTCAGTCAGTGATAAATTCGGCCTTCGGCCTCATGGGATACAGGCAGGTAGACGTAGATATAATTCGTAATCCGTGAACAAACATGGGATAACTAAATAGTACATTGTGTACCCTTTTATAATATGACTATGAATATATGTGATTATACATTGGAATAAATGTTTGTATAAATATATTTATGACGCATATAAGAAGTGTTTTCCCTTCTAATCCATTGTAAATTCAAGCGTGCAAAATAAAAGTCGTAAAATAATTATTCCCCAAATATAAGCCCATGGGGTTATATATGGAGTTAAATTTCATTCGACACAACACCCTTCCCCCATTTTAAGCCCAGGGCTTAAATACGGGGATCCCCGGATTGTCTTCAACGATAAAGGTAACGTTTTTTGCCATATTATCTTGAGGCGGAAGATAAACTCCGAAATTCATGGTCCATATTATCGTTTATTTCCAATAGGTACAATATGTGTATGACTTTTCGCTTGCATCTGGAAAGCAATCCTGAAAGCAGAGTGTAATGAGTGAACGTTCATGAACACATTTCTAGGTTCGTCCACAATTGATTTTCATGTTACTGGCAACGCTGGTATAATATCGATAATTTCAAGTGATCTTAATAATATATATTGTGTGGGCAAATTATGATTGATTTTACCTTTATCGCCTTGTCGGATGGATGTTTAGCGATGCACTGCAAAATATGAATGCAAGAATGGAACGGCTGCGAGAAATCCATACTCAGGTGCTGTTGATGGATCGTCAGCTAAGTATAAAACATTATTAAGGTTGCCTCTACTGGAGGTCGCTCACTTATAACTGGTCGCCTTATGATGACAGGCCTGTTCTCTGTCGTCGGTTCCGGCTCTGGGATCGCGTCTGGTATTGGTTCCGCCTCTGGCAACGCGTCTGGTATTGGGTCTCCTAATGGTGCTGTAAGTAAGTTAGTTTTAGTTAGTGTAACAATCAAGTCTAATATCACATGTACATCTTCACGAGAAGGATACCAAAGATCTCAGATCCTCAGGGATCATGCACCTGTCCGGTACTGTGTTCTATATATGCCATTACGATCCGTCATGTTATTCCCATTCACCTTGCACTGCATGCCTCATGCTATCAACAATTGTATAAATCGGATTCGAGGAAGGACGAGAACATGGGCATAGAGGACTTGGACACATGTTGTGTAAATATTAAAACCTGGATGAAGATCAACCGTCTCGGGATGAAAAATTCTGACACACAGTTCATCATATTGGGCTTTAGATCTTCATAATTGTGGACTGGATAATCCAATGACAAATGACAACAGGTTAGTCAAAATGAAGTACCTCTGAGCAAACCTGGACAATCAGCTCAATATGGAATCTGATATTGTAGCCAAAAGTAAAACGGCCATGTTCAACTTCACACAGTCGGCATGTGCTACTCTTGTACTGGGAACGGTCATATCCCAATTCCCTGTTCATAGGGAACATGACAGCTAAACGAGTTCTTCAAAACTCGAGACAGGATAGCGCTAGAGCATATCTCAAAGCATTGCACTGGCTCCCAATCCATCTCCAAAGTGCTCGTACTCATATCCAAATGTATCAACAATCCAAGACAAAAGTACCTTACCTATTTGTCTGATGTGAAATATTGATCATAATACATTTTAACGTACCGCACATATGCCTATATTCCTTGGCAGATGAGCCGAAATACACATAATCCATGTATATGTATAAATATAATATACACAAGCGAGACATGAAGTTGTCTTTCAACTTCAGTAACTGTTGGGAGGTATGATCAGATTCGGCCTGAATACCTCCCGTGGATATTAGCTGATATTGTATGGTTGTGATTTCTTGAATGACAAATATTTTCAAGCACGAGTGATAAGGCCTAAAAAAATTAATTATCTTCAACCTCACATACAATATTTACAAGAAACATGATAGAAACATTAAAAACAAATTCATGTGCATTTTGGTGTGCAATTTGTCATTGTAGACTGACTTTTGCCTCATCAATGATGAATATGATAAAGCGATTCCAGACTTTTGACGGGCAGTATAAAACATATCCTTGTAGCGGCAGTTTCGAGACTAGCTGGGCACTTTTATGACAAAAGTCCTCATATTTGCAACTAGCTCTGGAATAGCGTATAAGTTGAGAAACAAACACACCATATGCTGGTGACACAGGAATGTTGCTGTTTAGAAAAGGGAAATTGACTATGGAAAATTGAAATCATCACGTTTGTCAACACTGTTTCTGTCTTCAGACTCTATCCATGTTTATGAAATGTATATTGCAAGGGACTATACTGTTAACGACATTGATTCACGTTCCTTGAGGATGTGCTGAAACACGTATCTCTTACAAAGGAACAAAAATTTGTGCTGTCCCAAGGTGCTTATTTATAATTTGACTATTTTTTCTTATCTCCATCATTATTATTATTTCCATTCTTTCTATATATCACCCTTCAAAACAATTTTACAATGTGCACACAGAACGAAATATTTATATAGGATTGAAAATATCCATGGACAGAACAGAACTGTAACACTAACTATATTTTTAAAGAAATATTAATATAGGACTGAAAATATCCATGGACAGAACAGAACTGTAACACTAACTATGTTTCTAAAAACAAAATAATTAAGGTATTGTAAATATGAATGGCTGTTGAAAACCTGACTGATTTTCTTCATAGATCAAAGATATATATCTGGAAAATTAATTACAGTTAAAACAAATATTTACGAAGTTCAACGAAAAAAAACTGAACATGTAAAGAAAGAAAATCCGAACAATGATACTGATGGTTAATGTAGAACATACAGTTCTAGTTTAAATCTTTGTGTGGTTTAATCACAAATCTTTTTAAAGCTTGACAAAGAAAATTATGTTTTGGCTTTAGATTTGATTAAAAATATAATACTTATTTAATAGAGAATAAACATGTACCATTTTAATGAAGAGTTACAACATGTACAAATAGTGATGTTATTTTGTATCTTCTAATTGTGTAAAAGATAAGCAGCGCCTACCTGCTTGGGCATCTTCCACCATCAGCCAACCAAACAACACACATAGTGCGACAACAAACACACGCATCCTGCAAACTATCAAAATTACATCAAACAGTCCTTGTCAAGATCCACGTGGAAAAGTCTATGAACATCATTGTTCGACCGATTTATTTGATTTAATGCATACCACCATTACATATTTCAGGATATACCAATGATAGCTCAATAAAATAAGGAATGGGTGATGCATTTCATTATCGCAAATACTTTCATTTTACCTTTGAGATGTCTTGCAAAGTTCACGGAAATTTCGCTCGACAGAACGTGATGTGCTGCAGAATTACAGTACCTTTATTTATAGTTCACAGCTGATAATTTGATGAATTAGAAATGATTGATTGACATGAATTATGCATTATTTAAGATAACTTCAGGAGTCTAAACAGATGGTAATTTCTAAGACGTTACGTTCCCTCTGAGGGTTGTGATGAAATAGGAGTCGACTGAACAAGGTAACACGTGGACCCAGGAGTGACATTCAATATTATCGCTTGCAGTTCAATTGTCATAATATTGACCCCTACGCCAAATAATATGAATGTAAATTTGCACTGTGGGTCGAAACAGGTGTTGATGAAACATACCTCAACACAGCCTGTATATAACTTTCAACATCTGGCAGGCGCGTAGCTGGCTTTGTGGAAAGGGGTTTAATTTCGATCTGGTGGTTTTGGATTTTGGGTTTTATATTCTCTGAGAACGTTTATGGTGTATATCAAGCAAATCCTTTAGTTGAAATCGGGGTTGGTAGGCGTCAGCGAAAAATTCCACGGTTGTTATTGGTTCCACTGTCTTGGCATAATGTATATGCATCAGTGCTAGCTAGGCCAAACGTGTCTGGTCCACGGTGGCTGTTATGTACGTATGTAGACGGCGGAGGGCGCTGGCGCTTCTCTCGCACTCACATGAGGTCACGGGCAAAAGACACCCTATCTGTAAAAGGGTGTACAAGTTTGGGAATCGGGACAATCTGATGCCTGCTTCCCGACGAACCGATTTGTCCACTTGTAAGATTTCCAAATTCACAAGAATAATTGGAAGGGTCGTTCATGCACATAGCCATCAAACTCATATAAATTACAGCCTCAAGCTGATCTTCTGTGAGCATGCTAAGAGAAGGAAGATCACCGCGATAAACCTCCAACACATCGCCAACGTCTGGAGCACGATCGCAAACAAGTGAGGGCACGAGCTCAAGAAGTTTCAGGACACTCTCAAACACACCTACAATGGAATAGCCGAATTTATGACTTGTCAACAAAAGGGTAATAGTACCAGTTGCCTTGTAATTTGAAATGATACCCAGTAACTTGAAAACGTGCATAAAATCCCTGAGAGCGTCTCGTGCTGATGAGCATTGATGTGATCGGCCAGTGGAATGAAGATGTTCTTCCTGTGATACACCTCTGGGGTAAATGCCGGAGCGTTGCTTCGATATTTCTGCTTGACAACAACTCTTGGAGTATTGGGTTCAATGCCAACAAGGCTGACCATCTCTGTTGCTTTCTGCATTTAACGACCGAATGTGTCGTCCGCCTTTTCTCGTAGGCAATGATACAGTGCCATCCTTTAATTTGGAGCTACTTTAGTGAGGTCTTGATTACCACAATTTTGTATTGCAGCCACACGATTATGAGTTTATATTCTCAAAAAACCCAGTGACAAAACGTACAGGCTACATTTGGTTCACAATAAGAGTGATAGCCGTAACGATTTGACTGGATCTTCCACTTGTCCTGGATCATTTATCACATAATCACATAATCTCGGGGGAACATACGTTTGTTGAATCCCTTTCTTTGGGAATATATTCATTTTCAAAACATTTACTGCTCAGAATCTTTCAAGGTGGATGAGGATATTGAATAAAAAAACATCCATGAAAAGAATTTGAGGTTCGCACTCGCCCACAGATCAGGAATAAAAGTCCTAGATCCAGATGCGCAAATCCGGATCACCTGTATGGTCTTATGGCACTCAGAATTTATATTATGTAATTAATTGGTAGTCCAGAATCTCAGAATGTTGAAAAAAATAAGAAACAAGTATCTCATTAACTGCACAACAGTTTGAAATGTGTCACGACTTTTTGGTGGCTCAGAATTAATGGATGACACTGTATACCGTCTTAACATCTCCAATCTGTTCGTATGTGGACATGTTTGCATGTATTTACGTATTGTAACACAACTTCGATTTCTAGAATGCTGGAAGATTCAAATATGGCCAAACGTTCATATTTTATGTGCAATGATGATTACCAGATTTTCTCGTATCAGGTTTAAAAACAATTTTACTTGTTCAAAATGAACAAACTGCACGACTCTTGAATATTTTATCTCGCTCTCCATAGCATATGGAGAGCGAGAGCATATGCTTCAGCGGCTCGGTTCTGTAATTTTATTGTTATCCCTTGCAGATGGTACAGCCCTTGGCGAACTATGGTGAAACAAACATTGAACCTGAAATCTGGGAGGGCTGACAGCAGATACGAGCTTCTTTTTCTTGTGTCCGGACTCCTGTTAGGACCGAGAAGACTTTTGTCATAGCGATCACTTGCTTGAACTTCTGAAGCACCATGTGTTATTATTTCAAGGCACATAACGATGTGTTGGTAGGCGTCTTCGTTTTGCTCTCGGGACGATCTACCTTGATGATTGATGACCAGAGATTCCCGTTTTGGACTCGTTTTGGCGTTGAAAAAAGACGTGTCTCGATCATATCACGGATTTCAACCAAGGAGCAGGAATGGGCTATGACACGTGAACGAATGTCAGTTACTCAACGGGAAGGTATACTCACCTTTTCACCCCCCCCCCCCCCAAAAAAAAAAAATAAAAAAAAAATTGGCGACTCATAACCCTTCAAACCAAGATTAAAAACTAGCAACGAAAGTCCTAGCAACTCGCATAATATTATGCAACATGCTACCTAATATAGTTGACCGAGACCAGACGCGGTTTCTTGAAGGGCGATATATTGGAGAAAACAAACTAAAACTGCAAAATCTCATGGATTATGCAGATGAAGAGAATATGGCTTCTCTTTTTCCATGTGCAGACTTTGAAAAAGCTTTTGATAAGCTAAGATGGGATTATATCGATCAATAAACAATGACAAAATTCAACTTCAAGTGGGTCTAATTATTTTGTAAAGATACCAATAGCAAAATAATAAAGTAATAAAACGTAATAATAAAGTGCTGTTTTTAGTGCCCCTTCGAATCGTGCATATGCTGTGGAATTGGACAAATTTGATCTTTTACAACAGTGTTTGTATATCTTCATCGTGTATGGATACTACAAGACACACTAGATATCATTTATATACTTAAAATCACCAGGTTAAATTTGTATGTATCAACCTATTACTGCTGTTAACCAAATTTTGATGATGCCAATAAAAAACCTAATATCAAAAACTTTCAGAATGGAAACAAAGCCCAACCAGACATATCTGAAGCCACACTGGCGTCACCAGGGGCAGACAGTGTGCAATTATAGTTGCCTCTACTGTACACCAGCTGGAATTAGTGTACAACTGCCCAACGACTTATCAAAACAACTTAGAAATCCGAAACAAACCCCGTGAAATAGGTGTATGACAAGCATACAAGCACCCAATCACAAGCCAAAAGGCCACCGAGTCGATGGCATCCCCGGGGACAGAACCAACGTCCACCAGCAGCGACACCGGCTCAGTGGTAGAAATGTATGTATCAACCTATTACTGCTGTTAACCAAATTTTGATGATGCCAATAAAAAACCTAATATCAAAAACTTTCAGAATGGAAACAAAGCCCAACCAGACATATATGAAGCCACACTGGCGTCATCAGGGGCAGACAGTGTGCAATTATAGTTGTCTCCACTGTACACGAGCTGGAATTAGTGTACAGAATTAGTGTGCATGTTCTTAAATACACCCCATGTTAAAAGATAGGGAGGCGTCAGGTGCTTATCACAGGGCGTTTTCTGGGCCTTTCTCGAAATGGCCGCGGTCGAAAATCCGGAAAATCATATTTTGGGCTATAACTCGGCTTCTATTGCACATAGAGACATGATTTTGGTGTCTATACCCATGTTTTTGATAGCCAAAGTTACTGTAGTGCAAAACCAAAAAAATGTGAAGATTAACATAATTGCATAACCTGTAGTGCATACTTTCTGTATTTGTGTGCACACTTTGACTAACAATTGTTTCTGTCCAGTTTTCTGTCAATGAAAATTCTTTTAAAAAAACAGACATATTGGATTCAGATTTTGAACAGAGAAGAAGTTTTTTGTGAATACAGAAAGATAAACCAAGTGTGAAGAGATTGAAGCATGTGAAAAAACATATATTGTACGGACTATTAATTAGCGGTCTAGGGGATGAACCAGTCGGACCATTAGGAGAGGCGTTAATGAAGTCGCGATTGTGCCATTATGCCATTAACATTGGAGTGTGACTTAACACAACGCTATCGTACACCTATACGCCGTTAAGTGGTTGATAGAGCCCCGAAGAACTTTATTATGATAACAAAATTATAGTACCTTGGAGAATGATATTCAAATGTATATCAGAGAGACGGTTATCAGCCATTCATCTTCTGGTGGTCATATCGACTCATCACACTGATATAACGGAAGACGGTTTATTGTCTACTGTGAGACAAGCTGGTACTCACGGACGTAATCATTCCTGGTTCACACAAGACTGGAATACAAAGTCTTGTGTTTTCAGAGGATTATTTCTGCCACATGCCTACAATACATGCTAATCATCCTGTGATCTGACCCAGACAGCGTGAACTACAATTCTCTCTGTTAATAATCTCTGATAATCAAGTGGTTTGTATCGCTGGCTATTCATATCAATACGCCAAGTGCATCCCTGCTGTCTATTCATATCAATACGCCAGGTGTATCTCTGCTGTCTATTCATATCAATGCGCCAGGTGTATCCCTGCTGTCTATTCATATCAATACGCCAGGTGTATCCCTGCTGTCTATTCATATCAATACGCCAGGTGTATCTCTGCTGTCTATTCATATCAATACGCCAAGTGCATCCTTGCTGTCTATTCATATCAATACGCCAGGTGTGTCCCTGCTGTCTATTCATATCAATACGCCAGGTGTATCCCTGCTGTCTATTCATATCAATGCGCCAGGTGTATTCATGCTGTCTATTCATATATCAGCCTTTTACCACCAACACCATGCGATGACTGGTGACTTCTCCTGAGGCAATATACTATATCCATTATACAGCACAGTCAGTTTTTGTGGGAAAGATTCACCATGAATAATTGATTGAAATCATGTATCAACGTTTACAGCTAATATAATTAAAAACTGAAATACGGTCTTGCAGTGCATGACACACCGGTTCCCGTGAGATCACTGATAGTCGAGTTGCGGGTTATATCCCTTCCACAGTGAATCTAGAAATTGTTGAAACAGCAAGGTTTTTTTTTTATTGATATGCATTCATATGTGTCTCCAGGTGATTTTGAGCTTTGTCGGCACTGCGCCAACTTTGGGAAAAAAAATTTATTCGTTAATTAGCAAACTAATCGCCAGATATGGATAATTAGCATGATCAAAATATAACTTTTTTAGTAATAGTCCTAGAATCAAGCGTGATAGCACTTTTCTATACAAGTCTGACCCGAGCATTTCATTTCTGGTGAAACTTTTGTAATCCATGGTCAAGGTCACCACATAAGATCGAGATCAAGGTCAGTTTTCACACAAACTTGTCAAAACTTCTGGAATAAGGGTATATGGCTATGTATTTCTAGATTTCACTGATTCACTCCTGTGTTTATGTAATACTGCTACATGAATGCCTTTTGAATTAACTTGAAGAAGGTTCAATAATTACTGATGTGCAACATGTCGTTGACCAATATTCAAACAGCCTTCATCGTGGTGTTGGCTTGACATGTGGCATTGATGTGATCTACAGAGTTGCTGTTCGTAGTCTCCTATAATTCTTGTCATTATTTGGTGGGCACAAACGATAGAATCTGACTATAATGTGTCCATTACTGTCCATTACTGCTTGATCAATTGCTCATCCTCACTGTTCAATACCATCTTCTCTTTTTGGGACAACGTAAAAGCGAACATAACGAACCGGTTCACTGTGCATTTGCAATATGTGCATGTTCTTAACAGTTATGGTCCAGATGGGCCTCTGTTGATACAATATAATCTTATATGCTGACATCTAGAGGACACAATTTCAAGTGCCTAGCATAGCATCATAGATGAGTATGAGGCCTCTGAAGTTACAAGTTCTTGTCTGGCCGAGTTAGTGACACAATACGTAGCGGCTTCCCCTTCTCTCGACATACGGATTATCACAATTTTTAGGTTACCGGACCTATGGTCCGATAACCTATTGGCATGGCGTTGCGTTCGTCGTCCGTCGTCGTCCGTCGTCCGTCGTCGTCCGTCGTCGTCCGTCGTCCACATTTTTATCTTTTTTGTTTACAGGCGACTTTTTCTGAAATTTTGCACAAAAATACCTAAAAATAATTCAAGGAGGAGGTATTTTTTAGTTTTTTGATTTTCGCATTTTTTTCAAAATGGCGGCCGTTTTCGACGAAAAATGCCTGATTTTGGACTTTGGCGGCCATTTTCTCAAAATCTGTTCAGTAACTTTTTTTCTTTTTGATAAATAACACTCCTCATATGTACTCCTATGATGTCTATAAATTTCGTTGCGCTTGAATCGCTCGAAGTGGGCCATTTTGGCCCAAACTCGGCTCAAATGGGACTTTTCCATGTTAAGTTCTCCTATGCTTTATAATGGGACACATTATGCCTAATATCTCACTTGATATTGAGATTAGAGACTAGGAATCAATTGTGGACCTATAGGAAATGATATATGCTGAATATTCTCGTGACCTTGAATTTGACCTCTGACCTCAGTTTAAAGGTCAGAGCACAAAATGGCTTATATCTCGCTTATTATCGACTCTACAGCTTAGGAATCAATTGTGGACATATAGGAAATGATATATTCTGAATATTCTCGTGACCTTGAATTTGACCTCTGACCTCAGTTTCAAGGTCAGAGCACAAAATGGCTTATATCTCGCTTATTATTGACTCTACAGCTTAGGAATCAATTGTGGACATATAGGAAATGATATATGCTGAATATTCTGATGACCTTGAATTTGACCTTCGACCTCATTTTCAAGGTCACAGGACAAAATGGCTTATATCTCGCTTATTATCGACTTTACAGCTTAGCAATCAATTATGAACATATAGGAAATGATATATGCAGATTATTGTCATGACCTTGAATTTGACCTTTGACCTCATTTTCAAGGTCACAGGACAAAATGGCTAATATCTCACTTATTATCGATTTTACAGCTTAGGAATCAATTGTGGACATATAGGAAATGATATATGCTGAATATTCTCGTGACCTTGAATTTGACCTCTGACCTCATTTCCAAGGTCCAAGGACAAACTGGCTCATATCTTGCTCCTCTATTGACTGTATGGCCTGGGAATCAATTGTGGACATGATATACATGATATAGAAAATGATATACACTGAATATTTTGATGACCTTGAATTTGACCTTTGCCCATTCATTTTCAAGGCTACAGCATAAAATTGCTAATATCTCTCTGATTATTGAACTTACAGCTTAGCAATCAACTGTGGACATGCTATATGCTTAATGTTATATATGCTGAATATTCTCTTGACCTTGAATTCAACCAGTGACCTGGCTAACACCTAAAATATTAAACATTGTCCGGTAACCTATCTTTGGCCCTTGGCCTAATTTTTTACTTGTTGGGGTATCAATCGGTTGTCAATTAAGGCACTGCAATAACATGCTCCCTAACTGGTCCGATGTTGCTTCTGTTGCATTATCCTCACCTGTAATGTCGAACAGTTATGAGAGTCACCTTTCTCCAAAGTCGGGCATCTTGCATGATGAAGCTGGTGTCTCAAGCCGATGATTCTCTCTCTCAGGTGGTCAGAGTTCTCAGTGACTACACTGATATTTCAGTGCTTCTAGTTATTGGACGTGTGTGATGTGATCTACAAAATTGCTGTTCCGATGAAGAAGTAGGAACGGACTCGATGCCAACGTCACATATGCCAACTTGGGAGAGAGGCTCTGCTCCCAGCTGCTTGTGCCTATGTGACTTGTTGTGATATTGTGTAGTATCCATTTACCAAAGCAAGGTTTCATTCCTGAAGAAGCTAAAGACGCTGCACATGCTAGATGAGGACAGTGCAACAGAAGCCGTTGTTGGACAGCAGTTGTTTTGCAGGTGTCATATGGGTAACGGATCAATACTTCAATGACACAAGTCTCTCAACCACGGACATATGACAACTTGTCTCATCATGGGCGCTGTGCTCATCTTCATATGCTGCTATAGTCGGCAGGAATATGGTTAGGAATATGAAATATGGTTGGGAAATGACAGATGACATTGTATGAGAAGAGGCCCACCTGGACCACCACTGTTGATGAGGGCCATCAGTTGCGGCTGCTGAGCAAAGGACAAGGCCTGCTAGGATACCAGCTGCGGTTGTCACCATCAGAACTGAGCCGAACCACATATTTTTTCTGCAGGTGACGATTGTTATAAACTGTTCACAAAAAAGATAAGGCGGTGGTGAACAGTGTGGATGGGCATCAACAATAATGAATTTGTCCTGTAGAATAATCTCGGCATGCTGGGAGATGATAAATTGGATAGTAAGTTTTCTTGTACAACTTTACAGCCGCAGCTGATCACAGTAATGGACATGAAGTTATGAGTCCAAAGAAGCAGTCAACTCGTACTGTTTCCATTACTACCATGAACGCTAAAATCGTGGTAATTTGTTTCAATGCTACGTCCAATGTAAAATGGATATTTTCTGTCGAATGTTTCACCCTGTGTTGACCTCATTGTTTAAAAATGTTGTGAATGCCTGATGGGTCATGAATTGACTTTATATATTACTGACAGGTGCACTGTTTGATGTCATTAATGCGTAGTTGAAACTAAATGTTGTAAATCTGAAGCCACGTTTGTTCACAAAACGATTTTCTCTGATATTTATTCTAACTCATTTACATCGTTTATTATTGAGATGCTTGACGATATTGTATTATAACTTGGCATACTTCATCGGGCAGTCGAATGGCACTTTTTTTAACGAATCTCAGACCTCTATACAAAAATCGACTATCGACCCAAATACGAATTTCAACCCAAACAGAAATCTAAATGGTCATAATTACATTTACCAGAGTAGGAAGTATTGTTGTAGTTTTGGAACAAAACACACATTAGGTTAAATAATTCCTAGCAAAATATATTGTCTGTTTCCGATTTCATGCTGGAAAAACATAGGGTAGGTAGGTAGGGATAACTTTTTTTCTATCTTGACTTTGTATCTTGTTAAAAATAGGGTAAGTACAGGCATTTTAACATTTTTTTAAATGTGAATTCGGAAATACACCAAAAATGTACACCTGTACTGGCTCACGACATTGAAATAGTGCCAGATCATATGCAAAACTACCGAAATGAATGTAAAAGAAAAACATATATGAAATGGTAAGATATGTGGGCATGCTTGGCTGTTGGTTTTGGCATGCTATTTGGCATGTTTCATGATGTTTTGTAGTTGTTTATTTTTGTAATAAGTTTAATATAAAAAAAAGTTTTATTTAAAAAGTTTATAATGTTCGTGACGTTTTTAGTGTCGGTCGTAGCTTTATCTTTTTTATTTTTTCCAATGCATAAAATGTTATAAGGTAGCATGTATAAAATAGTGTCGGTAGCGAAATCGGAAACAGACAATTTTTTGCTAGGCCTGAGAGTAGACTAATGTACTAGTAGTTGATAAACGTTTTTTAATTATCCCACACGATACGAAAAATTGAAAATCAGGTGCAGATTCAGGGGGTGGGGGGGGTGGGGGGCACACCCGGCGCACCAAATATGAAGGATGCCAGGGTGTCTTTTTTTATCACCCTGCCATTTTCTGCTCGAGGCACTCACTAAACATATGAGTCCAATGAATTGGGGCATTATCGTCCATGAAAATGAAACGAATTATTCCAACATATGGTTGAACTACATGCAAAATTATATCATCTCTGTAAATTATGGCTGTCACTACTCTTCTGTGAAACACCACAAGGTCCGTGCGACTATCAACGCTTATTCCTGCGCAGACCATTATGGATTCTCCACCAAATCAGTCATGTTCCACAATTTGGAACAGCTTGGAATTTTCTTTACGTGATCTCCAATGTCTGTCATTGGTGGACACACGAATTCTGGACTCATCTGAGAACGAACATTGACCCAATTGATGATGCTCCAAATGACACGATCCAGGGCGATCTGAGGACAGGCCGTGTGGGGCCTGTGGGGAAGCCGGGGGTACGAACGTTTGTCGTCAGGCATCCAAGCCATCGGAATGACGATGCTCATGCAAAGTTTGGTTACTTACACGAACACTGGTGGCAGTGTGAAGAGAATTTAAAAGAGATATAGCAGTTTCAAGACAATGACGATTAGGGGTTTGCACCAAGTACTGATCCTATTGTGGTGCGAGTACCATTGGATCACCCTGTGCGAGGCCTGACATCTTAATGCTCACATTTCTGGTATCTAACTCACAATCTGGATTCAACATTTTGGTTAACCTCAAGTTTGTTAGCCACATCTCCCAACACCTGCCATCCTGCGGTATCCAGACGGCCCTTGTTGCGTCAGTGGGTAGAATATAGTGTCTGACGCTAAAACTAACCAAAACAAGTTGGCAAAAACAGAAAATAATCCCTAATAAGGCCTTTGGTTGAAACATTTTGTGCCAACTTCAATTTATGTACACCCACAAAAATGGACAAGATTTGGCCAGGTGGAAAAACTCAACAAATTGTTGCTCAAAAGGGCTGAGTTTGACTCACTGAAAACTGAGCAGTAAATATATTCAATAAATATATTGAAAATGGAATATTTTACATTCAAAATTTCAGGTTTTATAGACAAATTCTTCACTTTGGCCAATTTTATCGAAATATCCCTAACTTTTTTTGAGTATTGTATTTACTTTCAACTAGCCCCAGGGTCCCACAATGCTCCATTGGCAATATATAAATTATAATGATAATGGCAATATATTATAGGCAGGACATCTCATAGCTTGGACATCTCAGCTCCCTGATCGCTATAGACACTTCACACTACCTACAATTGAAAAAGTAGATTCATTGAGTGGGGGCCGTAGTACCGTAGTGCCAAGGTGTCTGTAATTGGCATTGCCTAGTCTAGATTAGACAGTAGGCTTGGCCATTGTTGGCAAAATTAGTGGAGCAGATGTAGAATATATATATATGACAAAATGGGCAATTTGGCGTTAACAAGGGATTAACCATTCATATTTTCTGAAAGTACAACTCATTATAATGCAGAAAAGTATTATTTGACATGAGCATTGCAGATCAGATTTTTTTGCTATCGACCTTTGAAGAGGGCCGTATCGAAAATGACTTTTTTTTCGGTGATGACCCATAATAAAGGTAGTTCATTTGAACGGCTGTAAATCCAAACTAAAACAAGCTACAGGCCTACAATTCTACAGTTCTGTCGGCGAGGGGTATCACTTACTGAAAAACAAAAAAACTGTCAGCAGATAGGCCTCTAGCAAGCCCTCGTGACACAAAAATTCCAGGTCAATCCTCGGATTCTCTAAACGCGAATTATAATACAGTGCTAGCACTCGCACTAATTGCTTGTTCCTTCCCTTCAGTATCTCTATCATTACGTACTCAAATATGTTCCCATGCTAACACATGCCTTTATCAAATTGCCCTATAGGTATATTCTACAATTAGGCCAAATCAGTAAAATCCTGATAGTGATAGATCTATCCGTATGATCTAGGCTAGGGTATTTCCAGTATGGAATTCTTAGAAGTGCAGTTTGAACATAATTCGATTAAATGATAACTCCGTGACTAGCTATGCATAAGGCTATACCAACCGTCATGATGATGTCCGATGATCGAGATGAAGCTGGCTCCAAAGTTTGGGGAGCCCTCAGATCAGATTTTTTTGCTATCGACCTTTGAAGAGGGCCGTATCGAAAATGACTTTTTTTTCGGTGATGACCCATAATAAAGGTAGTTCATTTGGGGACCTGGGGAGCGTCCAGTTATTGATAATTTTGTGCAAGTTTTCAAAACAGGCCGCTAGATGTGGCGCGGACATAGACAAGAACAACACAAACCAGTGAAAGGAAATGAGAGCAATTGTAAGGATAAACACGTGCATGTACGGTGATGGATCTGTGTCAAGCATATTGAATACTAGTAAAGAATAACATGATATGTCTTAAACCATAATGAAAAGTAGTCAAGAACAATGGACCCGTGTAAAGAACAAATTGAACATCTTGTGAAAAAAAATGAAAAGCAATAAAGCGAAACATATAAAGCTCGTAAACTACAACGAATTCGTGTCAAGCATATTGATAATTAATGAAGAATAACGAAACATAGGTGCCCATAATAGGGATTGCTGAAGAACAAAGCACCTAGAGAATATTGAATTGCCCTTCCATAGCAGACAGTGTGTAAAATAGTTGTTTCTACTGTACACCTGATGGAATTATGCAACAACAGCTCAATAACCTATTAAAAACAAATTAGAAATCCGACACAAACCCAATGCAATTGGTGTATTACAAGTACATGTACATATATGTACCCAGTCAAAAGGCTAAGGAGTTTGTGGTATAAAAATTGGACCTATCAATTCCCAGATATGTGCCTCTTAGTATATTTCGGGTCGGAGCCAAAGGAAACGATAGCCTGATTCACCGTGGTCAACAAGGCTAAAATAAAACATGCACATCAATATGTTTGTATTAATGAACGTACGAATCACTGTGTGCGGGTGCACGTATGTGGTCCGTGAATCCCGGTCGAGGTCGATGTACGTGTGATGTGTGTGTGTATGTATATGGAATAGGTTTTGGGGGAAAGTCCCTTCCTGACATAAATATTCTACATAATAAATACTTATATACATGAATACAAGGTAAAACCATATCAGATGGTAACGTTTTGACTGTTCTAGATGCTATGCATTCATTCGGATTCAGGTGACAATCTGAGTTAATATGAGGGTATACTGTTCTTAATATCTTGTTACCTTCCACGTGGCACATGTTCACGCTATTCATGTCCGATCATTTAGTATATTCGCCAATATATTGGACTATACAGAAAGGAATGAGACACATTGTGGTCTGCAATGAAATTTAAAGTGAGAACGGGATCAAAACCAAACTGATTTTGCAGGCTGCATTGGTGAACAATATTTTTTAGTCGAAGTCGATTTCTCTATTTTCTTATGGAGATTTAACATGGCCGGGCCGGCCCAAGTATCATATCCTGCGCCTTCCTCTATATTCAATTGAGATTATTGTTATTCAATTGAGACTATTGTTAGGCGTTAGCCGAGAGATTACCGAGTGTATGAGCCATACCCACGGGTGCGAGTGGTCTATCTGACTTGTACCACGAGTTCACTCAAGCGTGATCCTATATTCCACGGCAGACAATGGTGTATGTTGAATAGACCACAGTCTGGCCTACTGCTAAAGGTGTCAAATCCGCATAAAGGGGTCATATCCGCATGTGCGTGTATCGGCTTGAGGTTACATTTTTGGCAAATTGAGGGAACCACTTCAGTATCCTGCTTTATTTCTATTAGTCAGGGTGGCCTAGTTTATGTGGTCGTGGGCTGGTGGTCGTGGATTTTTGGGACATCTCACTGGCTCTAACTCATTAAACTAAACTAAGTTTAAAGATTCCAAAAATGTCGCAACTTACCCCCATCATAACTTCGTCTTTACCCCAAACGAGAACCATCATAATAATAATAATAATACTAATAATAATAATAATAATAATAATGATAATAATTTTGTAAGGACTTCTAAGGCCATTGTGAATGAGTAAATTCGTGTGATAGTCTTATTTTAGGCGTGCAATACTCTGTGGAAGTAACAAACCACAACTAAACACTGCTTTTATACATGTAGTGCTTAGGTTATTCAATGATAAATTTCTAACCTGGGTGTCAAACCGGACGGTGATGTGATTTCGAGGATCACAGTCCTTTACAGCAACAAGATATATTAAGTAACACCATGAAAATTTGCGGCTGTTATTCATGGGCACATCATAGTGGTATTCAATAGCAATTTATCTTCTAGTTGCCATGGCGTCCCATGTAACTTGGACATATGCTTATTCATTGTATGTGTTCAGGAAAACAGAGATGGTAGGCGATATTTATAAACAAATATATACATAATATACTCACATGTATCATTTTAGTCAACCCATTACATTAACAGATTGCTGATGTCAGTTCATAAAATAGTTTTTAGCTAACCCAGCCGAAAGGCAACCTGACCACCACATAGAGACCGATGATTCAAGGGACAAAACTTGTCTTATGGGTAATTTTGAAAGGAAATTGTCTGAACAGATTTTGAGAAAATTACTATGAAATTCCAAAGTAGGGCGTTTTTCAATCAAAAGGGTAGCTTTCATATTTCAAGGTCACTGGTGAGAAAATATATGTTTGAATATTTGAATGAAACTTGAATGTACCAATATAAGTATGGATATGAATACACGTACGAGCTCAAGAATATTTATAGAATATGACAAAGCTGTCACAGACATCCGCAGATGTTGTCAGGTATACCGTCTGATGCTTTGTAAGCTGCTGACTTACCGTCTGATGCTTTGTAAGCTGCTGACTTACCGTCTGATGCTTTGTAAGCTGCTGACTTACCGTCTGATGCTTTGTAAGCTGCTGACTTACCGTCTGATGCTTTGTAAGCTGCTGACTTACCGTCTGATGCTTTGTAAGCTGCTGACTTACCGTCTGATGTTTTGTAAGCTGCTGACTTACCGTCTGATGCTTTGTAAGCTGCTGACTTACCGTCTGATGCTTTGTAAGCTGCTGACTTACCGTCTGATGTTTTGTAAGCTGCTGACTTACCGTCTGATGCTTTGTAAGCTGCTGACTTACCGTCTGATGCTTTGTAAGATGCTGACTTACCGTCTGATGCTTTGTAAGCTGCTGACTTACCGTCTGATGCTTTGTAAGCTGCTGACTTACCGTCTGATGCTTTGTAAGCTGCTGACTTACCGTCTGATGCTTTGTAAGCTGCTGACTCACCGTCTGATGCTGTGTAAGCTGCTGACTCACCGTCTGATGCTTTGTAAGCTGCTGACTCACCGTCTGATGCTTTGTAAGCTGCTGACTTACCGTCTGATGCTTTGTAAGCTGCTGATTCACCGTCTGATGCTTTGTAAGCTGCTGACTCACCGTCTGATGCTTTGTAAGCTGCTGACTTGCCGTCTGGTGCTTTGTATGCTGCTGACTTACCGTCTGATGCTTTGTAAGCTGCTGACTTGCCGTCTGGTGCTTTGTATGCTGCTGACTTACCGTCTGATGCTTTGTAAGCTGCTGACTTACCGTCTGATGCTTTGTAAGCTGCTGACTTACCGTCTGATGCTTTGTAAGCTGCTGACTTACCGTCTGATGCTTTGTAAGCTGCTGACTTACCGTCGGATGCTTTGTAAGCTGCTGACTTACCGTCTGATGCTTTGTAAGCTGCTGACTTACCGTCTGATGCTTTGTAAGCTGCTGACTTACCGTCTGATGCTTTGTATGCTGCTGACTTACCGTCTGATGCTTTGTAAGCTGCTGACTTACCGTCTGATGCTTTGTAAGCTGCTGACTTACCGTCTGATGCTTTGTATGCTGCTGACTTACCGTCTGATGCTTTGTAAGCTGCTGACTTTCAAGGCGTTAGTGATGCATTTTCTATTTTTCCAAACGTATATGCATCAGCGTATCATACTGACATAGAGTATTCTGCCAGAGAAATACAGTAAAATGTTTTTATCTCTGACAAGACAGAGGTGTACTGGTGTCACAAGATATGAAATCGTATGATTGGTCAACATTTAATGACCTAAATGTACCTAAAATCAGAAGTGAGAGGCTCCATTTGATACTATATTACTACTTGTTTGATCGAGCAATAATAGATGGTCTAATATGGTGGACGTGGAACTTTTGTACATTTACACCAATGTCATGAATGCCCTCCATATTTTACATTCCAGTCTGTCCAGGCGATTATACCACAACAACAGTTGAATAATAAAATATCAGTATAGCCTATATCACCTTGGGAAAAGTCAACACATGTCGCTTAATTTCATCTGTTTTTCCATTCCAGATGTATTTAAAATTAGTCTGTTCGAATTCTTTTAATGGACGTTCCGCTGGAGTGGACAGCACTGGCATCAAATATACCAGTTGCAGTATAAGTTAAGTATTAATGACTATTTTTTTCCGTACAAGGTAAGACGTCATCTTTGCCAAAATTTGATGGTACCTTTTATTTTTCCCATAGCCGGTGTATCGTTTAAATCTATCAACTGTTTTTTTTGTCGTGACATAGTGTGATGCCTATTATCTTTTTTGGTTCATTCGACTACTTGATTTTTGTGTTGGATAGCAGTATCTCTCTTTTATAGAGCCGATAGGACAAATTTGCGTTTTCTCTAAAATTATCTTCAGTCCGGTATCCAGTCCGGTAAGTTCCCAAAAAGTATCTATTGTTTTTTATAGACATAATTCAGAATACCTTATTGTGAGGACGGCGTCAGCAGCATATTGGGTAATTTTAAATTTTTGAACTCCAAAAGAAATGCCATTCATAGCATTGTCTCCCGGGAACAGGTTGCCCATGATTTCTGCGCATACATTAATATGGAAACATTTGGTAACATATGGAAACTCAACAACGTCCTGCAGATGTCCATTCGGAAACATATGGAAACAATATGGATACATTAATATGGAAACAATCGTTTGGTATTACTATCTCATGTATAGATTCTAATCTACCAAACTTATATTGGATCCCCAAATTACACATAAATCCACACAAACAAAGATATATTTCAGGTTCAACATCATGTTCTACCAAAGCCCTTCAATAAGTATTAACTGTTATATTGTCTAAAATTAAACAGGATCTCCAAAAGTTCTGTGGAACCATCTATTCTAGAAGTGGTATAAACCAAATGTGGATATTAAAAAAATCCAAATCTTTATTGGAATATCTACATGCTGACATACTTTCAAAAGTAAAGTCTATCAAAACATTTGACATTTCCACTTTGTACACAACTATACCTCATTCTGAACTGAAGTCTCAGCTTAAAAAACTCATCAATATTTAATTTTTCTCTAAAAAGGGACAACGTCGGTACCACTATATTGTAGTCAAATATATTACCGCTTATTTTGTTAAAGGCGACTCTGATGCCCCATACAAATATACTGAAATAGATAAGGGGAATTTTCTGATTGATAATATTTTTGTGGAATTTGGTGGTCGAATATTTAAAAAAAAAGGACACCAAACGTTTCTTTTGACTGGCTACACATAAGCCTATAAGGAGTGATTGCGTGCTATGCCAATTTGTGAGACATAATTTCATGAGTCCAATGTTGCTCTGACTTGGTTATTTTCATGCCTATTAAAAATATTAGTTATTCGATGATGACGGCAATAATAATGACAATATCAGTGGATGTTTATGATTATCTCCCATTTTTCTCACAATATCAAATAATATTATGCTTTGATATTAAATATTGAAATTTTGAACTGTTAAAATATGTAAATTTGTATGGCTTCTTTATTAATATTGCTGATATGTGCTGTCACCTTCACTTAGAATGCATTCATATATTAAATACCATTTAATGCTGCCCTAATCATGTATATATGTACATACTGCTGCGTTATTTTGTTATTCTGTTATATAGCACCGTGTATTATGTTACAAGCAGAGACCTTAAAATAGGGGCGACCCTGCTGGTCGATGTATTGTCTTCATTCAATAAATATGTTTATACCAATATTTCAACAAACTGTTCTCATGGGTACGAATTGTGCATCATTATTGGCAGACCTGTTGTTATACTCATATGAATCAGATTTCATCCAACATTTACAACGAGGAGGTTCTAAGAAACTAAAATGTAATTTTAATTTCTCTTTCCGATACATAGACGATGTATTATCGCTAAATAATCCCAAGTTTGGTGATTATTTGAATGTCATATATCCTAAGGAACGTGAAATTAAAGATACTACAGACTCCACTAATTATTTCCAGCTATCTTGGTGTTGGAGATTGATAACGACTCTAACCGGTCAACTAGATTATATGACAAACGTGATGATTTCAATTTTTTCCATAGTCAATTCCCCTTTTCTAAGCAGCAATATTCCTGTGTCACCAGCATAATGGTGTGTTTGTTTCTCGACTTATACGCTATTCTAGAGCTAGTTGCAAATATGAGGACTTTGTTTATCCGAGCTAGTTTCCCAGCTAGTCTCTAAACTGCTGCGACAAGGATATGTTTTACCAAGACTTATAGCTGCCTTTAAGAAATTCTATGGACGTCATGATCTGGTTGATAAATACACCAAATCCATGACTGTCGTACAACTAAATTTATTTTCAAGTTAATTTTGGGGAATTCATGACAGGTGCCACTAGTAGGGCAGGAAATGCTCACTCTTTCGGGAACATCTGATTTCACCTCCTAGTGGCCATTTTGGAGGGGTTCATGGGTTTCCCTGTCATTTTTGTTTTCTCTTGCTTCGTATGCCTGATATGACTGTCCCTGGATTGGATAACGCATCTTGTTTTGTTTGCTCGGAATACTTAAGACTGGGTATTGATTCTACGTCTATTAATGTATGTAACCTTTTCTTATAGCCCGTGTTATATAAAATCGATAAGGAAACCAACCATCATTTGATCTGTTGCTCTTGATATCTTCAAAACATACTCTTAACCATTTTCGGACTGAGGGGCCAAAATTAGAAAAAGTGAGACCATATTCTCTTCAACTGCATAGTCCATGACATATTGCAGTTTTAGTATGTTTCTCCAATGTATTGGCCTTTAAGAAACGCCGTTTGATCTCGGTCAAGTACATTAGATAGCGGGTTGCGTATGCGAGTTGCTAGGACTTTTGTTGTTGGTTTTTGTTTTTAGTGTTGTAAGTATCAATCTATTACCATCAATACAATCAGATTTTGATGATGACAATAACAAACGTAAAATAGAACATTTTGCAATAGAAACAAAGCCCGAAACAAATTGGAAACAAATTGGTTAAACATTGGTTTACCCAATTAGAAACAAATTGGTTTAACATGGCTATAGGACCCCAATTTTTCAAATGTAATGTATTTTTGTCATAATATTGTTTTGTGGTAAAAGGGTGAGTATACCTTCCCGCTGGGTAATTGACATTTGTTCATGTGTATATGCATATTTTGAAGATTTAAGCAAAACATATGTTATATAGATCCAAATCACTTTCAGTAGTTCATTATGATTTAAAGGCCCTTCACATGATGCTTTTTCATCTTCTGATAATTTTTGAGTGTCAGTGTTTTCCACATAGTTCAGAATTTCAGATTTCGTTGTTGAGTCTTCTGGTTGTGAATACATTGTTCTGTACATGTGGAACTTCTAAGTAACAAAAACATGAGAAATGACACCCGTCGCATTATGAGGAAAAACTTGTATTCTGTTTCTGAGTGAATATTACATAGGGGAAGCTCGTCTTGAGATATTCGCATTGGATTATGGATGCAGTAAATCATCAATGTTGGTCATACCAATTCCGAGATCCCTGTCTTTGTATTCCGAGTCGGATAGTCTAATTTGTTTATCTGTTATAAATATGACATTGGGACTCGATCTCCCAACCTCTTCACATTTGTCTATGTACAACAGCTGTTGTGTAGTGTCAAGAGAGCTGACGCCCGCCTTTCCATTCATCATATCAGTAATTCTATTTTGTCGTGATTTTGTTTTTGCTTGTTATCCCAGCATTTGGATAAATCGCCCTTTTTCATTCTTTTTATGTCATCGGATGCGCCATCTACAGCTCAAATAGAAAGATAAGTCCGATGCTGTGACCTGTATGAATAGAGAAGTAAATATTGGATATATAATATTGACGTGCCTGATCAGTGAGAGTATGGTTATCAGATCAGTGAGAGTATGGCTATCAGATCAGTGAGAGTATGGTTATCAGATCAGTGAGAGTATGGTTATCAGATCAGTGAGAGTATGGTTATCAGATCAGTGAGAGTATGGTTATCAGATCAGTGAGAGTATGGTTATCAGATCAGTGAGAGTATGGTTATCAGATCAGCGAGAGTATTGTTATCAGATCAGCGAGAGTATGGTTATCAGATCAGTGAGAGTATGGCTATCAGATCAGTGAGAGTATGGTTATCAAATCAGTGCAATTCAGAAGACTCCTAAACAAGTATGAACAAAATCAAATTGCTTCTTGATGAATAGATTGTCCTCCAACGACCAAAGTCAGATTTATATATCATATCATATTCACTATGCAAACTATGATATTCATGGTTCATATGATCATTTATTTCCAATTAGTACAGTATGTGCATTGTGCAAGACTTTGTCTGCCTCTGCAAACCAATCCTGAAAGCAAAGTGTAATGATGGAACATCCCATAGTATCAAGTATAAATTCATTTTGTGTTTCACTTGAAAGGTAATACACATCTCCATTTAGGTGTACATTTGATTTTGATGTTATATTTCAGCGACTGCAATATGGATATGAAGTTGTGAGCAAATTATGATCGATTTTACCTGGATCGTTATATCGGATGGATATTTAGCGGTGCACTGCAAAATATAAACGTAGAAATGAATGATTGCAAACAAATCAACACAGAGGTACTGTTGTTGGATCGGCAGCTAAATATAAAACATTCTTTCAGGTTGCCTCTACCAGAGGTTGCTCACTCAGAATTGGTTTCCTTATACTGGCAGGTCTATTTTGTTCCGGCTCTGGTTGAGGTTCTGGTTCTGGTACTGGCAGTATTTCTGGTTGAGGTTCTGGTTCTGGTAGTGTATCTTCTCCGTCAGTCTCCTCCTCGCTCGAATCCAACAACACACAGGACAGAACCATGGTCTCCATGTTCTAGTGGGCGAACACGGCAGGAATATGCAACATTCTCAAGACAAAATCTGCTCCAGACTCCGCGGCTGACAGAAGTATAGTCTCATTTATAAGCTTTCTGAACAAAAGCAAGACTACCGAGTTTGGACTGCATGCCAACATATCTTGTGACAACATGTTCAACCAAATACAAACCCAATACCTTTATGTCATAGTGTTCATGAGCCATGTACACCGTCGCAATGAGAGTAACATGAGCACACGTGTCTGCCTCCAGATTTCAGTCAATTATATTTATATTGATAGCGACTAGGCAGCTGTACACTTTAACTCACGTTCTTCGAGGCCCATTGGTTGTGCTGAAAGAGTGTTTGGTACTGATTGATACATCAATTTCTTACAAAAGAAAAATATTTGTTTGATATACTGTACGTGCTGTTCAAACGTGTTCATTCATAATTCTTCATATCCATCATGAATATTGTCATTCAAAATATGTGCGGCATATTATGTAATAGAATATCAGTATATCCCATGTCGTAGTATACCTTTCTGGTCTGGATCTGTATTCTCCTGGCTTCTTCCTTTTCTTCAGGAGTTGCTTAAACGTTCACAAAAAAAAAACATATTGCCGTTAATCAATTGAATTGTGTTTCTGAACTAATCCCAAGCATAATCTTCAATGCTCTCACGGAAATAGACACACAACTTCACATGAACGTCCCTTCCGGCTGGTATAATTAGCATTTTCAAACCTAACGTAATATTGTGGTTGAGATTCTGGATCAGTGACTTTTAAACGCAGTCGTCAACGTTGTGATTTAAACAAGAATTATTCATATATTTAATAAAGAAAATTGTGTTTCTATGTTAGATTCTGGATTCGATAGGAAATAAAATTTGTATTTAAAGCAGCTGCCTTCGAAACCAGTCAATATTTTTCGAAAATTATATTTCATATTAAACATGCTAGACTAACTGAAAGAAACATACTCACATCAAATGTAATGAAAATAACCAGTCCTCAGGCAAATTTTGCTCATTTGAACAGGCGGTTCTCGCGTAAATACAGGAACTGTATCCATCACACGCAGATGTAAACAAAGCATACAAATGCGAGACGCACATCAAGGTATATTACTGATTATTTTTTCACAACTACACTATATATGCACATACGAACTAGAAAATGTACTCGATGTGGACTTTTTAGCGCGATTTGAGCATTTGTTTACATTCGGGTTTGATGGATACACTTCGTTTGTTTATTTACAAAACCGGTACAAAATGGGCACTTAAACGGATGAAAAGACAAATCGGACGGACTGTAAACGTCAAAATCATTGAGCACACCTTTTGTTATGTTGATTAAATGTGTTTAACAAAAAATTGGTTTTGAAAAAATATATTGCATACATTCGAAGGCAGCAGCTTTAATGAAAAAAAAACATGTACAATTTCAAATCAAGCATAGCACTTGGTGAAGCCTTTTTGTATATTCCAAAATATAATGGTGTGGAATATAAGCAGCACCTACCTCTGGCTTGGGCACCTTCCATCATCAGCCAACCAACCAACACACAGAGTGCGACAACAGAGACACGCATCCTTCAACCTATCAAAATAGCATCAAACAGTTTTGGTCAAGTTCCAATGAAAAAGTCAAACAACATCTTTGTTCGACCCATTCAGTTTAATCTTGATATACGGGATATATCAATGATAACTCGATAAATTATGGATAGGGTGATTTCACTCAGCACGAACACTTTCAATTTACCTTCGAGAAGTCTTGCGAAGTTCTAGTAAATGTCGCTCAACAGAACGTGATGTGCTGCGGAAATCATAGTACCTTTATTTATAGTCCCCAGCTTATAATTTGATGAATTAAGAGGATTGATTTACATGTATTATACATTATTTGAGAAAATTATGAGAGTCTACAGTGAACAGATGTCCAATTCTGAGCCGGTAAGTTCCCTCTTAGTGTTGTAATTAGATACGAAGTAGACTGAACAAGGTGACATATGGATTGGACTATCCGAAGGGTTGTATTCAATATTACCACTGGCATCTCAATTGTCATTATATTGACCGTTATGTCAAAAATATGAATATCAATATGCAGATTACAGTGGGACATGTCATAAATCGAAAGAGTGTTGACTAAAAATTCGCTTCAATTTGAACTCTGAGTACTAATAGTCACTGCTGTAGGTGACACCCATTTATGATGTATGCCATCATATATGTCAGTATGTATGTTATTATGTATGTCATTATGTATGCCATCATGTATGTCGTCGTGTATGTCATCATATATGTCATCATGTATATAATCATCTTTTTATTTATTTATTTGCGGATGCTTCTTCAGCGCAATATCAGAACAATATAACATTCTATCAGTGCACTTCACACTGAAGGAAGATATATTTTCTAAGATAAATTTAATAAATTTCAGAATATACAATAAAACACACGTGTTCACACACAAATGATTCCAGAGGAATGTTGCCAATTTTCTGCGTGGGTCAGCTGATTCCACATTGCTGGAGCCATGGCTGAGAATTACGAACGGCCTGTCCGACGTGATGAGCGAGGTTCCCGTCCGTAGGTTGACGCAGACGTGATGATCGAGTATGCACGATTAACAGTTCACTGAGGTATGCGGAGCAAGATTGTGCTGACATTTATGCACCAGACAGCATAGTTTGGATATAGTCCGCATCTGGACTAGAAGCCAACTCAGCTCCGTAAGGAGTGAATTATGTAGCCACGGCTTCTATGAGGGCGTATAGATATAAGTGCCACATGGACCTGCAAATGTTGTAGTTTGTGGAGCATTGTCCCAGAGACGTCAGCCAGGAGGACAATAATCAGTGTCAATGCGAGCCAGGATTAGATCCTTCTTACAAGCGCCCTGGGATAGGTAAGGACGTATGTGGTACGACTATCCCGGGAAATTTCTTGGCCATGCGACTATCACAGGAAATTGCGACTATCCCGGGAACGACTGCGACAATCCCGGGAAACCATTAACAAATTATATGCAAGCCATACCCAACGCATATCACAACTTCAAACGGGAAAACCATTATAGAACTTCCCGAGTTCTATGAAAAAATGTAGGCCTTAGTTGGAGTTTTCATCCTGGCAAAGCAGAAACTTCTCCATCGAATGTGCCTACATGTTCTCAATGCAGAATCGTCACCGGACGTTACAACTCTGGCTACGACACTACGGTGCCTGCATGCTCTAGTAACCAGTTGGTACCACGATATATTAGTATCATATGATAAGTTACTTTAGTCTCCGAGTACATTAATACAGGAAAGTGTGATCCATATCTCAACTATTTACATGTGCTACACTTCAAGTCACTATGGCCGTAATCACACCCATTTCCAATATAAACCTCATAATTACATTTTTTTTTCCACCGTGAAAGATACGTACAATGAAAGCAAAACACAAAGATAATGTTGTAAAATACACCATAAATCCGATGCCAAGGTATTCAAGAAGAATTCAAATCGTGTCACTGAATAAACTATTATTATATTTCATTATATGATTATTATATTCTAATTAATTTTAGAGTAAGACCTATTAAATGACCAAGTTAAGCACGTGCCCATTAGTAGGTTGCGACCTACCCCAATCATCATGGTATCTTTCGCCCATTTGACCAAGCAAATTACTAGTATACCAAAGATTTTCAAGTGGAATCTTCGATTTTCCAGCTTCGTCTTGTTTGACACAGCTTAAAGTTAAATTAGTATTTTTTTCACGAAAAAAACTAACGTAACATTGATCAGATAATTCTGCCATGAATGTATTTTATATAGGGGCCTACCACAGATATCAATGAATCTCCTGGTTTTCTCATATATACTATCTCAAATTAGAATGAAATCATCCACATCGATCATGGTGGCCAAATGCATAGTATATAACTAATGTTGATCTGTACTTGTATCGCCCCATACCATGCATATCTTAACTCACATTTCCTCAATTTAGATACACAATACAGATGCTACTACTGCCTATTTGAAGCTCTGCAGATAAAAATATACGAAAAGATATAACGGCGCGATGACAATGTATGTCAAGTCGAAACAATATAACAACGAACAGAACAAAGAGGAGTTTTTGAGAACAGAACGACACTCAATTTCAAAGAGAACTGGCTGAACTTCCTTCAGTTAATTTCTCTTCCTTACTGAATCAAAGGTTAAATGTGTACCCCCTCCTCTCTCTCAATTATGAATAATATATCATTCATTATCGGTGTTTCCAAGGAATATGTATGGAAAATAGAAGCTTTAACAGAAAAATAACCAAAAAGCCTGTCTACTGTTAGTATGAACAACGATAACATTCCAGTATTAATAGAAATGTTATACGAATGATCAAATATCTGTGCAAGTGTCCTTTGGCCTGTAGGTATTTTCCCTGGCTATGTACATTCACCTAAAATATGATTTAATAATAATTATCTCAAATAGCCTAGGTTCTGTAGTATATAGTATATGGGTTTTATGCACTGAAGGACTCCGCATCCAATCCAGATAGAAGATGTTATGAACCCGAAACGAATTCTGTACTTCTATCCCCTCTATTTCCAGGAAAGGCAATTCAAATTGTTCTCAGAATTATCTTTTCAAGTGGTGAAAGCATCAAGTATCCATTAATGTTATTAGCCAATAAGGAAGAAATAGATCAAGTAACTCGCTCTTGCGATCAATGAATCAGGTCACATTGGTCATTTCATCGTTGGTTGATGTGATATAATATTACTGTCTTCTAAATGGACATCTGATGTTAGTAGTTATTGGTTATTCCGTATAGCACCGGGAAGTGGATATCTGAGAAGCTCCTTGGTATAGCTTTGGGAATTGATATGATGTTTCCTATAGTTGGTTTGCTTTGACATTAATAGCGGGTTTGCTTTGATTTTGCTGTTTTATTTTACTTTCATTGTGATCACCGGCATTGCGTGTGAACTGTTTTTTTTTTTTAAATATAACCTCCTTGACTAATGTACGTGCATATGTCACATCATGGTCTCAGCCCATGAACACGGATCCTCAAGTTACCAGACGTATGTCATACAGTCTATTATGTTCTGTTGTGTCTTGACTTTCAATCTCCGAACTCCATTGGATGCGCAGATCAGATGCTCATGGAACACTGCAAACATTAACAAGGAGACTTTTTCAATTGTTGTATTCAATATTTGCTTTGTACTGAATATCATGGCAATTCACAGCAATATAAACATGTATGTTCCCAGAAAAATAATTGGAGAATGTCATGGTTTATCACTTCATGGTCCTAAACAGAGTGCGACATTGCAAAATGGGACACAAAGAGAAACCAAATTCAACTATTTCCGCCATTTTTCATGTTCACTGGTATCATTGAATAAAAATAACTCCCATATTGGATTTGTAAGAGGAGGATTCCAGAATTCATTCAGCAATGTGGAACAAATGAGAACATCATTTCAGCCCTCACTCCCCAGTTCAAATCCTTATCAGGCTAAGGTCTTGCTTACAATCGGGCCCCTTGGGAGTAGTTAAGATGACATTGAATAATATAAGCCTTGTGGTCACGCCATATACGCCTTGTGGTCACGCTCGGGTTAGACGCGGCGCCCAATCGGCTGCTGGTTTGGCTGGATTATGTGTCGGTGGGAAGGAGATGAATAGGCCACGAGGGATCTTAGATAGTGGCGCTGTGGGTATCCTATAAAGGATGGGAGTGTTCAGTGTGAGATTGATTCACGCAGATCAGTATATGCTAGATACGCGAATACTATAACATTGACAAATAATTTAACAGTCTCATATGCAGAGAATCCAATGTAAATTTTGACAAGAACCATGAAATCCTGAGATTGTGAAATAAATATAATTTCACCAACGATCGATCCTGAGGTATGCTATTCTTCTATGCTGAAAGTAATGTTTTAGAAATCAGTGTGATCTTTTTCGACCAAGATCTCAAAAGTATCTCTTCACTCAGAAGAGGTAACCAGAAAATCGGGTTTTGTTTTCATGGACATCATATTGAGTTTTATTGAAGAAACTTAACAATCGTCGCATGATAAGTTGGTAAATCATTGTGGGTTCAAAGCACATTGACATCATTGATCAGCCATGTTAATTTATGCACAAATCCATTAAGAATTGCTACTATGAATCATTCAAACTATTTTCAATTTAGTGATGTAAATGTGTGTATCGTCCTATAACCATCAACACAAGATTTTGATGAAATAAAACATAGAATGAAACACTTATTGTCACACTTTGAGGACTATTCCACAAGCACCTATTCCCATGAATAAACATGGATCATACCAAGTATAGAGTATTCCAAGCGAAAATATTTGCGTTTTTTGTTGACCATGAAGATATTGTTTTCATATATATTATTATATTGCGACTCCAAAACAATGAGTGGGTAGGATTGAGTAATCACCTCTACAACAAATGATGTACAGTATTGGATGGAATGCCTAGCATTTTGGGTAGAATTCCAATGTAATAGCTCCAATATAAGTCGCAATAGGGCGAGTCAGCTCTCGCCCCGCGTGACTTCCGGTTTGAGGCACTGGGGATAAACATTACAGCACGTGCGTTTGTTTACTTTCATATTTCCACAGGAGCTATCGCTGACTACAAACCCTATCATTTCACGGTTAGCCACGAAGGTATATTTCACACAAATGTTCACATAGATCAACAAATATACATTCATAAGAAATACTCTGCCCAAAATGATACTTCTAGAAGCAAGAACAAGATTATTGCACTGAATTGAAACTGGGCGATAATTTGGTTATCATGCCATGGTATATAGGACGTGTCATTGACATTGACCACACATTTACTGATCTAGAACATAGCAGATGGTTTTGTGCTTGTCTTGTTGCTTAGTTCTGTAATCTGAGTTCCTGTATTTTTCCACTCTCTGCAATGAAAACGAAGTCCACATTGAATTATAACTGCAACGAGTTTTTTATATGGCAATATCACTCCATGAATTTCAGGTACTAAGTATCCAAGATGCCCATGTGTTTCGTTTATGGGTGCAGCCACCAGGGATTAAGAGACAGATGTAGCCTGTTTCGATTCCCCAAAGTTCAGGCGAAGAAATGGGAGACACTGTGCAGGTGAAGTCATATTTGACTAAGTATAAGATTGGCCAGAATATTTATAGTGTGTAATGTATCTGATTTCATTCACAGTTACATTAACAAGAAAACTGTCCAATACTCGCACCTTGGAAGAGCTCAAACACATGAAATTATTCCTAACTCCACAGGAGAAAAGATCGAAGACTGGATCCGATCAATGATCGGATTTGCAGTTGCCACTTCAAAGATGGGCGGAAAGAATATGGACCCACAATATTTTCTTGGAGTCAAAACAAGCGCTTTGATTTCCCCGATCCACCAAAGAAAAGGTATTTTATGGCTTGCACCAGCCATTTTATTTACTTGAATTTGGAATATTGTTGTTATTTATAAGTTGTTTCCTATATACTTCATAAAATCCAAATGCATTGACAATGGTTATATCAGAATGGATAACTACATGTATATGTGTAATATATATTATGTGATCTTTTGGTTGATTTTTTTTTCATTATTTCCACAGGAAGGTTGAGGGCGAGGTTGTGTGTGAAGTGTCTGACGCTGATGGGATGGAGGAGGCTACATGCAGCCTTGACTCTGGCCTGCAGGGAGCCTGTGGCGGCAGTGACCATAGCTATGCACAGACATACACTGATCTTGCTAAACAGAACCAGGTACATATACATCTGGGACAACAGTGTTAATATCTAGAATAAAGTTAGATTTTGTGCACCAAGAGTTTGATTTTAACATCAAGTACAGATTCGAGCCACTGAGTAAATTTCCTATAATTTCAGTGTTCAATGTATGCATGTTTTAGGATTTGCTCAAGGAGATTTCTGTCTTGGAAGGCAAACTGAAGGACCTGAGAACAGCTCGTCCTTTCTCATACGATGAGGTCCGTCATGATGAGGCGAAGGTAAGTACTCATTCGAGCATTTGTTTATATGTTTATGTTCTTAGTGAACTGAAATACCATCAGTGACATTTTTGGTTAGTTCTAGTTCTGATAAATTTTGTACAGTTTCAGATTATTTTAAAGACTTTTTAAAGACTTTTCACAATGCTCTTTTGAAAATTACAGATGCTGATGTACACATCTCTGAAGTGGGATATGTTTGAGGCGCTAGATGCCACCCTCCAGCGCTTCAGTCTCAATTACATCGACGGCTGGACACCAAGCGCAATCTCGAGGACTGATCAGCTGTTCATGACGTTGATCAAACTCAACATGAACCCCCCTCTGCTAGACCTCGCTCAAAGATTCCACACTGGGAAGACAACTGTAAATAACATTGTAATCACCCATATATGTGCTATGCATGAAATCTTTTATGTTGGCATGATAGAGAAGAGAATACCTTCTCTACTGAAATGTAAAGCATCCATGCCTGCTAGCTTCGGGGATTTCTCTTCATGCCGGTTGGTTATCGATGCCACAGAAATTGCCCAGGATGTGCCGTCTGGTGATCTGAGTCTGCAGGCACAGACATACAGTGCATACAAAAACACACACACAGTGAAAAGTGTAACGGGTGTTGCTCCAAATGGAGTCATTGTGTATGCCAGCAAACTTTATCCAGGCAGCTGTTCAGATGTAGCCATTGTAGAGCACTCTCGTTTGCTGGATCAGATGGAGCCTGGAGATCTTCAACTGGCAGATAAGGGATTCACCATCCACAAGCTCTTACCGAGTGGTGTGTTTCTCAACATTCCCCCGTTCTTGTTGGGAAAGTCCCAGTACACCCCAGCTGAGGTACAGCTGTGTCGGAAAATTGCGAGATCCCGCATACATGTCGAAAGGGCGAATGAAAGAATCAAGAACTATGCAATTCTAAGACATGTACCACATCAGTACAGATACATCAGCACGAAGATTTTTCAACTTTGTTGCTTCCTGGTCGATCTGCAAGATCCACTCATTCAGGAGATCAGCAGAAATTACACAGTCTCTGACAGTGAATCTACTGAAAATGTGTAATTTCAAGAGGTGTCAAAAAATAATGCGATTTTCTGTAAATACATGTGGCAAGTTATTGATCAATCGAGTGTGGACCATGCCTGATCATTAAAACGATAGATATCTACAAGTATAATACATGTAATGTATACAATGTATATGTGGATCTGAGTGCAGAAGGTTATATTACTTCCTGGCTCCAAGTGAATTACCCACATTGACAATGATAATCAAATACCGGTATGTATGATGATCGGAACATTATCTGAATTGAAAATCAATGTTCATGTACAGTGATTGGCAAATGTGCTATACAGATATTTTACATGTATTTGGAACTTAAGCAGAATGCTATCAGATATATCGGCACGATCATGATAATGTTGTAAATGTTCAAAAGTATAAATGCACAATGGACATGTATATGGTCAATCAAGTGCATAGTAGATATCGTACTCCTGATGAGGGGTTGTATATGTTGACCCAAAGATTGTTAATATCAAGTGTCAATATTTATGTTTGATCCAAATAATCAGCATTACCTACTTCTGATATCACCGCAGGGTTGTACATGTATAATCATTTATTGCTGATACATGCATGTACATGTGTATACTTTACACTTCACCAGAATTCTTTAAAAATGTGAATTCGTTTCTTCAATCTGGTTAACAACAATACAATACAACTTGTTGATGAGAAGACAATTCAATCTTAAATAGTTTTGAAACATAAATATACATGTGCATATATCTACATTAATCAGTGTTTGTAATGTGGAACAATATATTCACAATCAGTCTAGTAATTTTTACCCTACTTTAGCGTAGTACAATACATGTACAAATTGTTCATGGAAAGATCAGTCACGATGATACATGTAGCATTTTTCTAACTTGGATAACATAAATATTTGGACATGCATGCATAAATATCTAAATGTACAATACATGTATGTAACCTTGTACTGTATGAACATTGACACAGCAGCAGTATATATATAAAATATTGTATTTACAATTACCTACTGATACATTGTGCAGTGGCACATGTCCATGTTTGATGACATTCAAATTTGCTGTAAGTGTGGAATGAATCGTTGGTAATAAAAGTCCAGCAGTTTTGCAATATTTGGTTGCCACTCTGCCGAACGACTAATACGCACTATAACAAAGTCTTTTTTTGTCCAAACAGCAAAGTCACACACGGCTTTGTTTGTTATGTAGAGCTGACCTTGAACTTGGTGGAAATAGTCATGTGATTTCTTGAGGCTGTAGCCTGTCCCTGAGCTGTCACTGTTTTCTGAATTTTGGAGAGAATATTGAGGATGATGTATAAATACTGACTTGGATTTCAGTTATGAGTAAATGGCATCCCAAAAATAAAAATGGATCAAACATAGTAATGACAGCAACATGCACAAGAAGTTATGACAGCAAACCATGGGTGGTTATACTATTGAAATGAGGTAATGAATTCCATTAATTTCTTATCTGAATGAAGAAATGTATATACATGATACACATATAGTCATACAACAAATGGGAACTAGAATCCTGTAAACTGACCCAGACAGAAAGTAGGTAGCTTTTCTATAGCCTCGGCTATTGTCATGTCTCGAGCTGCATACGGACACTTGACCTCCAACACATCAGCACTAGTGAGTGGGTAGCCCACGATCCTTGTGACTTCTGGATCCTGGTGATGGTAGCCATATCCTGCTGGAATGCCAATCAACCCATCAGGGCTGGCTCCTAACACTCCACTGCTGTGCAGCCAAACACCTAAGAATACAAGTTCACACAAAAAACATTTGAAATGACAAAGTTACTAGTATATCTTGTAATAAGGCACATGCAAGTCACATAAAGTGCATGTTTGCCACACATACCAGTAGATGTACTCATTATACAGTATGTTCTCCTGACCTGTGTCTTCAACAGTTGCGTCACCAAATGACCTGTATTTGTCAATCGCTGTGACCTCATTGGTGATACCCCAAATGATGGCATCCTTCCGTGAAAGATCATATGCTGAACACAGGCGTTTGAACAGTGATGGAGGGAACCTTAAAAAATTGAACAAAAAATACTGCTGTGATTTCTAAAGAAACCCAAATGTAAATGAAATGTGATGATACATTCAGATTGACATACATGTATCTGATGTGTACATGTAACACAAAGAATGAAAACATATTATAACCTTGAAACATGAATATACATGTAGATTACATGTGTAGCGATTTTCTACTTCGATTTGTGTTTATTTTTCGTATAGCCTTTTTGTAGTACCTTTCGTCTCTGTGTCCAAACACTATAGACAATTATTGGTGAGACGTCCACAATTCCATAGTATTTCTCTGGCTAGAGAAAAGTACTGAAGACATAAATTACAAGACACGAGTTTTATTACCAATATACGATGATAATCACGCACAAAATATATGCAATATTCCCAGATTACACAGTGACCAGGTTTAGACTAAGTCACCAGGCAGTACAATATAGAAAGTTTACACCGGGTCCAGGTTTAGACTAAGACCCTGCTTTAAGGTTAAGCTTCAGATCTAGCGTCAGCATCTTCCTATGCCAAGTCCATGTGGAGGTAAAGGTTCCTGGCTCCGCAACTCTTCTGTCTCCGGAGGTGTATATATGCAGAGTCAACCTTGCCGTCCCCTGCGAAGGTGTTGTTCGTGCGGGGGTCCTCTGGACCTGCGGAGGTCTTCCACACCGCAGAGGTCCTCTCTCTGTGGAGGTCCTGGTCGCTGCGTGGGTCTCGCGGCTCTACAGAGCTCCATCATCCCTGCGGAGGGTCCTCCACATGTTCACTTCACCTTCCTGCTCTGCGGGTGCGGAGGTTCGTCGCCTGGACTTCCCTCCAGTGGACTTCCCTTGCCACTCCGTGGCGGCAGAGTATCGTCAAGGACTTCCCTCGCAAGTTTGCAGATGCGGAAGCACGTCTATCATGGAGACGGGGTGTCTCCGCACATCAGGGGACATCCCACACTGGTCCGCAGGTTGCGGAGGCACATCAGAGTCTCCCCTCACTCTTGCACTGCTGTGCAAGAAGAGAACGCTGCCTTGCCTTCAGTTGTAAGTCAAGAGGGCTGGGGTTCATAAATTGAAGGGCCGTTGAACCAGATTCATTGGATTGTCACCAGTGGGACCCACACCATTCCCAGTTAAGTTTCCATTACATGGAGTTTCAGTCTCTGGGGCTCCGCACTGCGGAGGTCAAATCGTGCGGATGTGCAGAAAGTCAAAGTCCTTCCCTCGCCTGTCCCAGGAGGACAAAACCGTCTCAGGGAGATGTGTCGTCCGTGGTGTCTTGCCCTGACTGAGCTCTCAGAGAGCTGTGGCTGCCTCCTTTTATTGCCCACTCCACCGGAAGCTGTTCTGCGCATGTGCATGCCAGGTCTTCCGCATGCACGTGATCACTGCTCCGCATGCAGGAGGTCGAACCTCAGCAAGAACTTGATCAAACCTCCGGGGGTGGTTATGTGGAGGAGGCTGGTGGTTATAGGAGTTTGTTATACATGTATACACATGTATATGTATTGAAACTATGTACAGTGGATCCTGTGATTTAATACCACCCATGGGACTCCAAAAAAGGTGGTCTTAAATGACAGGTTGTCTCTCATGACAGGTTCATTAACATGATAAAAGGCCACTTGGGACCAAGTGTAGCAGTCTTAAAAACACAGGGTGGTCTCTCAAACCAGGTGGTCTTTAACACAGGATCCACTGTAAATAAATAGGGATAGCCATACCGGTTTCTGTTGACTGCTGCAAGTACAGGGCCGAAGTTTGAAGCCGTGAGCCGATACTTTCTAACGGATGACCACAGCATGTTCTTACTCTGACCAACAGTCAGAGCGGCAATCTGAACACAAGTACATATATGACCAGATTCTATTAACATGTTCAGTGCTTGATGAAACGTTGTCCTGATTATTAATGAAGTGGTGCCAAAGTTGGACATTGTTTTGTACATTTAACATTGTACCTGTATAGGCTCGCATCATCTACAATGTAATCCTAGCAATTACTCTGAATGTGAAACTCTGAAAACAGTGTACAAAATGTACATGAGTCATTGCACATGTAGCTATGCAGTGTACTAATTAGTAAAGATATATATGTATGTAAGCTATAACCTGCTGAATTTTCTCATCATCCACGAGGAGTTGTTTCCTCAGCCAGGTAATAGGGCTGGGTGTGTTGATGAAGTCGGAGCATGACAGAAGGTCCTCTACCAGGGGAACACATAAGGAAGGGCGGCAAGGCTCTGGAGACAGCATCCAGTGCATACCTGAAATCAAACGTTTCAATCATATTCTTCAACTTGTTTGATAATGAGATTCTATTTCCAAGGTTTCACAAAGCCTGATGCACAAAGTTGAATCAATTTCAACTCACTCTTTAGTGATACACCATGTGGCACTCAAACTGAAATAATTTTTGCAGACAACTCCAAACAAGAAAACAAAACTTTCATGTGATATTAAAGTATGAAAAAATACGAAATAAAGTATGAAAAACAAAGGTCTCAGATATAGAGGAAAGAACTTGAACTTCAAAACAAAAGAGCAATCAAAGCATCATAACAGTCAAACATCAGTAACATCTCGATGATTGTCACCTGAGAACCTTCCTAGACTGCTGAGTTTCTTATAGAAGAAACTCCTGTCATCATCATTGACCTCTCTTTTGAGAGCGCTAGAAATACTTTTTGACATTTTAAATCTTTTACATAACTCATATTGCATACTATTATGTGTATATTTTACTTGAGCATGACATATACCTGTAATTCTGATATTTGGGTGGAGCTTTGAACAGTTCCTCCATGGTGTGGGTCTCCTTTGGTGGGGCAGATTTGGGTCGTTTTATCCAGGATTGCTTCACCCCAGTTTTGCTGACATTTTTGTATCTGCAAATGATGATGACTAGAATCATTATTATACATAGAAATATGTATTTGGAAATAAACATTATGTAGCCCATTAAATCAATGTATTGGGATGCTAAAGTTTCATCTTTTGAATCTGATATACATATGAGAATCATGCAGTGGTCCCTGTAAGAAAAGACCTAACCTTTTGCCAACCTTTTTTTTATCGTTTGGACAATGCAAAAATCTTTATAGACAGATAGTGAAGTATTATTTGGTGTCTCATCTTACAGGGACCCATCTATGTACCCATAGAGTAGCAGGGTGGCCTTGTGGTGACACTTATCAAGGCCGTTTGGGCACTCACAGTTGCTGTGGGATACTGTGTAGTTTTCACCCAAATTCATCTGTAGATGTATAAAAATTGGCCAAATGTTCTCGAGTATACTTAGATTTACACAAAAGACAATATTATTGAGTATACAAAAAACACTATGAGCACTGGTAGTATGATGTGTCTCTAGACTAAATAAAGTGCAGGTGTCGCCATGTTTAGGGCCTACATGAATACTTCTACAGATACATGTAGGTACATCTAGTATCGGATATGGAGAATTGATCCGTGTATACATGGACTGGGAAGACTCACAGTGATCTTATAACTGCGGTCCCGCATGGATGCCTGGACTATACCACTGGCTATTTTCAGGTCGGGCTCATAGTGGAAACTAAGGACATGGTCTGAGCGCACGGCTAGCTCTGACTTCAGTTGCAGCTTCTTAGTCCCCGCAACAAAATTGCTCCAGTGCAGAATAGAGAATGCCATAGCCTACCCCTGAATCAAAATGTGAGTAAGTGAAATATACACAATCATGTCGTATACAATGCGGCAAAGAACATGGAAACCAAACTATACTTTATCATACATTTATGCACGGAATGCAATGTATTAAATGCATAGACTGTCACGACAGTGTATTGCAAGCAGCCTAATCGATTCACCATGATAATAAGTAGGCCTTTTGTCAGTAGGCCTACTATGTCGTGTATCTGCATTCCTAGATTTCAACTGAAACACATTAACAAGGCCTATACTACTTTAGTTAACGTTTGTGTGCGTTTGGTTAACTGATCACTCACAAGATAATGTTGATGCTCGTTTGATGGAAGTGCGCTGTCAAAAACAAACACAACTGTCAAAACGCTGTCATCTTATGTCAACAAACGCACGTGCACGTTGTTTATCCCCAGAGCACAAAACCACGCAAAATCTCGCGGATTACGTCACTTCCGCTGTCCAGCCCTATATGATATTTGTTCATTGGGGATTGCCACAACTACATACTTCCAGTTACCAAATTATCTCATTAGGGTAGGGATTTTACGTCACGTGACCCGCAATGTTGACATGACGTATACGATGCGGCACGATACAAAAATAACTGAGATGGTTGTGTATTTTCGTCCATAGTTCACTTTATATACCTCTCAAGTCTAAATGATTGGTATCAATTGAAAGATAAGGAACATATCTTCCTATTGAATATGTTTTTGTGTGTATATTGCTTGCCGTTTTGCCGATGGAAGCGGATTAAATTTCAACTTGTGTGACGTTCCATGAACGCCAGCTCTGTCAGCCTGCGGGCGGGAATTTCCTTGTCTAAAAATGGAGTATGGGGGATTCCCATTAGTTTCCGCTTTACCTGATTGGCTCAAATGTTATTCTGACGTCATGAATTTGACACACATAACCCGGGCACCCCCCGGTATTTTGCTCGAAGAAAATCCGATGGCTGGTTCGAATTCTGTGCTGATGTAGGTGCAAATAAGTGACTATAGCCACCGTTTGAGCGGTGATATTATGAAAATTTATGTTCTACAGATTCAATAAACATATAAATTAAGAATGTTATGTGCGAATTGGCGAGCGGAATGATCTTTGAAAATCTGGTGTCTGCAGCCGCCTGAGCAGGGTCGCGCGGCGCCGAACGTAAACAACACGGCCTTGTAAAACCACGCTTAGCGGGCGTCAATATTTTGACAACAAAATACGTGTGTACATATGTGGATATATTTTTAATTTTATATTAACATGAATCAGGGGAGTGGGGTGGCATGGGGGATGTGTAGTCTACACTATAGGGATTGTAGATATAAAAATAATCTAAACCTGTTCTGGACTAATTATTTTCAGACTTATTTTGTGAGTTGTCAAAATGTGACATCAATTATTGCTTCTCATGTATCAATGATTTCTTACCCCAAGGTTATGGAGGATGGGGAGCATTATAATTTATGTAATAACAATCACATACATCTACTATCATAGATATAAATTATGAAAATGCGATGAATTGTGCGGCAGTTTTGCGCTGTTTTCTTCATGTTTTTTTGTATTTAATAATATTTGTTTTTGTGCGGTATTTTTTTTGGCCGCTTTCCTGCGTTTGTGTTATTTTTCTGGAGTTGATTCGTGTTAAGGTTGGTTCCATATTTTCGTTGCATTTCAGTTCAACTATTGAATATGACTTAAACGATAAAATTTTGAAATTTTCATTTTATTTTTCAGGGCCGGCAATCATGAATTTAACCAACTGAAATGTACTTGACATGTACAGCGCTTCAATGAGTGAAGCACAAACAGCCTTGGAACTCATCTCTTTGACAGAAAATACAAATTGTAATCTTGAGAGCCTGCGACTGAAGACCGCCTTGTTAGTAATGTTAAACAACAACGAAGAAACAAATCAAAGAAGTTAGAACATTTCATGCAACAAGTATTTACATTGCCATGCGAAAGGACAATCTTGGAATTTCGTAACATTTCACAAAGAGAGAGAGACCAAATCAAACAGGTCAAGGATGAAAACAGGAACCTGAAAAGGAAAATTCAAGATGTAGATGTAATGAAAGCTACAAATCAAGAGCTTTCGGATCGCGTCTTGCAATTGGAAGCCAAACTGAGTGATATCGTTGATAGCTTTCAACAGGAAGTAAAAACGACTGCACACGAACAATGTGACCTGAAATATAAAGAACATTTGGCTGCACTCAAAGGCAAACTTGACATCAAATCCAAACAGGTTAATGATCTGAAAGAACAATTGGCAATCAAACAACAGGAACTCTCACGCAGGAACACCAGAAATTTGAACAAGAAATTACAGCGTAGAGAAAGCAAGCTAACTGAAACAGAAGAGAAGCTCAATCAATGTGTCTGTGATCTGAAAGTTTCACAGGAACAGTCACATGTACTTCGTTCGAAAGTGTCATGTCTCAGTGAGGAAAAGATCAAACTGAGGAAGAGAATCAGCTACCTGCAGGGAAAAATATCGAGGGCTGATGATCGTGTTGAAGAAGAATCCGCTGAACTGCAACAAGAACTACAACGACTGCAAGGAAAGACACAGGCACTGGAGAAAGAAAATAAAGGACTTGAAAAATTGGTTCAGCTATGCGACTCCCATGAAGTAGTGACGTTTCAGGACGGGCGGTATGTTGATGAGGTTCGTGAGGTGGTGATGGATCTTGTAGCAATGAACGTGTCCATGAACAAAATCAATGACGTAATTCGCGTCGTACTGAGGAAGATGATGGGAATCAACTGTCCTAACCTTCCATCGAACGCCACCAAATCCAGGATTCTGCTCGAGGCGAGACACCTCGCATACGTTCAAGTAGCAGAGGCTATGTTGGAAAGTGGACCAGACCAGACGTTGGGCAATTGTCTTCATGGTGATGGAACTTCGAAGTATCATCGACATTATCAAAACTTTCAAGTGACGACAACCATTGGCCAAGTGTTGACTATGTCGTTGAGAGATATGGGTGGCTGTGATACATCCTCCATCATGAAAGCATTCAGAGATACAGTGGACCAGGTATTATAAACATGTGGTATTAGTAAAAGGTATAAAGGTACATACATTCAGACATAAACTCACACCACAGTAATTTTTGGTGTTCTTGCCACAAATCAAATGTCACATTATCACTCATCTTTACTTACCTGTTAATTATATGCCAAACTAATTGCTTATACATGTGTACCACGAAATACATTAATGTCATAAAAGGTTCATATATAAATGTACAATACAACGCATGTAAACAGCACAGTGTGTTATATTGTGTTCTAACAGTATGTGTCGCTGTATTTATAGATTGCTGATGTCCTGAATGATCAGGGAATGGTTAAGGAGGAAGTTGCAGCTAAACTGATAGCCAGCATCAAGACAACTATGAGTGATCAAGGGCCGACAAATCCAACTTTCAACAGGTAGTTAGGTCCATGTAGAGAGAGAAACATACAAATATAGGTAGCCTACACGTACATGTACATTTTTGTACCCTCGTTTCATTCAACAATATACAGATTGCTCCATCTTAGTGATAAAATACTTTTTTTTGAGACTCAACATTGGTCTGACACTGTATCTTCATTAATATCAATATTTTAACAATCTCTTCTGAATGTTCTATTCATGACAGGCAGCTAGAAATACTGCGGAGCGAAGTGCTGCCCACAGCTATGAGCAACTGGAAGGACCTGCCTTCGGAAACACAATCTTCTATGATGATCATGGCCAACTTCTGGTGTAAAATGCATCTGATTGTAAATTTCGGGAGTGAATGTGACAAGGAATTGAAAAGTTTCGAAAACTTGGCACTTGACCACTACAAGCCCCAATTTGCATATGACACCAATGAATCTGGCGCTGTGAGGTTGGTACGCACTTCGTGCAAGGCTGTCCATCCACATGGCAGTGAGGAAGCTGGCGTGGCTAGCCACTTAGATTCTTTCCTGAAAGGGAAAGACAGGAAGCTTCAACTGGTCTCCTTTCGCGGCAACAGAATCAACATTATTTTCTACAATGCTGCAGCTCTATTCTACCATAGAGTGGACTTGCTTGACTTCCTTGACCAGTGGCCTTCTCCCAATAGACTATTGCAAGCTGTCAACGAAGACCTGCATCAGAAGGTCTACATCGCAGGAATCCACGCTCTCGGTATTGTGGACAAAGTCATAACCGGACCATTTTGGCGACTCCTAGAAAAGCATCACAAGTCAGGAATTTTGTCGCTTAACACACACCTGCTGCAAATGAAACTTTGCATGGAGCGGTGGAGTACTGACTCAAGTGGATTGCTGGATGGCACTGATGTCATGTTATCAGAGGAAATTGTTCCGATCCATAAAGATCTCCTGTATGACAGTCTATTTGCTGAATCCCATGATTCAGAGATGGATTCGCTGACCCCCGCTGATTATGATGCACTCGCTGATTTTGATCCTTGAGCGACAGGCTCAAGACCAATTACCTCGAGGCAAATACTGGGAGCCCTCGGATGTTATTAAGTCAATATCGACCAATGTTCCAACAACGAACACAGTGTCAGAGCGTGACTTCGCCATCCTAGACATGCTGGTCCGACAGAAGCCACATGCATCAACTCTTACTTATGAAGCTCTCACTTTGTGGATGAACAATAAAACTAGCAGTTGGCTTTACACACTGACTGAGGCAAGGAAAGCGAAGCTCCTGGAACAAGCCAGGTTGGGAGCACCGCAAGCACTCCACCGCTTCAAGGAGCGAAAGGAAGAGATCATCAAACAGAAAATGGACAAGTTACTCCAGAAGCAAAAGGATAAAGCTGAAGCCGAAGCAAAACGCCACTCAAAGCAAGTTGACCCCACAAACGGAAAGAGGCGATTGTTCACAGCTGAGGAACTACAGCACAACCTCAAACTGGTGTTGGAGAGAAATGCCACAGTGGAGGAGAACCCACCAAAAGGAGCATCTATCATCCCCAGGAGTGAAAGAACCACTATGATCAGCCAACTGAAACAAGACCTCGGGAAGAAATTGAGAGAGGCGCGAGAAAAGCGGTCAGCTGTGAATGCATCAGAGAAACTTCCTGCATATTTGCTTAACCCTGAATTGCTAGTAGGGAAAGTAATCAAACACAAATGCACCGAAACTGATGGCCCTCCAACGTGGTACGACGCTAAAGTCACAGGGATTGTTGAAGCCAATCAACACAATAGCATCAAAACGGTTTATTCCGTAGTTTATGATGAGGATCAGGACACCACTTGGAACTTTGACTGATATCAGACGATTAGTGTGTACAGACTTCTGTTTGGCTGTATTGGAATAGTTAAGGTGCTTAACATGTTGAATAATGTAGTTAGTCTTGTTGATAAATTCTTGTTTAGAACCTGTATGAATTGTAACTATTGAAACTATTGTTAAAAAAAACCTCGCCCAACCTTTTCTGGTCAGCGACATCTGGTCGTATAGCAACATGGAATGTGAATACATGTACCAATATGACTGGGTAAATGTTAAAGTGTTATACATGCATTTACTATAATACTATGATATATATGTTTTAATTTAATACCTATCGCATTTGATATATGTACTGAAAATTTTATTGAGTTAAAATGTAAATTGTTCATCAAGATATGCCGTTTTGAAGTTCTGTGTCGTTCACGCGAAAAAATTTGCATGCGCTTATATTGTGGCAGCCATCTTGAATTTAAACATTCATTGTATCAATACAAATGAGTTGTCTCATATCACTAGTATATATTCAAAATAGTTAATATACATAAAACCATTCTTCGAAACATGCAAAAAGGATGGTTTGATCGAGTATGGAGTATATTCTTGAAGTGTTTTGTTACGAAATGTCTGATGTTTGTTTAGATTTTGGCGGCCATCTTGGATCCTGGCAGCCATCTTGGATTTTGTGAGCCATCTAGGATAATTAATAAGTCAGTACAATCAAATAAAGTGTCCTGATGGACTGTTTGGGTAAGTATATTTGGACACTATGAGTAAGTATAAACTTGTATCTTACAAGCATCGTTTTGTTGGAAATTTGTCTTGTTTCGGTAGATTTTGGCGGCCAGCTTGGATTTTGGCGGCCATCTTGGATTTATTAATCAATGCAATCAAGTCATATTTTGCTGTGTGATGTTGATGTGGTTTTTGTGTTTCAAACACTGTTTAATTTTCTGCAATATCTTTATTAGGTTACCGGACCTTTGGTCCGATAACCTATTGCCATGGCGTTGCGTCCGGCGTCCGTCCGTCCGTCCGTCCGTCCGTTCACATTTTTATTTTGAAGTTTATGATGGAATATTTCTGAAATTTTGCACAAAAATACCTAAAAATATTTCCAGGAAAGGTTTTTTTTAGTTTTCTGATTTTCGAATTTTTTTCAAAATGGCGGCCGCTTTCGTCAAAAAATGGCCAATTTTGGACTTTGACGGTCGTTTTCTCAAAATCTGTTCAGTAACTTTTTTTCTTATCGATGCATAACACTCCTCATAGGTACCCCTGTGACATGTATAAATTTCGTTGCCCCTGAATCGCTCGAAGTGGGCCATTTTGGGCCCAAACTCGGCCCAGATGGGACTTTCCCATGTTAAATTCTCCTATGCTTTATAATGGGACACATTAAGCCTAATATCTCACTTAATATTGAGATTAGAGACTAGGGATCAATTGTGGAGATATAGGAAATGATATATCCTGAATATTCTGGTGACCTTGAATTTGACATCTGACCTCGGTTTCAAGGTCAGAGGGCCATTTTCGTCGGAAAATGGCCAATTTTGGACTTTGACGGTCGTTTTCTCAGAATCTGTTCAGTAACTTTTTTTCTTATCAATGCATAACACTCCTGATATGTACCCCTGTGACACGTATAAATTTCGTTGCCCTTGAATTGCTCGAAGTGGGCCATTTTGGGCCCAAACTCGGCCCAAATGGGACTTTCCCATGTTAAATTCTCCTATGGTTTATAATGGGGCACATTAAGCCTAATATCTCACTTAATCTTGAGATTAGAGACTAGGATTCAATTGTGGACATATAGGATATGATATATGCTGAATATTCTCAGGGTCTTGAATTTGACCTCTGACCTCGGTTTCAAGGTCAGAGCATAAAATGTCTAATATCTTGCTTATTATCGACTTTACAGCTTAGGAATCAATTGTGGACATATAGGAAATGATATATGCCGAATATTCTGATGACCTTGAATTTGATCTTTGACCTCATTTTCAAGGTCACACCACAAAATGGTTAATATCTCACTTATTATCGATTTTACAGCTTAGGGATCAATTGTGGACATATAGGAAATGATATATGCTGAATATTCTCGTGACCTTGAATTTGACTTCTGACCTCAGTTTCAAGGTCAGAGCACAAAATGGGTAATATCTCGCTTATTATTGACTTTACAGTGTAGGAGTCAATTATGAACTTATAGGAAATGATATATTCAGATTATTGTCATGACCTTGAATTTGACCTTTGACCTCATTTTCAAGGTCAGATTACAAAATGGATAATATCTCACTTAATATCGACTTTACAGCTTAGGAATCAATTGTGGACATGCTAGAAATGATATGGGCAGAATATTCTCGTGACATAGAATTGACCAACTACCTTAATTTCAAGGTCATGGGACAAAAGGCTAATATCTAAAATATACATTGTCCGGTAACCTTTCTTAGCCCTTGGGCTAACTTTTTTCATATAATTATGATGAAAAATGTAAATTAAAACCAACAATTTTCAGCAATATGGTGCCATTGCCTCTGTGGGCGACATATACACAATTTGGCGAATTGACCCCTAGCGATGATTTTTTAAAATTCTGTAGCGTCGCTCCTATTCTAGCTAGAGACATGGTTGAGGGCTCATTTTGAAGGTATTGGTGAGAGCTATAATAATAAAATATAATCTAAGTCTTCATAAACAAATATTTTTTTCATGTGAAATCCCTAATTAGGGCAAACAAAAAATTGTATGGCAATATGATTCATTAGCTTCATAATGCTTCATTTTATGGTGTTAACATGACTGGTAGTCCAATCAATCATAGCTGAGTATAAATTTACTAGAAGAGCTTAGATTCCTTCCTTAATGGCTCTTACTGGCGTAATACACTATTTATTCATACTGACGCTTTATAACATTAATACATTTGTTGCATCACAAAGTATCACTAAACCTATTTGGAACTGTGTGGTACCAGTTCACATTAAGGCTGTTTGTTCTTCATGCAAATTGTATCCTTGGAATATGGGGTTCATTTCTGGTGAAAAGGTCTTCAACTTCAGGCACCACCAAGATACTTAATTACAATGCTCACAAGTTGAATGATTTTTAATTTGCAGCAATTAGAAAAATTGTTACTGAAATTTTTATCAATTAATATCTCAATCTATTATCAGTCCAAAATAATTATGATGCCTATTTGAAAAAAACATTATTAGTATGGTTAAAGAATTAGTAAGCAAAGTCCAAACAACCAACTGAAAATTCCAACAACTAATAGGTTATTATTATACACTTGAAAACTCAATCACCTGTTTATGATTCCAAAGATAACTAACTGATTCAAAGATTGTCGTGAATCAAAAATGAATACTACCTCCAAACAATCAACTGAAAATTCCAACAACTAATAGGTTTTTATTATACACTTGAAAACTCAATCACCTGTTTATGATTCCAAAGATAACTAACTGATTCAAAGATTGTCGTGAATCAAAAATGAATACTACCTCTACACTACTGCATGAAAGATATGTCGATTAAACGCAATCACTGACTGAAAAAGTAAAGTGAGAAATCATTACTTTTCATATACTTTGTTATGTTTAATATTGTAAAAACTGATTGCTGGAATGTTATTTTGATTTAACTGTACCTAAAACATGTTATGGAAGAATATATATATGGGATGATATCTCATCCCATAATAGATATGAGATATATGAGATACATTCAGCCGTCAAAATGACCAGAATGTTTCAAACAGTTGTTTGTTACAGGGGTCTGCCATCTTGAATTGGAATGTGGTGTGATGGTAGTATATTAAATAGTGAGCCCTGGGTGAAAAGGTAATATATTCTTTCAATGAAATTTGTTTATGAACAAACATAACTATACACTATGAAATGTACACATTTCGGAGATTTGCCGCAAACATGTCGCAATTGACACTAGTCCTCACAAATTGAATGATTCATGGGTGTAAAACCTCATACACGCAGATTATCTGATTCCTCGGTGTCTTTGTGATGTCCTGGTAAGGTCCTTGTGATGTACTGGTTTGGTCCATGTGATGTTCTGGTAAGGTCCTTGTGATGTCCCGGTAAGGCATCCGGATGCATATCAACTGTCTGTTAAACACTATTTTCAGGATTATTCTGAAAACAGATGAAATTACAATAACATTATGCATGGCAACTATTTGGACATACCAATCTTTGAAACTGTGCTAATCGTAGTTTCAAGTTCTGGATTTGTTGCTGCTGAAAACGAAACTAATTGAGGGTCAGGAATATCGTTTTGATTTCTTGTTTTCATAATTCAAACACTCGACCTAAATAGAGGTTTTTCACGAACTTGAAATGAAAAATGTATTATGTACATTCGTCTTTCTAGGAACGACAATTTAAATTGTTCTCAGAATTATCCTTTCAATTGATAAAAAACATTAAATACCCATTAATACTATAATCGTTGCCAAACTGGAGTAAAGAGCAAGGAAAACGTTTGCCATGCAAACGTTTTCCCATGCAATCGATGGGATGTGTCTCGTTTGTCTCATCATCGTTGGTTATGTTAAGATGATATTTTGACCTTTCAAATGAGCATTCGATGTTGTTATCAGGGTTTCTCTTAGACCATCGGGGAGTGGAATTCTGAGAATCTTTGGTGTAGCTTTGGAATTGAAGCGATGTATGATGCGAATTATAAGTATGTTCCCTTGACATTTACGATTTTATTGGTCATTTCATTGTAATATCTCATCCCGACCCTAAGAGAGTGTAACAACTCGACTGAGGTAAACATCACAACTCTTTAGAAAGTATAACCTAATTGACAATGTTACCTACATGTGCCACATCATAGTCTGAATCCATGCACACCCATTATCTGTTTAACTGTCATCATAGCAGATTCCGAGCTCCAATGGAGAAGCAGGTCAGATGCTCACGGATCGCCGGAAACAGAAAAAATGGAGATTGTAATGTATGATTATTGTAGTCAATGTTTACCTGCTGCCAAATGATTTAGTTGCAATTCTCAAAAAGATAAAGATAGGAATAAGCCGTGTCTATAGAAGATGTGCTTCAAACATAATGTATGATTATTGTAGTCAATGTTTACCTGCTGCCAAATGATTTAGTTGCAATTCTCAAAAAGATAAAGATAGGAATAAGCCGTGTCTATAGAAGATGTGCTTCAAACAAAATTAAGTTTTTCAGCCAATGTCCATGTCCACCAGTATCATTGAATTGAACAAAAATGATATACTTCGAAATTTGATTGTAATTGGATTATCCAGAATGTATTCCGCCATGTGGAACAAACGATTTCAGCTCTCACTCCCCAGTTCCAATCCTAATCAGGCCAAGGTCTTGCTTACAATCGGGACCCCTGGGAGCAGTAAAGATGACATTGAATAATATAAGCCACCTTGTGGTCAGGGTTCGGGTCAATCTCGGCGCCCAATCGACTGCTGGTTTGGCTGGATCATGTGTCTGTGGGAAGGAGATGAATGGGCCACGAGGGACCTTAGATAGAGGTGCTGTGGGTGTCTTCTATAGAATGGGATAGTTCAGTGTGAGATTACTTCACACTAATCAATTATGTTGTATACATGAATACTATAACATATCCTGAATCCTATAACATGCCATGTAATTTCATGTCATCAACATCAGCACATCCATCATGACGTGTGCAATTCTTCTATGCCGAAATTAGTGTTTTAGATGTAAGTATCAATCTATTACTAACAGTACAACCAAATTTTGATGACTCCAATAACAAACGTAAAATACAACATTTTGCAATAGAAAAAAGCCCGACCAAATATTGTATCAAAAGACTCACTGGCGTCATCAGGGGCAGACAGTGTGGTAAATGTAGTTGTTTCTACTGTACACCTGATGGAATTAGTATACAACAACCCCCTACGAAAATAATTCAGCAATCCGAAACAAACCCCATGGAATAGATACATGACAAGTACATAAGTACTTAATCACAAGCCAAAAGGCTACTGAGTTGATGGTATGATCAGGATGATCAGGAAATCAGCATGATCAGGATCAATCAACTAGCCTGGCATGTACTACGTCGCTAAAACTAAGTAATTACCACCTCAGAATTATCACCGAGTTTATCTATACCAGCGAGTTTAACAACCTGATTTCAAGGGACCCAGACAAGAGCGGGAGAGATGGAATGATAATCAGCAAGACGCTTGTAGAGAAGCCTGTACAGCTACACGGAATGCCAAGAGTGTTAATAAAATTTTGTGGTCAATCAATTTGTGATCAATTGACAATTATAAACTCGGTGATAATTATGAGGTGGTATTTATAGACGGGATGGTTTTTCATGTTAAGCCTAGATGATGTTTAAACGGATAAACCGACAACCTGCAGAATCTAATGACTCTGGTGAGCTTTATTGTGAAACCGTCCGTGACGTCCGGCCCCATGTACAGTTGCCAACACTGCCAATCGGGTTCTCACTCATACGACTGAGTGAACCGAGACACGTTGGGACACACACCTGGCCCAAAGGTTTTAGACACGTAACGTGGCAGCGTCAGCATTGCGGATTAGACGTAGAATCAATACCCAGTATTAAGTTTTCCGAGCAAACAAAACAAGGTCCGTTATCCAATCTCATAGTCCGGGGACAGAAAGTCATATCAGGCATACGAAGTGAGAGAAAACAAAAATGACAGGGAAACTCATGAACCCCCCAAAATGGCCATCAGGAATTGAAATCAGGTGTTCCGGAAAGAGTGAGCATGTCCTGCCCCACTAGTGGCACCCGTCAAGTATTCCCCAAAATTAACTTGAAACTAGATTTAGTTGCATGGCAGTCATGGATTTGGTGTGTTTATCAACCAGATCATGATGACGTTCATAGTCTTGGTAAAACATATCCTTGTCGCAGCAGTTTAAAGACTAGCTGGGTATTTCGATAAACAAAGTCCTCATATTTGCAACTAGCTCTGGAATAGCGTATAAGTTAAGAAACAAACACACCATATGCTGGTGACACAGGAATGTTGCTGCTTAGAAAAGGGAAATTGACTATTGAAAAATTGAAATCATCACGTTTGTCGTATACTCTAGTTGACAGGTTAGAAGCATTATCAACCTACAACCTCAGGTCTCGATAGTTGGAAAATGAGTCTGTAGTATCCTTAATTTCAAGTTCCTTAGGATGTATGTCATCCAAATAATCACCAAATTTGGGATTACTTATCGACAATACTTCGTCTATGTATCGGAAAGTGCAATTAAAAATACATGTTAGTTTCTTAGAACCTCCGCGTTGTAAATACTGGATAACATCTGATTCATATGAGTATTAAAACAGGTCTGTCAATAATGGTGCAAAATTTGTACCCATGGGAATATAAATAGTTTGTTGAAATAGTCGATCAACAAATTCCCCAAAATCAATATCAATCAGAAAATTAACCATATTTACCACATCTATTTCAGTATATTCGTATGGGGCATCAGAGTCGCCTTTAAAGTACATATAAAATATGATGTTATATGAAAGACCTCATTGAGCTGAGCAAAATGGTCTTTACGGTATATCAATATCTCTATCCGTTCAAAAGTTACAGCCATTTGAAACTGCCATTCCGACACTACATTACAGAAGCCACTTGAAAAGCTCTAGCAACTCATTAATATGCAAATTGGATGCTAATGAGAATTCATGACATCACGAGGGGAACAAATTTTAATTAGGATATTTCAAGCCATGATACAATGATTCTTATTGAAGGTTCTGACGATCTGACTAGTGCATATTATTATGTACCATACATAGTCAATATCCAGACAACCTGTACTGTTGCTATGGTCACTAGTCGTTCCCTATAGCCGTAGTTACCCATGGTTGCCATGGCCATTAACTGCCAATTCAGTCTATCCACAGACTTTCTGTCGATTATTTATGAAATGAATTATTATAGAGCTCAAGTTGGCACCATTTTCATGTATGCATACCCTGTTCTAAGTGGGTTTCTGGCCCTAGCAACCATGGTGGCTATGGGCCATACCAGGTCACTGGTTACCTTGACAACAACAGAAAACGTGAAAACACTGATTATTCATATTAAAATCTGTATAGGATAAGTTTTGATCAAAAATCATAACATTAAATGAATGAATAATACATATCAAAGTACCTAATTAAAACAACTTCCCCCGATGACGTCATGAATATCTCATTTGCATACTAATTAGCTAAATTGTTTTGAAAAAGCAAATTTGCCGATTTCAGTCTTTAAAGTGTTATAACTTTTGAACGGATTGTGATATTTACATGCCGTAAAAAACATTTGCTCAGATCAATGAGATCTTTCATATAAGTTCACATCATATTTTCACTATACTAGTACTTTGACAAAATAATTATATTTAACTACAATATAATGGTACCGACGTTGTCCCCTTTTAAAGAAAAATTAATTATTGATGAGTTTTTAAGCTGAGACTTCAGTTCAGTATGAGGTATAGTTGTGTACAAAGTGGAAAAATCTAATGTTTTGATAGACGTTACTTTTGAAAGTGTGTGAGTATGTAGATATTCCAATAAAGTTTTGGAATTTTTTAATATCCACATTTGGTTTATACCACTTCTAGAATAAATGGTTTCACGGTACTTTTGGAGACCCTGTTTAATTTTAGACAATATAAGAGTTAATACTTTAGAAAGGGCTTTAGTAGAACATGATGCTGAACCTGAAATATATCTTTGTTTGTGGATTTTTTGTGTAATTTTGGGATTACTCAAACCACAGCGTAGCCAGTAATGAGGCGAGTGTCTTAAGTACGAACTGCATGTAAAAAATCGCAAATCTGGAATTCTCCATTCACTTATGATGTAAATATAAAGGTAACAAGATCATGTATTTGCAAACATCCATTTGGCACCAGAATTTACCATGGCGATCTTTTGGCATCAAGGATCACTAACCGAGACTTGGTTCTCAACTAAATATGATTAAATGTCTGATAAGTGGTATAAAATGTCGTTTCGACTTATATCTCAAAAGACATCGTGAACTCAAAACATGCCCAGATGCAGGATTATTTTTTACTGCGAACACCTGGCAATGCTAGTTAAGCTCACGGGTGAGATGCGCTCGGGTGCACCAAATCCGCCTATTGTATTCCTCTCGCAGAAAGTAAAATCGTCTTTATTATGCATCTGTTATTACATGGTCACACAACGAGACGTTATGGTTTGTGACGCTGACGATACGACGCGTTGTTTGCTGATGCGTGTAATAGTCATATCGGCCCAAGTAGCGCACCTTACTCTACTAATACTACTCACCCACTGAATGTATACCACATGTTTAGTCTTCATTGAATTTAAAAGAAATAGTAACCTGCGCTACATGGTCCGTGAAACCTATATTCATCAATTGTACAAATTCTGTATAGGATAATGCACAAGGACGAGGGTCTCTCGCCAATAGTGACCGAGTGCCCGAAGGGCACGAGGCCACTATTGGCGAGAGACCCGCGTCCGCGTGCATTATCTGACTTAGTGCAGGGGTCCCTATTTGCAGAAATAGTAACCTGCTGGTAATTCTGTTCAATAGTAACCTGTCGACAACAAAGGAAACGGCCCCAACCATGCACTAAGTGATGCTATTTGTAGAACCATGTCTCGGTTCATCATCCATGGGTATACATATCGCTGTTAAAGAAGTTTCGGAAAGAATGGTTACATAGTCCTGTTGATTTTGTTACCTTTAGGTTTACATTTTAAATGAATAGAAGAGCGGCTCACTACAGTGTTTGGTACGTTACCCGCAGTCCATTCCTAACTACTGCGCTACCGGCCCTCACTCACAACTGTTTGTTTCCTTGGTCAGCACATCGTGTTTTATTGAACAAAATAACACTCATCGCATGATAAGTTGATAACTCATAGTTGTTTCAGAGCAAATATTTGATTTTCATGAATGACTTCATTGATCAGCCATGCCAATGTATGCACAAATCAACAATGATGAATAATTATTATCCATTAAGCATTGCTAACAAGAGCCACTGACACTACTCCAATATTGTGGTGTAAATGTATGAATAAATTTATAACCCAGTTTTTGATGAAATAAAAACAAACCATATTATAAAACACTTTTGGAGTAGAAACAAAGCCCGAACACTATATTCCAAAGAATAACTGATATAGTTCGTGAATGACTAACACAGCCACACAGGCTCTTGGTATTGCCGTGGTAACATTATGATGTTAGTTTGTCGACACATAGAATGCAAATTTCGTGTTCAGCTTTATGCTGGTATCTTGCAGTTGAATGTGCAACAGTTATTGTAATGACAGGTGTATTGAAACTTTAACCAATTATGCCTTTATTAATATCTGTAATTCCATGAAGAAACACAATATAATAATCACATAATTCTGACTGACTTTGCATGACTGAAGATTACGCTCTAATTGATTCAGCTGTCGACGAGATATGATCAACAATGTGAAATGTGACACCATCAAGGTTTGTCTCTTTTCCATGAAGATGAAATAGGCTGGAAGATGAAAGCGTAATTTGATCGAGGTTTGTATTAATTAGCATCAGAAGAAATACAGCAGACGACAGCTGGCAAGTTTCAACCAGAAGAGACCACAGGAGTACAACATACTTTGCAGTTGTTTCAAAGATGTGGCAATTGTACTTAGTAATATGTATAAACATGTATAAACTAGAATAAATAAATTGCCAAGACGATGCCCAGTTGATATACATGATGTGAAATCTCTGCATGCTGGTAATTTGTGTGGATTAAGAGACATGTTTGATGATGATATCTTGTTTGTATATTTCGGAATAAATGACCACCTTTCTGGATGGTGCATGGTGCACGACTCACGCGAAACGACACAAAAACTACATTTAGTATAATGTCCCCCCTAAGGGCGACATTAAAAGAGAAAATATTAAATAAAATCCATTTCATGAACGTTCAATATTAAGAATTTTAAAAAAAATTAAAAACCTACCAAAAATGATGTTTTCCAAATTTCATAATGGTCAATATATAGATGGATGCATTAAAATATTCAGATAATATATGTCAAGGCGCCAACCGGCGAGTGTCCTTCCTACACTATTCCCTCCTTCCTCAGAATGAGACCGATACTGAAGTTTAATAATATGTAGCATAGCCTAAGCTAGCATTTTTGTGTGTTTGTGGTATAATTCAATACATAATATTTTGTATAACATGACAATATATATGGTGTTTCGTCGAATCATCAACAGTGAATCTGGTGATGTACATCTGGTGATGTGATGAATATTGAATTTGTTGCACTTTCCAGTGTAATTATTCAAGTAAATACTCTACTCTGATTGCTTGAGATATACTTGCTTCGACTATGTACCCAAAACGCTATATCACCTTGCGTGTTCTGGAGGCGTATTATCATTTAAATGTAAGTTATCCAGAATGCATGTGGTCAGCATGTATTGCTTCTATTGCTTAGTCAGCAAACTTTTTGACTTGCATTTATTTCACCATTTGCAAAATATACCGTAAGCACGATACTTATTCAAATATATGATGTGAAAAATTATTTATTTCTCTGACCCTATAGAATCGAGCGTGGTTTTAAGTCAGTACCGACTCCAGGTTATGTCTTGTATAGAGATAAATTGACGTGAGTTTACTGACGCCATTTAAAGTGTCTCCACTGGGGTAATATGCCTGGATTATGAGGCTTCCTCACACAATCATGTCAGACTTGATGAATGCTTCACTTAAACGCATGCTATAAACAGACAGGATTTCTTCCCTTGTGAAAAGATAGTGTCTCTGTTGTATCCATCGAAAAGAAGGTCAATGGATACTATGGATACACGGTTCATTATTATATCGTATGAGCATATGATGTTCAGCGAATGGTTACCATGCAAGTTTAGGTCAGTTTTGTTTACACACACTGCTAGGGTTTGTAAATACGTTTTTCAGTGCTAAACTTAACAAATTATTTTCCACACTCAGGGAAATAAATAAGTACATGCTCAGTCAGGGGTATGAAAATTGAAAGAGTGATGCGTGAGATAGGTAGTGATTTGGTGAAGTTTCCTGCATTTTGGTGCACAGTATCTAATTAAAGCAGGTAATCTGAGCGATTGAAGCCTAGTTCTGGATACTAGGTAGTTTGTGCAATTGAAGACTAGTGTGATTTGGCTAAGTTCCAAAATATTGACCTACATTTTGGCCTACATACATTTTGGCCTACATTGACCTACATACAAGATCTAATTAAAGTTATGCATACTAGGTAGTAAGTGCAATTTAAGACTTATGTGATTTGGCTAATATTGACCTACATTTTGGTGCACAAGATCTAATTAAGGATTGATTGCATGTGATCGTCATGAACCTGGCAGTGACCAGCTGTCCATTCACTCATGATGTAAATATAAAGGTAACAAATTCATGAATTTACACACTTTCAACCAACGTGAAACTTTGCCTTTCTGATTGTTAGCCGTCAAGGATTACTAACCGAGACTCTGCTTCTTACTAAGCAATGTTAAATTTGTTAAATTCATCGTTTTCATATGTCATTTTCCGACCTATTTCTCAGTCTACAAAATACACTCACAACAATGCGAGCGAAAGGATTATGCTGTGCAGCAAATAGCTAGTGAGGCCAGTAAAACTCACAGGTGATATGCACTCAGGTGCACCGAGGTGTTTGGGATTATGAATGTTCAGCTCATTGTATTCATCTCACAGAAAGTATAGCCCTAGATATTCTCATTATTTTGACGACAACAAGGAATAAATATATGCAACAGCCAGTGCTTGTCAAGCAGAACACTCGAATCTTCGTTTTGGTGAAACGTATAAAATGATTCATCTAATCATCAAATTGCACAGCTTTCGTGATATCATTTATGAAACCATGTCTCGGTTCATCATCCATGAGGATTTGTGGAAAAGTGCCTCAGTGCAGTCACCGGTAAGTTACGTGCAATCACACCTTAAAGCTCTGGATCATTGTGTTTTGACATAAAAACGACAACCAACTTATTACCATGATTACGGAAGTGGTTACAATTATTTACAGTATATTAAACTATACCTATCACATGCGAGAATATGACGGTGGAATTGGATGCTGGCAACATGTATCCCGTCAATCTGTGGAATATATTAGGAGTATGTGTAACCTATTACCCAGTATGCCACTACATTTTGATGATACAAATAAAAGACCTGACACGAAACTTTTTTTCCAATAAAAACTAAGCCCGAACAAATATTTTATTCAAAGATGTGGTAATGGTAGAAGATTATTTTTTCCACGATTAATATTATTTGATTATGTCAAACCGGTCATTTATGTACATGTGCGCCCTTCATCCTGATGTTTTAGAAGACGGTATAATGACTAAAACGGATCTTACATGTTTTAGTTTTATAAGTATAAATCGACGCATGTTTTACTTTTAAAAGTATAAATCGACGCTAACTTACCAACATTACAAGCCATTTACGATTTGAGTTTAGCACATATATATACAGAACCTCTGCACATATTCAAGACTGACCATTAACATTCCATTTGTTCAGTGCAGTGCAGTAAACGCTTTGGTAATTAAGTGAAATTGTGTAAGCCAAAGTTTCTTTTATGGTGCTTGATGTGAACAATAAAAAACACAGAAATTCAACATTACCACAGAGTAAAAACGTTTCGACCGCTCGCAGTCTTGATCACGTAATGATGTTTGTCTACCTCATTGCTCAGGAATGAGGTAGCTTTCTATCGTGCTCCTCTCAGCAGAAAGATAGAGCGACTATGTGAGTGCCCACATACACTTACAAAGCCGATAAAAAGCAACTTCTGACTACAAAAACACTTACCTATCACTAAAAACTGATCCAACCAATAAATACAAGACCAAGCTCATGAAACCACTAAAGTCTTGGAGTAAAGTCGCCACCACCCCCAGACGACCGGTACTGGAAATTTCACCCTTCGGTTGACGAACCCCCAGACTATATAATATGGTATGCCAGCAGTCCACAAGTCGGATGCAGGCCTCAGACCGATATTGTCCAGCTGCGGCAGCATCACTTAAAACACGGCTAATACTTCGTCACCATCCTAGGACTACTTAAAAGAAAGATTGGTCACTGCCAGGAAAGACCAAAAACTAATGGACTGTGTACGAGATCTCTTGGTCCCCCTGGTCAAAAGTTGCTGTCCTACGATGTGTCATCACCTGGATGGATGGACCGGAAACCACAAATTACAAGGAATTGTTGTAAGTGTCACATGACGATGACACCGACCTCTCAAGATGTCCTCTCCAACACCGACATCCTCACTCGCGAGCCAGACTTGCTGAAAGAGGCGATCAACATCCGCCACACAACCCAACCACGAAACCGCGTGGATCCCAATCCCTCACCTCACCCCCGGTCAATCACAGCCTCATCCCTATGAGCGCCACCCACGGCAACAAACATCAATACGCAATTAGATGGAGACAGCTAGCTGAGCCGTGAATCGTTTCCAATTATGTTCCAAATTAAGTCAAACATAATTTAATAAAAAAATATTTTTGATGGAATCACGTACCATGTCAAGGTCTGAATCAGTGCACATTACTGACAACAAGTAACCTACAATGTAGATAATTATTTTTGTGGCCAGTGGAAATATGTTGGGATGGGAAAGTTTGTGTGATTAATAACCTCAATTTAATGAATTAAATTGCTCATTATTCTTCATATAATAAACAGAGTAAAATATCTGTAGATCAATAGTTTTAATGTTACCCATTGTTTTGGATCAAATTGTTAGTTCATGGCGTTTATTCTTGGTGTAAAACCATATTTTCCATCAGACTTTATCACTTGTATATCAGAAACAATACAAGTTGGCTATCTTTTGTAATTGTTCTGCCAACAGCAGAAATTTAGCTCAATATACAGCGCTACTGTATGCGTATGTATTACGGTAAACCATAAAAATTAGGCCAAGGGCCACAGATAGGTTACCGGACAATATATGTTTAATATTTTAGATGTTAGCCAGGTCACTGGTTAAATTCAAGGTCAAGAGAATATTCAGCATATATAATGTTAAGCATATATCATGTCCACAGTTGATTGCTAAGCTGTAATTTCAATAAACAGAGAGATTTTAGCAATTTTGTCTCGTGGTCTTGAAAATGAAGGCAAATGTCAAATTAGAGGTCATCAGAATATTTGGCGTATAACATTTCCTGTATGTCCTCCATTGATTCCCACATTTTGAGGTCAATAAGTGATATATTAGCCATTTTGTCCTGTCACCTTGAAAATCAGGTCAAAGAAAACTTGAAGAAAATAAGGTCATTGGTCAAGTCGAGGTCACGAGAATATTCAGCATATATCATTTGTAGTTTGACCACAATTGATTCCTAAGCTGTAAAGTTGATAATAAGTGAGATATTAGCCGTGATCTGATCTTGAAAATGAGGTCAAAAATCAAGTTCAAGGTCATGAGAATATTCAGCATATATCATTTCCTGTTCGCAGTTGATTCCTAAGCATACATTATCGACAGAGAACAAAATGGCTAATATCGTTGTGTGTCTTTTCTAGTCACACAAGCATACTCTTGTCCGCCCGGCTAGACGACGGACGCAACGCCATGCCAATAGGTTATCGGACCAAGGTCCGGTAACCTAAAAAGTAAAAATGTGGACGACGACGGACGACGACGGACGACGGACGCAACGCCATGCCAATAAGTTAACGGACCAAAGGTACGGTTACCTAAAAAATAAGGCAAAGCTCTCAGAGTATTTGCGTTTATTCACAAGATTAAAATGTAAACCTCATTGAAACAATCAGACATATTATTTTTGAGAGTGCTGTTATCCTTCTTTTGAGATTACTATATTTAAAACAGGTGATAGCAGGACCGGGGCCGCCCATGCCTACCTTCGTGGATCTGTTTTTACCCTAACTTAGAAGACCAGCGCTGATATTCCCTGGTAAGCTGGTTAAACTGATTAATAAACTTAGATCTGCTGTGATATTTCTTTTTTAAACATACAATTATATGATTGTGAATGTGTTACAGTTGGAGAATTCTGATCAAGCGCTACGAGAATTGTTTTGTAATTTGTTTAATGCCGAGAATAAAGTATCATTTATAGGTAAAAAAAAAAATATTATGGTTCTGGTTATTGGGGTTCCCGAAAAAGTGATGCGACGACGCGAATTATATGATTGTGAATGTGTTACAGTTGGAGAATTCTGATCAAGCGCTACGAGAATTGTTTTGTAATTTGTTTAATGCCGAGAATAAAGTATCATTTATAGGTAAAAAAAAAAATATTATGGTTCTGGTTATTGGGGTTCCCGAAAAATTGATGCGACGACGCGATTTTTTTTTATTTTCTTTTTTTTTTGCTAAAATTGGCAGCCGATGACTGATCCGGTCAAATATGGCCCTTTTGGCCAACCATTTCCCCCTAAAATGGGCTGTTGATAAGCGACCCGGTTGAATTTGCCCTGTTCGGCCAGCCATACACCAAGTTTTGCAATGTTAAAGACACTCGGGACCATTTTACTTGATCATTATCTCCCCAAAATCGGTGTACGGGTGTCAATTCACTAAAAACAAAAAAAAAGATCAGCCCTCAAAAATTGATGTGCGCGATTTTTTTTTTGGTTTTTTTTTAAAAAACCGAGTGATGCGCAGGGTTAAAACTGACGCGCGCGCCTAACCAGAACTAATACTTTGTTTTTGGCCTTATCAATCAATCATGTGCAGAATGTGTTGTGCACATCTTGACACAGACTTTTAATAAACGAAATCACTGCAGTGGTTTTAAAGTCTAACTAGAGTGTATAATTTTTATGTTTTTATACCGTGGAGATGGTTTCCCTGATCATTTTGGTTTTTACAGAACTTGAAAATCTCAACCACAACCGGAGATATTTCTATTTTCGTGAATTACTTTTTTCCAATCTATCAGCACTTTGCAGGACCTCATTAATTATTATAATTAGATATTCATGACGTCATATGAGTCAAGTACCATAATTAGCTATCTAACTCTCATTTATGCAAGGGTTATGATGTAGATAAAGATTCCTATAGAAACTGATATGTTTTGCGGTAATGCATAGTCAGTCTTATGTTATGCCATCATGTTGTCAAGGCTACACATTCAGAGCTAGCGCCCCTTAGCAACCAGTTGTTGGGTGGGTTGCTATGGACAATTGAACTGTTAGGACATGTGGAGGTGCTACTTTCTTTTAACATTTTGACAAAGGACCATAATGTAACAAAACTTGAGATCCTAATGATGTGGAATCATCAGTGGTTAGCAACAAAATCTGCATAGCAACGTGGTTGCTATGGGCCATATTCCGGCTCTGGTTGCCATGACGCCAACAAAATTTATTTCGAATTTGAACATTTTCTGCATGGAGTCATTATGTGGAACAAAAATTATTTTCATGTTCTTTAATATTATGCAGTACTGGTTTCAATGAGCTCATTATCTTTCAGTGACTCATATGACGTCAACATTGCTCATTTGCATATTTGCATATGACCCCGAAAGGTCAATAGGACATGTCATAAAACAAACCACCGTAAAATTGTGACTATTCAAGATATTTAATTTCTGTAAAACAGAAATGATCCCTAGAATTCCGTCTTTGATATTAACACCCAACTAAAAAAAGTTATTTTTTTACTCTGGTTAGGCTTTAAATACGTGATTGTTATCAACATCATGAAATCGATCAAAAAGTCAGCTACCCCTTGACATAGATATTAGTACAATGGAATACACATAATGTTCAAAGCATTACCCCAAATCAGTTATTGTGGATACATTTACAATTTTGCCAAATGCGAGATTTTGCTAGCAGTAGAGACCATAAAAGATAACCATTGCAATGTCTCATGGCTCGATAATTAAATCATAAATCTGATGCCCGGTTTATTGACGTGATGTAAAGTGTCTCCACTGGGGTAATATGCCTGGATTATGAGGCTTCCTCACACAATCATGTCAGACTTGATAAATGCTTCACTTGAACACTCGTTATAGACGGTCATCATATCTGGGGTCATTAATTTTTACACCAGCCACCTAATTATGCTTTATCTACTGTAGGTACTGGGATAGTCATAACTAGATATTTGTTTCTCGATATCAGTGCGTAAGCTATATCATTTGTTTGTACGAATCACTGGATATTAGTATTGGCTATTAACTTCATAATGCATATTAGCTACTATTTATTATCTTTCAGCAGAATATAGATAGTGTTATTCGTGACCATCAAACCAATCATAATTGTCCATTATATTCACTAGAAGAACTCAGATTCCTCACCTTGATGGCTCTCACTGGCGTGATACAATATTTATTCGTACTGACGCATGGTAGTAATACATTTATTGTATCACGAGGTATCACTAAAACTATTTATTTGGAACTGTATGGTACTCTAGGTCCACATCATGTTCGTTTTTTGTCATGCAAGTAGCCTTCTCGGAATATGCTGTACACCTCAGGTGAAAAGGTACAAAGTTCTTGAACTTCAAATTTTGTAGTGCTGGAGGTATTTTCTAGGACGCAGAGCACCATCGAAATATCCGATTGAAATGTCTGCAGTTTGAAGCGACTTTGAATTTGAATATCTTGCAATTACCGAACTGAAGTAAAAAACTGTTTGTCAAAGTCTAAAAAATCGTACTTTGTCATACTTGCACATCAACATCCCCAACAGCATCATCAGAGCCGATGCTATACTCTACAGCTGATAACTTTGATCAATTCTAAGACAATCTGATATAGTGTGTGCTTCCTTTGTATTTAATACATCTTGTGATCCTAAATAACAACAAATAAATTTCAGTTGTATCATTGTCCGGATTGTTGTATCATTGTCATTTCAGTTGTATCACTGTCCGGAATCCGTTTTGGCAGAGGATATTGGGAAACGATATTTTTCGGTTGGGAAACGATATGTTCGATTGGGAAACGCCAAGCTGCAATCGGGTATGTGTTGTTTTCCTCAATAAAGTATACAAAATAGGTGTATTCGTTAATCAGAAGAAAGACAAACATGCGCTGATGTTGTATAAAGTCTTCAGTGTCGACCAAACCTGCTATACTTGATGTAATATCGTTTTTGTGACATGAAATGCGATGAAAATCACACCGTTTTGAACAAATGAACACTGATAATTAAATATGTGTCTGATGCACAAAAAAGTAACACGAGTCAAGAGAAAGGTATATTACATGATCCCCACCGAAAAGAAACATTTTACATGGTCTCATTAATAAATATTTGCTGATTTTCTGAACCATTGATGTTTCGGTGGGTAAACGATACGTATAGAAAAGGCGCCGGTTGGTAATCCATGCTGTTTCGATTGGGAAACGGAAAGTTTTGTACATATGAAAAACGAGATCACTGGTTATACACAAGCAATACTGTGTGGTCTTTAGGGACAGGTTACCTCGAGTGAATTATTAAATATATGACTGTATGCACAACATTTTGGGTGTGAAATAAGGTGAATCATGTGCCCGGCTAGACATAGTAGAAAATTTCGAGAATTTTGTTTCAAAACATGCTAATTTGGGTCCTTGACATTGTGTATAAAGATAGAGTGCCTTGACGATCGATAGGCCCAATATTCAGGCTCAAAAAGGCCCAAAATTCAGTTTTTAGCTGTGTTCTCAAAAACTGTTCGATCAGATCTGAGATATTTGTTTAAAAAGATTCCTCTTGTGTACCTTTCTGAACTGTATAAGTTTCGTTGCCCTTGAATCGCCGGTCTGCATGTGGCGGCCATTCTGGATTTTCGACAGGTTGGTGAAAGAAAACTTTTTCGTCCCAAATCAAGTCACTATGATATTTCCCCAGTTTGAAAACTTTTTTGGATTTCACGAAATTTTTCCTTCACAATGGGAGCTATACTGTATGGAGTAAACTCCTAGAACACTTTAATATGGAGCGTAAATATTGGCACAATCAAATAGGAATTCATATATTGTGGTTTCGGTGGTGATCTTAAATTTGACCTTCAATGACCATGAAAGGTCAAAACGCCCTTTTTTGTCAGAAAAATGGTCAATTTTGGACTTTGGAGGCCATTTTCTCAAAAACTGTTCAGACGGTTTCACAATATCGTTTGAAAAGATCACCCCCTATGTACCTTTGAGACATGTCTGAGTTTTTTCGCCCTTGAATCACTCAAAGTGGGCCATTTCGGCCCAAACTTGGCCCAAATGGGTTCCCATGTTAAATCCTCTTATGCTTTATAATGGAACATATTATTCTTGATATCTCACTCAATATTGAGATTACAGATTAGGAATCAATTATGGACATAAATGAAATGATATAAATGAATATTCTCATAACCTTGAATTTCACATTCGACCTAATTTTCAAGGTCACAGGACAAAATGGCTAATATCTCGCTCCTTATCGACTTTATAGCTTGGGAATCAATTCTGGACATATACGTCAAATTTCCTGATGACCTAGAATTTGGCCTCGATCTCATTTTCAAGGTCAGAGCACAAAATGGCCCATATATCGCTTATTATCGACTTTATAGCTGAGGAATCAATTGTGGAGTTTTCGTGACCTTTAATCTTCTTTTCAAGGTCAGACAACAAAGTGGCTAATATCTCGCTTATTATCAACTTTACAGCTTAGGAATCAATTGTGGACATATAGGAAATGATATATGCCGAATATTCTCACAAGCTTGAAGTTGACCTTTGACCTTATTTTCAAGGTCAGAGCACGAAATGGCTGATATCTCGCTCATTATCGACTTTCCAACTTAAGAATCAATTGTAAACATATAGAAAACAATGTTCCCCTTCGGCAGACATTGTTGAAAAATTACCATTGCAGACTTTGAGGCCTTAACATTGTACATTTCTCCGGTAATATTTCTTAGCCTTTGGGCTAATTTTTCCCTGTTTCCTCGTCCACAGCGGGTCTCAGTATTGACAAGTTTTTTTTCTTGGTGTTTGTCAAATGAGTGCTTCACAATGTGGTTAGAGTTCTCAAACTTGGAATGACAGTTATAACACCTAGCGTTGAAGCCACGAGACGCCATCTGTTGGAAGAAATAATAAGCATGAATGAATATTAGCCAAATACGAGCCTTAACGGGCCATAAGTTTCCAATAAAATATTGTTTACTAATCGAGACACCTATATCAGAACTGTTGTCCAATCGGAACAGTATCATTTACCCACCGAAACATCAATGGTTCAGAAAATCAGCAAACATTTATTAATGAGACGATGTAAAAATTTTCTTTTCGGTGGGGATGATGTAATACACCTTTCTCTGGACTCGTGTTACTTTTTGTGTGCATCAGACACATATTTAATCATCAGTGTTCATTTGTTCAAAACGGTGTGATTCTCATCCCGTTCCATGTCACAAAAACGATATTACATCAAGTATAGCAGGTTTGGTCGACACTGAAGACTTTATACAACATCAGCGCATGTTTGTTTTTCTTCTGATTAACGATTACACCTATTTTTTCATACTTTATTGAGGAAAACAACACATACCATCCTTCCTTCCTTCCTCCGCATCGAACATATCGCTTGCCAACCGAAAAATATCGTTTCCCAATATCCTCTGCCGAAACGGATTCCGGACAGTGTGTATGACATGGTTTTGCTGAACTACACTGATGCCTGTCGGACAAAAAACGATTATTTTTGGAATAACAAAATGAAACTTACCAATCGGTGTGCAGTATTTTTTTGCACACAACATCCTTGTTTACACTGTGATATATAGGTCATCTTTGGTAGTGCATGTTTCCAGCTTCAAAAATGATTAGGTAGACATTACGTCTACATCAAATGATAAACAGTATCAGGTGGAATACAGAGTAGTTTATGTAGTATTCCAACGAAGTAGCTTCTTAGCCACACTAAAATATTTGTTTATTTTGCAAAGTTACCTAAACTTCGATATAATACAAGAATAAAGGCATGTACAATAGGAGGTTCAACACAAGACGACATAGACGACAGTCTAGTCGGACATTAGCCAGTCGTAATCTTATACATGGCGATGGAGGCCAAGACACATGATGCTAATCCCTGTCGACACTATAGATCTCTGTGTTGACATGGGTCGCCTATTGCAGTTATACAGCAGTATTACGGTAGTTCAACACGCCATAAATGCCATGCTTGATGGACGAAGAAGAACGATGCTCTTGTGACGTGGGTATGGCTGTGAAGGTGTCTACTGTGCTACGATCTGGAGGAAGCCAAGAACAATGGTTGTTAGTTAGTGTCCGTCGTGGTATCGTCGTAGTTTCGTCTTACTGTCGTAAGGTTATTTTCTTTTTCGGAATAAGGTAGGTTTAAGATGATGAAACCCTGCCGATTGTTGGCAGTACTTTTCACGACTTTAGTACCGCATTAAGATATGGACATTTGTCATAAAAGCCCTGGTAATCCGAAGTGCCTTGTTGTTGTTGAAGTTGTTGTTGAACAGACGAGACATTTTATTGTTTTTAAAAAAATACAATCTTTCACCTGAAATGTCTGGATCATTCCGTTGGTACATCCGTTCTCAATATCAGGAACGTAATCTTTTGAATACATCGACTTTTTACACAGTCGACCTGTCAGTGTCTATGAGCCGAGAATTACTTTTCGAATTTAGCGCCCAGATTCGTCACAAGATGCCCGAATATCTGTGACACATTTATGAAATGCGCCATTTTCAAAATATCACGTGGATTTCGACAAGACTTAGGTCTGAAATATCAGCTATTATTTGAATGATAGACAAAGTATAGTTGACTTACTTGGGTTTGCTACATCGTATACTCCATAACGAGATATCCACAGGTGTGTGACAAGGCGTTTTTCCCGTTAAAATTGAGTCTGAATGTTGGCTATTTCCAACGTCAATTAGCGTGTCCAGCGTTTTCTGCATAATCGGATTTGTATCTGTCACCATGTTGAATGGACATCTTAGAAATTTATTAAAAATTACATGTTCAAGATATTTCTCTTTGAAGACTGGTAACGCGTACCTTTATATCTATTCTGCAAAATGTATATCTTGAAATTTTGATAAAAGGTGGGATAACAATATAAAAATTATTAGACTGTGGGTGGGGTCTTAAAACATCGCGTTTCTGGTTCCCGCTCTTGGCGCCAAAACCACATGCGGGTGGTCAGTGAAATATATTTTTTTACATCAAGCGCTCGGGGTTATGGGAAATTTGTTGATGCCATATGAAACAGTGAAAACAGAGGAATCACATGATATATTTGTTTTGGTGAAATTCGGGAAATTCCGTAGGGGTTTCGACAGTTGGAAAGTGGACAAATTTCGTGGTGATTATTCATGTTGTTGCACTCGATGGAAGTGTCTGGAAGTCGCACAATGAATTCAATAGGACATTATAATTAACAGGTAGCTATCTGTTTGTAACTAAACTGCATCACAGAGGAGCGCAAGTGATTATACTGGAGGCACCCCGCGTGGCTTTTGGGAGAAAAATGCGCCCGTCGCCAAATGGGCGATAATGGGGGAATTTGGGGGCAATGCTGCCATAGATGTTGCTGCCGATTCGTGATCACTGGCGATAACCACCAACCGGCGTCGTGTTGTATTTCAGCAGCTAGGTCTAGTCAGACTTACTACCTGTATAATTTTTTTGTCTGCTGTTATTTCTGTGTGACAAAGGTCAAGATATTTGGATATTGACATGGAAAATCTCTTTATGATCTTTATGATATAGATCTATCTGGCCAGAGCCTATATAGTTATTCCTAATTGTAATGATGTATGTACTGTGTACAACAAAGGAAAAAACTGTGTGACATTTCATATGTAATGTAAATCTGCAAATCTGAACAGATTACAATTATTTCTCGAGAGACATGACTTATGATAAGATTGCGACACCAATCGATTTTGGCTGCCATAGCAAGCACATTGGCTGATTGGCGACACATTTCTTCTCAAAGTGTCCTGTTTAGCATGGTCTGTGAACGCTCTACGGGTGAGAGTTTTTGATGAATGATGTTGAAATCGCACAGGTATGATGAGAATGATAGTCTCACGACACATATTGTTTTTCCCGGAAAATTAAATAAATATTAATTAGGTAACAGGTTAACTTAATACGACCATTAAAATACCCATTAAAATATGAGTGTGATCACTCCAATAATCTGTACTATGAAAGCAAATAACACTGCATTCTTGTTCAGAGTAGAGAACTGATGTTTTTGGGGGCAAAAACAGAACAACAATAGCGAGTAAGTTAACATTAGATTTACTAGTTAAGTCTATTATTGACCACAATAAAAAATAGTCAAGACAAGGAACATCTATTATTGGGCTCTACAAGGTATATGTTTGGGCCAGTAAAGATTTCATGGCTGTAACTGAATAAGTTAACATTAGTTTTACTAGTTAAGTGTATTACCGGTATCATGATTATTGACCACAATCAAAATAGTTAAGACAAGAAACATTTATTATTGGGCTCAACAAGGTAAACGGTTTGTTCGGAGGAGATTTCATGACTGTAACCGAATAAGTTAACATTACTTTTACCACTAAGGTCCAGATTTTTTGTTACTGATATCGATAAAACACACTGGCCTGGTAGTGATGATATTTTGTCTGAATTAACATATTTTGGGCAACAGAGATGACAACAGACAAGATTTAAAAAAACTGAACTTTCAAATTGCTCTCAAATTGTCAATAAGGCACGTAAGTCACGCGAACGAGAATTTGTGACTGGTGCGAGACTTCGTGCGGCTGGTCTTATCCTATTCTCGCTCACTTTGTTTACATCGTTGTCAGCGCATTAGTCTCTGTCCTGTCGCCTCTGAATTTCTTGAACCACTCATAATTATGTTCGGGTAGTTGATTAATTGACATTGTATTTTGTGAATATGACATTTTCTTTACAATACTGGGTGCATTATACCCATGACTACGTGAAATTGCAACGGAAACCTGAGGCGGCCGTGGCGAGTGGGCGTGTCCTGAGTTTTGTTTAAGACATGGAGTTTAAGGTTGTACAAGCAAACGTACAGGCGTCGATGAAAGACAAAAGCTATAAAATTCAGGTAATATATTCATTCCACAGACACTTCTGCCACCACTTATGAACCAGTGATCAATTATTTGTATTTGAATTTGTGTATGGGGGTGTGCGTGAGCCCTGGGGTTGGAGGAGTGGGTGGGGGCGGGTTGGCTGGTGAAAGAATTTCAATCTTCATGGCATGATTGTTGATTATTAACATAATCTGATCCATTGGAATATAGGCCTATATAGATACCCTGTAAGTTTACAAGACAAAATTCATAAGACAGTGTAACGTATGTGTTCTAGGTTGTGCTAAATGACTCCTATGGCCTATCAACAAGTTCCTGCGGATATCCATTAACAAACACGAGATGTCATCGTGTGGCTGCTGCGCTTCTTCATGGGTGATGAATTGGTATGAATTTGTTGTTTACATTTAGTGTTGGTATACGAAGAAATAGGTTATGGATAAACATGTTTTGAAAACTATTTCAGATACAGGCACGTCACAAAAACTGACGTGAAGTGCTCCTGGATCAAGCATCCAAAATCTGCCAAGCCGAAACAAGTTGAGACTATTGAGGCAATGTACCCAAGCAAGGAACCCTCCTACCGGTAAATATTGACATCTTCCTGAGATGAGGTATATATTTTATTTATGCTCACTAATATAGCCTAAAATATGGTATGTTATATTCAGATTATACTCTTGCACAAATCTGATTCATAGTAAGTTGAGCATAATTAAACAACAAAAGTATAAACAAACTTGTAGAGCTTTGAGCCGGCCTGTGTGTCAAGATGACAGATATTTCATGTTTGAAGAACTGAGTTAATTAGGACGATATATACAGGTCACAAGTCTAAACATGTTCCCCGAACATGTTGTTATGTTCTTTGTTTTTATTGTTACTAATTTGGTTCCGTGTATTCTCTTAGATCGCACTTGAAGGGAGGTAGTACTAGTTACTGGGTTGTGATGGAATATGGAACCATGTAGGCTTGATACATGAACTTTTTGCATTCACTCTGACTCAAATATATCCTTGTAATGTCATCATTCCCATTGTGAGGTGCCTGCCTCTGTGATAGTTGTTCAACATATAATGTTAGGAATTTGTTTTGGTTGAATTAGTGCCACTAGCAGGTATTTACGATGAATACAATCAGAAACCTCTCTCATGGGTTCCTACGGAGCTCATAAGGGGACATAGCATGGAATTCTGAGATACATGTAAGATTTTGTTCCCTCAAAATAGATTTCGTTCCCACGAAATAGATTTCGTTCCCTCGACTTAACATTTCGTTTTTTCGAAATAACTTTTCATTGTTTTGATATAAATTACATTTGATTATCTCGAAATAACATTCGTTCACTCGAAATAGTATTAGAATGAAATCTGTTTCATTATTTGATTAAAATTTATTTCGAGGGATCGAAATGTTAATTCGAGAGAACGAAATCTATTTCGAGGGAACGAAATGAGTATCTCAGAATAACCAACATATTCCTTTAGGGGCTTCGTAGGTTTTTGATACAATGTCATGTACGTTTGTTTACCGTTAATAAAATTTCAACTATTTATTCTGGCATTGCACTGCTATCAAATGCAATGTTGATATAAAAAAAAATGCAATTGCTCTTTTCAACAAGTTTCAACCATCCATTGGATACTCTCTCCGGAACCAGACCAGAAGATGTGTCCTATAATGTCTGTCGGGGAAGTTATGACATCAAGGGAGTGACTGACTGCAGAATCACCAAGATTGTGGCTAAAGACTAAGCTTCAGTTGTCTGATCAACAAATTGGACAGGTATTGTGACAATGGTCTTTTCTGAATAATTGGAATGTAATCCCATGAGATTGAAATAGTATTGATTATTGTTATTGAAACGCATTTGTAATAGTATTATACAAAAACATTATCGGTCAATATACTTTCATGTGTAGATAGCTCATCACACCATTGGACAGCGGAACAATCCCTTGTGGAGTGTTCTGCGAAAACTAAGGATAACGGCCTCCAATTTTGAGATTGTTCTCCAAGCGATAGCCAAGGGAAGGTGAGTACCTTGAAAAAGTACTGCTTGTACTGTCACTGTATGAAAGATGTAAAATATCTGTAAATGTGGTAGTTAATATTTACGATCACAGTTCATGGTGATAATTTTCCAGAATCTTGAAGTCCTGCATGAAGCGGTTGTTTTCTACCTATAATCTTGACAAAGTGTCCCTATATTTTGGGGGATAAACCATGAGGCAGAGGCTCTGCAAACGTATAGGTCGTTCGGCGCAGTTTTTGGGCCATTTTTTTTTGAAGGGGGGGGGGCTGAGTTTCCCTGTCTTTTTTGTTTTCTCTCACTTCGTATGCCTATGATATGTCTTTCTGTCCCCGAACTATGAGATTGGATAACGGACCCTGTTTTGTTTGCTCAGAATACTTAATACTGGGTATTGATTACACGTCTATTGTACAAGAAACATGTACATGCAGATTTGAATGACCACAAACACTATCGATGAGATAGGTCATGTTTGGCAAATTAACACTGAGTACTTTATTGTATATTTGCTTGAAGGACTCTGGCTGCACCAGTCGGGAGTGATCGGTGCCTCGCCTGATGGAGTTGTTGTGGACCCACCACAGGTAGTGCCACATTACCAAACAGTAGATGCAAGATGCTACAAGCCACAAATGCTGGAGATCAAGTGTCCGTACGCTGCCAGGGACTGTACAGTCTCAGATGCAACAAGGAAGATTTCTACTTGTGTGTGTACCAAAGTATTTTACTCTACTAGTATGAGTTCAATGGCATGTTCAGACACCACAATGTTTCCATCGTTTTTTAATTGTTTTACGAATTTTTTTGCTAAAACTTTACAGTCGGTCGGTAGGGGCGAAAAAAAATAAATTTAGCTGAAATATGTGGTCGGTCGGGTACAAAAATACAAACCAATTTTGGACAATAAATTCAATACTCTACATGCTCAAAAGCTCGTATTTCCAGCCTGATGTGTCCCTTGTGCAATATTACTAAATTTTCCTGTCATTTTGCAGTGGGATACCACCATGATATGTTATTATACATATAAGGAAACACATGAAATGGTCGCAATCATTTTATATTGCTTCAAAAATATCACTCAACATTATGTTTGATGTAAGTGACTTCTGAAAACAACAATGGCATGGAATGAACATCTTATGATATTCTGAGGCATATAAAACACATAAAAGTGCTAAAAACTAATTTTTATCACCCCCTCCCCCCTACTACATAACTTAATTACTACATAAGTTTTGTGACAAAGTTCGACAGTGTGATTAAGAGAGCTCTGCTGATGTATTGCATCTTTTTAGGCTCCATCAACGTACGATTGCTGATGACATGAAATTCGTTCCATACAACAGTTCTCAGCCACAGACAATCTTGATGCAACACATTTTTTTATTATCCCGAGTCTGCGGGATAACAATAATAAAATGATGAACTTCTAAATTTATTTCTTAGCGGTCAATTTTGAGTAGAGCCGGCGGGTTAGTAAAACAATTGAAGTATGGCCTAATATATGTACCGTATATTTTATGTCTCTCATCATAATGTTTTTTCCCTTGCTTATGTCATAATGTTTATTATTATACATCTGTATCAGTCTCTCATCATAATTTTTTTTCTTCTCTTGCTTATGTCATAATGTTTATTATTATACATCTGTATCATTCTTCATTTTATAACACTTATGAATTTACAATAATGCTTTCGATTTTACTTTTTAAAGTGCTTTCAATTTGCGTGGCAAACATGCGTGCATGTTCACAGAGTAGGATTAAAAATTTTTGTTTGTATACATTAATTGAGAATGATGTGATTTCATAATTTGGGTTTCAGAGGAACGCGATGGACAACTTTCATTGAAGACGTCACATGCTTATTACCATCAAGTGCAAGGCCAGCTGTACATCACAAAAGAACAGTGTGTGGATTTTGTGGTTTGGACCCCGTGTGACTGTCAGGTTTTCAGGCTAGTCCGGGACCCAACATGGGCCGAGAACTTCGATAAACTTGTTGACTTTTAATTCACAAAATATTTGGATTTACTTGACATGTAAATGGTTTGTATTTGACCATGATGAATAACATAATTCAAGCCTTATCATTTGGTTATTTGCATATTATGATATTATTACAGATATTTCCCGATAGATTTACTTGATTGTTAGCTGTGGTTAGATTACAATGACCTGTATATTGTTAGATTTATGTTACCTCAACAATCCATGTTCATGGCTTGTTCACAAACATGATGTTCATAATCATTTGTTATTTCATATTTATTTATTTATGTATATCGTTTACCCCCAAAATAATTCTTTGTGTGTTTAGTGCAAATATTAGTACTCTTATGTGGACGTCATTCGGCCTAAGTCACATTTGTACATATATAGAAGTGACATACATCTGTATTTATATCATTATTATTAATTGTGATGTCAGTTTCATATTGGTGTAATGATTGTTAGTATTGTAATGTTTATTTTTTGTTTAAGTTCTGAAATCAAATTGTCACGAAATATAATAAATGAGCTATATTGTAAATGATAATATCCCATTGGAATCATTAGAATGCCTGAAAGTTTTTTTGGCTCTTTGACGATGTAAGTAGTCCTTCCACATGTTTTGGAGCTTTAGGAATATTTCTTGCAAACTGTGAAATATTTTATCTCATATATAAACCGTTACTATAACGAAAGCAGTAAACAATTTTCTACGAATGTCTTCGAATAAACAAATTAATGAACGAGTAGGTACATTTTTATTCAAGTTAATACTGAGTCATGTCAAATTTACATTTTCTTGAAATACTACATGTATTGAACACAAATTGCCAATGCAGCGCATTGAAGCTTCTCCTGCCAGAAGATGAATATTATTTACTGTTATATACTTGTACAGATTGAACTTGTAACAACACTTGTCTGCAAGAATCAGATCGCCAGCTTGGAAAAGATCCAGAAGCTTACAGTGTTCGACGATTGCCACATCGGACACGGATCCAGGATAGAGAGCACTTGCGTAAACCATAGCAGCATTTGGTGCAACACATGTGACAGACTTGACTGTGTGCCTGTTTTTGTAGTTGCTATAGGAGCGGGCTTGTTTGTCGAGATGACTCGGAATATCCTGCGTAATTTCTGTCCCGTCAATGACGCCGCGTGCAGATACGAATTCACTTGGGGAGAAGACGTCCCTGAGCCATGATGCCCTCACATAGTAACTCGTGTAGAGCATGCACGAAAGTATGCACTATGTTGCTAACGGCTGCTCTGCTTATTCCAAAGCGCTGTGCGAGGTCCAGGTCTTCCAAGTTGAGCTTACTCTTCATCATTGTGAGACGCAACTGGTCACTGAGTGAGAGACTTCCCACCTTCCAGCCAGCGTAGCACGAGATGTCAAACCTCGACAGTGTCTTGACAAGAATATCGAACACATCGCTGGCCAGGGATGTAAACAGCAACATCTGAAATATATCAGAAAATGTTGATGATGAAGAACTTAAACACAACATTGAAACTCTAAACACAACATTTGAACTTATATTTTGTCTATAAATTTACCCTGGGTAGTTATTCCATCGATTTAATTTTAAGAAAAAAAACAGGCCAGGTTCACCAAGTGCTGTAAAGTAACTGTAAGTATGGTTATACATGTAGTAACCTTCTCATCATCATCGCGTATAGCGTATATTGTCCAGTGACATGACAGGAGTCCGGGCTCTCAGGGATGACAGCTGCTGGGTGAGGTCATCAATGATGGATTTCATTTTCTGGATTTTCGCTCTGTGTTTATGAAGACGATCCATTCATACTCCAGTCGCACACTGGAAGGTGTAAGTGTGGTCGACTTGAGGTGTAGCTTGTGGTGGCCCTTCTGGCGGTGAGTCTGCACTAGTGGTACACTCCGGCGGTTGGTTCTCTACATCATCATGTTTTTTTGTTGGCTTGTTTCCTTTTGCAAGATCTGTCGTGAAAAAAATTTGGAAAAATCAATGACAAATTTTCATATACTAGTTAATATATATTTCGTAAACTGCGTATTAAATTGAATGAGAATAATTTTTTTTTCTAAATTCTAGTAGATCTAAACTGAAAAATATGGGTTGGGGAAATTAGCTTTTAGGTTTTGGTTCAGCATCAGGGAAGTCGAATCGCTTCGTCCGATTCCATTCAAACATTGTTGGGCCACTCTCCTTTTTACCATCCTGAAAAATGACAGCTACACAACCGATAGCTATCTTTGACTGCCCGATCTTTCCTTCTGAAATTGGCAGTGGTAAACTTATATATTAGTGTGTGTCTTCTGTACTTTTGAACGGTTTACATGTAAAATAAAGTGGACTTTCAATCACTTGTTATAACATTTACATGCCTACATACATGGCAGGTCCAGAAATTTCGTTATCACCATTAGTGAGTCGCTGGGTATGCAACCATATATACAACAGTGTGCAAGGTATGATAGGGGGGCCCATACACTGTGAGACTGACGTCAAGTTTTGCGTGACCGACTGGGCGGCGGTTCGATTCGCAAAAAAATCTACAATTCTTCCTCGAAATAACCTGCACAGATTCTCCCACTTTTTCTTGTACTCTTTGGGGAAACGAAAAAACTTACACCGCCCGTAAGCATCGTGACACTAACACCCGAAGGCGAAACAAAACGGCATCTTCTGCAGAGCTGTCAAAAGTGCAGCGTCACTGAGCGGAAATACAATGAGACCACACGCCAGTACTCGCTAGGTGGCTACAAACGAGACTTACGTTCCCTGTTTCTGGCCTACAGAGGTCATTCAAGGACCAATGTGTTTATAGAAATACACTTTAAATTAACCAAGAGCACCTGCAATTTAGAAGAATAAAAATAAAAATACCTCCGGACACGCTACCTGTAATGGTCATTTGGGGGAAAATGTTTGGTTGTCAATAAATGTCTGAACTTCAAAAATCATTTGTGACGCAATGGACTTGAATTTCCAAAAATGATTTCTTTACTCATACACTAGCATATGTGGCAATGCTCAGAAAAATACCTAAAACATTTGCAATTGACTTCTTCCATAAGAACGGATGTCCCGAAATTTTGGTAGTCAATTTCACTAATTTTAACAAAAGATTCATAATAACTGCACTGAAAATGCTTTAAATTAGTTATTAACATGATACTGTAACATTTATGTACAATATATAACAATTTCTTGAAGAAAAAACATTTCCTAAAATATTCAGTGCGCATCACTGACAAAATATGGCGATGGTAACAACCCCTCAAATAATCAGAAGCACACCTGCGTCGTTTGTGTTATAATTAATGTAGTTTTCGCAGATGTCAATGATCGACAATAATTGGGGAGCAAGTTCAACATACTCCATTGGTTTATTCTCAATAGAATCTCTATTTGGAAGAATTTGACATAATTTTGTTAAACATGTGTTAGTTTATATATCCTAAATGTAGCACATTTAAACATATATATTTGATTACATGGTGAATATGATATTATGATTTATCGAAAAAAATACATATACAGGTGTAATGATTCCCACGACACGACGCGACACGAGCCCGTAGTTTCAACAGAAGAGATCGGTAGAAGTAGCACAGACTTTATTCTTCAATCACAGGTCACAAGAATATTGCTCACTTCTCGGGTACATATCTTCTCATCTCCGTGAAACTAAGTACAAGAAAACATAGATACAATTTAGCATACAAAATTAGCATTGTACATTCCCTTATTATCGCTCAACTCAATTTGTCGGCAATTGCAGAAGAAATGTGTTTATAATACCCGACAAGACTTATATCTACTCATATTTCAGCATATATTGACACAAAATATTCAATTATTAAACATATTTTACCTCTTTTGGCGGGCTAACAACGAATACACAACACACTCTTTCGTACAAGTTTTCCACCTCAAAACTTGCCGGATCCATTCGTACCCAAAATTCGATTGTGTCATAACGCCACCAATACAAAAAAGAATTCGATTATCACCAGAATAAATCCTATATAAACCAAGTATCATAACGCACTGTTTCATCCCGGCCCCTTAAATGTATTGAACCTCATACATTTACAATTAATTCTTACAATATCAAGATCTACATCATCGTGACCATGAGTCTGTACTCTCTAGATGCACCAGTTTGTGGATAGGTCGCACCTTCGTACCTCCAGCGACTCTAACCTTGACTGTACGGACATGTCCTCGCCTATCCGGAAACGTCTCAATGACACGACCCAAGGGCCACTGACCTCTCGTGGTGTTCTCGTCGACCACTAGGACCAAATTGTCAACTTCAAAGTTTCTCTTCGATTTAGACCACTTTTGACGTTCCTGAAGTGTCGGCAAATACTGTTTTATCCAGCGCTTCCAAAAGATATTTGCCAAGTACTGAGCTTGACGCCACCACCTCCTGTGGTAATTGTCATTCGGGTTGAAAACTCCGAGTGGCAGACAAGAGTTCGGCCTCAACAACAAGAGGGTATTCGGGGTCAGTGGTGGATCATCAGCCGGATCTTCCCCCAAACTTGTTATCGGACGATCGTTCATGATCTTCTCAGCCTCAACCATGAATGTGTGCAAAGCTTCATCAGAGAGAGTTTGTTCACACAGCAGAGCCTTCAAGGTCCTCCTCGTACTTCTAATTAAACGCTCCCACACGACACCCATGTGGCTCGCACTAGGGGGATTAAACTTCCACTCAATTTCCTGTTGAGACATCACCGAGTTCAAGTGTTGTTGATTCCATTCTGACAAGTGCTCTCTGAGCTCACGATCACCAGCTCGAAAGTTTGTTCCGTTATCGCTAAACACAATAGCTGGGCGTCCTCGTCTGCTGATAAATCTTTGAAAAGCGCATAGGAATGAATCAAGTTCAAGAGAATGCGACACTTCAATGTGCACTGCCCTGGTGTTGAAGCACGTGAATAGACAGCCATAGCGCTTGTCACTACCTCGTCCGCGTCGTACTAAAAACGGTCCAAAGTAATCAACTCCTGTGAAGTTGAATGGTGGCTTGCAGGGAGTAAGTCGTTCTATTGGCAACGGTGCCATCAGTTGTTGTCCTCTGAGAGCATTCACTCTCTTGCAGTGAACACATGTTGCAAGCACACGGCGGACTGCTGATCGTCCTCGGATGATCCAAAATCGCTCCCGTACCAACATCAAAACTTGAGCTGGCCCTTGATGTCCACAAATTCTATGGTAATGACGGATTACCATATCTGTGACACAGTCTCTGTTTGGAAGAATTATCGGATGTCTCAACTCATAACTCACTGGGGCCCGATCTATCCTTCCACCAACCTTTATCAAACCATCTTCTTTCACAGGGTTCAAGGAACGGTAGTTTTTCAATTTCGTCTCCATTTCGTCTCTGTGTTGCACATATTTGATGATGTCATCTGATGCCTCTCTCAGCTCCTCTACTGTCATGAGAAATTGAACTCTTGACATATCGATATCTTTCTCAAGAAAACGCTTTTTACAGTAAAGCTTGAAATGTCTCATCCACACGACCGCTCTCTGTAGCTTGATCCAGTCAGAGTAATGCTTGAGAAGCTTCTCAAAAGCGGGCACGTCATCAGTTGTCCTCTGATCAGTAACTTGTGCGGCATTGGCTTTGCACTCAGACTTGACTTCAGTATCACCCTCAAGCAGGTCAGAACTAGTTCCTGGTTCCACTGGCCACTCAGACTCTCTTTGCCGCAAAAATTCCGGCCCCTCTAACCAGGAGTGACATGTCACCATCACCATCTCTTGAGCTCTCAGACCTCTTGATGCATGATCTGCAGGGTTGAGTTCAGACCTCACATGTCGCCACTGTTCAGGTTCCGTATTCTCTCGGATCATAGCTACACGATTAGCTACAAAAGTCTGAAATCGTCGGGTGTTGTTCCGTATATACTGAAGAACGATCATACTATCACACCAGAATACTGAGGAACCTAGCGTCAAGCCCATCTCCCGTCGCAGCAAGATGTCTAATTTCACAGCAACGACAGCAGCCGCAAGTTCCAGTCTTGGTACTGTCATTGTTCTCATTGGTGCCAGTTTTGTCTTGCCCATCATAAAACAGCAGTGGATGTCTCCGGCTAGGCTCACAACTCTCAAGTAGGACACTGCTCTGAGAGCCTGCTCTGATGCATCGCAGAAGTGATGCAGCTCTGCTACCATCATTGTGCCAAACTGTGGGGGAACTAGGCATCTATTCAGTCGCAATTCCTGTAAATTTGGGAGATCCTCAAGCCACAACGTCCATTTCTGTTCGTTGTGTGTCTCAATTTGGTCATCCCATCCCTTTTCTGATTTTCGGCACTCATCTTGGAAGACAAGCTTAGCCAGCAACACAAAAGGTCCAACAATCCCGAGCGGATCATACACCGAGCTCATAATGCTCAGAACCCCTCTACGAGTACATATGGCTTCCTTCTTCTTGATGTGGATTCTGAATTGGTCATTCTCTGTGTCCCAGTGAACACCCAGAGCTCGCTCGACTGGCAATTCAGCTCCAAGTTCCAGTGATTTGAACTGTTTGCCTTGTTCTTCTGCAGGTATTGAGCTGACAACTTCGCGACTGTTCGATATCCATTTCGTCAGCCGGAACCCACCTCTCGATAGCAGATCACACAACTCTGTGATCACACGGAGTGCAGTTTCATCATCACATACCGAGAATAAGCAGTCATCAACATAAAAATTGTTGAACACAATTTTCGTTACATCAGAAGGGAAACTTTGTTCGTTGTCAGTTGCTGTACGTCTCAAGGCATAGTTCGAAGCACTCGGGCTCCAGACGCCACCGAAAAGATGACAGGTCATTCGATTCCTACAAAGGAACCGTAAAGCATCTCTGTGGTTCTTCTGAACTCGTACCTGGTGGAACATAGCCTCGATGTCCCCAATAGCAGCAACAGGACCTTCTCTGAACCTCAGCAATACCCCTATTAGCTTGTTTGTCAGGTCTGGTCCCTGCGACACCTGCTTGTTCAAGGATACCCCATTGCAGTCTGCAGCACAGTCGAAGACAATACGAAGTTTCTCGGGTTTATTCGCATTGTGTACATTATGATGGGGAAGATACCACAAGACAGGCCCTGGTGGATCGTCACTTGGAACCTCCTCTGCATAACCTTTACGCAGTAAGTCATCTATCCCCGCCTTGTATCTTGCCTTCAGTGCTTCATCTCGACTGAGACGTCTGCCCAAACTCTGTAGGCGCTTCTCAGCCACCTCGCGACTATTGTTGCTTGCCCTCGCTGATTCCGCCATATCTGAAAATGGAATTGACATCTCGTAATGTCCATCTACAGTGAGGTTTGCTGTCTCATTCCATTCTTGAATCACCTTCTTGTCCTCGACTGACATCACAGTACCATCACCAGGAACATCATCCAGCTTCCAGAACCGTTCAACCTGAGACTGCAGATAGACTTCTGGATTCTGACGCGCATCAACAAAAGCACAAACAGTTGAAATATCTGACAGGATATCACCTTGATCAACAGGGCCATTTACAGTCCACCCAAGCACTGTTCTCACAGCATATGGCTCGTTGTCTCTTCCACGCTTGACTTCCAAGGGCATCAGTGCCAATGGATTATCTTGGCCGATCAGTAATTTTACATCTATATCTCTCGGCATCAACAATCCTCGAAGGTGAGACCATTTCTCAATGTCAACGTCTCCGACCCCACATGCATTCAAATTCGGAAACTTGTCCAGCGCCAAAACACCACTCAGCAAGATGTGCTTTCCTGTCAGTTTACTGGCTACTTCGAGATTAACTTCGCTCGCATGCATTGATTTCCCTTCGTTCAGTGTCTCCAGAGTAAGTTCAGTAGGCTTCCTATCAAGATCTAATTGGTCGACCAATGATTTTGCACAAAATGTGCGGTTGCTTCCGGGATCCAAAAGTGCATAGGTCTTGAGCTCTTTGCCATTTCCTCTAACGATTACAGAGACAACAGATAAGGCAACTCGCCCTCTACCAGACCTCATAGCCGCAAAACTTGAGACTTCTTGTGATGGTTGCTTGGAATCTCCATCTTGTGATTCAACAAACACGTCATGTAGAACCTTTGAGTGCTTCTTACCACAGTCACATGGCTGGAATCTGCACCATCGAGCCAAATGACGACTGGCCATGCAGTTGTAGCAAAGTCGGAAACGTTTCACAACCTTCAATTTCTCGTCTGGGGTCATTTTCATAAATTTCTCACAAGAATTCAGCATATGATCCTTAGAGCATAAAAAACATCGGATCTGATCAAGATGCTTCTCATCAGACACTTTTGGCTGTTTATCAGGTACATGAACATTGAAGCTAGCACTTTTAACCTTGGCATGTGGTTCCTTCTCTTTATGCTTTCTGTCATGGTGTTTCTCTGACACGTGCCCAAACACAGGATCGTTCAACTCTCTTGCTACCTTATCAAGAAATTCTACCAACTTCTGTATGGTAGGATATTGGCCAGAACTGTCTCTTATGTCAACGACAAGTTTTCTCCAACGACCTTGAAGGTAAGCCGGAAGTCTTCCAACAATCTTCGCCATTCTCAACCTGGAGTCGATCTCGCCAACCATCTTCATCGCTTGTAATGTCTGAACACAAGTTCTGATGTCATCGGATAGCTCCTGCAGAACCTCACCATCATATGGCTTGACCGGAGGTCCGTCACAGACCTTCTTCACCCAGGCTTCAGAAATCACATACTCGTCTCCAAATCTTTCAGCCAGTATCTTCCTAGCCTTGACGTAGCCCTCAGTGTGTGACATGAACGCGCAGCACTCAATTACTTTTGCAGCCTTTCCCATACAGTACTGGAACAGAAGACTCAGCTTCTGAATATCACTGACCAGAGTGTCACCAATACTGCTGTCAAAAGTGTGCATAAACTTCCAGAAGCTTAATGGACTCCCATCAAACGACATCAAGTTGACCTTGGGTAGGCTCATAACGTCGATCAACTTCTTCTGCACGCTGTACACATCTGGCATCTGAGCATCTGTACACGGTCGCGTGTTCATTTCACTATCTCTGGTGTACATGGGCCTCTGTGGAAACTTGTATTCTTTGGCTAGAGGATTCAAACTCATCCGCACCGGCTCTGTTGGATTGGCACTACCTGGTACTGGTGTGGCATCTATTTGCACAGTGGGGTTACAATCGGGCTTCTCATGCAAGTTTCTCGCATCTTCAGTGACCACCTTAGCCACCGTGTTACCTCCATCAACTTCTTCACCCATGTACTTAGCCAGGGTCAGCTCTTCAGCTTCCACAGCTCCAAATTCGGCCTCAAGTCTCATACGATCAAGCTTCATGTCTGTCTCTTTCCTTATTCTCTTCATCTCAGCTTGTTTCTTCTTCTGGCTTAGTTCCAACTCGAGAAGCTCATCTTCCTTTTCTTGTTCAAGTTGCATCTGCTGTGACTCTAATTCTTGTTGCTGAATCTGAAAACGTAATTTAGCTTCAATAGCAGCTTTCTTAGCTGCGGCTCGAGCTCTATGATTTTGCACAAATGATTTTGCACAAAATGTGCGGTTGCTTCCGGGATCCAAAAGTGCATAGGTCTTGAGCTCTTTGCCATTTCCTCTAACGATTACAGAGACAACAGATAAGGCAACTCGCCCTCTACCAGACCTCATAGCCGCAAAACTTGAGACTTCTTGTGATGGTTGCTTGGAATCTCCATCTTGTGATTCAACAAACACGTCATGTAGAACCTTTGAGTGCTTCTTACCACAGTCACATGGCTGGAATCTGCACCATCGAGCCAAATGACGACTGGCCATGCAGTTGTAGCAAAGTCGGAAACGTTTCACAACCTTCAATTTCTCGTCTGGGGTCATTTTCATAAATTTCTCACAAGAATTCAGCATATGATCCTTAGAGCATAAAAAACATCGGATCTGATCAAGATGCTTCTCATCAGACACTTTTGGCTGTTTATCAGGTACATGAACATTGAAGCTAGCACTTTTAACCTTGGCATGTGGTTCCTTCTCTTTATGCTTTCTGTCATGGTGTTTCTCTGACACGTGCCCAAACACAGGATCGTTCAACTCTCTTGCTACCTTATCAAGAAATTCTACCAACTTCTGTATGGTAGGATATTGGCCAGAACTGTCTCTTATGTCAACGACAAGTTTTCTCCAACGACCTTGAAGGTAAGCCGGAAGTCTTCCAACAATCTTCGCCATTCTCAACCTGGAGTCGATCTCGCCAACCATCTTCATCGCTTGTAATGTCTGAACACAAGTTCTGATGTCATCGGATAGCTCCTGCAGAACCTCACCATCATATGGCTTGACCGGAGGTCCGTCACAGACCTTCTTCACCCAGGCTTCAGAAATCACATACTCGTCTCCAAATCTTTCAGCCAGTATCTTCCTAGCCTTGACGTAGCCCTCAGTGTGTGACATGAACGCGCAGCACTCAATTACTTTTGCAGCCTTTCCCATACAGTACTGGAACAGAAGACTCAGCTTCTGAATATCACTGACCAGAGTGTCACCAATACTGCTGTCAAAAGTGTGCATAAACTTCCAGAAGCTTAATGGACTCCCATCAAACGACATCAAGTTGACCTTGGGTAGGCTCATAACGTCGATCAACTTCTTCTGCACGCTGTACACATCTGGCATCTGAGCATCTGTACACGGTCGCGTGTTCATTTCACTATCTCTGGTGTACATGGGCCTCTGTGGAAACTTGTATTCTTTGGCTAGAGGATTCAAACTCATCCGCACCGGCTCTGTTGGATTGGCACTACCTGGTACTGGTGTGGCATCTATTTGCACAGTGGGGTTACAATCGGGCTTCTCATGCAAGTTTCTCGCATCTTCAGTGACCACCTTAGCCACCGTGTTACCTCCATCAACTTCTTCACCCATGTACTTAGCCAGGGTCAGCTCTTCAGCTTCCACAGCTCCAAATTCGGCCTCAAGTCTCATACGATCAAGCTTCATGTCTGTCTCTTTCCTTATTCTCTTCATCTCAGCTTGTTTCTTCTTCTGGCCTAGTTCCAACTCGAGAAGCTCATCTTCCTTTTCTTGTTCAAGTTGCATCTGCTGTGACTCTAATTCTTGTTGCTGAATCTGAAAACGTAATTTAGCTTCAATAGCAGCTTTCTTAGCTGCGGCTCGAGCTCTAGCACTTGATGTACTACTACGCACACTTGTCGTACTGTGAGCGGCAGTCTCTCCCAATTTCATATCATTATCAAGTGTCATAGCAGTCCTTATGCTATCATATCTTCTTTGTGCATCTTTTACCCCATCTTCAAGTTCTGTGTACTGTTGGTCACATTTTCTCAATTTACTGGGATCAACTTTTGAAGCCAAATCTACATTCATTAAGTTCATTATATTATTACCTAAAACATGTTTTGTATCATGTCTGAAATGCATTTTGTTCTTAATTTTGTACAGTCTATTTGATTGAAACTAAATGAAAGAATAATACCCACATGTGTTGTAATATATTGTAAATAACTGTAAAATATGTTTCTGCACTCGTTCATGTATTGCACAGAGGAGACCCCCTCGTGGCTTCGGCTGTGGGGAATCCTCTTTAAATAAATAAAGTTTACATTTACATTTACATATTTGCTATGTGCTATAGCGAATGAACCAAATGCATCCACCAATTTCTGCATATGTTCACCAAGTTCTTCATCTGGTGCAGACTCCTCCATGGAGTGCAGCAATTTCTTATATTGTCGTGATACATTTGCCATATAACCTTTCCTACTGCTGTACAGCTCATGTAACCTTTCACTTTTCACACCATCTAGGTCATCCATGATTGATCACCGTGAACTGTTTTGATTTACCACTGTATTAACCTGTTTTGACCACAACTGAGGCTTAAATTACAATACAAGCCTTCACTTAGGACTTTATTTACAATACAAGCCCTGAACACAAAATACCCTTGTTGCTTTCACATCAAAACAATTAATCAATCACTCAGGACCTCATTTACAATACAAGTCCTGGCCACAAAACATTCAAGATCAACATACAACATACATGTATATCATCATCTGCCAACAATGTTCAACATGTCACAGTCTTTAAGGCAGTGATCCATTAGCTCCAGAATCCAGTTCTGTAGCGATCCACGCTGTCTTGGAATTCCACGTCAGCACCCAGATGATATTCACGAACCCTCGGTCGACTCTCCTCGATGTCCAGATTCACGTGTTCACGTCCTTCACGTCCACAACAACATGTACATCCACCAGATCCAGACCCTAAGAGTTTCACTATGTAATGATTCCCACGACAAGACGCGACACGAGCCCGTAGTTTCAACAGAAGAGATCGGTAGAAGTAGCACAGACTTTATTCTTCAATCACAGGTCACAAGAATATTGCTCACTTCTCGGGTACATATCTTCTCATCTCCGTGAAACTAAGTACAAGAAAACATAGATACAATTTAGCATACAAAATTAGCATTGTACATTCCCTTATTATCGCTCAACTCAATTTTTCGGCAATTGCAGAAGAAATGTGTTTATAATACCCGACAAGACTTATATCTACTCATATTTCAGCATATATTGACACAAAATATTCAATTATTAAACATATTTTACCTCTTTTGGCGGGCTAACAACGAATACACAACACACTCTTTCGTACAAGTTTTCCACCTCAAAACTTGCCGGATCCATTCGTACCCAAAATTCGATTGTGTCATAACGCCACCAATACAAAAAAGAATTCGATTATCACCAGAATAAATCCTATATAAACCAAGTATCATAACGCACTGTTTCAACAGGAGTTATCCAACAACTGTATGTGGTGAATATAATTACTAAAAGCATTAACTAGACATCCTTGCTTCAGGAGTGCGCACGTGGTATTGTACGCAATCACTGACTCGCTAGATTGACGCCAGGATCTACCGTACACTCATGTGTGTGTACTTGCCGTGTCTGAAACTTGGATTAACAGCAACCAACATGAAAATTAATTGATCATTGATGGATACCACTTTATACACGCGACAATCAAGGGACCTATGAAGGTAAATAGAGCGTCGGAAAATCCGGATAATCGGATGTGATTAACTATGCCCAACCAACAGGAAGCCTTGGCTTATTACCTCCACCCAACAGCGTTCATGGATACAATCGAAGTGCTCTACAGTTCCAGTCTTGATTCTATCATCTGTGGTGACTTTAACATTGACTATACCAAGCTGAAGACAGCTGGCTACCGTGCCAGCTTTTTAAATTCTGTAGCAATGATGCACAACTTTTCTCAGTCTATCAACATTCCCACTCGCGTCACAGATCGCTCAAGCACAATTATTGACCTGACATGTGCTGACAATATTTCATCGGGTGTTCTAGTAGTCTCCATCTGATGAACCACTGCATCTGCGGTGACAAAAAAAACTGCACACCATCACAAGTTCATCACCTCTAGAAACTACAAACGGCTAAATGAAAACTAACTCCTTAATAATGTTATAAATGTCCCGTGGTTATCAGCAGAAGCCGTCAGTCACATCGACGACGCCTGGTTCAGTCAGACCTATGAAGATAATTAATTGATCATTGATGGATACCACTTTATACACGCGACAATCAAGGGACCTATGAAGGTAAATAGAGCGTCGGAAAATCCGGATAATCGGATGTGATTAACTATGCCCAACCAACAGGAAGCCTCCACCCAACAGCGTTCATGGATACAATCGAAGTGCTCTACAGTTCCAGTCTTGATTCTATCATCTGTGGTGACTTTAACATTGACTGTACCAAGCTGAAGACAGCTGGCTCCCGTGCCAGCTCATTAAATTCTGTAGCAATGATGCACAACTTTTCTCAGTCTATCAACATTCCCACTCGCGTGACAGATCGCTCAAGCACAATTATTGACCTGACATGTGCTGACAATATTTCATCGGGTGTTCTAGTAGTCTCCATCTGATGAACCACTGCATCTGCGGTGACAAAAAAACTGCACACCATCACAAGTTCATCACCTCTAGAAACTACAAACGGCTAAATGAAAACTAACTCCTTAATAATGTTATAAATGTCCCGTGGTTATCAGCAGAAGCCGTCAGTCACATCGACGACGCCTGGTTCATCTGGGAATCACTATTCAAACAAGTCATCGACAAGCATGCTCCCATCAAAAAGTTCAGGGCCAAACAAAAATAGTACAAGTGGTTTTCTGAGGACATTGAAGAACTGAAAAGAGTGTGTGACGACTACCACTCTCAGGCAGCTACCTCCAACGACCCCCATGTCTGGGCAGTATACAGAAAACTCAGAAACCGCTGTACGAGTATGTGCTGTGATGCAAAGAAGCAGTACTTGGAAGAGGAAATCCAGAAATCAACAGGCTGCCCTGAAACCATGTGGACTTGCCCAACTTCTCCCACAACCGCTCAATACCAGTGTAACAACTCTTGATGTCGGGGCTAAAATTGTCTCCAACACCCAAGAAATAGCCAATGAGGTCAACACATTTTTCACTAACATAGGTCTGCAGCTTGCTAACAAAATCCCCACCCAAGAAACCTCACATCTCCACTGCCTTCGCAAGCAGGATTCGGTCTCAACTCATTTCTCCTTCTCCACAATTAGTTTTATTAGTTTTATGTGACTTAAATCCTAATGGATCTTGACTGTAGCGAAGTCACATGCCCTGATGATATTCCCCCAGACCTCTAAAGCTTTATGCGCCAGTGATAAGCAACAGCATCGCTTACCTTTTTAACGTGTCACTGTCATCAGGCAGATTGCCTGCTGACTGGAAACTGGCAAAAGTCTCGGCCATTTTCAAGAAGGGGTCAAAATTGGACATCGGGAACTACAGGCCCATCTCCGTATTGCCTGTACTCTTGAGAAATGTGTTCACCAGCAAGTTTACAAATACCTCCAAGAAAACAACATTCTCAAACCCGAGCAATCTGGGTTCCGAAGCAAACACTCCACCCAAACCAGTCTCCACTATATCCTAGATCGAATCGATCTCAAAATCGAGGTGGGAATCATATTTTCAGGATTTGCTTAATGATCAACCTGTCATAGATGAAAATTTCAATAGTATTGTACATGAATATTTGTGTGAACATGATCTAGAATGTGATAAATGTGTGAATGAAGAACCAGATTATTTAAATGCGCCGATTGAAACTGGCGAAATCATGAATGTTATAAATTGTTTATCGAATGGTAAAAAACCCGGAGTCGATGGTATTCCGTATGAGTTTTTTATATGTGCCAAAGATGTTATTGTACCTTATCTTTGTACGTTATTTAATGTAATATTGGACACTGGAATATTTCCCAGTAAATGGGCAGATGCCATCATAAGCCCGATACACATGAAAGGTCCGAAGGATGATGTTAAAAACTACCGTGGTATTTCACTACTTTGTTGTGTTGGTAAAATTTTTACAAAAGTACTAAACAATAGACTCGTGTTCTGGTGTGAAAGTAACAACAAATTAGATGATGCTCAGGGTGCCTACAGAAAGGGACGTTCTACTGCAGATCACATATTCTCGTTATATGCTATAATACATAAATATTTACGTAAAAACAGGGGTCGCTTTTATGTAGCATTTGTTGACTTTTCAAGGGCTTTCGACTCTGTTCCTCATTCTGTATTATGGTATAGGCTACTGACGTGTGGAATTCACGGTAAAATTATAAATATTTTCAGGTCAATGTATAAAAATATGAGATCGTGTGTAAAAACCTTCGATGGCACAACAAATTTCTTCTCATGCTCTGTAGGTACACGACAAGGATGTATGGTTAGCCCGTTTTTGTTCGCTCTGTACATCAATGAATTAGTTTTAAAGTGTAAAAGGCTCGGATGTCCCAGTGTACAAGTTGATCAAAATTTCGAAGATCTATATATGCTCCTGTATGCAGATGACATTTGTTTGATGAATGACACGCTCGGCAGATTACAAATTCAACTAAATACTTTAAGAGATTTTTGTGATGAGCACGGTTTAAAGGTAAATCTATCCAAAACCAAGGTTGTGGTGTTCAGAAATGGGGGTTACTTACGACGCAACGAATGTTTCTATTTTGACGGGCAAAAGATTGAGATTGTTAGCTATTACAAATATTTGGGTGTAATATTTTCTTCTAGATTAGTGTGGTCAACAGCAATCAAAACGTTAGCTTCACCAGCAGAGAGAGCAGTGTTTATGTTGAAACAATTTATCAAAAAGTACAGAATATCAGCTAAGCTGTCTTTGGATTTGTTTGATAAAATGATAGTTCCAGTTTTGATGTATGGGGCAGAAATATGGGGTACTAAAAACAGAGATTCAGTGGAAATGGTTCAAAGAAAATTTTGTAAATTTGTATTGTCAGTTTCTTATAACACTTGCAATGCAATGGTTTTGGGAGAATTAGGTCGCATGCCTCTATCGGTTATATACAAATTAAAAAGCGTAAAATACTGGCTACGCATTGTTAGTGACACGAATCATAAACTTCGAAACATATTATATAAAAACTTGAAACTCTATGACGAATTAGGTTGTAGTAATTGGGCAACTGATATCAGATGTATGTTGTACAGTTATGGTTTTGGTGATGTGTGGATGCACCAAGGAGTCGGAAACGTTGAGCTTTTTATGTACAATTTTAGGCAACGATTAATAGATAGCAGCTTGCAGGAATGGCATTCAGATCTGTCGAATACCCCAAAATTGTATATGTACAGTGTGTTTAAATCTTCCTTGGAATTTGAAATGTATCTGTTTGAAGATCTGCATTGGAAATATCGTGTAGCATTGACCCGATTTAGATGTCTAAATCATCATTTAGCTATTGAAAAGCAAAGGTATGTTGGCCTCGATAGAAACGAACGTCTATGTACTTACTGTAAAACTAAAAACGGTGTAAATCATATAGAAGATGAAATTCACTTTCTGTTGGTATGTCCACAATATATTGAGTTAAGAAATAAGTACATAAGTATGTATATTGAAGAAAAATTAAATTGGGAAACTAATTTTAAATTGATAATGCGGTCTAAAGACAAAAGTTGTGTTATCAATTTAGGCCAATATTTGTACTATGCCCTTGATGCTCACTCAAAATTTCACACATTGTAATACGTGTACTTGCAGCACTGCGTTCAACTCAAAATTGAAATTGGGTATAATATATGCATGTAGGCAGGAGGCCTATTATGAATAAAGTATACACATAGAGGACGTCTACGAATGAACCAACAAAGGCGAAATCACCGGCCTCGTCGTGTCAACCACCAGATTTTACTCGAAAACCTTCATCATTATGGTGTTCATGAACTATGGTTTCATTCCTACATTTCAAGATGCAAGCACTTTTCCAGTGTTAATGGTGTTTCTTCAAAGCCCATGTATATTTCTACGGGAGTCCCGCAAGGGTCCATTCTAGGTCCCATACTGTTTATTGTTCATCTGAATGACTTGCCATCGTCACTAACCTACGATGAACCTTGCGGGGCAGGAGATGCTCACTCTTCCGGAGCACCTGATCTCACATTCAGCTGGCTGGATGTCTGCAATATTCACATGGCTCTGACTATGATACTGGTAGTGTCCCTCGGATTTGACCACTTACACTGAACTTGTAAACTTCGTCCATGGATTCGGTCTTGGAATTAGAATTTGTCTGTTTGTCGGAATCCATTTGTGCTTCTACTGTAAAGCTAATATTTATGCTGATGACACTGCTATTCACACCTCATATTCTAATGTACAAAGTATGAATACCAAATTACAAATGGATGTCAGTAATGTTAGCACATGGTTAAGTGCAAACAAGTTGAGTCTTCATGTTGGCAAAACTGCCAGTATGCTTGTGTGTTCATTTGACCCCCATGTAGACATAGTCCATGAGCCCAGGGGGTCCACCGTGCACCCCCCCCCCAGGACTCTCCGCGAGGGGTGTCATTTTGTTCAGGGGACCCTTGAGCTTCAGAATCCACTTGTTAACACTCGATATCCTGGGATGAACTATCCAATATGGCGGATTTCCAAAATGGCCGCCATCAAAACCAAGACATTTCTTGAAACACAAATTTGTATTTTTCTTCGCGCTTAATTGTGCTAGAGACACGATTTTGGTACCTAAACATATGTTTCAGAGGTCAAGAAATGCAATAAATATATTTTCAACTACTTCAGCCTATCCCTTCAGCATGAAATCCAAGATGGCGGCCATCAGAATCGCATATTTTGTCATATTTTTTCTAAAACTTTAATATTTTAAGGAACTGTGTGGCCATTATTGACAATTATGTGCCCTAATACATGCTATTGGTACTAGATTACATCAGTGGCAAAAGTAACAATGTCCCCAATGCCTTAATTGCTCAAAAATGCGTTGAATTTGGCAATAAACACAATCGCAGCGAAACCGAATTCGATTAACAATAAACACAAAGTTGTATATATCTTGCCCCTAATTGTGCTAGAGACACAAAGTTAGTACCTAAACATATGTTTTTGATGGCAAGGAATGCAATAAAAATAATTTCAACTACTTCAACATACCCCTTCTGCATGAAATCCAAGATGGCGACCATCAGAATCGCATATTTTTCATATTTTTTCCTATAACTTTAGTATTTTAAGGAACTCTGTGGAGATTATCAACAATTTTGTGCCTTAATACATGCTATTGGTACTTGATAACATCAGTGGCAATGATAACAATGTCCCCAATGTCCCCAATGCCTTAAATGCTAAAAAAAATACCTTGAAATGGCAATAAACAGAATTGCGACAAAACCGAATTTAATCAACAATAAACAAAATTGCATAATTTTTTGCTACTAATTGTGCTAGAGACACAAACTTGGTACCTAAACTTACGTTTTAGAGGTAAGGGAATGCAATGAAATTGTTTTCAACTACTTTAGCATAGCGCTCCGGCATGAAATCCAAGATGGCGTCCATCATAATTGCATATTTTTTCATATTTTGTTCATGAAACTTTGATATTTTAAACAAATGTGTGGTCATTATCACCAATTATGTGCTCCAGTACATGCTACTGGTACTTAAAAACATCAGTGGTAGAACTAACAATGTCCCATATGCCTTAATTGCTCAAGAATATGTTGACTTTGGCAATAAACACAATCGCGACAAGACCAACATTGATAAATGATAAGCACAAAATTGCATACATGTATATCTTTTACCCTAATTGTGCGAACTTTGTACCTAAACATATGTGTTGGAGTTTAGGAAATGCAATAATACAACTACTTTAGCATACTCCATTAGCATGAAATCCAAGATGGCAGCCACCAGAATGGCATATTTTATCATACTTTTTCTAAAACTCTAATATTTTAAAACAAATGTGTAGCCATTATTACCAATGTTGTGCCTTAATTACATGCTGGTGGTGCTTAACAACATCAGTGGTTAAAATAACAATGTCCCCAATGCCTCAACTGCTAAAAGATATATTGAATTTGGCAATAAACACAATTGCAGCAATATTGAATTAGAACACAATCAATAGTTAAAGTCATGTAATGTGCATAAACGTGACGTTAAATGTCATTTAGTTAGTTCATTTATCTGAAATATACACATGTACATGTACATTACAAAAGCCATTTCCAACAAACGAAGCATTCATCATGGGAAAAATCCAAGATGGCTACAATTATGCATAGCTGAACGAAGATAATGTACTCTCTTCACCGATATTTGGTCCAGAATTTGGTTTATTCTTATATTTCCATGTATGTAGATTTCAAATATGTACTTAATTTGGCATGAAATGAACTACTCCTCTTGCAAAAGAACATATAAGGTCAAAGTGGTTCTGTGGAATGCCAAATCCAGGTAATATGCAATTATGATGGACGCCATCTTGGATTTCATGCCGGAGCGCTATGCTAAAGTAGTTGAAAACAATTTCATTGCATTCCTTGACCTCTAAAACCTAAGTTTAGGTACCAAGTTTGTGTCTCTAGCACAATTAGTAGCAAAAATTTATGCAATTTTGTTTATTGTTGATTAAATTCGGTTTTGTCGCAATTCTGTTCATTGCCAATTCAAGGTATTTTTTTTTAGCATTTAAGGCATTGGGGACATTGTTATCATTGCCATCAAAATTGTTGATAATCTCCACAGAGTTCCTTAAAATATTAAGAAAGTTTTAGGAAAAAATATGAAATAATATGCGATTCTGATGGTCGCCATCTTGGATTTCATGCAGAAGGGGTATGCTGAAGTAGTTGAAATTATTTTTATTGCATTCCTTGCCATCAAAAACATATGTTTAGGTACTAACTTTGTGTCTCTAGCACAATTAGGGGCAAAGATATATACAACTTTGTGTTTATTGTTGATCAAATTCGGTTTCGCCGCGATTGTGTTTATTGCCAAATTCAACGCATTTTTGAGCAATTAAGGCATTGGGGACATTGTTACTTTTGCCACTGATGTTATCTAGTACCAATAGCATGTATTAGGGCACATAATTGTCAATAATGGCCACACAGTTCCTTAAAATATTAAAGTTTTAGAAAAAATATGACAAAATATGCGATTCTGATGGCCGCCATCTTGGATTTCATGCTGAAGGGATAGGCTGAAGTAGTTGAAAATATTTTTATTGCATTCCTTGACCTCTAAAACATATGTCTAGGTACCAAAATCGTGTCTCTAGCACAATTAGGGGCGAAGAAAAATACAAATTTGTGTTTCAAGAAATGTCTCGATATTGATGGCGGCCATTTTGAAAAGCCGCCATATTGGATAGCTCATCCCAGGATATCGAGTGTTAACAAGTGGATTCTGAAGCTCAAGGGTCCCCTGAACAAAATGACACCCCTCGCGGAGAGTCCTGGGGGGTGCACGGTGGACCCCCTGGGCTCATGGACTAACAGGATTGCAGCCAAGATCAGCCGTGCACTTTGAGTCCTTCGACGCATCTCTCCGTTCATCAACCAGAAAACCAGACTCACTCTGTTTAACACTATTGTTTTCCCCCATTTTGATTATTGTTGCACCGCCTGGGACACTTGTTCAGACTATCAAATAACTAAGCTACAACGTCTTCAAAACAGAGGTATGCGTTTAATCCCCAAATGTAACTTCCGTACCCCTATCTCTGTCATGTTATCAACACTCAACTGGCTTAACATCAGACAGCGCCCAATGCTCCACAAATGTGTTCTCATGTACCAAATTGTCAACGGTCTCACTCGCACATACTTATCAGGTGTCACTAAATTGTTTTATCATATGCCAGAATGACGGAATTAGTGTTATCATACAGTAAACTAAATTACTGTCAACAAACTTAGACCTAAGCATACTCCATTTTTATGTATTTTGTTTTTCGATAGCTTTGCCCATTCTGCTAATAACAAACTTCTGCCCGGCGGGCCGAAAATTCCACACTCTGCCCCTGGCCCGGGCAGCTCCCACTCAGAGAGCCTCACTTCAAGAAAACGTCATTTTCAATCGCGATTCCGTCATGTATTTACATTTTTTCGTAGGGGGTCTTGGACCTCTGAAATGGCGTGTGAATCAGATCAAAGCAAGTAAAGCTGTATTTTTTGCTTATTTCTTTCGATTCGGAGATGATTCGGTCACCTAAAACATACTAAAATGTCCCTGACACCCACTGGCATATGATAAATGGGTTATTGCACAATATGGGGTTTCATGCCCTCGGGCCAAGTCTTCAAGTCTTCTCAAAGACTTGGCCCTCGGGCATAAAACCCCATATTGTGCAATAACCCTATAATCTCACACCATCAACACCAGAGCCAAAAGTAACAACAACCTCAGTCGATCTCACCACCATGTAAAATCACTAAAGAATAAAGGTACAGTCATTTGGAACAACATACTACCTGAAAGATCAAGTGCTCACAATACATTCTAGGTAATAATAATAATAATAATAATAATAATAATAATAATAATAATAATATGTCAAACTTTTATAGCGCTTAATTTTCTGGATTGAGCTTAAGCTTATTTGCATTCTTCCAGTTCTGGACATCTTTGAGGCATTCCTGGAACTTGATTAAAACCGTAGTACAATTAGTTTGTGTTAGTGGCATATAAAGCTGAGTATCATCAGCATAGAAACGGTAGTTAATCGTCTTATATGCTGAGATAATTTTATGTAGAGGTGTTGTGTACAGAGAAAACAAAATGGGACCAAGAACTGATCCCTGTGGAACACCAAATTTTATGTCTGCAGGCTCTGAGAGGCTGTCTCCAACCTTAACTGATTGGATCCTACCAGACAAATAGGACGAGAACCACTCGCGTGCAGGTAACCTACATGTTTAGATACTAGTAGCCAACACTACCATTCACTGGTCCCTTACATCACTACTCGTCTCATACAATGTAATTATATTTTTCTTATGTTCTACATATACTGTTACTTCTGTATATGTCTGATTGTACGTGGCATGATTGTTCTAGGCTCTACTTAAAACAGTTGTTACATGTACGTTTATATGTATGCACTGATGTAGATTTCAATAAACATTATGAACCTTAAGGTAATCAAGATGAATCAAACTCGAGTTCCATGACAGTATAGTGTTATTTCGTCAACTTTCATGAAGGCCCTATCACCCCCCCCTCCCCCCACCACTCTCGAGCTAATAACGTGTCTGACGGTACAATGGTTACACATTCATTATTAAAACTACCCAGACAGTGATTTTCCTCTGATATATATCTCAATCTGCCGTAACCATCATCTGTTTGAAAATTCAAGGTTATGTTTTGCACCCCTTTTCAATATTGAGTTGATGAACGAGAAAAGCATTAAAAAACATCCACAATAAGTCTAAGTAGCCAGTCAATGTATTCACGATGGATAGAATTTATTCTGATATGAAATTATACGCAACGTTTTACACGGATTGATAGTATTTCTAAGGGAAGACCTCACCTTTCGAGAGACCTTCAATAAGCTGGATTTAGAGAGGATCATTAAGTGAGCTGAACATGGCCGGAAATGATTGCTCTGATGGCTTTGGGACCTGGTGGATTTATCAGTGGTGCCTGCCTTGAATAGAAAATAATATTAAATATTAAACTCGAATTCGGCATATGTCTATATGCCACTTGTGGAGTGAGGGGCGCAGTGGATACGGCGTCGGACTGGTAATCCAAAGATCATGGGTTCGAGCCTCGAGCTGTACTGCTGTGCTATTTTACTAGTGTCTTAGGCAAAGCATTTACCACTATCGTGTCTATCTTCACCCAGGATTGAAATGGGTACCGGTTGCATAATGAGTGTTGTATAGAGCGCTTTGAGTGTCGCTGCTCTAAGTACATTCACTCAGACTGGAGTTCATGTGAGTGTAAAGCGCCTTTGAAAGTGGATTTGGTTCGACTGAAAAGAGCGCTATAACAAATGTGATAACTCCAACTTTAACTCTATATTAATATATTTAAACATGAACGCATGACCTATTAAAGAAATATATCTGAGGAATGTGGAGGTTACGGATTGATGAGCAGTATGGATATAATCAAATGTGAGCAATGCCTATGAATGAATAATATTGTGACAATGTAATTTCCTAGAATAAGGTCCACAACAACGATGGATGTAACTGTGTATTCACCAGCTCCAAGACAATATTCGTAATTCCTATCTTGTAATGTACAGCTCTGGACAGAAACCTGGTTAGTTATGGAGCGTTTTTAGGGTCAATATTCTTTGACATGCATTGTAGATTTTCTTGTTGTGAATGATTGTTTCAACCGCAAAATTCTTTATTCCACATTACTGTTTCTAAACTTTCTGTGTCGAATTTACATATTCTTATTGCATAGTTCTAACGTCCACCTCCTTGCTGCTTACTTCCGAGTCCTTACTGGTACTTTCTCAATGCTTAATTCGTCATGTCAAATGCTAACACCTTTGTCCATGCAAACTATCAAAAATAATTCGCATCTGGCACAATGCATATGGAACTTAGCGCATTGCATTTAGAATATAGCATATCGCATGATGAACAAATCACAACGAATGAAGCACTCGGCGGTTAGCGCCGCCTGTCGTCATAATGATACAGTAGTAATTGTTGGGGACAAAATTACTACTGCAACATTATGACGACAGGAGGCGCTGGCCGCGCGTAGCCACATGATGTATGAGAAACTAAGACCTCCCTTCATTGGACACGTGAATTTTTGGCACGACCAACAGGTGCCTCACTCATGCAGCTAAGCACAGGCCCCAATGAATTCCCACAATCTTCCTTGTAAATAAAAGAATAGTGAGAGATGATTAGTATGAGATTTCTATGCTCATTTAAATCAATTTTCGATGTGATGTCATGAATACTCATTGTAATATAATACACTGTTGCTGAATAGGTGCAGATATTATCATGACATAGGCCTGAAATTAACATACAAAAATGGTCATAACTTGAGATCGGACAGTGATACTTGAGATGTGAAAGAAATTCTCAGGAAACTGATGGCTATCTCTTTCAAGGCTAAATATGATGATATCTCCGATCATAATTTCTTCATGCCGTTAATTTGGCACGAGTCATGTGACAAGTATAACATGTGACAGTATACAGTAGATACACTAGTACTACGCTGCGGTAGTTGTATTGGATTTAACATATATATCTTATTTACCTGTTTGCCACATAAAGAGACAATGTAGCACCAAGGGTGCTGCAGCTTACCAGCAGATCATGAGAATTACACAAGGTATTGATTTTCCCAAATATAAATTGTTACACTGATCTTCAAACCTCAAAACATGTTCGTAAATGTTGCCAAAGACACACTTCCTGTATGGAATATAATACGAAATCGAGTTACATCTTGAAAGGTTTCTTCCGTTAATGACATAGGCCTATATTCACAGACCGTCAACTCAAAGGCAACAAAACTTATACACATCACAAAGGTACATAGGGAGAATCTCATGCATTTTGAGGAAAATTGTCAATTATTTTTTTAGAAAATGGCAGCCAAAGACAAAAATCAACGTTTCTTTCGACAAAATAAGGTCGTTTTGACCTTCCAAAGTCATTCAAGGTCAAATTCAGCTGCCACACGCAGACTGGCGATTCAAGGGCAATGAAACTTGCCATTGATGTACATGAGGGAGATGTCTTGAAAATCTCAAACTGATCAGACAGTTTTCGAGAAAAAGGCCATCAAAGTCCAAAATTAGCCACTTTTCATATTAAATGGCTGCCAAATCGGCAAAAAGGTTTGAATAAAAAAAAAAAAAAAACAGTTTCAGGGTATTAGCCCAAGGAATGTTTTAGTAAATTTTCTGAAAAATTCATCAAGGCAAAAAAAGTTATTTGCCGGATGGACGACGGACGAACGTACCAAATTTTTAGGTTATGTTAAATTTCCTCTCCCGTGTGAGCCCCTTATCCCCAAATTAATCCTCTAAATACACGTCTGCTCATAAAAGTGAGTTTAGGGGCTATTTTTAGCTTGTTCAAGCCCCTAAACCCCGGAAGTTTTTCCCGGACGGACGACGGACGAAAAACCGCGCCAATAGCTTATCGGGCCATGGGTCGGTAAGCTAAAAATACAGCACCGGACCAGCGGTCCATCAAACCAAGGTCTTTCCTTCATCTGGGAGTCTTCAGTTTCTCATTCCCAATGTGACCACTCGACCCGCAGCACCGTCTGTCGTCATAATAGTGCAGTAGTAATTTTGGCACATGAAATGCTTCATTCGTTGTGCTTTGTTCTTCGTGCGATGTGCTTTATTCTAAGTGAAATGTGCTAAGTTCCATATGCATTGTGTCAGATGCGATTTGTTTTTTAATAGTTTGCATGAACAAAGGTGTTAGAATTTGGCATGATGAATCAAGGCTTGAGAAAGTACCAGTGAGAACTTGGAAATAAGCAGCAAGAAGATGGAAATTAGAACTATGCAGTAAGAATATGTAAATTCGACACAGAAAGTTTAGAAATAGTAATGTGGAATAAAGAATTTTGCGATTGAAATAATCATTCACAACAAGAAAATCTACAATGCATGTCAATGAATATTGACCCTAAAAACGCCCCATAGTTAGTATGTGTGAATATTGATACTATGGTGACTGAGTCAAGCAAATGATTAAATACGTGTATAAAGTACTAAATATGCTATACAATATTAAATACACGTAATAAATGATTAAATAAATGATTAAATAAAAAAAATGGATATGCATAATAATTGATTAAATATGCATATAAAATAATAAGTATGCATAATAAATGATTAGATACGCATATAAAATTTGCAAATTTTTGATTAGATACGCATATAAAATTTGCAATTTTTTTTTTAAATAAAAAAGCAATGTCCTATACGAGCCACCGTAGAATGAAGACAGGCTCGCACTTTATTTGTACAGCAGTTTTAGGCGATGTCTTGTAAACGCTGGTACACTGGTACAAGAATTGTGAGGCTTATTGAAGCATACAAGAAATGGACAGTAGCGTTGAGTCGATACGCCTCACAATGCTTGTACCAGCGTACCTGTGTACCAGCGTACCTGTGTACAAGCGTTTAGAAGACATCGAGTTTTAGGTGAGTGAAGAGCAATTTTATGTTTAAATCTGTGACAAACGGTTTCATTCTATTAAAGAACACGTCCATTAACACGATGGCATATGATATAACTCTTAGTTGTAATTTAAGTATCAATCTATTACCACCAATAGTCAGATTTTGATGATGCCAAAAACAAACGTAAAATGGAAAAGCCCGATGTATCACTGATGAGTTACTCCCATGAAATATCATGTTAAATTTTGTTATCAGCCATGTTTATTCAACTAGTCTCACTAGACCCACCACAGAACCACAACAGAACCACAGACATTAGGAGTGTCTGCTGTTTTTTTTTTTGGTTTAGATAACCAAACAAGCTATACTCGTTTATATTCAATCAAAGGACATCAAACCAATACCACGTTCAAAGATTTTCGAACCATGAAAACTAGGTAGTTTTTTTAAACCTTTGAGCGAATTCCCTATCAATCCTTATGATAGGTGATCTGATAATAAGGGAATTTGCAAATTGATAAACATGAATCACTAGTACCTAGCTAGCATGTTTTAGCTCGGGAACAATCCATAATATTCTGAGAGATTTGATTTAATGATGAATAACTAATGAATAGCTTATTATATTTTTTCGACAATTTATCATCGACGTTCCAATGATGACGATAATCCTCCCCATAGTCTGATCAATTACAACACCATCGATTACAGTGTTCAGTCGAAGTCTACCCCGCGTGTTCGGACAATCAACTGAAGAATTGCGCAGAAATGCTCGAAGTGCTGTCTGGATCACTGTTTTCTTTCGATTATCCATAAAACTGAACAATATATGATCAAAAAGGGCAACCAAATTAGTATATTGATATTCTATCTACATCGAATCCAGGGAGTTAAAAGAACAGATCTTGAATAATTGATTAGTCGTTTCATATGAAAAACAATTACATTTTTTTAGGAATAAGGTTTCTTTGTAATGGCAGTGCTTTCCATCGGCACCAGTTCTCGTGAATAAGCTGGGCCAATAGAAGGCTCCCGTTGTGTTTATCTGGGAATGTTCGCAGGGGTTTTGCAGTGAGTTAGTGGGGATTAGCGGATTATGTCCCGGATTGATTGAGCCCACAGCAAACAGAGTGGCATAGTTTACATTCCATGCACACACTTCTGTTTGTATTGAGCGTCCCATCAACACTGACTCATACATGGACTTAGTATGTTGATTTATGTCTGAAGGGGTTCATGGTTATAGCCAGTGTTATGTTCTTCAAACATTGACCATAAACCCACTTCACATGAAGATTGCCAATCAGGGAGAATACTTGAGCAAATATTCTGGAACTACCACTACTCTTGTGTTTATATTTCTGAAAATGTGTCTCGTTATTTTGTGATCGTATTAATCCGAGGTGGATAACATGCAACATATAACTCTCTTATGAAAAACGAATATGTTGCTCATATCAACATGGTTTAGTTCTTGTTGGTTTAGATTCTGGTGTTCTAGATGTTATTAATGTGGAAGGAATTGAGAAGATCTAACAGAAATCCAATTGTGTCTGACCCTGAGACATCCGGCAGACGCCGAGAATCGAACTGATGCAAAACCAATTGTCGAACTTTGACAAAACTCTCTTTGTCTCTAACAGACTCTAGATTGAGATCTCATGATGTTATTTGAAAAATGACTGATCCAATTAACCGTGTATATGTCTATGTAAGTATCAATCTATTGCCACAAATACAGCTAAATTTTGACGATTAATATATTTATATGATGATTCATATGATGGTGGTAATAGATTGATACTTACATTTATATTATTGCAATTGTAAACCATACAATATCATGTGTATGACAATCGTTATTGAGGTCATAGTGATAAATTACAATAGAAAATATCTAGTCGTTCTGAATGTTGAGTTAATGTGTTAACGACCGGTCCAAATTGTTCTCAAATATGACTATACCCAATATACCACTATACACAATAAACAATGTACACAATAGTCAGTATACACAATATGGCTTTATATAAAATATATTATATATAATCTAGCGTCTAAAATGACAGTGTCACCATCAACTCAGTAGCCTTTTGGTTTGTAATTGGATACTTAGGTACTTGTCATACACCTATTTCGCGGGGTTTGTTTCGGATTTCTAAATCGTTTTAGTAAGTTGTTGGGGGAGCTGTGCAATACTTCAATCTGGTGTACAGTAGAAAATAGCTATATTTACACACTGTCTGCCCCTGATGACGCCAGTGTGACTTCAGAAATAAGAGTTTGTTTCTATTCCGGAAGGGTTTGATGTTATGTTTTTTATTGGCATCATCAAAATCTAGTCCGAGGTGATGATACGGAAACATAAAAAATGTTGATCAAGTATAATATTAAGAGTTGTGCCAATCAGTGACATCAGTTGAGGATGATACGGAAACATAAAAAATGATGATCAAGTAGAATATCGAGAGTTGTGCCAATCAGTGACATCAGTTGTCGATGATACGGAAACATAAAAAATGTTGATCAAGTAGAATATTAAGAGTTGTGCCAATCAGTGACATCAGTTGTCAATGATACGGAAACATTAAAAATGTTGATCAAGTAGAATATTAAGAGTTGTGCCAATCAGTGACATCAGTTGTCGATGATATGGAAACATAAAAAATGTTGATCAAGTAGAATATTAAGAGTTGTGCCAATCAGTGACATCAGTTGTCGATGATACGGAAAGATAAAAAATGTTGATCAAGTACAATATTAAGAGTTGTGCCAATCAGTGACACCAGTTGAGGATGATACGGAAATGTTGATCAAGTAGAATATTAAGAGTTGTGACAATCAGTGACACCAGTTGAGGATGATACGGAAACATAAAAAATGTTGATCAAGTACAATATTAAGAGTTGTGCCAATCAGTGACACCAGTTGAGGATGATACGAAAAGAAGATGATCAAGTAGAATATTAAGAGTTGTGCCAATCAGTGACATCAGTTGACTTATGACACGGGACAATGACAAGTAACCAACACTTGGATTAATCCACTTTTTGGGAATTGATAAAGGTCATGGTTGGAGTGGAAATTCAGTACAGGGCGAGGAAGAAATGCAATAACACGAACTTGCTCCAGGTCTTGTCAAGACGGCTTGAGCATTTGGAGAAAAATACTTATTGTTACCAAAGGAAGGAACTGACATCGATAAAATATTAAAACAACGGCTCGATAGCTTGATATTGAGATCAAGAGCAGACTAGGTAGAATGTGGAGAAAACTTCAAAGACCTAGTAGCATGCCGATGAAAGTGCTTTTCATTCAGTCCATTATGAATAGTTATCAATGAATTCGAACGAATTTTACAAATACAATCAATGGGTTTCGAGATATTGAATCAAATAGGCACTCCTTCCGTAAATTGCCGAAGATTTTGATCACGATTTTAGTATCGGTCACGTGGTTGGTGATGTCAGTTGAGGCAGAACTGAAAGTACATGTAGCCAGCAAGGTAAACTGCATGTCGCATATTCAATCCCGTTGTGTATGTTTGACAATTCAAGTGAACGGGTGAGATGGTGGGAATACGGCATTTCTTGTCTTGATATTTAGAATCAGTACTATTTATTCTCTCGGAAGGGAGGTTTGTTGAACTGCAAAATGTCCAGTATTTTCTGGTTTTCGAGTGTTTTCTTTTGAATCACATGCCTTTAGGAGTGGTATTCTATCTTTGAGCTGACCGCCCAAATTACGCATTTTACGTTTTTGGCCAGCCATCAAAGCACATTTTGCCTCAACTGACGTCACGATTACGGAAACTGCCGAAGCTATTTCGTTCATCGGCATGAGAAGGTGATTGTAATACTGGCTCAATATACTCGATTACATGTCACTGTTATTAATTACCAATTAACGTGAACATCTTTCTTATCACCAAATGTTCACAATACCTTTATCTGAACAGGAATAAAACCATATAATGGTACCTTGCTTCTATGACTTTAAAAGTCCTATAAATCCTAGAAAGCCTGGAGAAAAGAAAATATATCAGATACATCCAGTTATTCGAGGACAAAAAGAGATTTTATAACAGGATCCAGATAAATTTGATCTGAAATGAGTAAATTCTACAAACAAAATTCTCTCCCTGACACAAATATAACCAGTACAGACATCCAGCTATGTTTGAATATAATCAGTACAAACATAACTGAGAAAACGACGGTAAAATTGTCATTCTGAACAATGTGTTATCTCACAGTTAGTGAATCTTATGTCTAATCTCCGCAGTTGAAAGAAGTAGAGCAAGTAATTTTCAACTTCTTTTGGGGCGAACAGAGGGTTTCACATTTGGGGTGAAACGGACAGAATCAAACGAAATGTTCTAATCTTCGTTAAGATTCAGAAATACCCACCATTTTTTTTGTGTAGCACAGTAAATATTGCAGCATTGAATATTACTAAATTATTTTTATCAAACCCAATAGGAGGAAAAAGGCCTAGAAATAGCATTTGAGAAAGCAGTATTATATTAAAGAAAAATTTTGAAGTATTTAATCAAATTTTAGGATGCAAAATGACACAATTACACAATTTTACGCGTCACCATTCACATAGAAATATACATTAACAAATCTGCTAACTATTTGTCCAACAATTGCCACATACCCAAGTCTATGAGCCGAGCCTTACTTTTTTAGATTTCCCTCTCAAAGCCATACAATGGATTTTTGAAGTTGACTCTGCTGTGAGAACTGAACAACAAATCCATCATGGCCACAGGTTCACTTCCAAGGGGACTACTTTTTTAACCCTTGTACACCTATGGAACATTCATTCATTGTCTGGAAGGGGAAGATGTATGACAAATAAGTTGAATACGTGAGAACAAGCAGATATACTTTGTTTACAGGAATCTTGTGTGCCACATGCTACAGGCACCTGTCTGGACTGTGTGTGCAGTCATGTGTAACACACCCACAATAGACGTGGAATCAATACCCGGTATTAGGTATTCCGAGCAAACAAAACAGGGTCCATTATCCAATCTCATAGTCCGGGGACAGGAAGTCATATCAGGCATACGGAGTGAGAGAAAACAAAAATGACAGGGAAACTCATGAACCCCCGTAGTGCACACTGCTTTCCTCATGTTCATAGAAGCTCAAATACTAGTACATGATGTGCATGTCAAGAACGAGTCAGTATACTGCTCAAGCTGTCATATTAATCTGCAATACTGAGGTTAAATACTACTAATAAATATCTGAATACACAACATATTTTCAGAACATATATATTTTTCATTATTAATATTGTAAATGGTTCAATTCTGCCATGCCAACACATACAAGAACATGTACAAGTGGAATTTATAAAAGTGATTAATTAAAATTTTTTATTTACAAAATTCGGTAAATTAATATACCTAGTATTACCTATCAAGCATGAAACACAAGTATTAAAACCATCGTTAATTTAATTCTTGATTACAAGTTGTTTGAAATAAGTTTCATTTATTGATTCACTTTTATCATAGGCAAACACACTTATCCAATTGGTCAGTTCATTCTTTTCTCTATATTAGTTGCCAAGAAAGTGGCTCAGAATAACTGACATAAAAAATACCAGCATTTGTACATAACCATAATGACAATATGCTAGGTCATGATGCAATCAGGCTGTTTCTCAATAAATGTATTTACCAGTCATAAATATATGTTCAATATTTCAATAGTTTCCTGTATAATAGAAAAAAAGTACTTAAATGCTCCCATATGAAAATTGTATACTATGGGAAGAAGTACATATTAATTACCATGGTCACAAAAAGTGAAATGAACATGGTCAGACATCTAATAACTAACATACTGTACATGTTTCACAATACTTGCAATTTGTTTTGGCCATACACACACCAAAAAATTAAATGTATGAACTATTTTGGCCTTCATCTGAGTGTCCCTGTCACCATGGTTACTGTACATCATGATGAATTTGCTCAAGGAATACCAGGACTGGGCCACCATCAAACCCTACTACAGACATTGAATGTGCATGGAAATACATGTACATCCAAAATACAGGGATCAATTTACCCAAGTATGTAGAAAAAAATAGCCCAAGGGCTAAGATAGGTTACCGGACAATATATAATACTAGTAGCTATATTTTGTCCCGTGGTCTTAGAAATAAGGTCACTGGTCAAACTTAAAGTCACGAGAGTGCTCAGCATATTTGATTTCCTATACGTTCACAATTGATTATTAAGCTGGAAATTCAATAATGAGAGAGATAATAATCATCATGTCCTGTGACCTTCAAAATCAAATCAAATGTCAAATAAAGGTCTACAGAATATTCAGCATTTATCATTTGCTGTATGTCAACAATTGATTTCTAAGATGTAAAGTCGATAATAAGCGAGATAATAGCCATTTTATGCTTTGACCTTGAAAAGTAGGTCAAAGGTCAATTTCAAGGTCATCAGAGTATTCGACATATAACATTTCCTATATGTCCGCAATTGATTCCTAAGCTGTAAAGTCGGTAATAAGTGAGATATTAGCCATTTTGGGCTCTGACCTTGAAAATGAGGTTAAGGGTCAAATTCAAAGTCTAGAGAATATTCAGCATATATCATTTCCTATATGTCCACAATTGATTCCGAGTCTCTAATCTCAATATTAAGTGAGATATCTAAAACATTGTTGCCCATTATAAAGCATAGGAGAATTTAACATGGGAAAGTCCTATTTGGGCCCAGTAAGCAACATCAAAATTGCCGCCGCACGCAGGCTGGCGATTCAAGAGCATCGAAACTTATACACATTATAAAGATACATGAGGGGACCATTTTGAAACTAAAATAATTTTTAAAGTTAAGAACATGCAAAAACAGCCATTTTCGGCATGAAAATGGACCCCAAAACTGCATAATCGATTCAATAAAAAAACTGAAAAAAACGTCTGGGGGTACTGACCCAATACAGAGTCACACAAATTTATGGACAAATTCATCAGCTCAAAAAAAGATAAAAAATGTTGACAGATAATGTGGCGGACGACGACGACGACGACGGACAACGCACGAAAAACCACGACAATAGCTTATCGGCCCTTATGGGCCGGTAAGCTAAAAATGTGGACGGACGGCGCGGACGCTGACGACGACGCCGACGACGGACGCAACGCCATGTCAATAGGTTATCGGACCATAGGTCCGGTAACCTAAAAACATTGTCATTCAATTCAATGTTTGCAAAAGTTCATGCAACTGCTGGAGGCATAGCATCCCAGGTCCAAACATGATGTTGTCAGGCATTACATGGAAATACAAACTCTCCACATGATATCTAAACCAGATAATAATGTTCACATCTCGGTATGCAAGCCACATTATATCTATGAAAATTAGTACTCACAGTATATCTGCAGCACAGAGTAGGTCTTTTAGCACATATCGACTTGCCGATATGTCCAATTTGGGTAGATACACATGATACAGTTTTCTTCGTCGCTTCGGAGACGATGTTGCTAGTCAGACCCACAATTTCAATCTCTGTAGCAGCACACACTTATCCAGCTAGTGAGTATATCCAACTGGGGATCCACTTCATGTGGCACCAATCAAACAGCTAAATTACATCACAGCGATTAGCTGTTATCAACATCATCAATAATACAGGTAAAACACGTAGCAACACATCCATAATATCCATTCTGTCATTGTAATCTGGTGCTCTGGTGATTGCATGTGTTCACATGGCATGATGCAAGATGCAGGATTTAGAGACATGGGTGGGGTTCATTGTCCTGGGTGGGGGGGCGGGGGGGGGGCTGAACACCCACCTTCCCCTAATTGTCATGTGGTAGAGGCCTGCAAATAAAAAAGTAAAGTGAACATGTAATTTGTGAAATATTCATAAGTAAATTTTGGGTGTATACAGTATGCTAGACTGGGTACATGTAGGATTGAAACCTGCAACCTCTGGCACGCCAGTGGAATATTGACACACAGTTTTGACACACAAAACTTGACACACAATTTAAATAGTGGCGGAATGACTGAAGTAGGAACCAATTATTTGTGTCATGGGAATCAAACCGAACAGGTACTCGTCTGTGATATTAGATAATTAGTTTGAAAGTATTTGCTGTTTTCTATGCTGGTACTATGTTGTAGGAACGAAGTATCAGAAATAAGGAGAAGTACAGTTAATTTCAACAGCATTTTTCATGGAGTGGATGAAGCTGTTGTAGTTTAATGTCAATATTTCATGACACATTTCGGGCCAATTTTTGATCCATAAGGAATATTCAAATAGTGAAACAGGAACCGAATAATAGCAATTTTGGATGCATCAACGAATGATCCCTAAGTACCGGTACTAGTTCTGGAAATAAATTTAAGACATACTAGTAGTACCAGTAGATGGTCTACCCATATACTGTACGGTACCGGCAATTTAAATTATCAACAACATGTTCATTATTCAGTTCCTGTGCTTTTCTGTGTAAACAGACCGCCTGTCCGAATCAGTATCAATGATAAACAAACACTGTTTGTTGGTATAAAAAATAAACAAACACTAACCTGTTGCGCTGGCCAAAATGTGTGCATGTCCCTGAGTTGACAGACCAAATTCTACAAATGGCTGGCATCGGACCTTCCCATGTGCCGGACATGGCAAATGATAGGGTTAACCACACACGTGACCTGCATACCAGTGTTGTTTACATGCTGGTCAGCTGTTGATGCACATGGGCTTGCATGTGATTTTTGTGACAAATGTTTACTTCCGATCGGTTCCGAGTCGGATTGAAGGGCAAAGCACATGTTCCCCGGGCGTGAGTTCTGATGCATTGCGTACATGATATATTCACCTGCAGACGTTGACATTTGTTGGATCGTTATAACTCATTGGCGTATAACATTCCTGTATCTAAATCAGTTATTTTGGACTAGCTCAAGTGTTTTGATTGACGACAGTGCCTCAAATTTTGTTTGGGAAATTCCTGGAAACATTGAATGCGCCATCTGGCGAATAGAAGTCCTGAGTCATTCCTTGCCCAATTACGTGTGCGGCAGCAATGCAAATAGTCCCAGATTCTTCTGTATCGTGGCATTGGAGAAATGTTGTTTATCTGTGTATTACTTGAATTTACTTAGAGCATCTCCATTACAGCTCGAAAAGTCGATTATTATACTATTATTATTCCTGTTATAATGAGGCACCGATCAGCTGTTGGGATGTGTAATGATACAATGACGTATCATCTTATTCACGTGATTTCGGAATACAAACATGCCGTTTTGCCAAAACTGTTTTGAAATGTTATCATTTGGAATGTGTTTTAGAACAAAATAACGAAACAACTGTTGTAATGGATATGTACAGATGAAGAATACATCCCAAGGATTAATAGTAAGTGCCCCAAATTACGCATTGTCGCCTATTCCAATGCAGATTTGTTACAGCAATGTTGCCCCCAAAACGTGCTGAAAATGAAAAATGGCGGTTTTCTTGAAAATGCAGTGAGAACGATGACAATTTCTCACGTACCTATAGAGAAAGTCAAAAATGTAAGGCTCGGCTCGAATATTACACAAATATAACGTTCTAAACACTGAGGTCCCACATGGGTTACCAACATGTTTTTTAAATGTTGAGAACTGACTAATCTGCTACCACAACCTGAAATTTTAGGCCTAGTATTACTCAATGATTTATAACAAATGACTCCTTTTTGGTGCGGTTCTGCCCTGAGCAAAAAATGGCTTCCAGGATGAAGGGTCTCACTGCATCTTAAAGATAATGGCGGACTCTTGGTGGACTCTGGTTGTCTCAGCCATAAATTCACGTATACCTAGGCTCCCGACGGCGTTAAACCCCCGTCCATGCAGACAGTGGGCGCCTACTGTGTTTGTACAGCAGTGTTACGACAGTTCAACACGCGATAAATGCCATGCTTGATGGATGAAAAAACCTACCAATGTTTTCGTGACGATAGTACTTTTGTGAATGTGTCTTCTGTGTTACAATCTGGAAGATGTCAAGGACGATGGTTGTTTGTTGAGTCCATGCTCCTTGTTGGCGTGGAAGGTCATGAATTTGTTCCGCATTCATTAGTGTATATATCGTATTTGAGATAATACGATGTTTAACCATGCGTATACTTTATAGGCATAATACATTATAAATTATATAACATTATATGAGCATAAATATGAAGCTGACATCCTTGCTTCGGGAATGCATGTGACATTTTATCTATCTAGGCTTCACTGATGCCTGAAATACGCCGGAATAAAATGACACCCATGTCTATCCCCATTGAGGGTCATCGAAGGAATTTACAACAAGTTCCCTAGCATTAGTTGTGTCCAATCTTGAAGGCTTATGGCTCTTACCAGAGCATATCAGAGAGCATATCATACCAGAGCATATCTTGATTTCTTGAAAGAAATCTTGAAAGACAACTACTTTCTTTTGTGTTTCATTTTGTTTTGCTTCTGCTGTCACTTCCAACATGACTCCAGTACCCTTTCAACAATGCATGACATGTACTGTAGTTATTATTGTTATTGTTGAATAAATAGATCGATTGATTTATTGATTGATTGACTCAGGGGCGCTGGAAACAAATTTGAGGGGCGGGGGCAGCCTCATCAGAAAGGCATAGTTTGTATAAAAAATACATCGAAAATTATGAAATAAACCTAAATGTGTATGTGGTGACCCCCATGCGCTTGTTCACAGATATGTGTTCTTGTTTATCAAATATTATTCAATATTCAAAATACTAGTGGCATGGCTCACTTATATCCATCTACTCGCCTAGTAGATAGACTAAGACTATCTACTTCATTGTAATTGTGTAAAAAGCCCTCAAAATTGGTTTTACTAAAATCGATGCATTGACCTATCAGTTTATTCATTGAAAGTCGAATTCAAGGTCACCAAACGATCACCTTCGTGACTGCCCATATGCTCATAACCTATTATCTATTTACAAAAGTGTTGTCTGCAGCGGCCACTTGATACCTTTCAGGTAGGGTTCAGTAAATTTTGAAATAATACAGCAATATTGGCATTTGCAATAGACAGTTCGTAGAAAGACGACATATATTAATGGTGTCTAGTTGTAAATCTTTTGAGATCTCCTAATCGTTAACTTACACTGTATAACTCCCAATGGATGCTAGCACGTCTGATGCTACATCTCTGTCTATGTAGACACGTGGCGCCTATTGCAGTTGTGCAGCAGTGTTACGACAGTTCAACACGCGATAAATGCCATGCTTGATGGATGAAAAAACCTGCCGATGTTTTCGTGACGAGAGTACTTTTGTGAATGTGTCTTCTGTGCTACAATCTTCAAGGATTTCAAGGATGATCGTTGTTAGTGACCCATGTGCTTTCCCGTTTTATTTAGAATATATTGAGCACAAATGCAATGTTGCTTGTCTTAATACGTGTATAAAAAATGAACATTTTGTTCACCAGCACCAACAGAAAGGAATTGTGGTGCACGTAATAAAATCATTCAATATCATGAGCTTTGTATTGATGAACATCAGATTTAGATGTGTGTTTTAATATGTGTAACACATATCAATCCAAACTTAATACAATATATCGAGGATCATCTACCCATTAGGTATCAAACTTCCATTACATGAATAATATGGGTAACAATCAAGAACAGTTGTTCGTAGTCAATATAATTACTACAAGCATGATGACGCAAATGGGTACTGGTAAACCGACAAATTCACACTCCACATGAAATTGATAGTCTTGCCTAATGCGTGTAGATGTGAAATTGGTATTTATGCTTCACTGATGCCTGAGTTACGCTGGCCCGGGTCTACCATCATTAAGGATCACCCAGCAGATGTACATGGAGTCCTTGGCATTAGTTTTGTTTTATCTTGAAGGCCTATGGCTCCCTCTACAGCCACAAACGTGTCTTGTGGGTGGTTGCGATGGGCTCATATTGATTTCCTAGAAGGCACTGGATAACTACTGTCTCTGATGTGTTATGCAAATGTTAAATTATTCTGCTCTCACTCAGTCGTCTAGTTGAAGATTATGTTTTGCACACCTTAAATACACTAAAGGAGCAATCATGATTGAGTTCATGATCAAGGTCTAACGTCAGGCGAAATCGAAGAATTTAAAGGAAATTCTTCATGCCCTTTCATGGTCATAGGGAGGTGGAAGAAGAAAATCGAAAGGTTTGAGCATTTCCTACCCCACAGGGACACCCGGCATGAATTCCAAACATAATTATATGCAAACAAGTTAGAACAAAGAGACTTTCTGGTAAACTCCTAATGGCAACAGGATAATGGTATAATTTCTGATTTGAACAAAGTTAACGAAAGTTAGAGCTATACTCGTCTCTAATCATAAATAATCGACTTTTTGGGAGCATATTACGTAATTCTCGATCAATCTATCACAATATAATTCCTTATATATCATATGCTTGTTGCATTTGGAATTCATAAGATGGATGATCTATATTATTATGAGTTGATAAACCTGATTAATTCTTACTTCATTATTTTTAGGGATATTGCCATGTTTGTCATTCCACATACATCCTCTATATTTTATTGACTCCCGTGATTAGCTCACCCATCCCTCTGCTAATTTACCTCGATCCGTCACAGGCCTGACCATATCCATGGACTTACAATATCAACGTCAGCTGGCGCCATGAACAGCAATCCGAAATGACAGAGGTGTTCGTTTCCTGTATGGACACGCACATCAGGCAATCAATAACATATTAATTATGATGTGTTTTTGCGAGATAACTAATTAGCTTTACACACAATACATGGATAGGTTGTTATATTTGTTGGGCATTTTGTCCTCTTGGGTTCAATGACAATATTTTAGACTCTTGGTCTGGTATTTCAGACTCTTGGTCTGGTAAATCCTAACACCATTGGTTACAGTGTTTAATCAATATCTTCAACCAAAATATGATATGATTTATGATAACAACTACATGTACGTTCACAAACGATAAAAATACTCTTTGGATCACTGTTTCCATAAGTATTATAAAAACGCAAGTATATGAACAAATCAGTATATAATATCAAATTGTATCAACATCTATTCTGGGCAAATTGAAAAACAATTATCTTGGACAATTGGTTGTTAGTTTTTGTATAAACAAAATACTCTTTTCGAGGAGTGAGGTTTGTAGTGGTTATAATTGCATGCCTACTATCGTTAAAAAGCTGGGACCCATGGTCGGTCACATTATATTTATCTGGGAGAGTTCACATGGTATTTGCACTGTATTAGTAGGGATTACTGGATCATATCCAGGATTTATTGATCCCACAGCAAACAGAGTGGCATAGTTTACATTCCATGCACACACTTCTGGTTGTATTGAGCGTCCCATCAAAACTGACTCATACATTGGAAGTGTATGTTGATTCATGGCTGAAGGGGTTCATGGTTATAGCCAGTGTTATGTTCTTCAAACATTGACCATACACAAACTTTACATGACGATTGCCAATCAGGCAGAAGACTTGAGCAAATATCCTGGAACTATCGCTACTGTTGTGTTTGTGTTTGTTTCCTCAAGTCACTGGGCATGTGCTGGAATAATAATCCAATGCGTAAGCCACGAGGCGAAATATTACTTGATATCCCTATATAGAGATATATATAACTGCTCAAGTTTCCCCGGGTCATCACGCTATGTATGGTCAATCATATTATGAGGCTAATCACAACCGGTTTCAGCAGAACAATGTTATCTCCATTCATTGAAGAACTTCAGTTATGATCCAGTTACAAATGACCTCGCTGGGAGTCTATTTGATTCTCCGGGGACGAGAAATCACTGAAGAAGAGACTGCTGAAACAAAACTGATTTTCTGGCTCCGAGACTCGAACTGGGTTGCAGAATAAAACCGTGGGCAAGGGCAGAGAAAATAACATTGTGATATTTAAGAGGCACGTCATATTCAGCTCGTCTTTGACGAACCATGATTTATCTCTGGCCCGACCCGTATTTATTCCCTCTGCCAGGGCTATGGATCAAGAACAATCGTCAATGAATTCGTCATTGAATTGAAGATCTTCCCGAAATGTATCGGGGGTTGGATTTTTCGTGTATTTCGTCCATATATTAGTGAGTTCAGAAACAATAAATTCTAATTTTTAATAGTATGATCATACATGTAATATAGTGTTAATTGTAGCTTTCATATAATGTTTCTCTACGTATGACATATTCAAAGCGCCTTTCAATTCATTTCGATGAATTTCGACACATATTCCACCTCCATAGAATTATATTGCTCTATGCAACCATTCATGATGATGGACAATTTTCAAGTACATTATTATAACTCGGTCACCAGTGATACCGTTCTGGTGAACAGCAGCTTCAACAGCTGAACATCGTGCTGCAGCGTAGACGAACACACAAACTATTAGTCGGGCATGTACGGGGGGTCCCTTTGCACCCCCCGGTCCCCCCCCCCCATGATCCTCCAAAACCAACTTTTTTCTCAAGGTTTTTTAATACTAATAAACATTACGTATGTCTCCGGTTGCGCATCCATTGCAAAAATTGGTTTTCGGGCCATTTTTCAAAATGGGCGCTCCGCGAAATCTCGAATTTTGAGATTGCTTCACTTTAAGCTGCATAGGTCTACAAAATAAAATCTTTGTTATACCTTTTGCTGCTCATTGTAGGGGCCTTATACATTGTACATGAGAAAACAGTGGTTAAATAAACATTTATAATATGAATATGTCCATATATCCAAGATGGCCGCCAAATTTAGAAATTTTTTCACTAAAATGTCCATAACTTCGGACTGAGTCAACCTAGGATGTTCATTTTGGGGTCTATACCTAGGTTTTCATATACAGGGAATCCATTTAAACCAAAATAAATACAATCAAGCTATTCCTTTTGATGCATGCATCCAAGATGGCCGCCAAAATTAGATAATTTTTCACTAAAATGTCCATAACTTCGGACTGAGTCAACCTAGGATGTTCATTTTGGGGTCTATATCTAGGTTTTCATATACAGGGAATCCATTCAGACCAAAATAAATACAATCAAGCTATTTCTTTTGATGCATGCACACCTGCACACATGGTACACGCTACACATTCATTTAGATATCTCTCGCAAATAGCCCGCTTGACACCCCTATGGTCTCAATTGTGGATCTTGCTTGGATATTTCTGATAGAGACTTTTACTGAATTGCAATCCCAATAAATCCTTGAACAAATAGAGCTTGATTTGATTAGTTTTGTTAATTAACAGATATCCAAGATGCCTGCTAAACACACCCCGAAAATTCAAGTTCGTAACTAATTGTGCTACAAAGATGTGTGATACTTACTTTCAAGGGTATTTTGGTATGTAGATTCCATTTTTGGTGTTATTCTAGCTATATAATATCAATTTAAAATGATAACAGCATCTCATTGAGATGGAAAGCAAATAAAAACATATTGTTATTTGAATTTATTCATACACTTATGCATTACGCATTACTCACCAACATGCAAAGGATTCTTTTTATATCACAAACAGAGAACAATAATGCAGAATATCTTCATTGGCTATCTTAACACATGAACATGATGGAACATGGTACTATGATATTGGTACTGCTATATTGGCTGAATTGACATATTAACTGATGATGTCTTCACCATTGCCCTGCATTCTCTTGCAGTACAACAACGTTGTCTTGAGCTGTCTTGGATATATGGACATATTCATATTATAAATGTTTATTTAACCACTGTTTTCTCATGTACAATGTATAAGGCCCCTACAATGAGCAGCAAAAGGTAAAAGATTTTATTTTGTAGACCTATGCAGCTTAAAGTGAAGCAATCTCAAAATTCGAGATTTCGCGGGGCGGCCATTTTGAAAAATGGCCCGAAAACCAATTTTTGCAATGGATGCGCAACCGGAGACATATGTAATGTTTCTTAGTATTAAAAAACCTTGAGAAAAAGTTGGTTTTGGAGGATCATGGGGGGGGGGGGGGGGGGTGCAAAGGGACCCCCCGTACATGCCCGACTATATCATTGTAATACTCGCACCTAGCATTGCTCAACTTCGATGATCATACAGGTACCAGTGTGTCAGGCGCAGGTAAGATCGGTCTAACCTTGAACTCCTTCGATGCGACTCCGATAAAACTTCCTGTTGTCACATTGACGTCGTTTTTTGATAGACGGACAAACGGACTGACACTCGCCGGTCTAGTATGCATGTGTGAACATACTTCCCACTATATGATACAACTTTAACATTACGTACACTCTTGTCACTGCTGGATACACATTTATCATCAATTAGTTATGAAATGCTGAGACGAGCATGTCAAATTGTTATGATAGCAGATCATATCATTGACTCGAAATATCTACCAACTCAAGAACACGTGCTTTCTATGAGAGTTGTCGGAAGAAAAACCACATTTCAACACACGACAAATGTCAGACTTGATGGATGAAACATAACTACCTTAACCACTATTTTGACGTCTTAGTTAGGCATGATAAATTTTGAAATAAACACTGCGTATATCGTACATGTATCATTATCTCAAATTAAATTTCTCTCATTTCGTAGATATGTGTGTCATTGGTACAGATATTTAATTTTGAAATTTCACAGCTTTGTTGTGACTAGCGTCATGTAGTTGAAAGGTGGAATGAAATATATTCCTTGAATACCCTACGGAGACAATTACACTCGAGGTCAGGATCATGATGTATCAGGTCATGATCTTCAACTACATTGAAAGGCATCCAAACTCCTTGTGAGTGGTGTGTTCACAACAGATCCAAGGTATTCTAATATGACACAGTACACAAAGCTCTTCACTGATTAACACTATTTCTATGTGGTTAACTTTCGCGAGACTCCTAGGTAATCTGGATTTATGGAGGGTCGTGCTGAGCAAGGCATGATATCATTGCTCTGATGGCTTCTGATATCTAGGAGATTTATCTGTAGCACATGTTGTGAATAAAACTAGCGCTGACGGAGCCAGATTCTCTAAACGTGTGGCAGTACTCGGATAAGTTCACATTGATGCAACTATACACATACACATGTATCAAATATTCAGAATATTTCATACCAAACATTTTAAAACACCACTGAATGAAAACACTATGGTTTATGGTCACACTTTTTGGCTGCAGTGGAAGATGGAACATATTGGGATTGTTTAGAATAGTGTACCGAGAGATATGCAAATCTGACATTGGATGACGACTATAGAAATACAAAAAAAATAGTTGTAAATATTCCATATCTTTCTTCAAATTGTGCGTGATATTGCTTTCTCTAAGCTTTGGTGTACAGATGTTTCAATTCCGTAAGAATGTTCCAACAAGGATAGGAGGTTCGTTTCCTCTTAGTAATTCGAGTCAGGAGTTTATTTCATGCAATGGGAAAAGAATATAAATTAAAATAGAATGACATCACTTGGTTACGTTTTGCGTTTGTCGGATAAGATACGAGGGAAAAGAGCCCGAAAATACCTGAAAACAAAACAGACGTTGATGTGACTACTGTCTCACGGTGACTGGATCTGACCTTCTGTTCGGCTACATGAGTGAGATTGTGACAATGTAATCTCCTGAAAGACACTACGCAGGTCCACTGCTATGAGGGATGTAAGTGTGGATTTACATCCAGCTCCAAGGCATTAGTTGTACATTATCTTGCAATGTATAACTCCCGTCAGGGAAAATAGAAAGTGGTAACTTTCAGCAAATATTGATATGGCGAGAATCTTCAGTGGTCGGAAGGATGTATGCCAAAACTGAAACACACACAGTTTCAGTGACCATATACCAAACTGAGGAATAATATCTTTTGAGCAGAGATGAACATTGCTTGCCGGCAAAGAATGACTGAATGAACGAAATTGTGTATCAAATTCACATCAGCATGATTTAGTCTGGTTCACAGTTGACGTGTATATGTCTCTCGAGGAAAATAAAAGGATTACCGGTGGCGACTGTTTGGGAAATACAGTAGACAGATTCAGTATTTGTGAAGCGTTTCGGTTCGTCAGAGAATACACAAATTCTAACATACACCATACGTACACCAATACGTGTAACATAGATCTACCTGAAACATTACATTCTCAATAAAAAGATGTGAACATGAGTTCGAATAACTATCCAAGAATGTCAGTAGTTGTCCAGTGATTTGTTTGTTTGAATTCATGGAACCACTCACGGATAGACCAACCATAGTCGATGTAAAATATCAGTAGAATATTGGACAGCCTATGTATAATTTTTTTGATTGCATTGGTTTTGTCCACATTAGTCTTGTTTCATTCACTACCTTGTTTGATTCATCTGCAATGTTTTCATAAGGTTTGTCTGATCTGAAAAAAAAAGATTAACAAAACAGCAATACAAAACCGCAGTGTTAAAGCAGTTGTCGTGATTACTGAAAACTAAAATGTAACACTTCGGGATAGATCCCATTAAACTGTTGTGGAATGCATGTATAAATCTTTCCCAACCAACTTCACAATTATTGAGTAAAATTTCAGTTCTTTAGTCAGAGTCCAGAGATGATTTGGAGATTCATCTCTGAAGCTGTCAATTACTGGCACAAGAATTGTGAGATCAGTTTAGGACATAGACTTTCTTGGACTGGTGGTTATGGGTAAATACGTAAAAGAGCTATTAGTCAAATTTTATATGTGTGGCAATAGTTTCAGTAAAAGCACATACTGTATTTCTGTGCGTGATATATGATGTACTGTTGGATCTGTTGAAAACACGTGAGTAATCCAGTAATGGTATGGTGGACTGTACTCTGATCCATTCATAATCTACCAAATACCAAGTATCTCTTAATATTGGCAGTAATGGGACCGAATCAGCTAGCAACGGATACTTATTGGAGCATATCGTGTAATTTATTATCATCGTGTTATGACGTAATTCCTAATACATCGGAGCGATTGGTCATCATTCGATCATGGAACACTCGTGCCTCACTAGCGGGCGGTATGTGGAGAACAATCCGTGGTAGACAGAATGTATTTAAAAAACGTAGTCTTTTAACGATATAGCCATGTTTGTCATTCTATACACATTCCTTTGATCTTATTGGCTGCCATGTTTTGCTCAACCTTTCCTCTGTCAATTTACATTGATTTGTCACTGGTTTGACTGGTGCTCATTCCCTCTGCCATGTACGTGGATTCACAACACCAACGTCAGATGGCTCCATGAATACCAATCAGAAAAAAACCCAGTTAACTTGGTGAAATAGCCACATAGGAAAATAAACTGGTAATTTGGAGACGGTTTCTGAGATGATTATCTATCACTAAAAATGAATAGGTAGTTATATTTCTTGGACAATTTCATTTCCAATGATGATAATGAGATGTTTGTATCACAATTGTAATCAATATCCTCGACAAAACCAACCCAAATGTTTTTGGATAATCAATCAGCAGAACAATTTTTCCCTGGAATTAAAACATTTCTATCATTATCACTATTTTCTTTGAATTATCTAAAATAACAATCTCGATATTACCAATTAGGCAAATCAAATTATTTTATTGATATGTATTTCTGCGACAATCGAATCTAGGTAATGTAAAAGAACTCATCATTGTATATAATCTATTATCCCTTTTATGTAAAACATCACTAATCTTGTAACGAGGGAGTTTTGTTTGTAATGATTATTGCTTTCATGCCTACATCTGGTAAATATGCATGGAAGGCTGGCGGATCATACCGTGGCTTTCTTGGAATGTTGACAGGGGTTTTACAGTGTTTTAGAGGGCATTAGCGGATCGCATCCTAAATTTATTGAACCCAGAGCAAATAGAGCGTCATAGATTTCTTTCTGTGCACAATCATCGTTCTCTCAGTAATGGACTATGTATATTTATTCATGGATGTAGGGGCTCAAGCTTATATTCTCCAAACATGGACCATAAACAAACTTCACACGAGGATTGCTAATCAGGTATTTGAGCAAATTTTTGGGAGCTTGCAAATCGAGTAATGATTCCGGAATTGTAATGATTTTCAGCTTAAGATATTTATTTTTGTGAAAATTAAATTCATATTGGCTATAGATTTTTCATTTCAACCGTATGTTTCGTATTACTCCGGTTCCAACACTTATGTGTTGAAGTTATTTAAATGTGACAGAGTCGTATGGTGCTCATTATAATTGTAAGTATCAATCTATTACCACCAATACAGCCAAACTTTTGATGATTCCAATAACAAACGTAAAATATAACATTTTGCAATAGAAACAAAGCCCGATCAAATAGTTTATCAAACGACACATTGGCGTCGTCAGGGGCAGACAGTGTGTTAAATGTAGTTGTTCATACTGTACACCTAATGGAATTAGCATAAAACTGCCCAACAACCTATGAAAATAATTTAGAAATCCGAAACAAACCCCATGGAATAGATATATGACAAGTACATTAGTACCTCATCACAAGCCAAAAGGCTACTGAGTGGATGGTATCCTCGGGGACAGATTTAACGTCCACCAGCAGTCATACCGGCTCAGTGGTATGAATGTAAGTATCAATCTATTACCACCAATACAGCCAAATTTTGATGATTCCAATAACAAACGTAAAATTCAACATTTTCCAATAGAAACAAAGCCCGATCAAATAGTTTATCAAAAGACACGCTGGTGTCATCAGGGGCAGACAGTGTGTTAGATGTAGCTGTTTCTACTGTGCTGTTAAGTGGATTGTATCCTCGGTTGGTGAACCCAAAAAAAATATTTCTTTTTGGCTCAAATGTTGACGCAAATGACCTTACTTACAGGACAAATACGAATACAATAATCTCGTAAAACCTTCAGTTATGACTCGGATACAAGCCAGTCATTCGAAACTTTCCGGAGATAAAATATGGATGTAACTGCTGAGCAAAACTGATTTTCTGGCTCATACACCCTGCAACATAATCTTAAGGCGGTGACTGACCTAGTTCTTTTGTCTAGGGGTCAGGTCATGTTCTTGTCACTGACTTGTGCTCAGATTTTTTGGGAGGAAGATCAACACACGGTAGGAAAATTGCAATTTCTGCAACATAACGCATATATATAATAACTGAGGGGGAAGATACGATGTCCGAGATACCACTACAAATTTATGTATTCCACAAATATTTGTAGGGGCTGAAATTCCCCAGAAATAAGGTTTCTTCCATCAATGTTTACTCCAATTTTGACACGGTGATCACGTTCATGGTCATTTTCAATAAATTCTGCACATTGTATTTCGATAATCTGTACACGGGAGTTAAGATAATCATATCATGTTTCATTCATCCTGCTCATATGCACTATTATCCTGTAATTTTTCAGTTATTCCTAAATGATTCCACAAGCTTGTCGTGTCACCGATTTGAGTCAAGCGTCACCGACTTAGGTTTACATTACCCCTAGACAAAAGAACTAGGTCAGTCACCGCCTTAAGATATGTTGCAGGGTGCATAGATTTGGAATGAATTTGCAGTATGAACCATGGACAAGAAGGAGAGAAAATAACGTTATGATAACCCAGTCATTTTGTCGCACCTGTTTGTCACTGGTTGATTCGTGTCTATTGAATTTTATACGTCTACCGATTGAGATTACCTGCACTCAAACTCGTCCAAGATATTACCATGATGTATGCTCGTTATGATTGTGATTTTTTTTTAAAATGTGTTGATGTCATGTTCGCATACACATGAACGGTAGAAATCAACTGACATTTCGGGTTCTCTCTCAAATTTGCTTCATTTTGATATTATTTATGCATCTATGCTATTCATTTGTTTCCTTTTAGTCTCCAAAACGAGAGGTTACAAAACTTAGTGTAGAATATATATATGTAGACAAAGACAACATAAACCAGACATGCAACAATGAAATACAATGACTTAGTTTAGTACGAAGGTTGAGAAAGACATTTTTTCTCTGAGTTGATATTTGTTTGGTGACCATAGACTGTCTATGACACCACTGTCAATGGTGAACCTTCAAGTTTTTTAGTTGACTGAATACGGTACGATTATCACAAAGTATATTAATGGAAGAAACACCATTATAATGTCGACAAATATGTCCCAAACCTGGATGACAACTTCTGTAAAACGTTCAATGGCGACTATCACATCATTATTGCTTTCACGCACACAACATACATATGACAACGTGGATCTTCCATTTTGTGATCTTCCCGTCATTTGATTCGTGATAAAACTTGCAAGATAGCAGGGCGATATTAGTGTTTTGTGTGTGAAAATGTTCATCTTAAGTGATATTTATGAGTGTACCTATCTAACCTTAACCGGTAGGGAAAATCTCGATCACGACAAGATGGATTTTCATTGTTTTTGCTACAGAAAAAAAAACTTGGCCAGGGCGGACAGTGTGTGTTTTTGGCGTTTTTTTGGCTTCCCAACACTGTTCAATGCCAGGAATTATCTAATTAAATGAAACATGAACAGAAGATTTTATCTGTAGCAAACAGATTCTACTATTATTAACTGGTTTGAACGCTGGCGATTTCACGTTATTGCGATGTGATCTTGATCACATTTTAACCACATGTTCTCACAGAATGGTATGCTTCATTGACAACTTCATCAGTCAGATGTGTATGTGTATTTTCATGTGGAAACGTGAAAAAAAATTTCAACTTGCATATTTTGGAAGCGCTTTATCTCTTCAGTTTCGCATCTTTCCTTCATGAAACACTTGAACATAAGTAAGCGATTAGGGAAATATGCTATTTGTTCCTCTGGAGTTTGACTCTCTGGGTTTATTGGTGAGATGCATTTTCAAAATAATACGGATCTGAAGATAACGAGTACTGGCACAGAAAATATGCAACAGATTGGAGGACATTCACTTGTTGCCGTGGTTTCAGTATCAGGGTAGCCTTCATATATATTTTATCCTTTTTATCCTATATAATGTATGCGTTTTGATTTTACTATTTAATTTGTATGCTCCAATGTGGGAGTTTTCACTTATAGCACTGCACACAGCTGTGACGTGTTCATGAGAGTTTGTTTCTGGTCCCGGTCAGACATCAGTCGGGACAGCGAACACCAAAACCCACACACAAGCCTTCTAGATAAGGCCAAAAAAAAAAATTCTATGTTTCTGGTTACAATGGTCTTCCAAAAGTGATGCGGTGATGCGAATTTTTTTTTTCTTTTTTTTTTCCTAAATCGGCACGAGTCGTGTTTACCGAAGCCATGAAAGCTACATTTGCCTCAGTAAAACACCTATATATGTTAAATATATTATGTGCATAGAACATCCTACTGTTTTTTTTATATTCTAAACAAAACATTTGTATTCTTTGATAAACTTCATATTACCTAAGCTTTATGTTGCCCTGATGCTTTGTAGCATTACGCATCTTTTGTACATAAGGTTGTCCGAGTTGCTTCCGTGTTTTATTAATTCCTTTCGTCCATATTCATACCAATTTGCATCTGCGTTTCATTCATCCCATGGATGTGATAACAGGTAAGTATTGCCGGCCGCGCACGTATAGAACAGTTTGTTACCCGTTCGTAGCCGCGATTTGCAAACTATTGACGATTACACCGCACAGTTACTCACTCGACATTATTATTGCTTTCAAATTGCCGCACTGACTAAATCTACATTGTTATTAATATTGTAACGGGTTTGCACCCTTCTGTGACGTCTTGATGAACCGGTTTTCTAGGGAGGTGGGTGAGTTGATATTTAACCGGAGCTGAAACGGTAAAATTCCGGGAAACTGCTACTGCTGTACGGTTGAACTCCGGCTAGAAGTCTCTAAGGTTGGTAGCGTGGTCTGGAATGGACCTCTTAACCGTTGTCCGACTGCTAATCTGCAACTGCACCTGTAAAGTAAGGATCCGGAGGCGTTTCCGTCTCCGGGTACTGCAACTGCTCCGTCGGGATACCGCTTTACTGCAACAGCTCCGTCGTTTTCCGTCTTACTGCAAACTGCGACTGCGCCTGGAATAAAGAATCCGGGAACGTTGCCGTTTCCGAATACTGCAACCGCTCTGCCAGGTTCCTCCGCACTGCAATCTGCTCCGGTTGGCTCCGCCTCACCGCAACCTGCGACTGCACCTGAAATGGAGTATCTCGGAAGTGTTCCCACTTCCGGTTACCGCAACCGCTCCGTCAGGTACTGCCTCTGCAACTCCGTCGTCCGGTACCGCCTCTGCAACTGCTTCCTCGTTCCCGTCTCTGCAACTGCTCCGTCCGATACCGCCTCCGTAGTTGCTCCTTTGAATTCCACCTCCGTCTCCGTCTCCGTCTCCTTCCTCGGTGATCTGGGTTCTTAGATCACCCTAAGACGTCGTTACAACTTGGTCTTAACCGACTGTGGTCTTATCTCCCTTTACTCCGTATTACTTTCTTTTCCGGTGAACTAACTTTATTATAAATTCCAGTTACCTAACGAACACGGAAAAACAACTCGGTTGAAGTTTTCATGTTTATTTTCCAAGTTCACAGTCGGAAGACTTAACTGCTATCATCTGGATGACTCTATCCGGAACAAGGGAGTACTCTGCTATGGGAGAAGGGGTCTGCACAGGTCGACGTCAGGACACCAACTCCGCCGTCCACTGTGAAGCGGGGGCTTTTATAGACCTGAGACCCACGTCACGTGACCAACCTATCGTGACGTCATAGTCCGCCAAAACACTGATATTTTCCGGATTTCTAAAAACACTCTAGAACCAATCAGTGGCTGACACGTCACCTTTTAAACCGAAAACGAGGCTGATCACATGACCTTCCGGAAATAACGTCATTACGTTTTTGTACTCCATTGTTCCGGTTCCGTGTCCGGTTCCGTCTCCGGTTCCGGCTCCGTCTCCGGCTTTACCAACATCAAAAATATACCAAGTTCCGAGACGGAAAACCTTTTAAACATTAACAATGCGGAACGGTATGAACCTTTAAACACATATACATTTTAATAAACGGTTATTTAACCATAATATCACAAAACACTAACAGAATTACCTAGGGGAAACCTTTGGGTACGCCCCAAAACCGTTACGATATCATCGTTTGTGATATCTGAGCTGACACACAACACAACACGAATACGGCAACATTTATGTATTGATGAACTTTTAGTAAGCCTATGTTCTTCAACACAAACACAACTCACAAATTTGCACAGTTTAGTAACTGCTACTGATTGTAAAACATGTAGAATATGACACTGTATGTGCTCTTTTCTCCAATAACCAAATGTCGAGGGCGGCGATAAAAAAAAATATAAAAAACGAAGTGACGCGCGGTATTTTAAGTGATGCGCGCGATTTTTTTTTTAAAAAAAGGAAATGATGCGCGGGGTTTGGAGTGACGCGCGCGATAACCAGAAACATAGAATTTTTTTTTTTTGGCCTAAAGTAACTTGAGTTGCTGCCGTGGAATGTTTACATTACATGATTTCCAATCTTTTGATTAGAAACCGACAGTGGATCTCAATAAAAGTATGTTTTGGGCTGTGATTTACATACAAGAAGGCGTTGTATATGTTTATGACCGATAATGTAATAATAATAATAATAATAATAATAATAATAATCAGATTTATTTAACGACGGTCCATGATGATAGGCAATTCTGCCTGTCTTCCCCATCCCCCGTCGGGTGACAATTTAGAATTTGGAAAGCACATTCGAATGGAGAAACCTTTGCGTTGCCAGGATGAAAACTCCACCTACTTTGTGCCGGTGACGGGGATCGAACCCGCGTCACCTACCGCCTCTGAGCTTCGTTGCTTCAAGAGCCACCGGTCCCATCCACTCGGCCACAGAGGCGGTTGATCTCATTGCTTCACTGTGTAGTAGTTAGCCAAGTTAGCCGATTTTACGGGTATGTCACTCATCAGGAATGCTGTCTGTCTTTTTCTCTGACCATCAGCTGATACTGCTTCTGATAACATTATGTTTTGGGTATGTTCTTTGGTTTTGAAATATTTAGGCGACAAAAATATACTCGTTAGTCATATATGGGGGAAATCAATGGTTCGTAGACCTATTGGCGATGTATTTATATACACACTCCTTTGATCTTATTGACTGCCATCTTTACCTCAACATTTCCTCTGTCAATTTACATTGATTCGTCATTGGTCTAGCTGGTGCTTATTCCTTTCCTGTGTCCGTGGCTTCACAACACCAATGTCGGATACCTTCACGAAAACCAATCATACATGCTCTGGGTGAATGTTACCTTGTGGGATCGCAAGAAATAAATATGTTGTTGTGGTTGTTGGCCTCCCAATAACGACAACGAGCTTAGTTGGCACTCTTTGAATTAGCTCCAGTTCTATGGAGCGTCCCTTCAGTTATGACTCATCTATGGACTATGTATGTGCAGCACGATTTCCAATCAGCGGAAAGGCAGTGAAAAGTTGACATGATTGAGTTTATGGCAAATGTGTAATTTTTTCGTGACTTCAATTATAATAAATACGGATTATTCAACAGGTCAGGAAATTGATAAATATGTACTTTACTTCTATCAATAATTCTTGTTGGTTCAAATGTGGCCATCAATGGTGGTGTTGGTGGTAGAGGTGGTGGTGTGTGGGGGGGGGGGGGGGGTGGTGGCAGTAAACTTGACGGAAATCCAATTGCCGGAACTAGTGTCCATATACCACTTTATACTCTACTGAGGCCGGGAATCGAACTAATGCCTAAACTGACAAGGTGCATACTGGTGTGTTGAGGCACCATTAGTATCCAATGACTCCCTTACGGGATTACATGTTCTTTCACGCGGCGTGTGGTGAAACGAAAGCAGTCTGACTGGGCATACATGCGGAAAACGTAATAATTTGATTTCTAACAAATATCCGATGATTCATCCAGGTCTACAAGCTAATGGTGGCTCATATTCGCCAGATGGAAGAATGCACTTTTTTCTTTACAGCGTTAACAGCATTATTACGCTGTAATTGAGGCGTTATTACGCTGTAATTTAGGCGTTATTATGCTGTATCTAATTTTACGCTGCATTAGAGCATTATTACTGTAAAGTTAATGACTATCGTCCACTATTCCGGATCCTTGCGGCGGCGCCGCTCACCGGAAGTCACTGCGGACACGGACACGTAATAACGCTCTAATTTACAGCATAATAACGCTCTAATTTACAGCGTAATAACGCTGTAATATACAGCGTAATTATGCTCTAATACAGCGTTATAACACTGTAATACAGCGTATTAACGCTGTAAATTAGAGCGTAATCACGCTGTAAATTAGAGCATTATTACGCTCTATTACAGCATTATAACGCTCTAAAACAGCGTTATGATGCTCTAATTTATAGCGTAATTACGCTTCAATTAACAGCGTAATTACGCTCTAATTACAGCATCATTACGCTGTATTAGAGCGTTTTTACGCTGTAAATCAAGCGTTATTACGCTGTATTAGAGCGTTATTACGCTGTAATTTAGGCGTTATTACGCTGTATTAGAGCGTTATTACCCTGAAATTTAGGCGTTATCATGCTGTATTAGAGCGTTATAACGCTGTAATTTAGGCGTTATTACGCTGTATTAGAGCGTTATTACGCTGCAATTCAAGCGTTATTATGCTGTATTAGAGCGTTATTACGCTGTAATTGAGGCGTTATTACGCTGTAATTTAGGCGTTATTATGCTGTATTGGAGCGTTATTACGCTGTAATTTAGGCATTATTACGCTGTATTAGAGCGTTATTACGCTGTAATTTAGGCGTTATTACGCTGCATTATAACGCTGTAACGCTCTGATTACAGCATTATTAATTCAAGCGTTATTATGCTGTATTAGAGTGTTTTTACACTGTAATTCAAGCGTTATTACACTGTATTAGAGTGTTATTATGCTGTAATTTAAGTGTTATTGCGCTGTATTAGAGTGTCATAACGCTGTAATTCAGGCGTTATTACGCTGTAATTTACAGCGTAATTATGCTGCATTATAATGCTGTAACGCTCTGATTACAGCATTATTAATTCAAGCGTTATTATGCTGTATTAGAGTGTTTTTACACTGTAATTCAAGCGTTATTACACTGTATTAGAGTGTTATTATGCTGTAATTTAAGTGTTATTGCGCTGTATTAGAGTGTCATAACGCTGTAATTCAGGCGTTATTACGCTGTAATTTACAGCGTAATTATGCTCTAATTACAGCGTTAATACGCTGTATTAGAGCATTATTACGCTGTAATTTAGGCGTTATTACGCTGCATTAGAGCATTATTATGCTGTATTAGAGCGTTTTTACGCTGTAATTCAAGCGTTATTATGCTGTATTAGAGTGTTTTTACTCTGTAATTCAAGCGTTATTACACTGTATTAGAGTGTTATTATGCTGTAATTTAAGTGTTATTGTGCTGTATTAGAGTGTCATAACGCTGTAATTCAGGCGTTATTACGCTGTAATTTACAGCGTAATTATGCTCTAATTACAGCGTTAATACGCTGTATTAGAGCATTATTACGCTGTAATTTAGGCGTCATTACGCTGCATTAGAGCATTATTACTGTAAAGTTATTGACTATCGTCCACTATTCCGGATCCTTGCGGCGGCGCCGCTCACCGGAGGTCACTGCGGACACGGTAACCACTCTAGCATTAACGGTAACCAGGTAACAGCCCACCTGACACTCCCAGGCCTACGGACACCGTTCAGAAACTGGTTCATCACCACGGTGTTAGCTGGAGGGGCCTGGCGAGCTGTGGTCTGCCTCGGGGACGGAACCCCGTACAGTCTGACATGCTGGCCAGAGCCTATGTCACACGTCCCGGGAAAGGAGAGAACTGGCGATCCACAGGGCTTGCGCCCCCGAGTCAGCAACTTGTCTCTCCCAGCCCGGGCCTCCCCATGGAAATCGTCCCCAGGGCTCTAGGAGCCCACTACTCCCGAACAGGGAACTCAAAGCTCATGGCGAGCTCCGAGTGCATCCTGTCACTCGATCTTGGACAATCTCCTCGATCGAGCCGCTTCCAGTGTATATATAATACACCAGAAACTAGAGGCTGCACACGAAGCATAATCAAACAATTGGTATAGTTTACTGGAGCGTAAATTACAATGCGATGCCGTGGCAACGCCCGCTCGAATGGAGCGTGTCAAAACAAGACCAAGACCGAAAAGGCCACATAAATGGCATGTATGTTTACAATCACCTGCTTAGGGCAAAATCGCCACATTACCCCCTTCTTACAATGTTGGTCCCCAACATGTTCCGCCCGCGCCCAAAATGCTCGAAACCCGACGAAGGCTTCGCATGGCGGGGGCCGGAAGAAGGCAAGATGGCAACGCCCGGAAGTCACGGCGCAAAACTAGGACTTTAAGAGTCCCTTTTGGAAGAATGGGGAACTACCCCCGGACTTACGGAGTAAACTATAACACGCTTTGTAATTTTGACTAAACCCTCATAAACAAGCTAAAATTTTGACCGAGGTGGAACGGGTCTGAGGCAGGGCGGAGCCGCGGGAGCGACTCCGGCACGCTGCCGCGCAAGTGCGGCGACGAGGCTAGCACCCTAGCCTTCCCCCTCTGTCATAGGCTCCTCATCCGTGCCGCCTGTCCTGGGGTTTGGCGGCGGTGACAGGTCCCTACGCTGCGGAAGCAGCGGAACCGGCAGTGTGTAAGCGGGTTGCGCGGGCGGATGAGGCAGGCCCGGTGGCGCTTGCAGGGGCTTATGCGGTGAGCCCTGCAACCCGGGTCCTGATGGAGCCATGACAACGGAGGACGGCAGAGATGTGGCGCCGAGGTTTGCGATGGCGCGGAACATCTCTACCGTATCGCGGGTGCGCTGAGGACCGGCCGTGCGCTCTCCCCATACCTGGACTAGGTATGGGTAGATGGCCAGCTCCAAAGCGGCATCCGCCCACTGGAGAGCCGCCTGGTTCCGGGCGGACGACTCGGGGTCATCGACGCCCTGGAGTAGGCGAGTCCGGGCGGCCTCGGCTTCGTCAAGATGACGCCGTAGCTGCTCATTCTCAGCCTCCAGGTGCTCCATCCTAGCGGCTACCTCTGGGGAGGAGGCGGACGCCCCGGACCGCTCGGCTAGAGCGGCGGTTCGACCCTGGTCGAACGCGCGCCGCTCAATGACGGCCGACAAAGTCCGGTAGCTCTCTAGGCTCCGCCGGGTGCCTTCCATGAGGCCTTGGTCGTATGCAAGGTCGCATGCGACACGGGAGGCCTCAGCGCGGCACCGGCTGAACCGGTCCAGAGAGCTGTCCATCTCCGCCACAAGGTACTCCGCCGCTTGAGTGAGTCGACCGCGCTGGGGGTGATCCCAGGGGTGCTCTTCTCTAGCGCAGACCAGCGCGGCCACGCCTGCGGACCCCAAGTCACGAATGGCTCGGGGCACTGGCAGGTTCACCAACGCTGGGTCACCAGGGATCCGGTCCAAACCATCGAGACGATGGCCGACCGCCTGGCCTACAGACTCGCGGAAAGTCTCGTAGGCGCTGGCGGTCGTGGGACCGAACCTCCGGCGTACGTCCGCCGTGGCGTCGAGGGGATCCAAGTCCAGGGAGGCGGTGCTTTGCCATCCCACGGACGTCCCCTCAACTACCAATGAGGACGCGGACGTCGACCTCGAGAGAGGTGCCGCACGTCTGCTGCTGCTCGCTACCGAGGGAGTCACACGTGGGGTCCTTGGCCGGACCACCGACGTGGTACTCGAGGAGGCAGAGGTGTCTGCCACCACCCGTCCCTCAGACGGACTCGCAGGTACCGTCACCTCGAGCAAGCCCGGGTAATCCTCCTGAGTCAGCGCGCCCGGGGACTGCAGGGGTGTCGTCCCGGCCGGAGTTGTTCCAGCGGACGAACCCTTCCCCTGAGTCCTTGTCGGGGCACGCGGCTTAGGAGAAGCCACTCGTGTCTTGGCCGCGATCTGCCTGGGTTGCCGGCGGTTGATGGACAGCCTCTGCTGCTGTCCGGGCGGCTTCCGCCGCCTGGTACTCCGCCGCAGTCTGGCCCATCGAAGCCGTCAGGCGAGCTGTGTAACTCGAGCCCGCGGACACGACGCCAGACTCCTTCCAAGCATCGTCCATGACGCGCTGTGCAAAGCGCCACGGACCCCAGTGAAAGAATCGGTTCTTCGCCGTTCCTGACGTAGTCATGAACGACGCCACCCGTGGTGGAATGTATCCAAAGTTGAATACAGGCCCCGCTTCATCACTAGCAGTGTGAAGTCCCTCACCGTGGTGTGCACCTGCGCGGTGAGTGTTCAGGGCCTCCAAACTGGGGAAGTATCGTTGCTCCGGTCTACGTGGGTAGCACCTCTTGCACACCAACATCCTCACCCAGGGGTAATGGTACCCCGCAACGTGTCGATTCAGATGGTCGTAGGAAGGATACCTACGATCCCGGTTGAGGGCACGATGCGGGTCCTGATACCCGTCCAGGGATTCCGGACAGAGGAGGCATGTTACCCCGTCCTCCGTCTCGGGCGGCAGCCCGACACGCTCCTCGTCCGTGAGTGGACGAGGCCGTGTGAAAGGCGTGTCGGCCGCCGCACCGGCGTCCGCCATGCGGCGCGCCTGCGGATCCCTGCCATAACGCGGGATGAACATGTGTCCCTAACGCACCCCAGGGAGTTCGGGGCCCATCGCGGCCCACAGCCTCTGGATAGAGGGCTGCTCCGAGGATGATCACTCTTTCTTTGCCGCCCCCGAACGATTCTCCGACCTGGGTTGTCGGGGCACACTCTCCGCGCGTTGGGTCGCGGCTCTTTGTTGCGACGCAACAAAAGCCCGATGTCCCGCGTCCAGTGCGGCGTCAGACAGGTTGACCCCGTCTTGCTCCGCGCGCTTCCAGAGGAGTTCTAGGCGAAGATCTCCTTCCTTCGGCACGGGCCGCCCACGGTCCACTGGACTCGACCCCACCTCCGCAGCTCCGGTAGGCTTCTTTTTACCGGAGGAAGAAGAAGAGGATGTTCCTTTTGGTGCCTGGATGGGCACCCGCTTACTGGAACCTCCCGCGCCCTGGCCGGATCCTTCGGAGGCGCCGCCCGCACCAGATCCCGAGGGATTAGGCGCCTTGGCATCTCCGGGTTTGGCGGAGGACCCTGACTGGCCGCCCGGCTTAGGGGCCAGCGGCTTAGGTCCTCCGGACTGTGATCCGGGTTGAGGCGGGGCACCGCCGGACTTCTTTTTCCGGTGGGTCCGCTTCTTCTTAGGATGGGCGATGTAAACCCGTCATCCCGGTTCTCGGTCTCCTTCGAGCCAGACTCCTGTTCCTGGGCCGGAGCTTGGGATGCGGCTTCCTCAGCCAAGTCAACCGGCTCCGCCCAAGTCCTAGATGTCTTCCGGTCGTGCAGACCAGACTCCGCAGGTGCGGACACCGTGGAGTTCCCGCCATGACAAGCGGGCCCTCGTACTTCTTCAGATTATCGATATGGACAACCAGAACCCTGTCCGGATCGGAATCTCTCCGGATCCAGTAGTCCACATCTGTCACCTGTTTCAGTACCGTAAACGGGCCTATCCACGGCTTAGCTAATTTGTTACCTTGCTTAAGCGGCGGATAATAGTAGCGCACCTTGTCTCCTTCCGCAAAAGCTGGCCTACCCTTAGCATGGGCGTCATAGCCTCGCTTCTGCCGAATGGCAGACTTGTCCAGGCGCGCGCGAAATCATGGGCATTCGCCAGGGCGCGGCGAATCCACTCCACGTACTCCGGACTGCACTGGGGTACTGCGCCGGTCTCTGCCGCAGTTGGATACATAATATCCACAGGCAGATTTAGCTCCCGGCCGTACAACATCGCGTGCGGAGTAACTCCGGTCGAAGAGTGGACCGACGACCTGTACGCCATTACGACATACGGGAGGTGGTCATCCCAATCATTCGCACGATCGTTCACAAAGGCCGCCAGCATATTGAGGACCGATCGATTGAAGCGTTCGACCTGGCCATCAGACTGGGGCCTGTAGGGGGTGGTCCGCACCTTGGTACTGCCTAGCATCTGTGCTAGGTTCCGGAACAGGTTGCTCTCAAATTGCGTGCCCTGATCCGAATGTACCTGTTTAGGTACCCCATGGTACACCACCCATCTATTCACCAGCAACCGAGCTACCTTGTCCGCAGTCTGGCGGCGCAGTGGGTAGGCATCGGTATATTTGGTAAAATAGTCGGAAATCACCAGGATGTACCGGAAACCGCGCGGGGTGACCCGGTGGGTATCCAGTATATCCAAAGCTATCCGATCAAACGGCGTGCCCGCCTTAACCGTGGTTAAGGGGTGGCGGCCAGGAGCCGGAACTCCTTTGCGAGCTTGACACCGAGGGCAGGCTGCACACCACCGTTGCACGTCCAAGCTGCTACCAGGCCAATGAAAGCGCTGTTGTAGCCTATGGACGGTCCTCCGGATTCCCAAGTGACCGGTCACCCGGAGGTCATGCAACTGGTGGAGTACTTCTTTCCGCAGCTCCGCCGGAAGCACCAACTGCCATATTGGAGGCAGTGGGGTCGGTGGCTCATAGCGCCGGTATAAGAGGCCATCCCTCAAGGAGAGTCTTTCCCACTGGGATACTAGAGACAAAGTCTCCTCCCTGTAGGTTTTCCGCTCATCCTTAGAGGGTTTCTGGCCGGCCTCAAGGGCTGTGATTACCGGTGCCAGAGCACTGTCAGCTCTCTGCTTCGCAGCTGTCTGCGCCGGAGAGTAGCCACCCAAGTAATTAGGCTCCTCATCCGTCGCGTCCGGCTGCGCCGCAGCGGCCATTACCACAGGGGGCAAGGACCGCTCATACTCAGACTCTCCAGAAGACGAGGGTACCCACGAGGAGTACACCGCTGGAGTCGAGGAGGACTCGCTGGAGCTGAGCCGCACCTCCGCTTCATATGCGAGACGCCTTCGCTGATATCGGCGGGTCCGCGTGCGGGGATGAGCCCTAGAGGTATCACAGTAGTAATTGCGTCACATCCGGGTTGAATGGTAAATAAACAAATTTTCGAACATGCGTATTTTCGAACTGTGGTTATTTGTGTCAAGAAAACAGAAAAAAATCCACGTTTTAGTATTTGTTTGGAAAGCACACAAGACAACTACGTGATTCATGGGTGTTTTGATGTGAATAATGCTAGAAAAAATGTGAGTTTGACCAAAAATCGCATATGGTGTCTGTTGCTACACATTTTTTTCTCACCGGCAAATTCTAGTGCGGTTCATCTTTCAGTCCATAGTTCGAAAACGAATCACACAACATATATTTTAAACTCGATAGAAAATATCCCAGAGAGTGCGGCTTTCCTATGATATATTACACTAATGGATCAGGAAATTTTAACATGCACTAAAACGATGATATTTGGAAGATGATCTTGAAATTTCGTCTAAACAGAAATTATTTACTACTGTGACACCTTAATTAGCTCAGCTATTGTCTAATAATCGATAAAAAACCAGCCTTACAAACCTCCTGGATGATATATCAGATTTATTTTCGTAAAATATGTTTAATTGCTCAGATAAAAATGCTCATTTGAATATAGGTTATGTGTTTGGATTTTTTTTATATTGACCATTTCAATACATGTGTCAGTTTTTGCGTGATTCACGTCAAAATGTAGCGTCAGAATGTGATTTTGTAGCTAATCTTTCCCCTCTGCACCAAATTTTATTGTATAGTAAGTGAAATGTGTCATGTTTTATTCATTTGCATTAACAGCTGGGCAAAATAATGAAAAAAATAAGTTCATTATCTACAAGTTAATTACTCATTAAGGTATCACAGTAGTAATTGCGTCTCATCCGGGTTGAATGGTAAATAAACAAAATTTCGAAACATGCGTATTTTCGAACTGTGGTTATTTTTGTCAAGAAAACAGAAAAAAATCCACGTTTTTGTATTTGTTTGGAAAGCACACAAGACAACTACGTGATTCATGGGTGTTTTGATGTGAATAATGCTAGAAAAAATGTGAGTTTGACCAAAAATCGCATATGGTGTCTGTTGCTACACATTTTTTTCTCACCGGCAAATTCTAGTGCGGTTCATCTTTCAGTCCATAGTTCGAAAACGAACCACACAACATATATTTTAAACTCGATAGAAAATATCCCAGAGAGTGCGGCTTTCCTATGATATATTACACTAATGGATCAGGAAATTTTAACATGCACTAAAACGATGATATTTGGACGATGATCTTGAAATTTCGTCTAAACAGAAATTATTTACTACTGTGACACCTAGACGCTCCGGCCGCCGTGTTGTTAGAGGGGGCGGCGGCCTGCAGTCTCCCCGGAACGTCCAATTCCGAGTCTGAGGACGAATCCGCGGCTTGCTGGAATGGAGCCCTGCACAGCCAGGATTCTTGCACTTATGGCAACGGGACAGGCCGTCCACGTTGTCGTGCAACTTACCAGCGCGGTGCTCTATTTGCATGTCATACTCCTGGAGTTTGACGAGCCACCGCGCCACCAAGCCATCGGCCTCACTATAGTTGAGGAGCCATCTCAGCGAACTGTGATCAGTCCGCAAGCGGAAATGGCGTCCCAACAAGTAATGCCGGAACCGCTTGGTCATTGTAACCACCGCGAGCAACTCGCGATGAGTGGTAAAGTAGTTCATTTGAGAGCGGCTCAAGGCCACACTCGCATAAGCTACTACCCGCTCTTGCCCGTCCACGATCTGCGAGAGGACACCGCCGAGTGCAAAGTTACTCGCGTCAGTGTCCAGGATGAACTCGCGGTCCGGACGAGGGTGCCGCAGCACCGGGGCCGCTACCAAGGCCTGCCGGAGTCCTGAGAAGGCGTCCGCCTGCTCGGCGGACCAAACAAAATCGGCGCCCTTTTCCGTGAGGATCGTGAGGGGACGCGCAATCTCCGCAAAGCCGCGAATAAACCTGCGGGGGTAGCTCGCGAAGCCCAAGACAGACCTCACGTCTGCCATGTTACATGGCAGAGGCCATTTTTGTACGGCCGCCACCTTTGCGGGGTCTGGTCTCACTCCGGTGCCCGTTACCATGAAGCCCAAATACAGGATTTCCTGCGCGAATAGTTCGCACTTACTTGGCTTCAATTTAAGCCCTGCTCCGTGGATGCGATGGAGCACCAGCTGGAGGTTGGTGAGGGTTTCCTCGAACGACCGGCCATACACGACGACATCGTCGATGTAGACCATACATCGCTTCCAGAGGAACCCTTTAAGTACCATCTCCATGAGGCGCTCGAACGTCGCTGGTGCGTTACAGAGCCCGAACGGCATTACCTTGAATTGGTAGAGCCCGTTCTTGGTAACGAAGGCAGTCTTCGCCCGATCACTCTCCTCCATCTCCACCTGCCAATACCCGGAGGCCAGATCCAAATCACAGAAATAGTGCGACCCGGCCAGGGCATCGAAGGTGTCCTCAATGTGCGGGAGAGGATATGAGTCCTTTCGCGTGGCATCGTTGAGTTTCCGATAATCCACGCAGAACCTCCACGAGCCGTCCTTCTTCTTCACCATAACCACAGGGCTGGCCCAAGGGCTGTCACTGGGTTCGATGATGTCCAAGTCGAGCATCTTTTGCACCTCCTGGTCTATCGCTGCCCGACGAATACGCTGCCTGAGAGGAAGCTTGTCCACGAAGTCGATGCGGTGTTTGGCGACGTCAGTCTTGCCAACCGCACCATCAGGACCCATGAACACATACGCATACTGCCGCAGCAGTCTGCGGAGCGCTTGGCGCTGCTCTTCATCCAGCCGGTCCTTCGGAACCCGAGATTCCAAATGGTCCGGCAGGGTGAACGGGTCATCCCCGGCGGCCGCCGTCGTGCACGCAGCGCGGCAGACAGGATCGTCGGGGAGGACACGACTCGATGACGCGGGAGTATCAGTAGCTGCTATGCATCCGTGCCGTAGTACAATCGGAGCATCCGTAGGATTCACCACAAGGATGGGCATCGCGTGGGGGTTGGACATGACCAGGGCCCCGCCCAGCACTAGTCCGGTTCCTTCGGCGAAACTGCTCACTGGTTGCAATATACACGGTCGACCATCGAGGGGCATGCGGGGACGACGCGGCCTCGCCTCAATGATCATCTCACTCATTGGCGGCACTACCACAGTGCGCGCCGCCCGCATTTGAAATGAATGCATCGGGCTCGAGCGGAAGAGAAAGTGTATGTCCTCTCCCATCCGGAATTCGCCAGCACTAAAGTTGACGGTCACCCGGTGGACCCGTAGAAAATTCATTCCAATAATCCCGGCCGCTCCGATATCCGCAACGATTGCCTCTGTCAGATACACCTTGTCCCCAAGGGTAATAGGCAGATCGATGATGCCGTGGATACGGATGCGGTTGTCACCCGCTCCGTAGCGCTTGTAGGGTCCGGGATCCCGCAACTCAAGGTTGCGGAGCGCGGGCTCCTTCCTGAACGTTCCTGAGGGTCACCTCCGAGCCAGAGTCCACGAGGAACCGGACCGGCTCCCGTCCGAAGGACAGGGGCAGGTACCAGCAGGGGTCCCTCACCAGCGCGCAGGTAGGGCGATACCGTTCGCACGCGCTGGGCTCATCTACGGAGTCCTCACCATCCGCCTCAGCCATGGAGGAGCCAGACTGATCCCCAAGGACTACTTCCGGAGAAGTCATATCAACTTGAGGTTTGTCCTGCCCATCAGCGGGTGGGGCGGCATCTGATGCCACGGAACAACTGTCCCCGGACGTAGTGTTGGTCGCCACCACGTCCGGATCTAGTTTCCCTGCCACGGGTTCTGGCCTTGCTGTCCCGGAGGACCAGACCGGAAGGAATTCCTCCGTTGCGGGCCAGGGAGGGCTCCCTGGTATCCGCGCGACCGCAGGCGTTCCAACAACTCCGGACACTTCAGCCAAAAGTGTCCCTGCTTTCCACAGAAGTAACAGGGACGGTTCTGGGCTGGTCCGGAGGTGAACGCGCAACATTCTGCGGGTCCCGGAGCTTCGATCCCGGCGCAGTGCGCAATCATCTGCGCGGCGCCGAAATCGTATTCCTCCATGTCGAAGCCCAAGACAGACCTCACGTCTGCCATGTTACATGGCAGAGGCCATTTTTGTACGGCCGCCACCTTTGCGGGGTCTGGTCTCACTCCGGTGCCCGTTACCATGAAGCCCAAATACAGGATTTCCTGCGCGAATAGTTCGCACTTACTTGGCTTCAATTTAAGCCCTGCTCCGTGGATGCGATGGAGCACCAGCTGGAGGTTGGTGAGGGTTTCCTCGAACGACCGGCCATACACGACGACATCGTCGATGTAGACCATACATCGCTTCCAGAGGAACCCTTTAAGTACCATCTCCATGAGGCGCTCGAACGTCGCTGGTGCGTTACAGAGCCCGAACGGCATTACCTTGAATTGGTAGAGCCCGTTCTTGGTAACGAAGGCAGTCTTCGCCCGATCACTCTCCTCCATCTCCACCTGCCAATACCCGGAGGCCAGATCCAAATCACAGAAATAGTGCGACCCGGCCAGGGCATCGAAGGTGTCCTCAATGTGCGGGAGAGGATATGAGTCCTTTCGCGTGGCATCGTTGAGTTTCCGATAATCCACGCAGAACCTCCACGAGCCGTCCTTCTTCTTCACCATAACCACAGGGCTGGCCCAAGGGCTGTCACTGGGTTCGATGATGTCCAAGTCGAGCATCTTTTGCACCTCCTGGTCTATCGCTGCCCGACGAATACGCTGCCTGAGAGGAAGCTCGTCCACGAAGTCGATGCGGTGTTTGGCGACGTCAGTCTTGCCAACCGCACCATCAGGACCCATGAACACATACGCATACTGCCGCAGCAGTCTGCGGAGCGCTTGGCGCTGCTCTTCATCCAGCCGGTCCTTCGGAACCCGAGATTCCAAATGGTCCGGCAGGGTGAACGGGTCATCCCCGGCGACCGCCGCCGTGCACGCAGCGCGGCAGACAGGATCGTCGGGGAGGACACGACTCGATGATGCGGGAGTATCAGTAGCTGCTATGCATCCGTGCCGTAGTACAATCGGAGCATCCGTAGGATTCACCACAAGGATGGGCATCGCGTGGGGGTTGGACATGACCAGGGCCCCGCCCAGCACTAGTCCGGTTCCTTCGGCGAAACTGCTCACTGGTTGCAATATACACGGTCGACCATCGAGGGGCATGCGGGGACGACGCGGCCTCGCCTCAATGATCATCTCACTCATTGGCGGCACTACCACAGTGCGCGCCGCCCGCATTTGAAATGAATGCATCGGGGTCGAGCGGAAGAGAAAGTGTATGTCCTCTCCCATCCGGAATTCGCCAGCACTAAAGTTGACGGTCACCCGGTGGACCCGTAGAAAATTCATTCCAATAATCCCGGCCGCTCCGATATCCGCAACGATTGCCTCTGTCAGATACACCTTGTCCCCAAGGGTAATAGGCAGATCGATGATGCCATGGATACGGATGCGGTTGTCACCCGCTCCGTAGCGCTTGTAGGGTCCGGGATCCCGCAACTCAAGGTTGCGGAGCGCGGGCTCCTTCCTGAACGTTCCTGAGGGTCACCTCCGAGCCAGAGTCCACGAGGAACCGGACCGGCTCCCGTCCGAAGGACAGGGGCAGGTACCAGCAGGGGTCCCTCACCAGCGCGCAGGTAGGGCGATACCGTTCGCACGCGCTGGGCTCATCTACGGAGTCCTCACCATCCGCCTCAGCCATGGAGGAGCCAGACTGATCCCCAAGGACTACTTCCGGAGAAGTCATATCAACTTGAGGTTTGTCCTGCCCATCAGCGGGTGGGGCGGCATCTGATGCCACGGAACAACTGTCCCCGGACGTAGTGTTGGTCGCCACCACGTCCGGATCTAGTTTCCCTGCCGCGGGTTCTGGCCTTGCTGTCCCGGAGGACCAGACCGGAAGGAATTCCTCCGTTGCGGGCCAGGGAGGGCTCCCTGGTATCCGCGCGACCGCAGGCGTTCCAACAACTCCGGACACTTCAGCCAAAAGTGTCCCTGCTTTCCACAGAAGTAACAGGGACGGTTCTGGGCTGGTCCGGAGGTGAACGCGCAACATTCTGCGGGTCCCGGAGCTTCGATCCCGGCGCAGTGCGCAATCATCTGCGCGGCGCCGAAATCGTATTCCTCCATGTCGCACTCGTCCGAGGACGGGCACGGCGCGGCAACTGGTGTCGCATGTGCGGGTATCCCTGTGGAGGGTGGCGGCGCACTAACCCACTGCGGGGTAGGTTCCCTGGCGGGTTCCCGGACGACCAGGTCCTGCGACGGGGTTACCTGCGATGCTTTGGCCGGAGGAGGGGTCGCCGCCTGCGCGGGAACAGCCGAGGCCGGAGCCGGGGCCAGAGGCAACTGTCTAGGGCGGACAGCTACCTCGAGCGCAAGTGCGGAGTCTATCGCCTCCTCCATTGGTCGTTTTTCATGGGTGGCCAGCCCGTATGATAAGTGGTAAGGCTGGCCATTACTGATCAGCCAACTGATCGATCAGCATCGTCTCAAACCGTCTGGAGTCCATGTCCGGATAAGCTCTCCGGTCGAGTATGCGCAAGTTAAACGCATAGTCTGTCACGGACTCAGTCGGTTGGCGGGTACGCGCTTTGAACTCTCGTTCAAACTGCCGCCGGTTGGTCGTCGGCGTGAACAGCAGGCGAAGTTGACGGGCAACCTCGCCGAAGGTCACTGTTCCCACCGGCAGACACGGCATAACGCGGAGAGCTTTTCCTTCCAAGCTCCCCGCTAGGACATGCCCAGCTTCCTGCTGGGTCCATCCTTCGTACATGGCGGTACGCCACACTTGGAGTAAGTAGTCCTCCAAGTCGGCGTTATCCCCGTTGAACCGTTTCCGCCACGAGGAGTGGTCGGGCCCGTCATCGCGTTTGTTACGCGCCCGACGTGTGGTCCCGGCTCCGGGGTCGTCCGTGTACAGCGGCAAGGCCCGCGAACTACCCGTGCCTGCGGCGGAGTCTGCCGGAGCAAACATCGACGCCGCGGACATGGGAGCAGGAAAGCTCACGCTTGCCGGGGTCATTCCTGCTGAAAACCCACCCTGGCTAGGTGCGGGCGGGGCTCCCATCGAACCTACTGGGTAGGCTCCAGGTGGGGCGGCAAAGCTTGGGGCCGAAGCCACCTGTTGCCACGGCCCGTCCGACACACTGTACGTGCCAGGGTAAGTAGACCACGCGGCTTGCACTCGAACCGTCGGAACGGTCGACGCGGTCGCCAACGTGGTGCCTCCGAGCCGCGGAGCAGGCGCGGGTCCCATTGCGGGGGCCACTGGCGCCTGCAGACTCGGCAGGACTTGGGGAGGGGCCATGGGCCCAGTCATCCCCGGACTGAACGCGGCCGACGGATCGACGCTCGGAGGCGGCTGATTCTGCTTGAACTGTACAAGCGCCTCGGATATCAGCCACCTCTCCCTCTCCGTCAAAGGCCCCGAGTTGCCTTGTGACGGCGGAGAGGGTGAACGGTTCCGCCGGTCTGATCGTCCCTGATGGGGCGACCGGGCGCGGTCATAGCACCCTAAAGGAGCCAGCGCACTAAGAGTGTTAGTGAGCTGGTCCATTCCGCCTGATGCGGACCGCCTGGAATCCCCGCCGGGAGCCCTCGCAAGAGCTCCTCCGGCCGGAGGTGGCATCCAGTAACGCTGGTCCGCTTGCCCGGAGGTGCTCGCACCGGCATCCACTCGATCCCGGACATCCGGAGATGTCCCCTGAAAGAGTGTCGCCTGCCACGACCCCCGCCCGGACTTAGGCGGGCGCGGTGTGAAGCCGTTGCCAGCTCCACCCACCGCGCCTAACGGATCAGGGTTAGACCCTGATAGCAACCTCGGTTGCGGCCCTGCGGGGCGCGACTCTACGTCCGGAGATGGAGCCAGGGACGCCGGAGTCGACTCTGTAGACAGGGTTCCGTCCACGGAGGTCTCCGCACGTACCTTACTACCGCCGGAGTCACCCGAAGATGTCTCACGGCGGTCGTCGCTCGACCGGGTACGGTCCGCGACGTTTCCACCCGTTTCCCTCCCCTTGGGTTCATTACTCTTGTCTTTGTCTTTGTCCTTTGTCATTTTCCTGAGTCGTCCTTGAGGAGCGGGCGATCCCCAGGCACGAAGGAGGCTACAACACTGTGACGGTAGGCTGCGATGGAACACTGTCGGACTGATCCTGGTCACGGCACCAATGTGAAGTTATTGACTATCGTCCGCTCTTCGGGATCCTCGAGGATAGTCCTCTCACCACGAGTCCTTGCGGACGCGCATCCGCTATTCCGGATCCTTGCGGCGGTGCCGCTCACCGGAGGTCACTGCGGACACGGTAACCACTCTAGCATTAACGGTAACCAGGCAAAAGCCCACCCGACACTCCCAGGCCTACGGACACCGTTCACAAAATGGTTCATAACCACGGTGTTAGCTGGAGGGGCCTGGCGAGCCGCGATCTGCCTCGGGGACGGAACCCCGTACAGTCCGACATGCTGGTCAGAGCCTATGTCACACGTCCCGGGAAGGGAGAGAACTGGCGATCCACAGGGCTTGCGCCCCCGAGTCAGCTACTTGTCTCTCCCAGTCCGGGCCTCCCTATGGAAATCGTCCCCAGGGCTCTAGGAGCCCACTACTCCCGAACAGGGAACTCAAAGCTCATGGCGAGCTCCGAGTGCATCCTGTCACTCGATCTTGGATAATCTCCTCGACCGAGCCGCTTCCAGTGTATATATAATACACCAGAAACTAGAGGCTGCACGCGAAGCATAATCAAACCATTGTTATAGTTTACTGGAGCGTGAATTACAATGCGTTGCCGTGGCAACGCCCGCTCGAACGGAGCGTGTCAAAACAAGGCCAAGACCGAAAAGGCCACATAAATGGCATGTGTGTTTACAATCACCTGCCGCGTACTTAGGGCAAAATCGCCACATTACGCTGTAATTTACAGCGTAATTACGCTCTAATTTCAGCATTATTGCGCTGTATTAGAGCATTATTACGCTGTAATTTAGGCGTTATTACGCTGTATTAGAGCGTTATCTGACCGTGCGTGACGCCTGACCGTGCGTAACGCCTGACCGTGTGTGACGCCTGACCGTGTGTGACGCCTGACCGTGCGCAAGCTATGATAGAACTCAGCTTTCCAAAGGGGAGTGTGCACACATAATCCGTTCTATCGCTCCGCTTTCTAAATAATAGAAGTTAGAACAGTGTTCTAATTTGTACGCATTACGTCCGAAACGCCAGCGCATGATATGAGTGAAAAAATGCATGTAGATGTTAAAATATCGCTAATATGATATGAAAATTCGTTTATTATAGTCACATATACATCCATAACAAACACATGATCAACCAAATAAATGAGTACCCAGCCCGCTTTGGTGGCTTATATGTGACTGCAGTATATCAACAGTATATATAAACATATTCAAATTTAGTATAACAAAAAAAATGAATTCATCGGAACGGTGATATGACAGGCAAAGCAGAACTTGTACATGAAAATTTTCCTGATTTACAATACAGAGATCACTTATTTATACAAGAGAGATTTCCTTATTTTCCAAAATTCCTTTATCATACTGAGACTCTTTATCCATTCATTAGACATTAAATGAGCAATAAGGTTTTCTGGATGGTAACAAGTATTTCCCAAAAATGATTTCCTAACAAGCTGAACAATACAAAAGGAAGTGTCTTTCATCTTCTACTTGACCGGAATTACAAATTTTACATACTCTTTCTTCTGGACTCAATTTTCTGAAAAACCCGGATTCATTATCTTTAATATTACTATATCGACCAATTTCAATTTCCAATGGCAAGATTCCACACCTAAACTGGGACAACAAAGACTTTTCATATTTAACAATTCTGCTTTTAACATATGGCTCAACAACAAATGTATTCTTAAACATGATGTAAGTTCGTAATTTAGGTTTCCTCAGTATTTCTTGTTGCCATTCATCATACATTAGTTGCAAACACGCACCTTTCACCTGATCTAGGTCAAATTGAGACCTACTATTAAACACTTCAATAAATCCCATTTGTTGTGCAATATTTTTAACGTCCGTACACCAATTCTCAGTTGATAACGTCATACACCAATCAAAAATATTTTTTGTTAACCGATTACTATCCATCACAATTAACCGGTTCCAATAACGTAACATCACCATGTATCTATGATATTTCAATGACATCCACCCCATGTCCCCTTGTACAGCCGCTGTTGGGGCAAATCTGTGTACTCCCAAAAAGAATCGCATGGCTCTATTTAAAATTTTATCACATTTGGGAAAATTTCCGTAACCCCAAATTTCAGATGAATAATTTAAAATCGGCAATACACCAGTCTCAAAAAGCTTTGTGTAAGTGTCGTAACCCAAATCTCCAAGTTCTTTCGCCTTTGCAAGTATACCACCTAAAGCTCTGCCTCCAGAATCCGCAAGGATTTGGGAACCATATTCAAAATTTAGCTGACTGTCCAAATAGAGTCCTAAATATTTATAATGTGGTACAATTTCAAGATTACGTGACCCATATTTAAAAGATTGGTTTATGACAGACTTTCGCTTTGGTACAAACTGCATGACCTTAGACTTATTAACAGTTAAACATAGTCTCCATTTCATATTCCACTTATATAGCGCATCCAACATCAATTGCAAATCTAACCTATTTTCTGCAAGAATAACTAAGTCATCAGCATACAACAAAACACTAACACGTTCAGGACCAAATTTCACACCCAAATAAAGATTATGTATGTATACTGCCAAGTCATTGATGAAGAGTCCAAATAATGTAGGTGACAAATTATCTCCTTGTCTTACCCCGTTAATCACATCAAACCACTCTGTACGCTCATATTGAATGTGTACACACGACACAGTTTTTTCATACATTGTTTTGATCAACTTATATATCGGGCCATTAATTCCATAACACAATAGTCTGTAGAACAGGAGGTTTCTATCTATACGATCAAATGCCTTTTCAAAATCGATAAAACTCACAAATGTTGATCTATTAGTGTTCTGCTTATAACGTATAATATTTGTCAAACTGAATGAGTGATCTACACAGGACCGACCTTTCCTGAAACCATTTTGCTCGTCTACCATAATGCTGTGATCATTATAGTATTTACAAAGTCTGTGATTAATAATGCTTGACAAAACTTTTGACACACATGACAGCAAACTGATACCCCTATAATTCATCGGCTCTAAAGGGTCTTTATCAGGACCCTTAGGTATAGGAACAATAACAGATTTCGACCAGTCTGTTGGAACGACATTAGAAATAATTATTCTATTTATCATATATAACAACACTGTTCTGACATTCACATTCTTTATAACTTCATTTGGTATTTCATCAACTCCCATAGACTTCCGGCTCTTTAATTTCTTAACTGCCAGGTTCAATTCAGACCACGAAACTCCTTGATTTATTTCTGGGTTTTCTGCATGAGCAGAACTTACTAAATCACATTCTTCATTCAACACAAATACAAGCTTGATCATAAAAAACAGTATCAAAATCAGAGGTGTGTTTCTTATCATTATACAAATCAATAAAATCAGACCTCCACTTATTCAGAACATTTTCCCTATCCTTATATATGGCACCCTCAATTCTGACTTCAAGGGGCACATTCGCTTTTCCTTGTTTATGCGGACCTAAGTTTTTTTATATGTTTCCAGAATTCAGTAGGACTAGTTACACAAATGTTGTCTAACTTTACAATCTGCTTTCGTTGATAAATTCTCTTTTTATTACGCAGAATGTGATCAAACTTCTTTCTAGCGTCACGAAAGTTTTGAAGAAGTTCCCTTTTTTCGTAGCAAAAACCTTTACATTTAACAAACTTTTTTTCACATGTGTGCATATCCTTCCACAGAATTGACAGCTCCGCACACCAGTAGGGCTTTGGTTTCTTCTTATTCACATACATATCCATCTCATTTTTTATAATACCACAAAAATTGTCATAAACTCTATCAACTTCGATCTGTGTTGAGAAATTCTCCAGCACTTCATACTTCAAATCATTCATTACAGAAGTCCAGATTACATTGTTCATGAACCGTTCATCATGATTTTCCATCATATACTTTGTGTTAACACGTGACTCTTTTCCAGAATTTTTAATTTCTGGTTTCTTTGTTACGAGATACTTACAACATTTATTTACTAATATTTCCACTGTTAGCACCGAATGATCGGGTGCCTTGCTATCAGTAGACAACAAGTCTACCAACTGGAATTTCTCGATCAGATTGTTAGTTAACTCAACTTCACACTTTGCGACATTAACTATATTATCACACGAGGTGAGAACATAATCCACCACTGATCTACCACGACTTGATACACAAGTGAAATTATCGTGACTTGAAGTAATACGTCCATTCAGTATGCACATTCTAGTATCTTTCAAAAAATCTATAAATGATTCAAAATGCCCCGCTTTTACTTTATCCAACACATGCCTTGGGATGACTTCATCCACATGTTCAATATAATCTTTTATATCACCAATTCTTGCATTAAAATCCCCAAGTACATACAAGTGTTCCACCTCAGAACACTTAGTCAAGTAGTTCTCAAGTGTTGTGAAAAATGTATCAGCATCTCTACCCCACACAGAATTAATTGGACTCAAGTAACACACAAATATAATCATTCGCATCATCGTCTGTTTATGAACTAGAATCAAACCCAGGATACCATCAGTATCGGTGTCAATGACATTAATGTCCATACTATTTACAAGTTTTTCTCGAACAAAAACACCCACACCACCAGAGCCTTTCGGTGCATTTACATGTAAACTTTGCCGATTTTGGCCAAACCAAACATAACCTGGAACTTCCAGTCTATCTTTTCCTTTTAAGTGTGTCTCACAAATACCAAAAACATCGGAGTTTTTGCACAAAAGTATCTGTTTACGTAACTCAAAATTTGCGGGTGTCCACCCGTTCACATTCCACACAGACAAAGAAATACTTTTTACTTGCATTACATCAACAAGGTTTTCATACTCTATCACAAAATCATGAACATAATTTTCATCAACAAAATTATTCGGTAGTCTTGAGCTGCCACCCTTCACGTGCTGGGGGGAATCCTATGCTGAAACGCCTCCTTGACTGGGCCCTGGCATGGAGTCGCCCGAAGTGTGGGTCATTGGTTCAGCTCCGGTTGAAACACCTACATGACCAGTCCCTGGCATGTAGTCACCCAAGGTTCGGATCGGTGAAGATCGTACATCGTCGTGGCGTGGCTCCTCCCGTTTCATCAGCAGCCCGTGTGCAGTCAGCCTGAAATTGTGTCCCGAGGGCATTTCTCTGAGAAGGGTCTGGAAGTTGTGCTGTACGACTCGTTCTGCATGACTTTGGGACGAGCGAATGTAAACGTTACGAAAGTTGGATCCTTGCCTTGATAGTGCTTTCTTCGCGCGAAGTGCCAGAATTTTTTTCTTGCTTTGACTTCAGTTCGATCTTGACCAGGCCAGGTTTTGATGTTTTTGATGGCATCCTCATCACTCTTTCAGGTGTCATCTCATGAAGACCTAGACCCTCATGAAGCATGGCTTGTGCCGACTCCAGCAAACTTCCTGTGTCGCGAAGACCTGAACACACTATAGTAGATTCTATAGGAAATTCCATGTCCAACTTATCTTGTAAATCTTCTTTAGTAACAAACTTTGTGTCTATGTCGTCCTCCAACTTACTGATGCGGTTCTCGACCCAAGTGACACGTTCATCCATGGTAGATACACCAGTTTTCACTATTGACAGTTCTTCTTGTAACTTGGAGATGGACTGTTTCAACTCATTCCGCGTGACCATGGTTAGAATATACAAGTCCTTTATCGTTGGTTCTGCAGGAATGTCAGGCACGTCGAACCAATTTTCGTCACCTTCACCTTCAGTCACCAGTGCCGCCATGACACCAAGTGATCACGCGTGACACCTGGGCGATAATGTAGGTCCGTGAGAAACACGCAGTCACCAGCTGGTCACCACTACCGTCCCTGAACACAAGCGGTTTTAAAACCAGCTCCACTCCGTTGGGTTAATTCTCACACAAACAATAGTCACAGTTTACGCGTGAAAAACAATGAATTTGTCAAATAATTTCGAAAAACTTATCTCTGTAAACGCGTGAAAAACACTGAATTTGTCAAATAATTTCGAAAAACTTATCTCTGTAAAATTTGCTTTGTCTACCATAAACACCGACCACACTTTTAATAATAACACAAAAAATTTATGTGTTCCATAAATTATCCACATATATGCAGAGACAACTGCCGGGTCTGTCCGCCAGATCACGGGTTGTTTATTGTGACCATTGTGGACTGCAACAGCATGCACAATGTCCAGCAAAGGTAATGGCCAAATTGCTTAGAGTCTTTAAAATATTAATTGTTGCTCTTTTTTGATATCATGAATAAATAAAGTTGTGTTTAAGGTTTCCCACAGCTATTGCTGAATCCTATGTAATTTGCTAATAATTGCATTATTATTCTGGAATGCAATATGACTGCCAAAAGTGGTCATTCAGCCATCTTGGATCTTATTTTTGCGGCAAAACAATGCTTTTTCACAATTGAAGGCCACCTTGACGCCTCATTTCATTGTACATGGAAATCCACACAAATGCCTCTATTTCATACATCATGACGAGACAGACGGTAACAACGTACAATACTTCACGGTTGCAAATAGGCCTATGTAAGTATATATTTTGTGGTAAACAATAACAAACAATGTAAAAATCACATTATACTTCGTCAAATTGCTCTTTTGAATTGCGAAAATAGTTATGGTACATGTATTTGTCTGGGTATTCTTCCAGTTCCCGTACCAGCCTATATTCACCAAGGTGGTTTAGTGGATGGATACAATGTAAGTATCAATCTATTACCACCAATACAGCCAAATTTTGATGAATCCAATAACAAACGTAAAACACAACATTTTGCAATAGAAACATATAAACAACTTATCAGGATGCATAAAAGCCCAAATTTGTGTCTTCTTGTAACTCTATTGGCGTTTTCATCATCCTTTTTTATCAGATATTTCTTTAAATAGCCTATGACCGCGTGTTGAAATTGCAGGTGGAGGATGTACATATTTTTCACGGACATGCACGGACATAAGTGCTCAAAAACAAACGTCAGTACTCGGTGTGTACAGAAAAAAACGGTACCGTTCCTAAACTGACACGGCCGTCAAGAAACGTTGATATCGCCGTAAACGGTCGCGCGGCCTCGGGGTGTATCCGCCTTAAGGGTAGTATTGTATTATGCGCTGTGAGGCCGGATGAACAGATTAACACCGAAGTATCAGCCTCAGAATGAAGGTGTGGCATTGAAAGATAGGTAAGTTTACATATCATCGAACTCCTCCAGGACTTTTATAAAACGCACTTCTGGTAAATTTGAGCTTTTTGTGAAAGTTTCCTAAGACATATATTGTTTTGACGGACAGAAAGACAGATAAACCAATTGTAATGTACGTACTCTCGTGTCACTGGCGGTAACAGATCGGTACATGCATTGGTTCTGAGACGACGAATCATCAAGTTGTCATATTGGTTTTTTTGGACAATGTGTCGAAACCAGACGAGGAATGTTGTAGGGGTTGTGTTCATGAAACACTGACACAGCGGGAGTTCAATTGGTGTTTATTTCAACTCCGAAAATTTTCCTGCAATGATTTATATATATACAGATGAATGACCAAGTTAAAACGACAATATCAAATGTGAATATTTACAATGAACAACTACGATCAAACTTGATCGATCGAACTCAAACTATGAATGTGAAATGAACATGATAATCGCATGAAATGAAACCCAAAATAACCATTCTGCGGGGGATCAAGGGCATCCCCCGTTTTCCAAATAGGGAAGTCTCTGACTGTAACGGATGTGACGTAAAATAATTGGTGTTGTCATGCCTGTAAGGCCATACAACACCGTCATGCCTTTGAGGCCACACAACACCAATGATATTGCGTAATATCCGTCAGAGATCAGAGAAATCCCTATTTTGAAAACAGGGGATGCCCTTGATACCCCGCAGAATGATGGGGGATATTTTGCTATGGCTGGTTGTTGACCCGAGCTGGTTGGCATTGCACACGAACAGTTTCAAGACCACAGCACGCACAGAACGGCTCGGACGACGAACGATATATATGGGTTCTCAGGCATGAGAATCAGTCGTTTTAAGGGTTTTTTTTTTTAGAATTTGAGCTGTAGCTAAAAATCCAATTTATCAACATATATTTTCCTTACTATAGTGAGATGAGAAAATGAACTGGCTAGCTTTGTATATAAGCTGCTAAGGTTCATCTTGTTCTGGGACGGAGATATGGAGACTTGAATTTGGGCTTTTTATCATTGTTTTGTATGGCCGAAGGAATTAGTGAAATTTGTCCTGAAGGAAATACATGTATTCTATATTTCTACTCTAGATAGAAGTTAACGTTAATGTTGTATTCCCTTTTTATGATTTTGGTGCAAAAATATTAAAATTGGCCTTTCCTCTGTGATTTTGATGTATTTTTTACATAAATCGTGAATTTGGTGAAAATGTGTGATCTTGCAAAACAAAGAGGGGCCTCCCAAGAAATCGCTCCCCATGGCATGCATATATATGGCTTAGTTGTGTCTAAGAGCTGTATCCGGTGTACAAAACAAGAAAAACTCTCAGAATATATGTATTAATTATATGTATTAACACCGTTTTTTAATGCATATTTGAGTTTTCGGCCAAGCGAAAATAAATCCAGTTTAGCAGCTCAACTCTCGATGTTATGTTATTAAATCCAATAAAAGTGAATTATATATCATATTTTTGAAGATTTGATACCAGATTGACGATGATTTGCTTATTTTTGCTTGTGTAGCTGACCCTTTTATGTCATTTCGGTCCAACATTTGTGATATAATTAATATTTATAATTCCATGAGGCGCACATAATTCGTGATTCTTTACAACAAAACTGCATCCTGGTTTTGAAGTACCTCAACCACTGTAATTAGTGATAACGTCACCACCTGAGAACGAAATTTGTAGCATCCACAATGAAATAACGTCTTGATGGGCCCATTCCTTTTTTACAATTTTACAATGGAATGAAGTAAGTTATTGGCCCATAAATCCAAAGTGATATAACTTGCACCCCTGAAACTTTGTACACATGTTATCTAGATCATAATTCATCACGATTTATTATCAGATGGTAGTGACATCAGGATTCCGTACTATTTAGGCCACCCAACAACAATCATATTGCTTTTTATATTCATACTCATGGATCGTGTCTATTAGGGTTGCGAGAAGGGAAACGACATTCTGACATGCGACAAGTGTCAAGACTTGATGGATAAAACACCTGAACATGAGCACTCTGATCACGGAAATATGATATTTGCCTCTGATATGTTTTGGTGTCTCTTTGGACTTGATGACGATACATACTTACACAGATTTTCAGTGTATCTCCTAAAATTATAGATTACTGGGACCCAATCTAGAGGCTACATATATATAATCCTGAAGGTGACGATATATTTTTTCACGACTAATTGTATTGTTTCACACGGTATTTTTTTGTTTGTTTTTGGTTGATTTGCATCCGAATGTGCCACCCGGAGTTACTTTGAAATTGCTGGTCGGTGTTTATTATGTAATGCTTTATTTATAAGTACGCAAAAATGTGATATATTTCTTAATATATGTTTTAATTTAGTGACTGGTTGGGTAATATATGTGTAACTGTCCACTATAAATGAGTCAGTCGTCAGCCAGTTCGTGGCTGATAGTTAATGAATAAATACATGTAAATACATGTAATCCTAAACAGCTCATTATTTGAAATGAGAGGGTACGAGACACATTCCTGAGAGAAGTCACTCACCATAATGTGCTGTGTAGATATGTCACTGAAACCTTGTTGCGTGTAAGTATGATGATTCTCGGTTGATTGAGTCTCACATAACATATCTCCTTAATTACCTCACAGCCGACCCTCTTTACATATCTAATACCCTCTTTGAACACCCCATATCCTCCTTGAATACATCATAGCCAACTATTCTCATGTACTCCATGGTCGACCCTAAGCACCTTATAACCGACCTTTCTTAAGTAAGCTATAACCGATTTTCTTTAAGTAGCCTATTACCGACCTTACTTAGGTACCTTATAGTCTACACTCCTTAAGTACCTCACAATCTATCCTCCTTGAATATCTCAAAGCCTAATCTCTTTGAATACTTCATAGGCTACCCTCCGTGAGTACCTCACAGCGGGCCCTATTGAACAATGACCCCATAGCCGATCCTCTTTAAATACCTCATAGCCGACCCTCCTTAAGAACATATTTGCTGACTTTCTTAAGTAGCTCATAGCCGACCCTCATCAAGTACATCCTAGGTTGCCCTCCTTAAGTACGTCATAGCCGACCCTCCATACGTGCCACATAGCCGACTCTCCCTACGTGCCCCATAGCCGAACTTCACTACATGCCCCATAGCTGAACATCACTACATGCCCCGTAGCCAAACCTCCCCACGTGCACCAGAGCCGAACCTCCCTACGTACCCCATAGCCGAACCTCCCTACGTGCCCCTCAGCCGAACCTCCCTACGTGCCCCATCGCCGAACCTCCCTACGTGCCCCATAGCTGAACCTCCCTACGTGCCCCATAGCCGACCGTCCCTACGTACCCCATAGCCGACCCTCCCTATGTGCCCTATAGCCGAACCTCCCTACGTGCCCCATAGTCGACCCTCCTTATGTGCCCCATAGCCGACCCCCCTACTACGTGCCCCATAGCCGAACCTCCCTACGTGCCCCATAGCTGAGCCTCCCTACGTGCCCCATAGCCGAACCTCCCTACGTGCCCCATAGCCAAACCTCCCTATGTGCTCCATAGCCGACCCTCCCTACGTGCCTCATAGCCGACCCTCCCTACGTGCCCCATTGCCGACCTTCCCTACGTGCCCCAAAGCCGACCCTCCCTATGTGCCCCATAGCCGACCCTCACTACGTGCCCTATAGCCGAACCTCCCTACGTGCCCCATAGCCGACCGTCCCTACGTACCCCATAGCCGACCCTCCCTATGTGCCCTATAGCCGAACCTCCCTACGTGCCCCATAGCCGAACCTCCCTACGTGCTCCATAGCTGACCATCCCTACGTTCCCCATAGCCGACCCTTCCTACGTGCCCCATAGCCGAACCTCCATCTAGGCGACCCTCGCTGATATCATAGCGGACCCTAATTGAAAACCTTATAGTCGCCACTTTTCAAGTGTCCCAAAACAGAACCACTTTTCAAGTAACCGAACCTTTTTGAATGTCTTCGACACCTTAGCTCTGTACGCTTGCTATGCGCTGGTAAATTATCATACTGACACTTGTAGCCGCATTTCACGTTTGACGCCCACAGACGCGGATTTAGAGTAGGGCGCAGCAGGCGACCCCCAGTCCCCCCCGTCAGTTGGATCCGGTACCATAAAAAGATGCATGGTGTTATGTCCAGTAGAAGTTAATAGTCAAACTTACGACAATTGAAGAGTCATTTCATCCTCAGTGTAACGAAAAACAATCTTGTTGAACATCCTAAAATGTTCTCAAATTAACGATTTGGTAGATGTAGCTGCAAGAGAGTGTACCAAAGAGTACAGGTGCAAAATTTTTCTCGGGTTGGTGGGGTGTGGGGGGAGGGGCTTACGGCGACCCCCGCCCCCTAGACCAAACGTGTTTGCATCGCAGCGGCAGTCTGCTCCCCCAGTTAGTCAAATCCTGGATCCGCCCCTAGCCCAAGCTGTATTTGCTTGGGATGCGCCGGTAAATCTTCCTGCCGGCATTTATAGCACTTTCACTTGTATATTCTGGTAAAATGTTTTCTATACATAACTGTCACAGCTCTAAAATGATTATCTTTGCATGTTTGTGTTCTTCTATACGATATTACTGTGGGTAGTTAAAATGTAAATTTATGAACAATGCTGCCAGGACTCTGACAGCTATACACATATTGAAAGATAATGTGATGATGTATTTGGTGGATGTTGGACATTAGAGCAATCCCATTCCCAGCTATCATCAAACAAAGAGCCCCAGTCTGTGGTCCACTCTGGTGGGATTCTCTCTAATCAGATAAGTGGTCTGCTGATTGTGTAGTGAATCCGAAATCTTGCCATCTCCGGCCCCTTCAAGTATATTAATGATGACATAAACAGCAGTGACGCTGTCTGAATTAGCTCAACTCCAGCGTTCGTAATTCACAAGGGCTATCCATGACAGTAGAAAAATGTCTGAATATGAAAAGAGCATTTCAATCCCGGATATCAAATGTATACTTAAAAACAGAAATGCTGTTTATACTTTTTCTTTTAGCACTTAGAATAGAACTCAGCAAACTGAACCCCCATATAATAGTTTATACTGTTTATTTTAGCAATGAGAATTATAACTGAACGCCATATATGGACATCTTTCTGGTTCATTTACATCAAACAAATTGAGGAATGAACCAATTAATTTCAATAACCATATGAATCCTAAGAGCTGATTTACATAATAGCTCACACTTTTACGTGAGAGTTTAAACTCGTATATCAATATTACTATTGTGACATCACTTTCACCTATTGTGTACACGAGTATTCACACGTGTATTAGGGTTCACATTTTTATGTGAGAGTTCACACTTTCGTATGTGTCGACTATGCCATGCAAACATTTTTTTTTGTAAATCAGAATTAACTCTAGTAAAACTATTGATCAGGATTTGCATCGCCATGTTGTTATATGTATTAACAACTCTATGCTTGGTGTCAAGTGACTACCAATTTACCATTGTATTGTAGATGAGAATATAATTCCACTACATAACAACTACGTAGTTAGGAAAACCCTTGGATAACGTATTCTCTTGTTGTACAGCTGACGAGCTTCTCTGTGATCATTTGGATCACATTGGAGTGGAGTGATAAGATCTTGTTGTGAACATGGCATGGCATGCACAAGGACAGGGTTCAATGACCCACGAGTATAACGAGCCACTTGGCCCTGGAAGCTTTGTGTTGTGGTACAGCTCAGTAACAATGACCATTCTTATCACATTATATTTGTACCAATGATATCACCTTTTGGAACTAGTCCGTTTGGCTTTTCACATACACTTTAAAGATAGCGTGACCTTGTATTTTTTAGTGCGGAAATTCGTCATAAAATTTCTCTGCAGCAGAACAGTATTTCTCTGCCACAGAACAGTATTTCTCTGCAGCAGTACATCTTTCTCCATCTTGAAAGAATCGCAGATATGTTTCAGTTACGAATGACACAACATATTGCTACTAGTGCTCGGGCCCATTTCAACCCCGTGCACATATCCCCCCCCCCCCCCCTCTCAAAGAACCCCCACTGGTATCATTTTGTCCAATCAGGTCTACTCGATGATTTAAAACATATTAAGTGTAAAAATTAGCCCAAGGGCTAATATTTTTGGTTTGGTTTCAAGCATTGTAAGTGACATATGAGTTTGAGATTTAATAGTCAAGGTCATCTTTGTGAATTTCAATGTCTCCATTAGGTATGCTGCATATGACTTCATATATGTTCATAACACAAACATATAAGCTTTATCAACAAGTATTTCGTTTGTAGAGGCCAATTTAGGATTTTGAGATTTGCCCTTCAAGGTCGTTTAAAGTCAAGTTCAAGGTCACAAAAAATGTGCCATTTATACATGACTTTATATAGGCTTATACATAACCTGTATGTGAAAGTGTTCAAGCCTCAGAGGCCACTTTCAAGATTTCAAGCCAGACATGTAGCACTCAAGGTCATCCAAGGTCAAAATCGAGGTCATCATTAGTTGTTCCATATATGACTCCCTATATATTCATAATGCAAACTTCTATCTATCTACATGCATTTCATCTGTAGAGGCAAATTTGGGCATTCTTTTACCCAAAAATGGCTGTTTTGACCTTTCAAAGTCATCAAAGGTCAAATTCAAGGTCACGTCCCAAATCGCCATATATGACTTCCTATTTAAAAGTGCCAATATCTAAGCTCTCTCTTCAAGCGTTCTATGAGTACAGTCCTGGCAGCTCCCAGTTTGAAGGAAAAAAGTGCCGAAAATTTTTTTTTCAAAGTGTGAAAACATTTTTTTTTGCCTAGAAATGACCCAAAATGGATAGTAACGCGATTAGGGGCAAAAAAATTTTTTTTGCCGATCTGTAAAAAATGCAAAATGGCCGCCAGACGAAGACCGGTGCCCTGTTATAAAGGTTTGTGCGGTGCTAAAAAGGTTTGCGCCATGCTGGGAAGGTTTGCGCCCTGCTAAAAACGTTTGTGCCCTGCTGGAAAGGTTTGTATCGGGTGTAAAGGGTTTGTGCCTTGCTAGGAACTAGTTTCAAAACTGACAATAACTGTTTACTAACTATGAAACTGATTTCAAACTACTCTTAACTCAGGCATGAATAATGGCAGAATTGGGCCGCCGTATATTAGGCTATTTAGCATATTAGGCTACCGGTATGTCGAGCATGTAAAAATCACGAAAATGTATTTATGGGTTCCGATGTTGCAGGGTGTTGTTCATCCTTATATTTAGGTTACCGAGCCTATGGTCCGATAACCTATTGCCGTCGCGTTGCGTCCGTCCGTCGTCCGTCCACATTTTTATCTATAAAGTTTACAGGCGGATTTTCCTGAAATTTTGTACAAACATGCCTAAAAGTATTTCAGGATGGGGTTATTTTTTAGTTTTTTTATTTCCGCATTTTTCTCAAAATGGCAGCCATTTTTGACGAAAAATGGCCACTTTTGTACTTTGGCGGCCATTTTCTCAAAAACTGTCTGATCAGTTTTGAGATTTTTGTTTCAAAGGATTCCCCTTATGTACCTTTATGATGTCTGGCGGTCTGTAAAGGTTTGTGCCCTGTTATAAAGGTTTGCGCCCTGTTATAAAGGTTTGCGTCATGTTATAGAGGTTTGCGCTGCTATAATGGTTTGCGCCGTGCTATTGTGCCCTGTTATAAAGGTTTGCGCCGTGACATAAAGGTTTGTGCAATACTATAAGGTATGTGCCCTGTTATAAAGGTTTATTCCCTGTTATAAAGGTTTGCACCATGTTAAAAAGGTTTGCGCCCTGTTAAAAAGGTTCATGCCCCGATATAAAGGGTTGTGCCGTGTTAAAAAAGTTTGCTCCCTGCTATAAAAGTTTGTGCCCTGTTAAAAAGGTTTGTGCCATGTTACAAAGGTTTGCACCATGCTATAAAGGTTTGCGCCCTGCTATCAAGGTTTTTGCCGTGTTAAAAAGGTTTGTGCCGTATTATAACGGTGTGTGTCGTGTTAAAAAGGTTTGTGCCATGTTAAAAAGGTTTGTGCCCTGTTAAAAAGGTTTGCACCCTGTTATAAAGGTTTGCACCATTATATAAAGGTTTGTGCCATGTTAGAAAGGTTTGTGCCGTGTTATAAAGGTTTATGCCCTGCTATAAAGGTTTGCGCCATGTTACAAAGGCTTGAGCCGTGTCTTAAAGGTTTATGCACTGCTATAAAGGTTTATACCCTGCTAGAAAGGTTTGTGCCGTGCTAAAAATGTTTGTTCCCTGCTATAAAGGTTTGCGCTATGTTAAAAAGGTTTGTGCCGTGTTATAAAGGTTAATGCCCTGTTATAAAGGTTCGTGCCGTGCTCAAAAGGTTTGCGCCATGCTGGAAAGGTTGGCACCCTGCTCAAAACTTTTGTGCTAGAAAGGTACGTGACGGGTGTAAAGGGTTTGTGCCTTGCTATAAACTAGTTTTGAACCGAAAATAAATGTTTACTAACTATGAAACTGATCTCGAAACTATTCTTAACTCAGGCATGAATAATGGCAGCATTGGGCCGCCGTACTAATATGTCAGTTTCATGGATCAGTATATGGTATTTCGACAACTCTGAACAAAACATGGGATGACTTTATTCCATGTGAACCCCTCAAATTCTCCAACCACTGGCATATATCTATCTACAAAGTCCTACCGAATGGCGAAAAGATAACACCAGTATATACATTGTGCATGTATTTGGGGATAAACATTGTTGACACCCTTATGTCTTCAGATCGCATATTTGTCATCGACAACTGTGAACAAATTCAACGAATCCCACATACATGTATAGTACATGGGATGAGTTTATAACCTTTGAATTAATCAACCTTTCCACCGAGTGGTACATTTTTGTCCAGTAAGACCCATTGAATAGAGGAATAGATGTTACGGTAAATATATATGGTTAAACTCCATTGCTGACACCCTTTGAAAACAGTTCCGCCTTGGTAAGTAGCCTATTGTGTCAGCTTTACAGCACTTACCGCTGTTATGCATGGTATATGCCATTTGAACGGCAATTGAATTATCCATCCAGTGATGTTTCAAGTCTGATCTGTTTGATATATTCACATGTTTATGGTTTGTCGAATTAACAAATTATCGACAATATTGACAACATCTCTTAGGTCCACATGGTGTTTTGACATGGTGCGTTTCATTTCTTCTCTCGATCTGATAGAGTATCGTTCACTTGGTTCTTGTAGATAGAACAAGACAAATCAAATGAAAATGCTGTGATATGTACAATGAGTGGTTGTATTGGTGGTAATAGATTGATACTCACATACATACTACCTGTTCACAAACAGTTAAAAGTGCGTGATTTCAGCGATGCAGTTATGTAATCCTGAAACAATGTATGTGGAAGTTGCAAACGTGGTACTATATACTGCGTGAAACTGATATGTTTATTCCCATGCATCGTATTCCACGTGGAATGACATCCGTCCCTTTCACAGTATTTTTTCGGAAACACAGTTTTTCCAAATACAACGAGACAATCAGAGATTGCAGACCCTCGCCCCTTCGGATTTAGTGACTAAATTCAAAGCTGATGACCTTTACATTGTCGACATTGGGCGATAAAAGAGAAATTGGATCGTACGACCATCGATCATATAGCAAATGATCATATAGCAAATGAAGGAAATCAATAATGAATATAACCAGAGCTATTGCGACTTTTCCATTTTGACCTTTTTCTGTGACGTATACGTTGACCTGATCGCTCAATATTGTGCTGTAAAATTTCGCACTGTTGTGTCTATTATCAAGGCACGTCTCCTGAACGAAAACGGTTCAAAAAGATTGAAAATGGCTTCGCAACATGTCATGGTCTTGAATCCCAGAACACCCAAAGTCATAAAATTGTGACCCCCAATTTTTCGACATTGGGCGATAATGGAGAGTTTCCGTCATAATACCAACGGCCGCACACCATATGATCGGGAATTGGTCAAAGATAAATAAAAAATAGTTGAAAAATCGACAACAAAAAGTAAAAGTAAAAAATAAAAGTGAAAATCACATAATTGGCTATAACTCCTGTTCTAATCAACATTCATTTTTCCAACTATTGTTGTATTTTTCTTTGTCCAATTCCGGATCGGATAGTGTACGGCCGATAGTCTACTGCACTTATCCAGAGTCATTTCGATTACGGTGTTTCAGCATGGTATCACGCAACTTCCAAACATTGTAAGCGTAAACTCCAGGTTGCACAAAATAAAATTGTTCGCTTCATACTTAACCTCGGACCACGTGCTCACATCGGTCAAAACGAACTCAGCTCCATAAATCTTCTCTGTACTTCAGACCGAGCACAACAACTTATCCTTAACCACATGTTTAATGTGTTTCATGGAATAGCTCCCAGATATTTGTCAGAGTCTTTCACCAGAGTCCAATCTCAGCACGCATATCGTACTCGCAATTCGGAATTAAACTTTGTTGTACCAAAATCACTGGGAATATCGCATTCAAATATGTCAACACAAGGTGTTAAGTACTGGAATAATCTTCCATCCTCAATCAAGAACATTGATGTCAAGTATTTGTTCAAACGAAAGGTCAAGTCTTATATACAAAATAATGCCGTATCCACAAGCCAGAATGTCCTCACCTAGAACTCGAATCACCCTTTTCGTCAGCTTTTTAATATATCATATCATTCTTGCCGTCCATTGTCTTCATTTATGGACCATCCTGGAAATAAGCCTTGTGGCTTTAGGGTGCTATCCATGGTGTACATTGTTCTCATGTTCATTTCATTGTATTTTACGTGTTTTACATGTCATGCTTTTTACACCGAATAAAATCAAATCAAATCAAATCAAGTCCTTAGACCATAACTTCGCATTATCGCCCGAGGTCGAAAATTTAGGGGTCACGATTTTACGACTTGTGAATCTTCTAAGATTCAAGACCATATTGTGAAGCCATCTTTCAATCTTTTCGTCCAGGAGATGTGCGTTGATAATACAAACAATACTGTGAAATTTTACAGCTCAATATTGAACGACAAGGTCAAGGTCATGGAGAAGGTCAAGGTCATGGAGAAGGTCTAAATCAAAAAGTTGCAAAAACCCCGCTTATATTCATGATTAATTTTCCCTAATAATTTCGTATTTTACATTGGTCCATTCCTCATGATTTACTACACGACCGATGGTCGTACAATCGAAATTTCCCATTATCGCCCAAGGATGAAAATGTAAGGGTCATCAGCTGAATTCTCCGATTCGCAATGTCTCGATTGTCTCGTTTTTACCTGTGTCAAAGCGATCAAACGAGAACTAGCGTGATATATTGAAAATACCTTATATTTTCAAAATAAACAGACACAGCTGACGCGATGTGGTTAAGAGTAGGATGTTGGTGGCAATGTGACACCCCGGTTTGTTTGTTCGTAGTCTCAACGTAGGATAGTTGTGGTGGTGGATTTTGTGAGGGACATATGACACTCTATCAACAGGAGGGTAAACTCCGATCACTAGATAGCTACTTTGGCGTCGATTGATAATTCTTCCTCCGAGAAGAGATCAGACATACATGCGGGGACTATTTTATGAAAACATGGTTCAAACAATGATGGGACACTAAGAATCCAGTATTCTACAAGATCTTTGATTCCAATGTTTAATCATAATACCATCAAAAGATCCCTAAACTCTTTGTGATATAAACTGAGCATCTCTTTTACCTAAGAACAATACTTCTACCGATCATTTCGTTGTGGTTATTCAGAGAAATAAAATATTGTAAAGTTTTTGTTCAACGTATTTACGACCATCTTATTCACTACTAAAGTCGGCGCATAATTTATTGGCGCGAACATATCTCATGAAATCTCGGAACTTACTGACTTGTATTATATGAGATTCAGGCAACGTTTGAACAAGACTGTGACCAAAGTTGCTGACGTGACTTTGAAGTTTGTTCTTCACACAGAAAATAATTATTTCAATAAATACGATTTTAAATGGGATTTTACCATTGTAACAATGAGCGGGAAAGTGGAAAGTTAAAACAGTGGTGAATGCCAATGCAACAGCTCATTAATGCAAAGAAAAGTCGGCCCAAGTATCATATCCTGCGCCTTCCTCTATAATTCAATAAGGATTAAAAAGGTGCGAGACGGATTAAGTGGTATGTTTTGAGTGGACGAGTAGTATTAAGGAGCAGTGTACGGTACTTGGGCCGAAAAGTCAATGGTCTGACCAGTGGTGTGCAACGGTCTGAAAAGTAATATGCGATGACTTATGCTGTTCAAAAACTGATAGTGGTCATATTTTGATGTCCCGGAAAGGCTGAGAATATTGGTTTATATTTGGGTGTGAAACTGAGTGTCAGGCCGAACAGGACAAAAATTATATATTTGATTGGAGTGCATTGTTATCTCGCTAAACAGACGAGCATATTCAGTTTTCATCAATATATGAATTGATAATTTGAGGTGTCTAATTTTTTACCAGCTTTGTATCGTGCCCGTCTATGCTCACGTTACTCTGGCCTTTGAGTCCAATTGAAATCCTCTGAGCTTAGCTTAGTTTTGGTTGAGGGACTGTCTCAAAAAAGCTATGGAAAAGATTTTTTAAAAATTACAAAATGTTTGTGCTTGATTGCGCTGTTGATCATTCAAGCAAAGTTTCGTTCCTGATAATATATTTTCAACGTACAGCACATATGCCTATATTCTTTAACAGATGAGCCAAAATATACCCGTGCCCCATAACACATGTATAATAATATCTTTGAGCGTAACATGAAGTTGTCGTTCAAAGTCATCGACAAGATCCACATTGATCGGGTCGGCATACATCTGGGTGAATCCAGCAGTTCAGATTTGGACTGAAGAATTACCGTAGATATTGTGTGATTATGATTTCTTGAATGCGAAATATATTCAAGCACGTGTAATAGAATTAATTATTATCATTGCATTTTCTTTGAGAAGGCCCCTATTCAAATCGTCTATTCCATTGATTTGTCTCAATCCCATACAACATCAAAATGGCAAGCTAGAATTCCCATGTTAAAACCCCATAAGGATATATATTTTCCTAGATATACCGACGAGAAAAGCACACGACAGAAAAACAGCCATTGTTTCACAATGGTCATGGTGTCGTTTTCACTTTATATAATTTTCAAATAATACAAGTTAGTATGTTCTGAGATATGACGAGATATGTTCGCGCCAATAAATTATGCGTCGACTTTAGTAAAAAGATACCCAAATCAGTCAATATCGAATCCATGCAAGAAAAATCTTGGAATGATGCATCATCTGTCGTGAATACACTGGAAATGTTTCTGTGTGATACCATAACGCGCTTCTTTTTGTTTATTTATGGAATAAATGCTGCACCAGTCACATGCAATCGGATAACCCATGAATATCGATTCCAGCTGTGAAAAGGAGAAAACAAGTTTTAGTCATTTTAGTTTATGCAGTGTCTGCAATCTGATGTATCCCGGTATGTCTTTGCATGACATTAGATGATATGACAAGTACGTTTGAAGTTATGAATACACTGACAATCACATACACATAAAAGTATTTTGTACTCAATACCATTCTTGTAGTGTGTCCAGCAAATAAATCCATATGTCCATATACACATAAAAAGTATTTTTATCGTAATATATTAGCAAAAACTGACAACGAATCCCGTGTGATGTTGTTCGCATTCGCAGAAGGAAACAACATAATAACGTTGTCTTCTGGCAATCTTTGGCGAACACGTAATAGAGAATTACACATTAATTCAGAGCATTTGATAACAACTGTGGGCGAACGATAATTGAGTAAAGTTATTATCACACACGCGTCACTACTGCAGCTGTAAAAATGTTCTCAGAAAGCAATTTGCAGTTTTTGTTTACTTAATCAAGGAATGGGAAGCATTCCGTGTTCTCTTGGTTGGGCTAATAATATTCGCTGGAAAGGTGACAAAAAATAACGAATGTTCCCATTTCAAAATTATTATCAAGTGAGAAATTGAACCTCTTCGATGGAGAAAAAGTATTTAGCTTGTTTCCAACTATGGAAAGCTACCGTAGTAATCACATTGACATTATGCAATCCAGTGAGTAATCAGCTTGAAAATAATACATTCTAGTGAGTAATCAACTTGATAATAATACATCCTAGTGATTAATAGGCTTGGGAATAATACATTCTAGTGAGTAATCAACTTGGGAATAATACATTCTAGTGAGTATTCAGCTTGGGAATAATATATTCTAGTGAGTATTCAGCTTGGGAATAATATATTCTAGTGAGTATTCAGCTTGGGAGTAATACATTCTAGTGAGTATTCAGCTTGGGAATAATACATTCTAGTGAGTAATCGGCTTGAGAATAATACATTCTAGTGAGTCATCAGCTTGAGAATGATGCATTCTGGTGAGTGATCGGCTTGATAATAATGCATTCTAGCGAGTAATCGGCTTGAAAATAATACATTCTAGCGAGTAATCGGCTTGGGAATAATACATTCTAGTGAGTAATCAGCTTGAGAATGATGCATTCTGGTGAGTGATCGGCTTGACATAATGCATTCTAGCGAGTAATCGGCTTGAAAATAATACATTCTAGCGAGTAATCGGCTTGAAAATAATACATTCTAGTGAGTAATCAGCTTGAGAATGATACATTCTAGTGAGTAATCAGCTTGAGAATAATACATTCTAGTGAGTAATCAGCTTGAGAATGATACATTCTAGTGAGTAATCAGCTTGGGAATAATACATTCTAGTTAGTAATCAGCTTGAGAATAATACATTCTAGTGAGTAATCAGCTTGAGAACAATACATTCTAGTGAGTAATCAGCTTGAGAATAATACATTCTAGTGAGTGATCAGCTTGGGAATAATACATTCTTGTGAGTAATCAGCTTGGGAATAATACATTCTAGTGAGTAATCAGCTTGATAATAATACATTCTAGTGAGTAATCAGCTTGAGAACAATACATTCTAGTGAGTAATCAGCTTGAGTATAATACATTCTAGTGAGTAATCAACTTGAGAATAATACATTCTAGCGAGTAATCAGCTTGAGAATAATACATTCTAGTGAGTAATCGACTTGAGAATAATACATTCTAGTGAGTAATCAGCTTGAGAATGATACATTCTAGGGAGTAATCAACTTGAAACTAATACATTCTAGCGAGTAATCAACTTGAGAATAATACATTCTAGTGAGTAACCAACTTGAGAATAATACATTCTAGTGAGTAATCAACTTGAGAGTAATACATTCTAGCGAGCAATCAGCTTGAGAATAATACATTCTAGTGAGTAATCAACTTGAGAATAATACATTCTAGTGAGTAATCAGCTTGAGAATGATACATTCTAGTGAGTAATCAGCTTGAGAATAATACATTCTAGTGAGTAATCAGCTTGAGAATGATACATTCTAGTGAGTAATCAGCTTGGGAATAATACATTCTAGTTAGTAATCAGCTTGAGAATAATACATTCTAGTGAGTAATCAGCTTGAGAACAATACATTCTAGTGAGTAATCAGCTTGAGAATAATACATTCTAGTGAGTGATCAGCTTGGGAATAATACATTCTTGTGAGTAATCAGCTTGGGAATAATACATTCTAGTGAGTAATCAGCTTGATAATAATACATTCTAGTGAGTAATCAGCTTGAGAACAATACATTCTAGTGAGTAATCAGCTTGAGTATAATACATTCTAGTGAGTAATCAACTTGAGAATAATACATTCTAGCGAGTAATCAGCTTGAGAATAATACATTCTAGTGAGTAATCGACTTGAGAATAATACATTCTAGTGAGTAATCAGCTTGAGAATGATACATTCTAGGGAGTAATCAACTTGAAACTAATACATTCTAGCGAGTAATCAACTTGAGAATAATACATTCTAGTGAGTAACCAACTTGAGAATAATACATTCTAGTGAGTAATCAACTTGAGAGTAATACATTCTAGCGAGCAATCAGCTTGAGAATAATACAATCTAGTGAGTAATCAACTTGAGAATAATACATTCTAGTGAGTAATCAGCTTCGGAATAATACATTCTAGTGAGTAATCAACTTGAGAATAATACATTCTAGTGAGTAATCGGCTTGACAGTAATACATTCTAGCGAGTAATCAACTTGAGAATAATACATTCTAGTGAGTAATCAGCTTGACAATAATACATTCTAGTGAGTAATTGGCTTGACAATTATACATTCTAGCGAGTAATCGGCTTGAAAATAATACATTCCTGTGAGTAATCAACTTGAGAATAATACATTCTAGTGAGTAATCAACTTGAGAATAATACATTCTAGTGAGTAATCACCTTGAGAATAATACATTCTAGTGAGTAATCAGCTTGAGAATAATACATTCTAGTGAGTAATCGGCTTGACAATTATACATTCTAGCGAGTAATCGGCTTGAAAATAATACATTCTAGTGAGTAATGAACTTGAGAATAATACATTCTAGTGAGTAATCAACTTGAGAATAATACATTCTAGTGAGTAATCAACTTGAGAATAATACATTCTAGTGAGTAATCAGCTTGAGAATAATACATTCCAGTGAGTAATCAGCTCGAGAATGATACCTTCTAGTGAGTAATCGGCTTGGGAATAATACATTCTAGTGAGTAATCGGCTTGACAATTATACATTCCAGTGAATTATCAACTTGAGAATAATACATTCTAGTGAGTAATCAGCTTGAGAATAATACATTCTAGTGAGTAATGAACTTGAGAATAATACATTCTAGTGAGTAATGAACTTGACAATAATACATTCTAGTGAGTAATCAACCTGGGAATAATACATTCTAGTGAGTAATCAGCTTGAGAATAATACATTTTAGTGAGTAATCAACTTGAGAATAATACATTCTAGTGAGTAATCAACTTGAGAATAATACATTCTAGTGAGTAATCAACTTGAGAATAATACATTCTAGTGAGTAATCAACTTGATAATAAATAACTAATCAACTTGAGAATAATACATTCTAGTGAGTAATCAACTTGAGAATAATACATTCTAGTGAGTAATCATCTTGAGAATAAAACATTCTAGTGAGTAATCAACTTGAAAATAATACATTCTAGTGAGTAATCAGCTTGAGAATAAAACATTCTAGTGAGTAATCAACTTGAAAATAATACATTCTAGCGAGTAATCGGCTTGACAATTATACATTGTAGTGAGTAATCCGCTTAGGAATAATACATTCTAGTGAGTAATCAGCTTGGGAATAATACATTCTAGTGAGTAATCAGCTTGAGAATAAAACATTCTAGTGAGTAATCAACTTGAGAATAAATAACTAATCAACTTGAGAATAATACATTCTAGTGAGTAATCAACTTGACAATAATACATTCTAGTGAGTATTCAGCTTGGGAATAATACATTCTAGTGAGTAATCAGCTTGGGAATAATACATTCTAGTGAGTAATCAGCTTGAGAATAATATATTCTAGTGAGTAATCAGCTTGGGAATAATACATTCTAGTGAGTAATCGTCTTGACAATAATGCATTCTAGTGAGTATTCAGCTTGGGAATAATACATTCTAGTGAGTAATCGGCTTGAGAATAATACATTCTAGTGAGTGATCAGCTTGAGTAATACATTCTAGTGAGTAATCAGCTTGAGAATAATACATTCTAGTGAGTAATCAGCTTGGGAATAATACATTCTAGTGAGTAATCGGCTTGACAATAATACATTCTAGTGAGTAATCAACTTGAGAATAATACATTCTAGTGAGTATTCAGCTTGGGAATAATACATTCTAGTGAGTAATCGACTTGAGAATAATACATTCTAGTGAGTAATCAGCTTGGGAATAATACATTCTAGTGAGTAATCAGCTCGAGAATGATACCTTCTAGTGAGTAATCGGCTTGGGAATAATATATTCTAGTGAGTAATCAGCTTGAGAATAATACATTCTAGTTGGTAATCAGCTTGAGAATAATACATTCTAGCGAGTAATCAGTTTGAGAATAATACATTCTAGCGAGTGATCAGTTTGAGAATAATACATTCTAGTGAGTAATCAACTTGAGTAATACATTCCAGTGAGTAATCAGCTTGAGAATAATACATTCTAGTGAGTAATCAACTTGAGAATAATACATTCTAGTGAGTAATCAACTTGAGAATAATACATTCTAGCGAGTAATCAACTTGAGAATAATACATTCTAGTGAGTAATCAGCTTGAGAATAATACATTCTAATGAGTAATCAGCTTGAGAATAATACATTCTAGTGAGTAATCAGCTTGAGAATAATACATTCTAGTGAGTAATCAGCTTGACACTGTACATTTTAGTGAGTAATAAGCTTAGCATTATGCATTCTAGTTCTTGGAGAGCTGATTTGGAATGGACCTATTCACATAGTTTTCCGCCAAGTCATGAATACTTCGAAAACGTTCGAAGGTCGACATTGAATAAAACCACAGAGTCATCAGAAATGGCGAGAGTTAAGTGCAGGAGTGCAAGAAGTGTGCAGTGCATGAGTGAATCCACAACAAGACCCCTTTTCGAGGAACTCTCCTACAAATACAAACACAAGTCGCATGCAGCTGACCTTGTTATATTCAGTTGCACTGGCGAGCCTATCACACACATGCCGATGTGAACATACCAATTGGATCAGTTCATTATTTTGTGCACAAGTTTTCATTAAACGTCAACTAGACGATGAATGACTTTGAACGAATGAATTACTTTATTTTCCCAATTTTGACAATACATTTGTTACACAAATAGCATATACATAAATTGGCGAGAAAAAAAATAATTGGGCAGAGCAAAATATTACAAATGGTACTGTCTTCCTTCTGGCTTGTAATGTGCAAAGGACATATTTAATACAAAACTTAGTGACCGACGTTTCACAATATTACTCAAGCTATATTCCATATATTATTCCTATTGATTAAATCCGATAAATGAAATTACCATATTAAACAAAAAATTATGAGACCATAATTTTGAACATCTCCGTTACCTAGGAATAATATACCGGTAATTCCGTTACCTAGGAATAATTATTTGGCTGTATTGGTGGTAATAGATTGATACTTACTTCTACCGGCCTGTATTCTTCTGTACAAACAAAACAGTTATTCTAGCTTTATTGGGCCTTTTATGAATGCCAGTGAAGATCATTCTGAAGAAAGCTGGAAACAAATACTGGTAGCCTACTACGAAACAACAACTGGTCCCCAAATACGATCTTCCCACAACGTGGTTATCCACCCTGCCCGTGCGCATATGGTTATGGCGAAATCGGGGCAAATAATGCACATTTTGTGATAATGATTGCACATATGACAATGTACTTTCACCTGGTATCGAACATGGTTGTCAATTCAATGCCAAACTCTGATAAATATGTTTTTCATAGGGTTAGTCAATTTGTTTACGACCGTTAGAGCGCCCAGCTTCTGATTGGTCGGCATTTCGGCATATTTGGCGGGGAATTCTGTGAATCGGTCCATTGTGTGGACAAAGAAATAGTGGAGGCACCTGGTGTAACAGAGTCCTGCATATCTGTTCGTTCTCCAAACCAGGACAATACATTATGAATATAAAATAAAAATGTATTCCTTCATATTATGATGCTACAGGTTAATAAAACATGAAATGACAAATTTTATGCTGCAAGGAAATTATTATGCTGTTAGTATTTTGAATTGAATAATATGCAAACGAATTCCTGTGTGGAACAATTTTTTCCTAAAACCATACCACATATTACACTGTTTTCACGTCCGTGTAACCTGTTTAGTTGGACCACAGTTAGACCACATTATGTTGGAATGCATTTCAGTGACACTCTAAAGAACACTTGACCCTGAATAGCACGTTTTGGCACAGTTGAATAAAAATGACGCTCTAATTGGATTGCATGGGCACATACGAGAACGCCCTGAGCCACTCTGTATGTGGCTAAGGAAACACTTTATTAAATCAGGCTTAGCATTCTTCAGGAATATAACTTCCTGCCAAATTCTGCTACAGCTCATGAAAATTCAATACATATCAAGTTTCCACCAGGACACTCAAATTATGTATAGTCAGTGAACTTGTGAGGTCGTCCATGTTCAAGTACTGCGTCGTTATGTCCCAACAGAACATGGGATGTGTGCTCTATTCTCCCGAGGACCTTCAGATATGATCCAGTTACAAATGACATCACTTAACGTCAGTCGGTGTTCTTCCAATTTTCCGGGCATAAAACAAGATTGTTGACGAAGTTCTGCTGGAGAAAATTTAGAATTTGTTTCAGCAGTCTACAGCCTCTACGTATCACAGCTGGTCCACTGTACTAGGAGTAGAGATGGATACCGACAAACAGACAAATTTATATTCCATTCAAATTCAAGACATGCCATCTGGATATTCATAGGCTCCGTCGTTATGACAAGCAGAAGTGAACCGTGAAATCACTTGACAGTTTGGCGAAGGACCGTGATGTTCTGCAACATAGTTCAGTAACTACATGTTCTAACAACTGACATCGTGTTTATGATCTCCTGGGTACATGTATGTGTCGGAAAGATCTGTTTGACGATTCTTCCAGATAAAGTACGGAATGTTGCTGCTTCTCTGAAGGTTTGTGTTGAAAGGTCTATGATGCCTCCGAGGGAGTAACGATGTGATTATTGGCCAGCGCATCGCGCTCGTCTTCTAAGTTTGGCTAAAATGAGACCCACGGAGGGTACATATGAATGAGTGAGCCCGGCCCTGCTATCATTTGTTAAATACAGTAATCTCAACAAAAGGATCACAGCACTTTCAAAAATAATATTTCTGATTGTTTCAATGCGGTTTTACATTTTAATCTTGTGAATACACGCAAATACTGTGAGAGCTTCGCGATATTTGTTGATTTACCGTAGTACATACGCATACAGTAGCGCAACAAAAAATGAGCTAAATTTCTGATGTTGACAGAACTATTACGAAAGGTTGCCAACTTTTATAGTTTAGGATATAAAAGTGATAAAATGTGATGACAAATACTTTTTTACACCAATAGACGTGGAATCAATACCCAGTATTAAGTATTCCGAGCAAACAAAACAGGGTCCGTTATCCAATCTCATAGTCCGGGGACAGAAAGTCATATCAGGCATACGAAGTGAGAGAAAACAAAAATGACAGGGAAACTCATGAACCCCCAAAAATGGCCATTAGGAGGTGAAATCAGCTGTTCCGGAAAGAGTGAGCATTTCCTGCCCCACTAGTGGCACCCGTCATGAATTTCCCCAAATTAACATGAAAATAGATCTAGTTGCATGGCAGACATGGATTTGCTGTATTTATCAACCACAAAACGCAGCTATAAGTCTTGGGGAAACATATCCTTGTCGCAGCAGTTTAGAGACTAGCTGGGCACTTCGATAGACAAAGTCCTCCTATTTGCAACTAGCTCTGGCATAGCGTATAAGTTGAGAAACAAACACACCATATGCCGGTGACATAGGAATGTTGCTGCTTAGAAAAGGGAAATTGACTATGGAAAAATTGAAATCATCACGTTTGTCATATAATCTAGTTGACAGGTTAGAATCATTATCAATCTCCAACCTCAGGTCTAGATAGTTGGAAAAATTAGCTGAGTCTGTAGTATCCTAATTTTAAGTTCCTTAGGATATATGACATCCAAATAATCACCAAACTTGGGATTACACCAAAATAGACGCTCAACTATCAATTTGATCCAAAACATTTGGCAACATTAAAACCATTGAATGTCTGTGCTCGGATATAATCGATTATGTTCTCCTTTGTTTATCATATGGAGAATAATGAGCAATTTAATCCAATAAATCAAGGTTATTAATTACATAAACTTTCCCATCCCAACATATTTCCACTGGCCACAAAAATAATTCTCTCCACTGGAGGTTACTTGTATCAAACAGACAACCTGGATATGGCCTTAGCAAAGTCATAATATTACCATGGGCCTTGTTAGGTCATGTGTATTTCTATAATACACAGTTTTGCATCTGACTTCATCAAGTGAAGAAACCAGAATATGGACGTTTTCACAATTTGGCTCATGTCAAAAGTATTGATGTATTTCGAGTCGATATGAAAAGTCATAACGTTTCTTACAATGAGGTAACATTCGAACCGATGCAGTTATTCAGAATTGAAATACAATTATCTTACATTGATATAGCTGTGAGGTCAGTGTGGTTTCTATGTTGATTGTTGTATTACTTATGCGATAGACCGATACAATGTATCAAGTACACAGCATTCTGAGGGACCAATACAATGTATCAAGTACACAGCATTCCGAGGGACCAATACAATGTATCAAGTACACAGCGTTCCGAGGGACCAATACAATGTATCAAGTACACGACATTCCGAGAGACCAATAAAATGTATCAAGTACACGGCATTCCGAGGGACCAATAAAATGTATCAAGTACACCGCATTCCGAGGGACCAATACAATGTATCAAGTACACAGCGTTCCGAGGGACCAATAAAATGTATCAAGCACACGGCATTCCGAGGGACCAATACAATGTATCAAGTACACAGCGTTCCGAGGGACCAATAAAATGTATCAAGTACACGGCATTCCGAGGGACCAATAAAATGTATCAAGTACACGGCATTCCGAGGGACCAATACAATGTATCAAGTACACGGCATTCCGAGCGACCAATACAATGTATCAAGTACACGGCATTCCGAGGGACCAATACAATGTATCAAGTACACGGCATTCCGAGGGACCAATACAATGTATCAAGTACACAGCATTCCGAGGGACCAATACAATGTATCAAGTACACAGCATTCCGAGGGACCAATACAATGTATCGAGTACACAGCATTCCGAGGGACCAATACAATGTATCAAGTACACAGCATTCCGAGGGACCAATACAATGTATCAAGTACACAGCATTCCGAGGGACCAATACAATGTATCAAGTACACAACATTCCGAGGGACCAATACAATGTATCAAGTACACAGCATTCCGAGGGACCAATACAATGTATCAAGTACACAGCATTCCGAGGGACCAATACAATGTATCAAGTACACGGCATTCCGAGGGACCAATACAATGTATCAAGTACACAGCATTCCGAGGGACAAATACAATGTATCAAGTACACAGCATTCCGAGGGATCTGAACAGTGTCAGGAAAGTCGGAAATATATCTGGAAAGGTGTTCTAAAATACAAAGAGCATTTTTGTGAATCCTGTTTGTGAAGCGCATTTGCAGCATCACAATCATGCAATCTGAGCTCACCCCCCCCCCCCCCCCCCTCTGTCTCTCTCTGTCCCTTTCTCAAGAAACACGTAATATGGAACTCAACATTGATTTCGAGTGTTCTGACCGCGGCGAGCGATAATTGAGTAAAGTTATTGCCACGCACACGCCACTACTGCAGTTGTAGAGACGTTCTTGCAAAACAATTTCAGTTTCATTTACTCAATCAAGATGTGGTGAAACATGCTTTCTCTGAGGCTAGTTACATTTGCTGAAATATTCAACAAGCAAAACTAATCCAAGCAACATGTTTTTTTTTAGATGAAAACAAACAAATTTGTTACACATAAGTGACCAGCATTGAGAGTAATAATCAGGGCACGACGGTAAAGGGAGCTATACTGCTGATTGTGATGAATAAATTAATTATGATAAACAACAATGTTTACTGTGACAATTTGCTTTTGACAATTTGTAATACACACAAGGACATTTTCCTTGATATTATCTTGAGAACAAACTTGCCTTAGGCAGGGAGACGTAGCAAACCATGATGCATTTATACACACAACTTTTATAGCAAATACAGCATCCGTCCACATGAGCAGCTCCATGTGACGATGGTTCCAGTCTTTGTGAATGGAACACAATGACCTCGATAAGATCGAATAACGTGGACGACAATCAATGACCAGTGCCCGGCAACTGACCGCCTGAGTTGGTTGGTCAATGACAATGCTGCCTACAGCATGGAATGACAATCTGGCAATGTTTGTTGTTGGTTTGGAGGTTACCGTTACAAGTAATACAACATAACACACTGGATTACAAGATTGATGGAGCCTTGACGATAGTGTACATGTGTTTCGGTGTGACTGTTGGCTTGAGGCACACGAGACTTTGGTATCACCTCGATGTTCACCACATCACACAGGATGGCCAGAAAAAGAACTGTTACATCAGTATGAGCGAGACAGTGTTTATACATATTTGTAGATTTAATTCCAGAAGGATAATCACCGAACATATACTATCGAAATAACACGAGACTATCAATGATGTGATGAGTGTTTACTTCTGTGTACAGTCTCAAGTCTCCGGCTCATAGTCATTGATGCAATATTCTCATCGGCTACAACTCGTGTGTTCATGAAATAACCAATGTGGTGTGTGTTTTCATATCATCAATTGTTTCAGGTGTTGTGCCTCGCAATGGTAGTTCTTAGGTATGAATGCAAAGAAGGAAGTCTGCAGAAGGAAGATGAGTTGGGTCCTTGGGTTGGAAACAATACCTCTCGATATTGCAAACTGTCTCCGTTTGTCTTTTCTATACCATAATCAGCTGCAAAAAACAGGTCACCAATGCCACAATCTATAACTTTTTTTCTGTATACAGCCGGAGTGGTTTTCGAAAGATTCTTATCAAGGAAATCTCCATTCCACCAAGTTAAGTTAAACGCTGATTTTGGTGTCGAAACATATATTTTAGGGAATGAGCAGTTCAACCAAATAAATAGTGTTGTGAATGGATGGTTTGAAAATCTGCAACATCCAGGATTTCTGTTGAGAATAATCAATGAATTGATAATTGAATTGATAATTTATTACACTCACAATAGAAACGGATTTTGGTGTCTGATATAAGTACATATTTGGTTATGAAGATTATATCTAAATAAATAGTTTGTGATTGTAAGGTAAAGTGGCATGAAACCCAAAATGTTCACCTGTCACCAAACGACAATACCTTATTTGTAGATTTGCAGTCAAGAAGAAGACCACCCCACGAACAGTCTTCGAAACCAGTCAATATTTTTTTGCAAACCATATGTAACGTCCGGACGCCCAGTACAGGGCGCCGGGTGATACCCTACCGGCATCACGACCAGGTAACAGTCCGTCCGGAGCGAGTCCGGCCGTCATACATCACATCATAACACATCACCTTATCTACAACATGCATATTACACAGTTATGGCAATGTAGCCGTGTGTAGAGCCCGAGATGCCATGGGAGCGGCACCACGGAACCCATACACGTGGGCATGTTGCTGGCCGGCCTCGCCGACGGCACTGACGCAGAGATAGAACTCTGGATCAGCCCGACAGTCTGCCAGAGCCTGTGTCGCACCATCCCGGGTGGGAAGAGACTGGCGATCCACAGGGCTTGCGCCCCCGAGTCAGCAATTGTCTCTCCCCAGCCCGGGCCCCCTAAGGAAGTCGTCCCTGAGGCCTGACTGGCCTTTACGTGAACAGAGACAAGGAGCTCATGGCTGCGCTCACCTGTCGTGCTCAGTCTCTCACACACAACTCCGGCCACACAGAATGTGACCTCGGTATTTATGCTAAAGGCGAGAGCACGAGAGATGACATCACCAGCCAGCGTTCGGTACAGTGGGTCAGAGGATTAGAGGGCGTTGCCGGGGCAACGCGCGCTTCGAGCTGAAGCAATCAAAACATAGGCCGTAGAACTAGAATGTTTAAGAAAGACACCTGCCGCGATCGTTGGGCAAAATCGCCACACATACTTCATATTAAACATGCTTAATTAACTAAATGAGACATACTCACATCAAATTGAATGACTATAACCAGTCCTCTGGGAAATTTTGCTCATTTGAACAGGCGGTTCTCGCGTAAATACAGGAACTGTATCCATCACACGCAGATGTAAACAAAGCATAGAAGTGCAAGATGAACTGACACTTTCACGTACATCATGGTTTATCACTGATTACTTTCTCATAACTACACTATATATACACAAACAAACTGGAAAATGTACTCGATGTGGACTTTTAAGCGTGATTCGGGCATTTGTTTACATTCGGGTTTGATGGATACACTTTCGTTTGTTTAAATACAAAGCGGTACAAAATGTGTAATAAAACGGATGAAAAGACAACTCGGACATTTGTAATGGTCAAAATCATTGAGCACACCTTTTGTTATCTTGCGTTAGATGTGCTGCAGAAAAATGTATTCTTGAAAAAAGATATTGCATACATTCGAAGGTAGTAGCTTTAAAGTACTAGGAACATGAAAATATGATGTGAACTCAGATTAAAGCACCGTGTGAACTGATCAGAACGGCTTTTACAGCATGTGAATATCTCGATTCCTTCAAAAGTTACAGTGTTTCAAAGTTCAAATTGCCCATAGACCATTTGAAAAATCATATAGCTCATTAATATGCAAATTTGTATGCATGACGTCACAGGGGGAACATTTCTTAATTAGATGGTTTTATTGGCTTATTGAAGTCTTAAGAAATTGCAATTATTCAACAAAGCTCATTCCACATGCTCTACATAACTGATAGTCAATGAATTTCATATCCGGATAGTTGCCAAGGTCACCAGTATTGATGTAAGGCCCCTAGCAACCAGGGTTGCTATGGCTCAAATCCACAGTCATATCGATAAGCAAACAAAACCAAAGGTGAAAATGGATTGACTCCACATGCATAATTAATATACAATAATCAAATTATGTCAGAACCCCTATTTCTGGCAGTTAGGACCCATAGCAACCAATGGTTGCTAGGGACTCCAGCAGGTGAATAGTAACCATGGCAACAGTAACACTTTGAACAACACTGATTATTGATCATGCGTATCAATGTTTGAAGTTTAGGTTTGCAATAATTCTGACCAGATCAATTATATTAAGACTCAAACTTGCCTAATTAAAAATGTTCCCCCTTCTACGTCACGAATACCTCATTTGCATACTAATTAGCTGCTCATAAAATCCTGAATTGTTCAATCCAGCCTATGTCATAACCTGCCAAAATGTGACATTCAAATGGCCATAACATTTTAACCAATAGAGATATTGGCATGCAGTAAACTGCATTTTACTCAGCAAAACCAGGTCTATCATTTGAGTTCACATCATATTTTCATGTTCCTAGTACTTTAATGATGAGGAAGACCGAGGTAACCGGAAGTATTGCCAACAAAAAATACCACAAAGTGAGATGTATCGCAGAAACCATTTCGTCAGTATCGTAATTGGCCGAGTAGAGCAGCATGTTCCGACATCGGTTTCATCCAATTTAGAGTACATGTATGACATTAACATCAAGTGTGACACTTAAAATGTGCCTGAAGCAAGTGTTTGACTTGTGGCAGAAGGTAACACGACCTCTGAGAATATATGTCAAATCATCAACGATATGTGAAAGATGGGTAGTTTGTCAGGAAAACAGTTCCAACGAGAAATGTTAGGTGTTGTCAGAATGACCTGTTGATGTGAAGAGTGTTCCCCATATTACGCCCTCGGTTCCCTTACAACATAGGAGACAGTATCCAATCTTCAGAGTACTTTCGCAATGAATCAGGTTACAAATGGATTTCGGCGAGGTTGCACATGAGCGTCGTCTTTTTGCGTTGTTAATAAGTTGTTATTGGATTTCAAGGAAAGTTGAGACTCTTTTTGCTGAGGTTGATCTCATAAAAACAGCCGAAGTTTTCATCCGATCACAAGCAAATGAATACAGATCAACCTGATATCGATATGAATGCTATTGAAAAGGAAAGGTGACATTTGAAATGTTATGGAAAAGGTAACATTTGGAATGCCATGGGAAATGTAACATTTGGAATGCCATGGGAAATGTAACATTTGGAATGTTATGGAAAGGTAACAAGTTTAATATCCATGATATCAGTCCATGCCTCTTGCGGTAGGTATGCTCAACAACATAGTTCATGTGCAGATTATATGCCACAACATATCATTTTTGTACATAAAACTTTAGGCCAGCTATTGAGCTCAGGAGCGTGTATTCTTTCGTGGATAAATCAGTTCCGAAACTGTGTTGGTTGTCTAATCTCGATATCAAAATCAGGTGAAATCGGGATATTTTGAAGTCTTCAACCTTCATTATGGGAGGGAGTCAGGAGTTCCCGATACACGTACACAAAAGCCAAACTACGATTGTTGTTATCTGTAAAGTTATTGACTACCGTCCGCTCTTCGGGATCCTCGAGGATAGTCCTCTCTCATCCGAGTCCTTGCGGACGCGCATCCGCTATTCCGGATCCTTGCGGCAGGGCCGCTCACCGGAGGTCGCGGCGGACACGGTAACTACTTCAGCATTAACGGTAACCAGGTAACAGCCCACCCGACACTCCCAGGCCTACGGACACCGTTCAGAAACTAGTTCATCCCTACGGTGTTAACTGGCGGGGCCTGGCGAGCCGCGGTCTGCCTCGGGGACGGAACCCCGTACAGTCCGACATGCTGGCCAGAGCCTCTGTCACACGTCCCGGGAAGGGAGAGAGCTGGCGATCCACAGGGCCGAAGGCCCCCGAGTCAGCAACTTGTCTCTCCCAGCCCGGGCCTCCCCATGGAAATCGTCCCCAGGGCTCTAGGAGCCCACTACTCACAAACAGGGAACACAAAGCTCATGGCGAGCCTCGTGTGCGTCCTGTCTCTCGATCTTGGACAATCTCCTCGAACGAGTCGCTTCCAGTGTATATATAATACACCAGAAACTGTAGGGCGCACGCGAGGTTTAATCGATCCATTGTTATAGTTTACTGGAACGTAAATTACAATACGTCGCCGTGGCAACGCACGCTCGAACGGAGCATGTCAAAACAAGGCCAAGTACGAAAAGGCCACATAAATGGCATTTATGTTTACAATCACCTGCCGCGTGCTTAGGGCAAAATCGCCACATTACCCCCTTCTTACAATGTTGGTCCCCAACATGTTCCGCCCGCGCCCAAAACAGCCAAAACCCGACGAAGGCTTCGCATGGCGGGGTCCGGAAGAAGGCAAGATGGCAACACCCGGAAGTCACGGCGCAAGACTAGGACTTTAAGAGTCCCTTTTGGAAGAATGGGGAACTACCCCCGGACTTACGGAGTAAACTATAACGCGCTTTGCAATTTTGAATAAACCCTCATAAACAAGCTAAAATTTTGACCGAGGTGGTCCAAAACCGTGTGATGACCTTGGAAGGTCATCCGTTATAAAAGGACGGTGTGTCGAGTCTTTGGAATATCTTTAAGGTTAGACTTTAAATTTAGAAATTTTGTAAAACGACACACCGAGTGATCAAAAGTGATAGTACCTCTAAAATGTTGCCGACCGCCCTGCCGGCCGGCTCCTCAGATCCGCAGAACGGGTCTGAGGCAGGGCGGAGCCGCGGGAGCGACTCCGGCACGCCGCCGCACAAGTGCAGCGACGAGGCTAGTGCCCTAGCCTTCCTCCGTGGTCATCGGCTCCTCATCCGTGCCGCCTGTCTTGGGGTCTGGCGGCGGTGACGGGTCCCTACGCCGCGGAAGCGGCGGAGCCGGCATAGTGAAAGCCGGCTGCACGGGCGGATGAGGCAGGCCCGGTGGAGCTTGCATGGGCTTTTGCGGTGAGCCCTGCAATCCGGGTCCTGGCGGAGCCATCACGACGGAGGCCGGTAGAGAGGTCGCGCCGAGATCGGCAATGGCGCGGAACATCTCCACCGTATCGCGGGTGCGCTGTGGACCAGCCGTCCGTTCTCCCCACACCTGGACTAGGTATGGGTAGATGGCCAGCTTCAAAGCGGCATCCGCGCGCCGGAGAGCCGCCTGGTTCAGGGCGGACGACTCGGGGTCATCGACGCCCTGGAGTAGGCGAGTCCGAGCGGCCTCGGCTTCGTCAAGACGACGCCGTAGCTGCTCATTCTCAGCCTCCAGGTGCTCCATCCGTGCGGCTACCTCTGGGGCGGGGGCGGACGCCCCGGACTGCTCGGCAAGAGCGGCGGTCCGACCCTGGTCGAACGCGCGCCGCTCAATGACGGCCGACAAAGTCCGGTAGCTCTCTAGGCTCCGCCGGGTGCCTTCCATGAGGCCCTGGTCGTATGCGAGATCGCATGCGACACGAGAGGCCTCGGCGCGGCACCGGCTGAACCGATCCAGAGAGCTGTCCATCTCCGCCACAAGGTACTCCGCCGCTCGGGTGAGTCGACCACGCTGGGGGTGATCCCAGGGGTGCTCCTCCCGAGCGCGGACCAACGCGGCTACACCTGCGGACCCCAAGTCACGAATGGCTCGGGGCACCGGCAGGTTCACCAACGCCGGGTCACCGGGGATCCGGTCCATACCATCGCGACGATGGCCGACCGCCTGGCCTACAGACTCGCGGAAAGTCTCGTAGACGCTGGCGGTCGTGGGACCGAGCCTCCGGCGTACGTCCGCCGTGGCGTCGAGGGGGTCCAAGTCCAGGGAGGCGGTGCTTTGCCACCCTGCGGACGTCCCCTCAACTACCAACGAGGACGCGGACGCCGACCTCGAGAGAGGTACCGCACGTCCGCTACTGCTCGCAACCGAGGGAGTCACGCGTGGAGTCCTTGGCGGGACCACCGACGTGGTACTCGAGGAGGCGGAGGTGTCTGCCACTACCCGTCCCTCAGACGGACCCGCGGGTACCGTCACCTCGAGCAAGCCCGGGCAGTCCTCCTGAGTCAGCGCACCCGGAGACTGCAGGGGCGTCGTCCCGGCCGGAGCCTTTCCGGCGGACGAGCTCTTCCCCTGAGTCTTCGGCTGGGGGCGCGGCTTAGGAGTAGCCACTCGTGTCTTGGCCGCGATCTGCGGCATCTCCGACACGATCATGGTCACCCGGTGCCGTTCTTCACCGGCCTGGATCACCGGCGGTTCACGGACAGCCTCTGCTGCTGTCCGGGCGGCTTCCGCCGCCTGGAACTCCGCCGGGGCCTGGCCCATTGTCGCCGTCAGGCGAGCGGTGTAGCTCGAGCCCGCGGACACAACGCCAGACTCCTTCCAGGCATCGTCCATGATGCGCTGTGCAAAGCGCCATGGACCCCAGTGGAAGAATCGGTGATTCGCCGTTCCTGACGTAGTCATGAACGACGCCACCCTCGGTGGTATGTATCCAAAATTTAATACAGGCCCCACTTCATTACCAACGGTATGAAGTCCCTCACCGCGGTGTGCACCCGAGCGGTGATCATTCAGGGCCTCTAAACTGGCGAAATATCGTTGCTGAGGTCTGCTGGAGTAGCACCTCTTGCAAACGAACATTTGCATCCAGGGGTAGTGGTACCCCGCAATATGTCGACTCAAGTGGTCGTAGGTAGGATACCTACGATCCCGGTTGAGCGCACGGTGCGGGTCCTCATACCCGTCCAGGGATTTCGGACAGAGTTGGCATATTACACCCTCCTCTGCCTCGGGCGGCAACCCGACACGCTCCTCGTCCGTGAGTGGACGAGGCCGTGTGAAAGGCGTGTCGGCCGCCGCGCCGGCCGCCGCTGTGCGGCGCCCTTGCGGATCCCTGCCATAGCGCGGGAGGAACATGTGTCCCTGACGGACTCCAGGGAGTTTGGGGTCCCTTTCGGCCCGCAGCCTCTGGATAGAGGGCTGCTCCGAGGACGACCGTTTCTTCTTTTTGGCCGCCCCCGAACGATTCTCCGACCTGGTTCGTCGGGGGGAAACTCTTCCCGCGCGGGGGCGCGGCCCTCTGTTGCTGCGCAACGAAGGACCGCCGTCCCGCTTCCAGTGCGGCGTCAGACAGGTGGACCCCGTCTTGCTCCACGCGCTTCCGGAGGAGTTCTAAACGAAGATCTCCCTCCTTCGGCACGGGACGCCCTCTGTCCACTGGACTCGACCCCACCTCCGCAGCTCCGGTAGGTTTCTTGGTACCGGAGGAAGAAGAAGAGGAGGTTCCTTTCGATGCCTGGATAGGCACCCGCTTACAGGAACCTCCCGCGCCTGGGCCGGATCCCGCGGAGGCGCCGCCCGCACCAGATCCCGAGGGATTAGGCGTCTTGGCGACTCCGGGTTTGGCGGAGGACCCTTTCTGGCCGCCCGGCTTAGGCGCCAGTGGCTGAGGTCCTCCGGACTTCGATCCTGCTTGAGGCGAGGGGCCGCCGGACTTCTTTTTCCGGTGCGGCCGCTTCTTCTTCTTCTTCTTCGGAGGCGAGGAGGCCGGGTCCGGGTCGGATCCGGCCTCAGAGTGCCCGCGGTCAGCGGCTTCCAGCTCTTGCTGGGCTCTCCACTGCTTCTGGGCAATCTCCCGGGCTCGACGGCGAGTACGCCTAGAGACGGGCGATGTAAACCCGTCATCTCGGTTCTCGGTCTCCTTCGAGCCAGACTCCTGTCCCTGAGGCGGCGCTTGGGATGCGGCTTCCTCAGCCGCGTCAACCTGCTCCGCCCAAGTCCCAGGGGCCTTCTGGTCGTGCGGACCAGACTCCGCAGGTGCGGACACCGAGGAGTTCTCGGCAGAACCGGTGTCCGGACGGCTACGGCCATCCGGACGGGTTTCCGCAAGAGTACTCTCATCCGGACCCAAAGACGCAAGCATCTCCGGGTGCGGATGCAACTCAATGTCTACATCCACGAGTCCCACACCACCGCAGTCCATCACCTCTTCCATACGAGGAAAAGGTGACGGATTTAAGAGCTGCTCAGCGCCTGGCGTGGCCGAGTCACTCTCTGCGGGGCGGTCCTCCGCGACCTCGCTCTCGGACTCGGTCCCTGTGTAAGAACCGGAGCCGGAGCTGGATTCCTCAGAACCCACATAGGCTCCCCGAGGGATGTCCTCGCGGTCATCCTCCTCGGCCTAGTCTGGGGTCTCGAGTACGAATTACCGCGCTCAAGAGACCCCTCTTCCCTCCCTACATCACCTTCCCAACCATCACTACTCTCAGACATATCAAGCGCTCTAAACGCCGTAAACACTGGGAGTCAGATCCGCAGATCCGTCTCCACCAGTGCCGAGCGCTTGAATGACGAGAAGGTGTCGAGTTACATCGATTATAGGCATCAAGTGTTGGCAGTTATACTGCACACGCATCGTATGACGCGTTCCCGTGGAAACGTCTATTCACTGCATCTACCCGATCGACAGACAAAAGGACGTTTTACATTCCCGCATTCCCATACACGCATCTCCCCCCGGTGACTCCTATCGTGCCATGTATACGGGTGGCTTGTGTACACAAGCCATCCCGGGGGAACCCGCTAAAATACTACAGTAATTAACAGCAGTCATTAGCAATAGCTTTCGCACTGGCGATCAATGACGTGAAGTTAATCACCCTCGCAGGTTAAAGATTGTATACAATGTATCAAAAAGCCAAACTACTTGTGGGTGTTACGATTATGTCACCCTATCAGCAGCGATAAATAAAAATTTAACACCGCTCAAGCAGCAATGAAAATAAATCCACCACCGCTTGCATGCTTTTCATAGATCACGGCATACAGCCTTCGATACAATGTACACAATCTCCTACACCCCTCTTGCGAAAGCAGAAATCTCGCGATTTCTTACTCTCTATTGCACCAGGGAAAAGATATATCACTAAACTTTCTCATATATGGGATAAATGAGTAAGAATAGCATTTCCACGGGAAACACGCACACACTTGTGGCTTATAATCCTCCCATAAATAATAAATGAGATGGAAAATAAACAAAATCACTCCCCATAGCCGCTGGCACGCTTACAGGGCGATCGGACATACCCATGACGTCCGGACAGACAATCGGGCGCCCTATGGGCGTTTGCAAAGCGCCCACTAGCATCCCCGACGTACTGCCCGGCCGCGGAGCGGTGCCCGGTCCAGCCCAGAGCCTCCTAGATTTAGACGCGGAGCCGGCATGGTCCATAACCGCACTGGTTAGGGGGCGAACCCTTCATACCGGCGCCCAATCTAGAGGCGCCCAAAGATGGTGAAAGCAATAGCCGGCGGACGTCCGGAGCTGCCCGCGGACGGAGTCCAGGCCGGACGTCTACCATTGTACGGCGTATTGCCCTTATCCAATGAAGATGAAATTGGAATTAGAAGCCACCACAAGTGTTGCGCATGTAATATACGACCCCCTTCTTAGAAGGAGGCCGGGGTTCCGGTCATTCCGGCCGGACCGCGTATTGTAAGGTACGATCCGGACGAGAACGAGCGTCACCCGCTGCCGCGGGTGGTCCGCACACGCGGACTTAACAACCGCTCCATTATCATAATGGATAGTCGGTTTCCTGCCGTAAGAAACCTTAATTTACTATAACCGCAATTATAGTAATGGCTCACGGGGGATAACTACACCGAAGTGCGTCATCTTAAAGCGCCGCGGACGCCGGACGAGTCACGCGGACGAACCGCGGACATCAGTCCTCATCTGCGGACACTATCCCCGCGTCCAGAGCCAGCTCCCCAAATCCGTGGGAAGGCGCTTCTCCCATAGCGGACGTAAATCCCAACCTCAGTCTGGCCATATAAGAGGTTTCCGGCGTGGCCGCCCGTCATCCGCAGGTACTGGAGGTAGTGGGGGTACCTGCGGATCGCCGTCATCTGGCTGATAGCCACCCAGTCCATCATCTGACGGGTCAGAGAGGTCCGGGAGGCCCACCATACGGCGCACACGCTCGGCCGGAGTCCGCGGATGCTGACCAGACAGATCCCATACGGGAGCATCATCCGGTTCCGCATCTTGAACGAGCGGATCCATGACAAGCGGGCCCTCGTACTTCTTCAGATTATCGATATGGACAACCAGAACCCTGTCCGGATCGGAATCCCTCCGGATCCGGTAGTCCACATCTGTCACCTGTTTCAGTACCGTAAACGGGCCTATCCACGGCTTAGCAAATTTATTGCCTTGCTTAAGCGGCGGATAATAGTAGCGCACCTTGTCGCCCTCCGCAAAAGCTGGCCTACCCTTAGCATGGGCGTCATAGCCTCGCTTCTGCCGGATGGCAGACTTGTCCAGGCGCGCGCGCGAAATCATGGGCGTTCGCCAGGGCGCGGCGAATCCACTCCACGTATTCCGGACCGCACTGGGGTACTGCGCCGGTCTCTGCCGCAGTTGGATACATAATATCCACGGGCAAATTTAACTCCCGGCCGTACAACATCGCGTGCGGAGTAACTCCGGTCGAAGAGTGGACCGACGACCTGTACGCCATTAAGACATACAGGAGGTGGTCATCCCAATCATTCGCACGATCGTTCACAAAGGCCGCCAGCATATTGAGGACCGATCGATTAAAGCGTTCGACCTGGCCATCAGACTGGGGCCTGTAGGGGGTGGTCCGCACCTTGGTACTGCCTAGCATCTGTGCTAGGTTTCGGAACAGGTTGCTCTCAAATTGCGTGCCCTGATCCGAATGTACCTGTTTAGGTACCCCATGGTACACCACCCATCTATTCACCAATAACCGAGCTACCTCGTCCGCAGTCTGGCGGCGCAGTGGGTAGGCGTCGGTATACTTGGTAAAATAGTCGGATATTACCAGGATGTACCGGAAACCGCGCGGGGTGACCCGGTGAGTATCCAGTATATCCAAAGCTATCCGATCAAACGGCGCGCCCGCCTTAACCGTGGTTAAGGGGTGGCGGCCAGGAGTCGGAACACCTTTACGAGCTTGACACCGAGGGCAGGCTGCGCACCACCGTTGCACGTCCAAGCTGCTACCAGGCCAATGAAAGCGCTGTTGTAGCCTATGGACGGTCCTCCGGATTCCCAAGTGACCGGTCACCCGGAGGTCATGCAACTGGTGGAGTACTTCTTTCCGCAGCTCCGCCGGAAGCACCAACTGCCATATTGGAGGCAGTGGGGTCGGTGGCTCATAGCGCCGGTATAAGAGGCCATCCCTCAAGGAGAGTCGTTCCCACTGAGATACTAGAGACAAGGTCTCCTCCCTGTAGGTCTTTCGCTCATCCTTCGAGGGCTTCTGGCCGGCCTCAAGGGCTGTGATTACCGGTGCCAGAGCTCTGTCAGCTCTTTGCGTCGCAGCTATCTGCGCCGGAGAGTAGCCACCCAAGTAATTAGGCTCCTCATCCGTCGCGTCCGGCTGCGCCGCAGCGGCCATCACCACAGGGGGCAAGGACCACTCATACTCAGACTCTCCAGAGGACGAGGGTACCCACGAGGAGTACACCGCCGGACTCGAGGAGGACTCGCTGGAGCTGAGCCGCACCTCCGCTTCGTATGCGGGACGCCCTCGCCGATAACGGCGGGTCCGCGCGCGGAGATTAGCCCTAAACGCTCCGGCCGCCGTGTTGTTAGAGGGGGCGGCGGCCTGCGGTCTCCCCGGAACGTCCAATTCCGAGTCTGAGGACGAATCCGCGGCTTGCTGGAATGGCGCCATCCCTGCACAACCCGGATTCTTGCACTTATGACAACGGGACAGGCCGTCCGCGTTGCCGTGCAACTTACCAGCGCGATGCTCTATCTGCATGTCATACTCCTGGAGTTTGACGAGCCACCGCGCCACCAAGCCATCGGCCTCACTATAGTTGAGGAGCCATCTCAGCGAACTATGATCAGTCCGCAAGCGGAAATGGCGTCCCAACAAATAGTGCCGGAAACGCTTGGTCATCGTAACCACCGCGAGCAACTCGCGATGAGTGGTACAGTAGTTCATTTGAGAGCGGCTCAAGGCCACACTCGCATAAGCTACTACCCGCTCTTGCCCGTCCACGATCTGCGAGAGGACACCGCCGAGTGCAAAGTTACTCGCGTCAGTGTCCAGGATGAACTCGCAGTCCGGACGAGGGTGCCGCAGCACCGGGGCCGCTACCAAGGCCTGCCGGAGTCCCGAGAAGGCGTCAGCCTGCCCGGCGGACCAAACAAAATCGGCGCCCTTTTCCGTGAGGATAGTAAGGGGACGCGCGATCTCCGCAAAGCCGCGAATAAACCTGCGGTGGTAGGTCGCGAAGCCCAAAAAGGACCTCACGTCCGCCACGTTGCAGGGCGGAGGCCATTTCTGCACGGCCGCCACCTTTGCGGGGTCTGGTCTCACTCCGGTGCCCGTTACCATGAAGCCCAAGTACAGGATTTCCTGCGCGAATAGTTCGCACTTACTTGGCTTCAATTTAAGCCCTGCTCCGCGGATGCGATGGAGCACCATCTGGAGGTTGGTGAGGGTTTCCTCGAACGACCGGCCATACACGACGACATCGTCGATGTAGACCATACATCGCTTCCAGAGGAACCCTTTAAGTACCATCTCCATGAGGCGCTCGAACGTCGCTGGTGCGTTACAGAGCCCGAACGGCATTACCTTGAATTGGTAGAGCCCGTTCTTGGTAACGAAGGCAGTCTTCGCCCGATCACTCTCCTCCATCTCCACCTGCCAATACCCGGAGGCCAGATCCAGAGCACAGAAATAGTGCGACCCGGCCAGGGCATCGAAGGTATCTTCAATGTGCGGGAGAGGATATGAGTCCTTCCGCGTGGCATCGTTGAGTTTCCGATAGTCCACGCAGAACCTCCACGAGCCGTCCTTCTTCTTTACCATAACCACCGGACTGGCCCAAGGGCTGTCACTGGGTTCGATGATGTCCAAGTCGAGCATCTTTTGCACCTCCTGGTCTATGACCTCTTGGTGCACTATTGCTGCCCGACGAAGACGCTGCTTGAGAGGACGCTCGTCCACGAGGTCGATGCGGTGTTTGGCGACGTCAGTCTTGCCAACCGCACCATCAGGACCCATGAACACATCCGCATACTGCCGCAGCAGTTTGCGGAGCGCTTGGCGCTGCTCTTCATCCAACCGGTCCTTCGGAACCCGAGATTCCAAATGGTCCGGCAGGGTGAACGGGTCATCCCCGGTGGCCGCCGCCGCGCACGCAGCGCGGCAGACAGGATCGTCGGGGAGGACACGACTCGAAGACGCGGGAATAGCAGTAGCTGCTATGCATCCGCGCTTCAGTACAATCGGAGCATCCGTAGGATTCACCACGAGGATGGGCATCGCGCGGGGGTTGGACATGACCAGGGCCCCACCCAGCACGAGCCCAGTTCCTGCGGCGAAACTGCTCACGGATTGCACTATACACGGTCGACCACCGAGGGGCATGCGGGGACGGCGCGGCCTCGTCTCGATGATCATCTCACTCATCGGTGGCACTACTACAGTGCGCGATGTCCGCATCTGGAATGAATGCATCCGGCCCGAGCGGAAGAGGAAGTGTGTGTCCTCTCCCATCCGGAACTCGCCAGCACTAAAGTTGGCAACCACCCAGTGGGCCCGTAGAAAATTCATCCCAATAATCCCGGCTGCTCCGATATCCGCCACGATCGTCTCTGTCAGATACACCTTGCCCCAAGGGTAATAGGCAGATCGATGATGCCATGGACACGGATGCGGTTGTCTCCCGCTCCGTAGAGCTTATACGGTCCGGGATCCCGCAACTCGAGGTTGCGGAGCGCGGGCTCCTTCCTAAACGTCCCGGCGGCCACGATGGTCACCTCCGAGCCGGAGTCCACGAGGAACTGGACCGGCTCCCGTCCGAAGGACAGGGGCAGGTACCAGCAATAGTCCCTCACCAACGCGCAGGTAGGGCGATACCCTTCGCACGCGCCGGGCTCATCTACGGAGTCCTCGCCATCCGCCTCAGCCGCGGAGGAGCTGGACTGATCCCCAAGGACTACTTCCGGAGAAGTCATATCTACTTGGGGTTCGTCCCGCTCATCAGCGGGTGGGGCGGCATCGTTTGCCACCGGACAACTATCCCCGGACGCAGTGTTGGTCGCCACCACGTCCGGATCTAGTTTCCCTGTCGCGGGTTCCGGTTCTGTTGTCCCGGAGGACCAGACCGGAAGGAATTCCTCCGTTGCGGGCCAGGAAGGTTTCCCTGGTATCCGCGCGACCGCAGGCGTTCCAACAACTCCGGACACTTCAGCCAAAAGTGTCCCTGCTTTCCGCAGAAGTAGCAGGGACGGTTCTGGGCCGGTCCGGAGGTGAACGCGCAACATTCTGCGGGTCCCGGAGCTTCGATCCCGGCGCAGTGCGCAATCATCTGCGCGGCGCCGAGGTCGTATTCCTCCATGTCGTACTCGTCCGAAGGCGAGCACGGCGCGGCGACTGGTGCCGCATGTGCGGGCGCCCCTGTAGAGGGTGCCGGCGCACTAACCCGCTGCGGGGTAGGTTCCCTGGCGGGCTCCCGGACGACCGGGTCCTGCCACGGGGTTACCTGCGATGCTTTAACCGGAGGAGGAGTCGCCGCCTGCGCGGGTACAGCCGAGGCCGGAGCCGAGGCTGGAGGCAACTGTCTAGGGCGGACAGCCACCTCAAGCGCAAGCGCGGAGTCTATTGCCTCCTCCATCGATCGCTTTTCATGGGTGGCCAGCCCGTACGCTAGGTGGTAAGGCTGGCCATCGATGAACTGATCGATCAGCATCGTCTCAAACCGTCTGAAGTCCATGTCCGGAAAAGCTCTCCGGCCGAGTATGCGTAAGTTGAACGCATAGTCTGTCCCGGACTCAGTCGGATGGCGGATACGCGCCTTGAACTCTCGTTCAGACTGCCGCCGATTGGTCGTCGGCGTGAACAGCAGGCGAAGTTGACGAGCAACCTCGCCGAACGTCACTGTTCCCACCGGCAGACACAGCATCACGCGGAGAGCTTTTCCTTCCAAGCTCCCCGCGAGGACGTGTCCAGCTTCATGCTGGGACCATCCTTCGTACACGGCGGTACGCCACACCTGGAGCAAGTAGTCCTCCAAGTCGGCGTTATCCCCGTTGAACCGTTTCCGCCACGAAGAGTGGTCGGGCCCGTCATCGCGTTTGCTACGCGCCCGACGTGCGGTCCCGGCTCCGGGGTCGTCCGTGTACAGCGGCAAGTTCCGTGCGCTTCCTGCGCCTGCGGCGGAGTCTGCTGGAGCAAACATCGACGCCGCGGACGGGGGAGCAGGGAAGCTCACGTTTGCCGCCGGGGTCATTCCCGCTGAAAACCCACTCTGGCTAGGTGCGGGCGGGGCTCCCATCGAACCTACTGGGTAGGCTCCAGAAGGGGCGGCAAAGCTTGGGGCCGAAGCCGCCTGTTGCCACTGCCCGTCCGACACACTATATGTGCCAGGGTAAGTCGGCCACGCGGCTTGCGCTCCAACCGTCGGAACGGTCGACGCGGTCGCCAACGTGGTGCCTCCGAGCCGCGGGGCAGGCGCGGGTCCCATTGCGGGGGCCACTGGCGCCTGCGGACTCGGCAGGACTTGGGGAGGGGCTACTGGCCCAGACATCCCCGGACTTGAAATGGCCGACGGGTCAACGCTCGAAGGCGGCTGATTCCGCTTGAACAGTACAAGCGCCTCGGATATCAGCCACCTCTCCCTCTCCGTCAAAGGCCCCGAGTTGCCTTGTGACAGCGGAGAGGGGGAACGGTTCCGCCGGTCTGATCGTCCCTGATGGGGCGACCGGGCGCGGTCATAGCGCCCTAGAGGAGCCAGCTCACTCAGAGTGTGGGTGAGCTGGTCCATCCCGCCTGACGCGGACTGCCTGGATTCACGGCCGGGAGCCCTTGCGGGAGCTCCTCCGGCTGGATGTGGCATCCAGTACTGCTGGTCCGCTTGCCCGGAGGTACTCGGGCCGGCTACCACTCGATCCCGGACATCCGGAGATGTCCCCTGAAAGAGCTTCGCCTGCCACGACTGCCGTCTGGACTTAGGCGGGCGCGGGGTAGCGCCGTTGCCAGCTCCACCTACCGCGCCTACCGGATCAGGGCCAGGCCCTGATAGCAATCCCTGTTGCTGCCCCTCAGGGCGCGACTCTACGTCCGGAGACGGAGCCAGGGACGCCGGAGTCGTCTCCGCGGACGGGGTCTTGTCCACGGAGGTTTCCGCGCGTTCCTTCCGGCCACCGGAGTCGTCCGGAGACGTCTCACGGTGGCTGTCGCGCGACCGGGTGTGATCCGCGACATTTCCACCCTTATCCCTCCCCTTGGGTTCATTGGCCTTATCTTTGGCCTTGTCTCTTTCTTTTGTGAGCTGGTCCATCCCGCCTGACGCGGACTGCCTGGATTCACGGCCGGGAGCCCTTGCGGGAGCTCCTCCGGCTGGATGTGGCATCCAGTACTGCTGGTCCGCTTGCCCGGAGGTACTCGGGCCGGCTACCACTCGATCCCGGACATCCGGAGATGTCCCCTGAAAGAGCTTCGCCTGCCACGACTGCCGTCTGGACTTAGGCGGGCGCGGGGTAGCGCCGTTGCCAGCTCCACCTACCGCGCCTACCGGATCAGGGCCAGGCCCTGATAGCAATCCCTGTTGCTGCCCCTCAGGGCGCGACTCTACGTCCGGAGACGGAGCCAGGGACGCCGGAGTCGTCTCCGCGGACGGGGTCTTGTCCACGGAGGTTTCCGCGCGTTCCTTCCGGCCACCGGAGTCGTCCGGAGACGTCTCACGGTGGCTGTCGCGCGACCGGGTGTGATCCGCGACATTTCCACCCTTATCCCTCCCCTTGGGTTCATTGGCCTTATCTTTGGCCTTGTCTCTTTCTTTTGTCATTTTCCTAAGATGTCCTTGAGGAGCGGGCGATCCCCAGGGACTAAGGAGGCTACAACGCTGTGACGGTAGGCTGCGATGGAACACTGTCGGACTGATCCTGGTCACGGCACCAATGTAAAGTTATTGACTACCGTCCGCTCTTCGGGATCCTCGAGGATAGTCCTCTCTCATCCGAGTCCTTGCGGACGCGCATCCGCTATTCCGGATCCTTGCGGCAGGGCCGCTCACCGGAGGTCGCGGCGGACACGGTAACTACTTCAGCATTAACGGTAACCAGGTAACAGCCCACCCGACACTCCCAGGCCTACGGACACCGTTCAGAAACTAGTTCATCCCTACGGTGTTAACTGGCGGGGCCTGGCGAGCCGCGGTCTGCCTCGGGGACGGAACCCCGTACAGTCCGACATGCTGGCCAGAGCCTCTGTCACACGTCCCGGGAAGGGAGAGAGCTGGCGATCCACAGGGCCGAAGGCCCCCGAGTCAGCAACTTGTCTCTCCCAGCCCGGGCCTCCCCATGGAAATCGTCCCCAGGGCTCTAGGAGCCCACTACTCACAAACAGGGAACACAAAGCTCATGGCGAGCCTCGTGTGCGTCCTGTCTCTCGATCTTGGACAATCTCCTCGAACGAGTCGCTTCCAGTGTATATATAATACACCAGAAACTGTAGGGCGCACGCGAGGTTTAATCGATCCATTGTTATAGTTTACTGGAACGTAAATTACAATACGTCGCCGTGGCAACGCACGCTCGAACGGAGCATGTCAAAACAAGGCCAAGTACGAAAAGGCCACATAAATGGCATTTATGTTTACAATCACCTGCCGCGTGCTTAGGGCAAAATCGCCACATTATCTTTGTGATGTTGGCATCGGTCAGTGAATGGAACTTGATGATGCGGATCCTGTTGATAAGATGGATAACGCGGGTCAGTAATCAGGGAGTGGGTAATCCAAAGTAATCCGACCAGATTATCCCACTTGTCAGTCCATGAATGAGTGGTATCTCGCGGTATCTTTTGTTATCGTTGGCCCTATGATGACAGAATCGTGAGTTTTGGGGGTTTACAATCAGGTTTATAGACTATGTTGATTAATTTATAATCCAATAATAATGACAACAAGTTAACGACATTGAATCTTACCTGGATCTGCCCCAGCACAGCACAGCACAGCACAGTACATGATGGAATGTAAGTATCAACCTTGTAATGAAAACATGCCGGCAACACAACCAAATTTTGGTGATTCCAATAGCAAATGTAAATTACAACGTTATGAAAAGAACATTCTGAATAGAAAACAAATCCCTACCAAACAGCTATCCAAATACACACTGGCATCATCAGGGGCAAACAGTGAGTGAAATGTATTTGTTTTCTACTGTTCATTTGAATCAGTATACAATTGCCCGACAACCTATCAAAAGAATTCATAAACCCGAAGTACACCCCCACGAAATAGGTGTAAAATGTAAATATACTCGACAGTAGGAGTGTAGCACGATCCTCTCTAGTTTTGAATGTATATAATTTCGAGTCTGGTCTCACAGAGGAAGAGCACAGTTCAACAATGAAGAAGAATATATTGTAACGGTTTTGGGGTGTTCCCAAAAGCTCCCCAAGGTAATTCGTGTATATTTTGTGACACTACGGTTGAATAACGGTTTATTAAAATGTATATGTGTTTAAAGGTTCATGCGGTTGTACATTCATGGTTTTAGAAAGGTGTTCCGGAACTTAGATTAATTCAATGTTGGTAAAGCCGGAAACGGAACCTGAACCGGAGACGGAACCGGAGACGGAGCCGGAACAATGGAGTACAAAAACGTAATGACATTATTTCCGGAAGGTCATGTGATCAGCCTCGTTTTCGGTTTAAAAGGTGACGTGTCAGCCACTGATTGGTTCCATCATGTTTTTGGAAATTCCGGAAAAATCCGGAACAATGTGTTTTGGCGGACTACATGACGTCACAATAGGTTGGTCACGTGATGTGGGTCTCAGGTCTATAAAAGCCCCCGTTTCGGCAGGAACGGCGGAGTTGGTGTCCAGACGTCGACCTGTTCAGACCCTTCTCCCTTAGCAGAGTACTCCCTTGCTCCGGCTTGAGTCATGCAGATGATTACAGTTTATGTCTTCCGACTGTACACTTAGAAAAATAAATCTGAAAACTTATTCCGGGTTGTTTTTCCGTGTTCGTTAGGGAACTTGGAACTTATGATAAAGTTAAAGTAATCGGAAAAAGAAAGTAATACGGAGAAGAAGGGAGACAAGTAACGGTCGGTTAAGACAAAGTTTGTGACGACGTCTGAGGGTGATCCAGAACCCAGATCACCGGAGAAGGAGACGGAGACGGAGGTGGAATCGACGAAACCACTGCGGAGGCGGTACCTGACGGAGCAGTTGCGGCGACGGGAGCAATTGCAGAGCAGTACCAGATTCGGAGACGCTTCTAGGATTTCCATTTCAGGTGCAGTCGCGGTTGCAGTGGAGACAAAAGCAGCGGAGCAGATGCAGAGGCAGTACCTGACGGAATAAGTTGCAGAGTCGGAGGCGGAGACGCTTCCAGATTCCTCATTTCAGGCGCAGCCGCAGTTGCAGAGAGACGGGAAACAACGGAGCAGTTGCGGAAACGGTGACCCGACAGAGCAGTTGCAGTACTGGTAGCGGAAACGCCACCGGATTCTTACTTTCAGGTGCAGTTGCAGATTGCAGTCGGGGGAGAGAACGGTTGGAGGTCCATTCCAGACCACACTACCAACCCTTAGAGACTTCTAGCCGTGATTAAGCCGTGCAAGCAGCAGTTTCCCGGAATTTTCCGTTCCAGCTCCGGTTAACTAAACTCAACCACCTTCCAAGAAACCGTGTTATCCGGACGTCACAGAGGGGGAAATCCCGTTACAATTATATATGCCATTGCTGTCATAAACCCGTACATACAGACAAATTCACTTAATATATGTTAGTGGATTAGGGCTTTGGATACACAAAACACGCACAAGTATCTAAAGCAAGTGCACATACAGAGAACCACCAATTGCTTTTAATGTCGATCATAATGACACCAACTTGTGTACAGGCTGCGGAATGTACAGTATGTGTGTTTTTGTACTGATCCTATATTGTCCTTCATTTTCTTCGTGTAGCCTTCTCATCCTCGAGTTCATTTAGAAATAGTGAAAACACACGGACTTAGTATCAAGTGTGGAAAGCTGTGCAGTACAAGTTATGGTATTAGAACATGTATAACGAGGAATTATATTCGGCTGTTGTTCTTGTGGGCTGTGTGGTCGATACCTCCCAGTGGGTGATAGGATTTACTTTATGTGGATTCATATTGTGTGTTTATTATTTGCACTCAGCACACTCTGTATATATGTGGATGTCCTCTATCCGATAGCTCAGCACGTGTTCAGTAAGAGGCGTGTACCTGTCAGCGTGATGCAGTTATCTGGGACTAAGGGGTACTTACATGTGACGCCTGATAACACGGGATATATTAGATTGCCATGACGCACAGATCCGTTGGCCTCTCATTGATATACATTTAGCATCGTTTAGCTTTGTAAGCAAATAACGTGTGGATGGCGAAAATGTGTGTACTAAAGGCTTTATCATAGTTTCCAGGTCAATTCGCGGCTATTTTTACCATGGGAATATAATATTTCTCGCTATTACACCGAGGCTCCTGAAATCACGAGCCCGCTTCTCCAATTCTCGCCCTGAATTTGTCTCGGCGGTGAAATAACAATGATAGAGCAGCAATGAATAATGCATATCAATGATTTGCCAAACCAAGGCGGGAACCATTTTGTCGGCGGCGTTATTTGTATGTATGTAGCCGGACGACATCTCGCAGTATCTCGTTTCACTCTCGTATATCTTTGTTACCCACGGACCAGCGAAACGATGGGGCAAGATAGAGCCACAATAGAATAATAACCGAATAATTCATGGGGGGAAATGGGTCTTTGGCGGCGGTGGCCAGCGGGCGGGCGATATATCGGAGTTTGAGGACGAAGCGGACTGAGAGGTCCCGAGAGACGACGATGGATGAGGCACATATAGCGGCCTCGGCCTCAGACCTGCGGCTCTGTCAGTAAGCACGCACCCCGAGCCATCTGCCGCGGGTCGAATCAATGTCCCGTACGGGATCGCTGTGTTCTCTTCCAGGTCCCGACACCAAACTTGTCGTCAGTTCCGGCCTTGTAGGATGTGTAACACGGATCCTCGGAGCTCGTGGATACGCGGTAATCGCAAAGGTTTGACTGTGTCGATGTTATTATCAACTTCGTAAGTCGGTAACCGCCAGCAAGTTTGACCTTTACCGATCGAGGGTTTTTTGTAGTGGCCGCGACCGACAGCTGCTGGAAACTACCTGGGCGCGAAAAAAACGCGTGAATTGCGCCTATTGATCCGACTATTGACTGTTATCGGTGGCCATTAGCACAGACAGCCAGGGAAGGTTGCGGGGACAGTCTGCACCTGACACAAGAGACATTGTCAGTTATCGCCAAATGATAGTCCGAGTCGTCCTTGGCCAGTTCACAGCTCGGGCTGGCGATGGCGGAGTAAAGGCAATGTCTGCACTTGAGGAGAGGACCAGGTCTACTTGTCACAATCTAATAACACATAGTGCTATTATCCCGCTCCAATGCGCGGTCCAAGTCTGACTTGAGGCCCATCAGGGATCCCCAGACCCCAGCAGTCTCAGAGCTGTGAGCCCCCAGCCAGTGGCAGACAGACCGCACGATATTCACGAGACTGTGGTTCGCCTGTCCTTAGCAGCCGCCAGATAAACTCTGTGTGTTTCCCCGACCACTGTGACAAATTCGTGGTGACAGTTTTCTTTGAGAGTCCCCGCCGGGTCGTGGATCATGGAGCGCTCGGACTGTCGGATCAATGGCAGCTCGTTTGGATAAGCCGCGGAATTGGCCCAGGAATTCACCGACGATATTTGATTTGAAACTGAATAAGGTAAGAGTTTTGGCGGACACCTCGAGGAAAGAGCCAGTGTGCCGCAACTCCGTCCCCAGACCGACGTGCAGTCGTTGTGATAGTCGCCCGAGGATCGTCGTGGCATAATTCAATATTGCACGGTTTGTGACTACGTGTTGTGCTGTTTCGGTGGTGGATTAACTAAGACAATGGAATCCCTGAGGATACATACCGGGGCCAGCATCACGGTAAGTAGTGCGGTGTGTGCTGATCTCGTGTGGCGAGTGATGTACAGTGGAAACATTTACTGGGGTGTCTACATGTGAAGACATTCCGTGGTGAATAGCGGTAATTGCAGGGACTGGCGTGTTTCTGCTCCGGGCTTTGTTCTCCGTATGCACGTGTGTTAGAGCGAGAGTTGTTGCTGAGATAGCGTGAGTTCTCTATTTCCCACGTCTGTCATGGACGTGGCGGTGGCTTAGATCGCGTGACCAGTCATTTACAAACACCATCGCAATTTGCCCGCATTGCTTGTCAGACACACGCGTTTGCAAGATTAGCAATTACGTAAGCGTCAATTGATGGCGTTAATTGTAGGGGCATTGTCAGCGACAGAACAGATAATACGAGTCCATTAACAGTGTTTATCAGGACTGAAACCTCAGCATTGATTAAGCACGGTGTACACACATACCACTGCCGTGTGATGCAAGGTCAGCTGGCTCTTCACGTTCTCATGTTTCTGCCCAGAAAATCCACCGAACATGCGTCACAAAATTCAAGCGTGAAATCGGACATATGTTCCCGATAAGGCGGCGTCGCCTTTCATTGCATTTGTTAGTCCCAAACCTCCCCCCCCCCCCCCCCCCCCCCGACATACATCTGCACTGCACTCGCATGCAAATGACAGCACATTTCTGGGTGATGCTTTGGAAACATTTATGCGAGTGAGACAGAATTACGACGGGCCAATCAAATCTTGTGGTGATTGCCACCTGTATATTTTACAAGGTGGGAACTCGTCACACCCATGCCGTCTTATGTTATTGCCCGCTGCATAATCGTGTTTACCCAGTCCCCGTGTATACAAGGGATTTATTGGACCCCAGGGGTGGGATATAGGAATATCGCATGTTGTCCGTATTGTATTACATGTCTCCCGAGATATTGCCCCGATAAATTTACACGGATCCATCGATATATGGTGACATATACGTCCGTGGAAGACCGGTCAATATATCTAGAGACATGGTATAGATTGAACGAGAGGGAGGGGACCTAGGTAATGGAACTCCCGAGTGACGACACGAGTCTGTCCTGGTTAGCTGGGCGTATCTCGGGGTTCTGGGGATATAACTGTCTTCGTTTTCCGCTTGTGTGAAGGGAGCTCTGGCTGAGCCCGGGACTAGATGGTTAGGACGGTCTGATCCTTTGTACGGATTCGCTCGGCTCCATTAACATTCTGAAATAATTGATGAGAAGCAAAGTGCGAGATCAATTATATCTCAGCGAAGCGTTAATAATGTACGCCTGAGTTCTGAGACGGGGTCCGAGATAGAAAAGACACAAGATGAGCAACAAGCGAACTCTGGAGGGTGGGAGGGGGGGGGGGGGGGAGTTGAATCTTCAGATTTGACGCAGATAAAAGAATCCAGACCTCCCAGTATCTTAACCCACCACTACGTTGTCCTTGTGTTTCCGGGAAGAAACAGTATAGGGTTAATATGGCCCGTTGATGGAAACCATTGCTACAGAGACTCTGACAAGACCGGCAAAATTCTCCCGGGACTCTCTCGGCACAGAAACCAGCTGAGCACAGCAACAACGCCTTCTGTTGACCCCAAAGACGACTACTGGCGGCCCCGGGGTACATACAAACTGGTGTCCCCAAAGACGACTACCGGCGACCCGGGGTTGCATACAAGCTGGTGACCCCAAAGACGACTACTGGCGACCTGGGGGTACATACAAACTGTTGACCCCAAAGACGACTACTGGCGGCCCGGGGGTACATACAAGCTGGTGTCCCCAAAGACGACTACCGGCGACCCGGGGTTACATACAAGCTGGTGACCCCAAAGACGACTACTGGCGGCCCGGGGTACATACAAACTGGTGTGCCCAAAGACGACTACTGGCGGCCCGGGGGTACATACAAACTGGTGTCCCCAAAGACGACTACTGGCGACACGGGGGTACATACAAGCTGGTGACCCCAAAGACGACTACTGGCGGCCCGGGGGTACATACAAACTGGTGTCCTCAAGACGACTGCTGGCGACCCGGGGGTACATACAAACTGGTGTCCCCAAAGACGACTACTGGCGACCCAGGGGTACATACAAACTGGTGACCCCAAAGACGACTACTGGCGACCCGGGGTACATACAAGCTGGTGTCCCCAAAGATGACTACTGGCGACCCGGGGGGTACATACAAACTGGTGACCCCAAAGACGACTACTGGCGGCCCGGGGTACATACAAGCTGGTGTCCCCAAAGACGACTACTGGCGGCCCGGGGGTACATACAAGCTGGTGACCCCAAAGACGACTACTGGCGGCCCGGGGGTACATACAAACTGGTGTCCCCAAAGACGACTACTGGCGGCCCGAGGGTACATACAAGCTGGTGACCCCAAAGATAAACTGGTGACCCCAAAGACGACTACTGGCGACCCGGGGGTACATACAAACTGGTGACCCCAAAGACGACTACTGGCGACCCGGGGGTACATACAAACTGGTGACCCCAAAGACGACTACTGGCGACCCGGGGGTAGATACAAGCTGGTGACCCCAAAGACGACTACTGGCGGCCCCGGGGTACATACAAACTGGTGTCCCCAAAGACGACTACTGGCGACCCGGGGGTACATACAAGCTGGTGACCCCAAAGATAAACTGGTGACCCCAAAGACGACTACTGGCGACCCGGGGGTACATACAAGCTGGTGACCCCAAAGACGACTACTGGCGGCCCGGGGGTACATACAAACTGGTGACCCCAAAGACGACTACTGGCGACCCGGGGGGTAAATACAAACTGGTGACCCCAAAGACGACTACTGGCGACCCGGGGGTAGATACAAACTGGTGACCCCAAAGACGACTACTGGCGACCCGGGGTACATACAAACTGGTGACCCCAAAGACGACTACTGGCGACCCGGGGGTACATACAAACTGGTGACCCCAAAGACGACTACTGGCGGCCCGGGGGTACATACAAACTGGTGTCCCCAAAGACGACTACTGGCGGCCCGGGGGTACATACAAACTGGTGACCCCAAAGACGACTACAGGCGACCCGAGGGTACATATAAGCTGGTGACCCCAAAGACGACTACTGGCGGCCCGGGGGTACATACAAACTGGTGACCCCAAAGACGACTACTGGCGACCGGGGGGACATACAAACTGGTGACCCCAAAGACGACTACTGGCGGCCCGGGGGTACATACAAACTGGTGACCCCAAAGACGACTACTGGCGACCCGGGAGTGCATACAAACTGGTGACCCAAAAGACGACTACTGGCGACCCGGGGGTACATACAAACTGGTGACCCCAAGGACGACTACTGGCGACCTGGGGGTACATACAAGCTGGTGACCCCAAAGACGACTACTGGCGACCCGAGGGTACATACAAGCTGGTGACCCCAAAGACGACTACTGGCAACCCGGGGGTACATACAAGCTGGTGTCCCCAAAGACGACTACTGGCGGTCCGGGGGTACATACAAGCTGGTGACCCCAAAGACGACTACTGGCGACCCGGGGTGCATACACCTGGTGACCCCAAAGACGACTACTGGCGACCCGGGGTGCATACACCTGGTGACCCCAAAGACGACTACTGGCGACCCGGGGGTAGATGCAAGCTGGTGACCCCAAAGACGACTACTGGCGACCCGGGGGTACATACAAGCTGGTGTCCCCAAAGACGACTACAGGCGACCCGGGGGTACATACAAACTGGTGTCCCCAAAGATGACTACTGGCGACCCGGGGTACATACAAACTGGTGTCCCCAAAGACGACTACTGACGGCCCGGGGGTACATACAAGCTGGTGACCCCAAAGACGACTACTGGCGACCCGGGGGTACATACAAACTGGTGTCCTCAAAGACGACTACTGGCGGCCCGGGGGTACATACAAACTGGTGTCCCCAAAGACGACTACTGACGGCCCGGGGGTACATACAAACTGGTGACCCCAAAGACGACTACTGGCGGCCCGGGGTACATACAAGCTGGTGTCCCCAAAGACGACTACTGGCGACCCGGGGGTACATACAAGCTGGTGTCCTCAAAGACGACTACTGGCGGCCCGGGGGTACATACAAACTGGTGACCCCAAGGACGACTACTGGCGACCTGGGGGTACATACAAGCTGGTGACCCCAAAGACGACTACTGGCGACCCGGGGGTACATACAAGCTGGTGACCCCAAAGACGACTAATGGCGACCCGGGCTACATACACCTGGTGACCCCAAAGACGACTACTGGCGACCCGGGGGTAGATACAAGCTGGTGACCCCAAAGACGACTAATGGCGACCCGGGGGTACATACAAGCTGGTGACCCCAAAGACGACTACTGGCGACCCGGGGGTACATACAAGCTGGTGACCCCAAAGACGACTACTGGCGACCCGGGGGTACATACAAGCTGGTGACCCCAAAGACGACTACTGGCGACCCGAGGGTACATACAAGCTGGTGACCCCAAAGACGACTACTGGCGACCCGGAGGTACATACAAGCTGGTGTCCCCAAAGACGACTACTGGCGGTCCGGGTTTACATACAAGCTGGTGACCCCAAAGACGACTACTGGCGACCCGGGGTGCATACACCTGGTGACCCCAAAAACGACTACTGGCGACCCGGGGGTAGATACAAGCTGGTGACCCCAAAGACGACTACTGGCGACCCGGGGGTACATACAAGCTGGTGACCCCAAAGACGACTACCGGCGACCCGGGGTACATACAAGCTGGTGTCCCCAAAGACGACTACTGGCGACCCGGGGGTACATACAAACTGGTGTCCCCAAAGACGACTACTGACGGCCCGGGGGTACATACAAGCTGGTGACCCCAAAGACGACTACTGGCGACCCGGGGGTACATACAAACTGGTGTCCCCAAAGACGACTACTGGCGACCCGGGGTACATACAAACTGGTGTCCCCAAAGACGACTACTGACGGCCCGGGGGTACATACAAGCTGGTGACCCCAAAGACGACTACTGGCGACCCGGGGGTACATACAAACTGGTGTCCTCAAAGACGACTACTGGCGGCCCGGGGGTACATACAAACTGGTGTCCCCAAAGACGACTACTGACGGCCCGGGGGTACATACAAACTGGTGTCCTCAAAGACGACTACTGGCGGCCCGGGGGTACGTACAAACTGGTGTCCTCAAAGACGACTACTGGCGGCCCGGGGATAAATACAAGCTGGTGTCCCCAAAGACGACTACTGGCGACCCGGGGGTACATACAAACCATGCAAACTGGTGACCCCAAAGACGACTACTGGCGACCCGGGGGTACATACAAACTGGTGACCCCAAAGACGACTACTGGCGACCCGGGGGTACATACAAGCTGGTGTCCCCAAAGACGACTACTGGCGGCCCGGGGGTACATACAAACTGGTGTCCCCAAAGACGACTACTGGCGGCCCGGGGGTACATACAAACTGGTGACCCCAAAGACTCTCCTCTCCATTTGTCGGAATGAGAGGTTATTTTCCTGAGTTGGAGATGCCGGAGTGTCGAAGGCTGAGGAGTTACTTAACTGTAGCTTGCGTGTCCTCGACAGAAAGAGCTTGCAATCGGATTACAGAAGCTTCTCCACCCGTACTCGCCGTCTGTAGACCTTCCCTCCACGTTCATACACATTTTGTTGAGTTAATCAGCTTATCTTTGACACGTGTTCCTATTTGGAAACATTTAGGCAGATTCAGTTCCGCTCCGCCCGGTTTCATATAGCAGCAGAATAGGAGACTCGGTGTGTCTGCAGACCCAGTGATTGATCCGTACTTTGTAGTCGCGGCTTGAGAAGAGAGAGTGATTGATGTGAAATATTGTCAGCAAAGTAAAACAAAACTTGAATGGATCTTGAACATTACACCGATACATTCAAGTGAAATATCACTTCGACTATTTCGTGACTCGTTGAATGAAGATATAGTCCACATGTTTCTGTAACGTGGTGACGCAGTGACGTGGTGACGTGATGACGTGGTGACGCAGTGACGCTTTGACGCATTGACGCGGTGAAGTGGTGACGTGGGGATGTGGTGATATGGTGACGCGGTGACGTGGTGATGCAGTGATGTGGTGACGTGGTGACGCAGTGATGTGGTGATGTGGTGACGTGGTGACGTGGTGACGTGGTGACGTGGTGATGTGGTGATGTGGTGACGTGGTGACGCGGTGATGTGGTGATGCAGTGACGTGGTGACGTGGTGACGCGGTGACGCGGTGACCTGGTGACGAGGGGACGTGGTGATGTAGTGGCGTGGTGACGTGGTGACGTGGTGACGTGGTGACGCAGTGACGCAGTGACGTTTTGACGCAGTGACACAGTGACGTGGTAACGCGGTGACGCAGTGACGTGGGGATGTGGTGACGCATTGACGTTGTGACGTGGTGATTTGGTGACACAGTGACGCAGTGACGCGGTGACGTGACGGCTCCGTGAGAACTTGTCTAAGCTTTACGTCTACCAGTCTGACATCTCGCTCAAACTTGGTACAGTCCTTTATAAATGGGGCTATGTTAACAGAGAGCTAATAACTTGATAATCATGCCCGGCATAAAAAGACACGCGGATCTCGCCGACTTTATCTCGATCTGATCGAGACAGTTCGGCTGCCTCTGATGGCGATGTAGGATCAGAGGCGGATGGAAGAGCGGCAAGTCTGTTTCTTCAAAGACTTCTTCCTCCTAATGTCATCATCCCAGATGTCCCCGCGTCCTCAGACTGATGAAAGTCCGGCTTTTATTTCCTCTGGAGCAGGCTATTGTTTCATCGTTTGTATTTCTGCTTGGACATCCACCTTGAAATGACAAACAGGCTTTTTATGTATATGAGTTAGCTTCACGTCAGGACACGGGCAGTAATTCTCCGCGTGTCAGATCTCTTTAGGGAAACTGGAGATGGCTTTGGGAGGACAGGGAAATACGTATTTGATGCTGCTAGAATCTGAAATGGGGATAAAAACGAAGATAAACCGAGCGCTTTTAGAGGCAGACCAGTCTGTGTTATAATTACATTTCCAGGTTGTTTATGTTTGTATCTGTGTGTGGACGGTAGTTTGGGGGTAGACAGGCTGGAAGGCAGCTTTGACTGCCAGAAAGACTGTGTAGACTGAGTATCTATCGACGCTTTCCCCGACCCCAGAGTCAATATCCGGCCTCTGTTGTCAGTGGAACGCCTCTCTCGTGTCGACGCCTGGCTTATGGATCCCTTTCCATGGACCAGCCAGTATTTGTTCATTTTACGCCCGACCAAAACCGTCAAACTGTTATTGCTTTTATATTATGTAACAACAAATACAGGCGCGCTGTGAACCTATCGATCCGATCAGCAGTAAATAAAGCAGAGCATTGCCGGAAGATTTGGGGCCATTCTTCTATCTGGGAAGAGGGGAGCGATGTATGATTTAGAGGAAAGACGCATGTCGAATATGAGTCATTTGCCGTCAGCAAGCTTATTCACGGGTCTGAAATCCAATAAATGTCTCTTTTTTTCAAACCTCGACACCGCAATTCGCAGAATAAACACGTAAATCATAAACTGGAGAATATTGCAACAGTATATACGGACAATCCATACGGGCCCGCCTTACAGCAGCCAGAGTCAGTAGCCTATCCATACGGGCCCGCCTTACAGCAGCCAGAGCCAGTAGCCTTGTCATATATATTGCCAGCAGCATGATATTAATAAACCAAAAAGTAATGAGTTTTACTCTGGAGAGAAGCCAGGAATCTCTGCTGACTCTCACCATAGCAATGCCTTGACACAGATGATGATGTATGATCTGTTGCTATGTGGTGGTAGGCCTATCTATGCCCCCCCCCCCCCCCTCACCCATATTCCGCACTAGACGCCATGATACCACAGGACGTGTAACATGACCCCACATACATCAAACATCCGGGTCCCGCAAACAACTCTGATCGAGATTTGTCGCCCAACAACACCGACTTCAATAAACCCGTTACACCGCCGCTGTATGTCAGCAAACAGTCGTCAAACACGGGAGCATCACGCTCGGGACTAGCACGTTCGGTTGTCACTCCGATAATCTTCCTCGTAGTCTCTGCACACACATGTGAAAATCTGTAAATACGAGGCAGGAGAGTATGGTGGGACCTGCTAGGGCACTGCTGAATCAATGAGTAGTTGTCTGTCGCGAGGCTGAATGTCGCTAACAGTATTCAAAGTCAGACACGCACCCTTTGGTGTGCTCCACTCGGTCCCGTGCTTTGCTGGTGCAGTCCGAGTATATTTGCAGTGGAAAAGAGCTACGAACGACCACCGTTTTACCAAGTGATTTAATTTGCTTTTGTCATCGAGCTTCCAGGCCCGTGTCTTGTTGACGCGATTGATGTACATAACGTAAGGGAGCCTTTTGTAATGTAATTCCGAGCTTGTATTATTTGAGAGGCCGTAGTCTACACGGTAGATCTACATTGACACGTGACAAGCTGTGCTGTAATACAAGAAGATCAATTCAGGTACATGGGTTCTGTTTGATATCATTTTTTTCTATGGTATATGTACAGCGGCTACTTTGCTAAAAGCTCGGAACACTTTGCAGTCACATAAAACGGCTGGCTTCCAACTGTTTGTGGTTTTTAGCAGCCCGAGTCCAGACTCCCGGAATAACTCTTGTCAGCTTTAATGCTTACTCTTTACTGTCTCTTACGTGGTATTTATTTCCCAACCGACAATTCCCTAATATCCCCCGCAGCCTGCATTATGTCCATTCAATAATTTACCCCAACATCAGAGATTACAGTAATGTTCTGACACAAGATGATAGACGAAGTATCGGAAGCATGAGGTGAGCCTGCACCATAACCCGGGAGACTGAGTGTACGGGCGACTGTTGTTTTAGTGGTAGGAGTCTATCAAGGATTGAGCGAGGATATCACAAGGACATCGACCCCCCCCCCCCCCCCCCCACACACACACACACACACGACCGGACGGCAGCAACAGTGACATCTCTATACTGACGCCGACAGGTCGCTACTGTTGAACCACCATTAGTTGGATAAAAGCCTTGACTGTGGGACGCTTGTGTGAGAGCGCCGTCTAGCGGTGATATATGAGTATTTACAATGGACGCTCGGTAATGAGACAAGAGGCCGGACTATGGTGCGTTATGCCAATGTTTGCCTGGCAACTTTCGGAAGTAAACCTATCAATTATCGCTCACAAAGACTTGCCGGAAGTGGGTTGTGTCACGTGATGTTCCGCGGGAGAAAGCGATACATCAGACTTGGGACCCCGACCGCTTTCATTTGACAGATATCGGACTTGTCAGATTGTGAGTGAAAGGTTTATTCTGGTTACCCTGTGTGTATGGCGCGGTGTTGCCGTGGTTCAATATTCCTGCCAATAGTCCTTAAGACCTCGTCAATGTGATTGCTCTGCTCGGCTGATTGTCTTATTAAGCATGTGACATCCTCCATTAGGTAATATCCGTCAGACCCGATCAGACGTAACCATGACACGGACAGCCAGTGAATGGCGCTTCTGTGGCCTTGCCAATGTGTCGAATAAGTTTTGTGTTGATTTTAAAACATCCTCACAGAAAAGTGATTAAAACTAGAAAAGCATTACGGAGTTGATGGGCGATTCTTCACTGGGTCTGACACTTTGTAATGTGTGGGATAAAGCATTCCTAGGGGCCGTCTGTAGAGATTCGATCCAGCAATAATTTTATCGCTCGCTATATTACGTTTCACACCAATAAACCTGGTCCTCCTGGGCGAGAGAGGTCACCCCGGTCGTTCGCTTTACGCATGGAGTCCTCTTACTTATCGCTAGTTTCATTTGCTGATTCTTCTGGGGTTTCCGTATTAACCTCGCACCGCGAATATCGCGAATGTCGCGAGGAGGTCGTAAATATACCTGTTTTCTAGCGCGGCGACCTGTTTAATATTCCGCCCGCTACCTTTGCCTCTAGAATTGCCGGTCTTCTGGGGTATTTGATCGAAGCCCCGCGCCCTATCATTTGTTTCCGATCCGAGTAATATGGAGGAAAATTAATCCCAGTGGGAGCCGCTAGCACGTTTGAAGTCGAGAGCGAGCGGGGGTCGAGCGTTAGAGTCCGGAGTCCTGTAAGCGCTCCCAGCCCGTACGTAACCGCGTCACCGCTCTCCGCCCCACGGGGCGGCCCCCTGCTTCCGGACAAACCCGCCAAATGTGCCAAGTTTGTCGCCCATGACTGGTTTCGCCGCCGCGCAAAATGGATTTTGTTGTCAAGATGATGGATGCTAAGCGACGGCTCGCTACAAAATTGCAATGGCTGCTAAGTTGCCGGACGCGCTCTGGCCACGGGGATGTTCCTTCTGCCACGGGACTGACCTGTATATTATATATGGGGTCTGCTTTTGGCGGGAAATGTAATCATTTTAGTCGTATCGCACTTGGAAATTTAATTTCCTACAGCCTGGGAGTGTATTTTGCGAGCAAGCGGCCTCTGTATATTGACTGCCTGGTCCCCTGTCCAGTGTCGAGGCTGGTCCGACAACATCGAAATTTCTGAGTTATCGGTTCGTAATACGCATCCCGCACATGACCAATATAGGATCATGACGCACTTGATACAGGGGTATTTGTCCGGATTATCGCCCGCTTGAACGGGCAGATATATCACAGCTTGCCAGGGCAATATATGGCAGGGGAATTGTTCCACTGGCCTGTGTCAATAACGCAAGATTGCTGTGCACACAACCGATCACATCCAATTCTACTTAATTCCAGCCTCACAATTCACTGTTTAAATAATGCCGGTGGTTACCGTGCAATTGTGCTCCGTTCTGGAGTGCACCGCTATGACGGGTACCCCCCCCCCCCCACTCCCTCTCTGTGGGATACACCGCCATGAGAGTGCAATGTCCCGGGACAGGTTTATGCACCGAGGACACTAGGCGCTTGATGACACAAGCGAAATGATGTTACATGGACCCGCGGACAGTGAAACGATTGGGTGTGTGTGTAAGTGGGGTGGTGGGGGGATGGGGTGGACCGGTAACCCCAAGATGATATTCGCCATGTAAAGTTGATGTTACACTCTAGTCTACCGTACTTTGTCGTCTGTGTCAGCTGATCTTACACTCTGTGGTCTACCGTACTCGATCGTCTATACACTGCATCCCCAGTATTAGCGACCCCGGTAATCCCAATTTTCTCGGCGGCGCCAGAACAATTATGACTGCAGTCAGTAGAACAAGTACGGTAATTACGTCCTGTTTCATTCAAGATGGACGTCCTGAAGGTCAAGTTCGTCCTTGGTCAAGGTCAACAAGCCTAGGAAATCAGCCGCTGGTAACTTTGTCGGCGAAATTCTGTCGGCGAAATTCGGCAAGAAGCGATAGATATTGGCATTAAATGAGCTTATTCTAAGGCTATCTACTGAGGTAATCGAACGTATCGATCACTGACGCTATCTTCTGATCTCTGGTGCCTATTGGAAGTGGCTACGATCTCGATTTAGCGATATATTAGTCTCGGGGCGAGGGGTCGCTTTCTAAGTGGCTATCTGGGCGCGGGGTTTGGCAACAAATTTGCTGTTTAGATTGGTGTCTGCCGAGTCTTGTCGTCCTGCTGCCCGGGTCGTTCCGCGGCTGTTCCTCTGCGGCTGTTCCGACTTGGACGGGATGTGATTTCCTGCACTTTAGTTCGGCCGCTTCCTCAATTCGGGCCCATTGCTGTGTGTTATGTGGATGTACAACATTAGCCTCCATACAATACATAAGGCATGACAACACCAATGATATTGCGTCATATCCGTTACAGTCAGAGAATTCCCTATTTTGAAAACGGGGGATGCCCTTGATCCCCCGCAGAATGGTGGGGGATATTTTGCTATGGCTGGTTGTTGACCCAGGCTGGTTGGCATTGCACACGAAGAGTTTCAAGACCACGGCACGCACAGAACGGCTCTGATGGCGAACGATATATATGGGTTGTCAGGCATGAAAATCAGTCGTTTTAAGGGGGTACCCTCAGAATTCGAGCTGTAGCAAAAAATCCAATTTATCAACATATATTTTCCTTACTATAGTGAGATCAGGAAATGAATTGGCTATCTTTGTATATAAGCTGCTAAGGTTTATCTTGTTCTGGGACGGAGCTATGGAGACTTGAATTTGGGCTTTTTATCATTGTTTTGTATGGCCGAAGGAATTAGTGAAATCTGTCCATAAACTGGGGTGTCACACCTGTGTATTTGTATCAGTCTAGCGCCATCATAACTGATTTTTTTTATGATGGCACATGATCGGAATCAATTCAATACAAGCTATTAGAGAGACACCCGCATGTTGTTTGATATTTGTGTTGAAAGGTGAATTCAGCTCCACCAGTACTCCAAGCTTTTGGTGGCTGAAATGTTAATGGTATATTTGAATATAGACGTGACGGGAACATTCGTGAACTCCAGCATGATCGACATTTCTGATTAGCAGGGACATTTCGACTGGGCGTCTTATCGTGAGTATGACCTTACCGGACGACTGATCTAGCTACACACCCCGCGTGGACGTGGCAGACATAACAGAGTTCCGCGGTGACACGTCCGGATTAAGACATTTGGAAGTACTAGCGGAATGTGCTGTTGAAGTCGATAGTGAAAGCACCAGATTCACTGCTGTGATCTTCCCGTGCACTATCGATTTCCCCGGATGTAGGAGCTTACAACCGCCGGTGTGCAAGGCTTACAACTGTCTCAACCGTTGATATTTCCGTACATGAACTGGAATCTTCAATGAAATGTTTTCATGTGTCAATTTCTTAATATCATTCGCCCGCTTTCAACTTTCTTACGTGGTTCCGTGGCGGCGCTCATAACATCAAAGATTTTCATTATGGGAAATCGAACTGTTCAATCCGATGTCAGACAATTTGTAATTTTGCCGAGAACACTTGGGGCTCTGAGGTTGATCTGTATATCAGTGAGGAGCGAGCGACGCTGTTCACACCATCATCCAGCAATCCGGAGTCAGTTACTCAGCCAGGTAAAACACACGATACACGTCGTGTTGTTTGGAGAAATGCGAAGTTACGGCGACAATCGCCTGAATGAAGGCGGATTCCTCACAAAGCCAGCACAGCCGGGGGAGAATTAAGACTCTCTGTAAGATGTTTCCTCTGTGCACAGGACCGAGGGCCGCATACTATTTTACTCGTAGTATTGTGGGCTCCAGGAGATGTCCCTTTTTCGTGTGGCATTACTATCGATTCTCCGTCCCCGCGCAGCAAAAATTTCCTTTTGGCCAAATGACAAATGCATGTTGATTTTTTGCTTAATCCCTTGGATCAATAGATTGGCGTTCAGTTTGGGAAAAATAACGCCCAAACAAAATCCCTTCAAACGTGTGATTGAAGAAAGTTTTTTTTCACACAGTAAGCTCATTTATTATTTTCCGCTTTGGAGGATATCTGAAGACGATACTTTGTGAGTGTTCAAACAGAGCTGGCTCTTGTACAAGGGTATCTTCTGGAAAACAAACAAACCCAATAGTTTTATTACTTTACAGATATGATATCCACTCTCCATGCTTAACTGTTTGTAACGAGCCAAGTCAATCGAATCCTGCGTGGGACACGAGGTGTTGTGATTTTATAACTCAGGCTCACATTCACAACAGGAAAGGTCGTAAACACATGAATTTTCCAAAAGCACCGAGAAAATGCTCGGCTGATGGCAGATCCAGCCATACATCATGCCATTTCCGAGTTATACTGCAGAAATGTCTTTGATAGCCTGCCACAAGGGAGGACAGTGGCTCCGGTACAGGAAAGGCCAATAAAATACAGAACCGATAACATCGCCATAGTCTGATCACCCCCAGTATCCCGACAGCCGTAATAGTTATTGGCGGCCATTGCTCAGTCGGCGCTAGTTCTTAATGCGCCAACCGCCGCAAAACGTGTCTTGGAACCAAGCGATCCAATAAAAGATTGCATTCCGCCCGCTAACGTCACGTCATAAACTGATTTATGTTGCGCTACTAATAAACCCATAAAGTCCAATGACCGGCCACAAAACGGACAATAGCGTCAGAATGGATGTGACGTATTGGCCGTGGTGCTGAGATATGACCTGGCCCGGGATTGCCCCTGAGGAGTCAGACGGTAGCCTGCAATAAGCCCGAGGTTTTCAGAGATTGCCGACCTGAGATTCCATCACGTTCATTACCTCTTTAGCCTTTCAGTAACCGTGCCTCTGGACATAAATTGGCACCGTTTCGTGCACAGGATCCATATTTCAGAAGTGCAGAGATTACTGAGTCCCGTTACCGAGTGACTGTGTGCTGAGTGACATGACCCCTTCACAGACAACACGGCCCCCTCAAAGACAACACGACCCCGTCACAGCCTCATCTACTCCGGACATAAAGCATGTGGCCGGGAACTTGTGAATAGCAATAGGAACCATTACACCCAGCAGTTCTCCGAGGTCTTGATTCAGCCTTTCTTGGGAGAAGCTGAGAAAAGCAGCAATTTTGCAGGCCGTTTACTGTTGTAGCCATGCGTCAGAGCATTAGAGCCATTGATTCCCTCGGCCTGTTGACGGGGCCCGGGCAATGCCAGTCCCAGTTAATCAAGCGAGGGGATTGAGCCCGTATAAGGGTCATAGATGGCATACTTTGATGTCACATCCGGGGTTCGCCCTCAGCGTGCATCGCGATAGTTCCACGTTTGAAGTGGCGTCTTCCAGTGGGTCGCAATGTCGTCTTCTGGTAGCCTTCTAGCTTCCTTCATCTACGGCCAGGCGAGAGAATACCATTAGGAATGATTAGGCCCCCGCGAGGGATGTGACCATCATAATTCCATGCACCACGCCGACGGATGGAAACAGGGACCTACAAATGGTCAGCGTCTTGCCGCGGCCATACATTACAGAGAGCCTTGGGGGTTCTATCGGGGGGGGGGGGGGGTGTCACGGGAACGCACGGTGAAGAGGCTTTACTTGATTGACTCCTGATTGGGCACTGGTAAAGAGCCTGGGCCGGGCGGACGGGCGGTCTGGGACATGAGCCTCGGGCGGAGCGGAGTGTGGGGACACGTGGTTGTCTGGTGCAATCAATTGGTGCGGAATCCTGTGCATGTGCTGTGCAGAGAGCGACACACGCTTCAGGTGGACATGCTAGCAAGCCGAGAGCCTGTAGTCAGCCGCCTGGAAACACTTGGCTCGTGAACTGTGCGGGGAGAAGATGCACCGAGCTCAGTAATCTTAGGAATTTGTTTCGCGGGACGGAATGTGCGCGTGTGGATTTAACCAGTGCAGATTGAGTCAGACTTTTACCTCGCACCTTGTCATTACGGGCGATTGGATTTCTGTTTAGGATTGTGTGCGGTGGTTAGAGCGACTCGGATAAAGGTCCGCTACTTCGTAGTTAATGAAAAATCGTTCTCTCTGCAATTTACTTGATGCAAGCGGAATAACCGTAATTGATTGAGTTAACAAAATTACTGTTGTCGGCCACTTGCGACTCCTCTCATCAAAGGCTTGTTTAAATTTGTTCGATTTATTCTAATTTCCTTTTGACTGAGCAATCAACTTCATGCTGCACTGTGATTGAAACTTGCCTCTCTGTGTTTTTATATTCACATCTTTCATTTAATGTTGTTTTCAGATTATGCTGCATGCCGCGATACTGGTTGTGGTCGCGTGTCTGCCTTCCTTGGGTAAGTGACGTGGTTTTCACAAAGATACCAGTCTAGTTTACCAGCAGTCTAGTTTACCATAAATAGTGGAATATCAAAATGATCACCATTCCCGCATTACCTGAACTCGTCCTTGACAGTACTTGACTCAAATAAACCAAGCAATAATAACAACAGACGTCCATTCGCTTTTATTAGATATCCATCTTATTTATCTTTAAACATAAGATCGACCATTTAGACAAGCTTGAAGCATTAAGTGGATAAAAAACCAAACATCATGCCTTATACATTGAAGTCATGTGAATTGACACTCCGTAGCAGTTTTATTGGGTGACAGTTGGTGAAGTGGCAGCATATGCGTAGCTTGGTGCAGAGTCTTCTTACCTACTTCCAAGGGTAGATCGATACAAGTATAGACTTTAGGTTACACCATCTGTTTGTGCTTTATCAAACGCTTCGAAGACGATAACGGACCAACACACAAATAGAGTAACAGACAAGTAGGTACATAGGTATCAGAGATGACTATCCGAACATTGGTACAACTTCTTCTAGTAAAACGCGTTGATTTCACCATACTTCCGAGCACATGCGGCGTTCGATTATTGCTGGCAAAACAACAATGCTACTTTAGCCCATGATTCTTGGGGAAAATTGCTGAAATCGTGATTAATTTAAAATCGATCGTTCATTGTTGCGCCGGCATCCAAGCTGAAAAGTGGACAGGAAGCAGATTGGTGAAGGAACTTCTGCACATCAGCATCGATCTATTCAGGTGTTGAAAACCCATTCAATCACCTGATTTAATGTAGCTTTTCTTGTCAAAGCTATATGTTTTCAGGCACTATAGATGCAGGAGATGAGCTCATATTTTGTTTCCAAATGAATAAAAAAGATATGAAAGATAAAGATATACGGACTCGGAACATAGCGGAATGAATATTTGATATTTGTGAGAAGACGAGCAGGCAGGAGAGAGAGCCAGCCATCGTGATTAGTGAGTAGTGATATATAAGTGAAAATATGACACCAGACTGTATATTAAAGTGTACAGAGCTCGCTTTGTCATCACATGACATCGTGGACTCGAAATTTTGGCGTGATAGCAGGTATTACAAGATCACTTCGCACAAGACTTGTATGAAAACACAAGGGATAAGTTAAATGACAAGCAAAATAGAACGATCAGATTTGTATAATTGCCTTGACATCTAAAATTACTCATGACATCGTATAAGACATCTTCATTAGGACAAACTTGCCGTGCAGTCTTTCCTTTAGAGGGCAATTTGTTCGTAATGATATGTACATGCACCTCTTGTGGCAAACAATTGTTCATGAGCACTCTTTAACAAACTGTAGGCTTACTCGTCGCCCGAGCAACTACCATTTACGTGATAAGGAAATAACAACAAATAGGCCTATTTGTTTTCGTGCAAACATCACTCACTGGAAAACAATGCTTGCTGTGTGAAAAATTGCGTTATAGCGCGCAAAATGCTCCTGAATGTCCTTGATGAATAGAATTACATTGGTTTTTTCCACTGAAATGTTGTTTGCATCCAAACGCATGCGCAATATGTATTTATATCACAGAATCCGTAGCGGATAAAAGCCCTCTTACGCAGACACGGGTACAGGCCAGCGTACATTAATACATCTATAAGCCACCATACACAGACACATGTATAACCACCATACGCAGATATATCTATAAGCCACCATGCGCAGACACATGCATGGGCCACCATACACAGACACATGTATAACCACCATACACAGACACATGTATAAACCACCATACACAGACACATGTATAACCACCATACACAGACACATGTATAACCACCATACACAGACACATGTATAACCACCATTCGCAGACACATGAATAACCATCATACACAGACACATGTATAACCACCATACACATACACATGTATAACCACCATACACATACACATGTATAACCACCATACACATACACATGTATAACCACCATACACAGACACATGTATAACCACCATTCGCAGACACATGTATAACCACTATACACAGACACAAGTATAACCACCATACACAGACACATGTATAACCACCAATCGCAGACACATGTATAACCACCATACACAGACACATGTATAACCACCATACACAGACACATGTATAAATCACCATACACAGACACATGTATAACCACCATACGCAGACACATGTATAACCATCATTCGCAGACACATGTATAACCACCATACACATACACATGTATAAGCACCATACACAGACACATGTATAACCACCATACGCAGACACATGTATAACCATCATTCGCAGACACATGTATAACCACCATACACAGACACATGTATAACCACCATTCGCAGACACATGTATAACCACCATACGCAGATACATCTATAGGCCAGCATACACAAACACATGTATAAGCCCCCATACGCAGACACATGTATAAGCAACCATACGTAGACATACACATGTATAAGCCACCATACACAGACACATGTAAAACTACCATACACAGATACATGCATAGGCCACCATACACAGATACATCTTTAAGCCACTGTATGCATAGATCTATGCATCTATAAGCCACCGCACGAAGATACATCTGTAAGCCACCATACACAGATACATCTATAAACCACCATAGACAGATACATCTATAAACCACCGTACACAGATACATCTATAAACCACCGTACACATATACATCTATAAGCCACCATAGACAGATACATTTTTAAGCCACCGTACGCAGATACATCTAAAAGCCACCACACGAAGATACATCTAAAAGCCACCGTACGCAGATAGATCTATAAGCCATCGTTCGCATATACATCTATAAGCCACCATACACAGATACATCTATAAGCTACCGTACGAAGATACATCTATAACTCACCATACTTGCAGGCTAATTAGCGTCTTCTGGAGGACTTGGATATGATGAGATGATGATTTGCTCTGTAGTCTTGGTGTTTTCACAGACCACATCAGACTTAGACAAGCTTGGTATATTGAAGTGATAAGGATTCTATAATAACCTGATTTGTCGTTTTGAGACAAATCAAATATCAATCGATGTACGTTACTATTCAGAGCGGCGTCAGCAAGTTCGTTTTCTTGTTTGGGAAACAATAAATCCAGTATTTCGCTATCACATGGGATGTTATTATCCATACGATATTTGCTTAGCAACACAGTATTGCCAATAATGTAGGTTCATTATAACAAAACAACTGTTTTCGTGGTTTGACGAAAGTCAATGCCCTGATTATTTTCAATTCATCACTTTGTTATTGCAATCTGAGAAAAGCGAAGTAGCAGTACATGTACACAGACATTTACCTGATTCCAGGAACAATTCGCCTTACAGTAGCAGTACATGTACACAGACACTCACCTGATTCAAGGAACAATTCGCCTCACAGTAGCAGTACATGTACACAGACATTCACCTGATTCCAGGAACAATTCGCCTTACAGTAGCAGTACATGTACACAGACATTCACCTAATTCCAAGAACAATTCGCCTTACAGTAGCAGTACATGTACACAGACATTCACCTGATTCCAGGAACAATTCGCCTCACAGTAGCAGTACATGTACACAGACATTCACCTAATTCCAAGAACAATTCGCCTTACAGTAGCAGTACATGTACACAGACATTCACCTGATTCCAGGAACAATTCGCCTCACAGTAGCAGTACATGTACACAGACACTCACCTGATTCCAGGAACAATTCGCCTCACAGTAGCAGTACATGTACACAGACATTCACCTGATTCCAGGAACAATTCGCCTTACAGTAGCAGTACATGTACACAGACACTCACCTGATTCCAGGAACAATTCGCCTTACAGTAGTAGTACATGTACACAGACACTCACCTGATTCCAGGAATAATTCGCCTCACAGTAGCAGTACATGTACACAGACATTCACCTGATTCCAGGAACAATTCGCCTTACAGTAGCAGTACATGTACACAGACACTCACCTGATTCCAGGAACAATTCGCCTTACAGTAGCAGTACATGTACACAGACATTCACCTGATTCCAGGAACAATTCGCCTTACAGTAGCAGTACATGTACACAGACATTCACTTGATTCCAGGAACACTTCGCCTTACAGTAGCAGTACATGTACACAGACATTCACCTGATTCCAGGAACAATTCGCCTTACAGTAGCAGTACATGTACACAGACATTCACCTGATTCCAGGAACACTTCGCCTTACAGTAGCAGTACATGTACACAGACATTCACCTGATTCCAGGAACACTTCGCCTTACAGTAGCAGTACATCTACACAGACACTCACTTGATTCCAGGAACAATTCGCCTTACAGTAGTAGTACATGTACACAGACATTCACCTGATTCCAGCAACAATTCGCCTTACAGTAGCAGTACATGTACACAGACACTCACCTGATTCCAGGAACAATTCGCCTTACAGTAGTAGTACATGTACACAGACATTCACCTGATTCCAGGAACAATTCGCCTTACAGTAGTAGTACATGTACACAGACACTCACCTGATTCCAGGAACAATTCGCCTTACAGTAGTAGTACATGTACACAGACACTCACCTGATTCCAGGAACAATTCGCCTTACAGTAGCAGTACATGTACACAGACACTCACCTGATTCCAGGAACAATTCGCCTTACAGTAGCAGTACATGTACACAGACACTCACCTGATTCCAGGAACAATTCGCCTTACAGTAGCAGTACATGTACACAGACACTCACCTGATTACAGGAACAATTCGCCTTACAGTAGCAGTACATGTACACAGACACTCACCCGATTACAGGAACAATTCGCTTTACAGTAGTAGTACATGTACACAGACACTCACCTGATTCCAGGAACAATTCGCCTTACAGTAGTAGTACATGTACACAGACACTCACCTGATTCCAGGAACAATTCGCCTTAAAGTAGCAGTACATGTACACAGACACTCACCTGATTCCAGGAACACTTCGCCTTACAGTAGCAGTACATGTACACAGACAGTCACCTGATTCCAGGAACAATTCGCCTTACAGTAGCAGTACATGTACACAGACACTCACCTGATTCCAGGAACAATTCGCCTTACAGTAGCAGTACATGTACACAGACACTCACCTGATTCCAGGAACACTTCGCCTTACAGTAGCAGTACATGTACACAGACACTCACCTGATTCCAGGAACACTTCGCCTTACAGTAGTAGTACATGTACACAGACATTTACCTGATTCCAGGAACAATTCGCCTTACAGTAGCAGTACATGTACACAGACACTCACTTGATTCCAGGAACAATTCGCCTTACAGTAGTAGTACATGTACACAGACACTCACCTGATTCCAGGAACACTTCGCCTTACAGTAGCAGTACATGTACACAGACACTCACCTGATTCCAGGAACACTTCGCCTTACAGTAGCAGTACATGTACACAGACATTTACCTGATTCCAAGAACAATTCGCCTTACAGTAGTAGTACATGTACACAGACATTCACCTGATTCCAAGAACAATTCGCCTTACAGTAGCAGTACATGTACACAGACACTCACCTGATTCCAGGAACAATTCGCCTTACAGTAGCAGTACATGTACACAGACACTCACCTGATTCCAGGAACAATTCGCATTACAGTAGTAGTACATGTACACAGACACTCACCTGATTCCAGGAACAATTCGCCTTACAGTAGCAGTAAATGTACACAGACACTCACCTGATTCCAGGAACAATTCGCCTTACAGTAGCAGTACATGTACACAGACACTCACCTGATTCCAGGAACAATTCGCCTTACAGTAGCAGTACATGTACACAGACACTCACCTGATTCCAGGAACAATTCGCCTTACAGTAGCAGTACATGTACACAGACACACACCTGATTCCAGGAATAATTCGCTTTACAGTAGTAGTACATGTACACAGACACACACCTGATTCCAGGAATAATTCGCTTTACAGTAGTAGTACATGTACACAGACATTCACCTGATTCCAAGAACAATTCGCCTTAGAGTAGTAGTACATGTACACAGACATTTACCTGATTCCAAGAACAATTCGCCTTACAGTAGTAGTACATGTACACAGACACTCAACTGATTCCAGGAACAATTCGCCTTACAGTAGCAGTACATGTACACAGACAGTCACTTGATTCCAGGAACAATTCGCCTTACAGTAGCAGTACATGTACACAGACATTTACCTGATTCCAAGAACAATTCGCCTTACAGTAGTAGTACATGTACACAGACACTCAACTTATTCCAGGAACAATTCGCCTTACAGTAGCAGTACATGTACACAGACAGTCACCTGATTCCAGGAACAATTCGCCTTACAGTAGCAGTACATGTACACAGACATTCACCTGATTCCAAGAACAATTCGCCTTACAATAGCAGTACATGTACACAGACATTCACCTGATTCCAAGAACAATTCGCCTCACAGTAGCAGTACATGTACACAGACACTCACCTGATTCCAGGAACAATTCGCCTTACAGTAGCAGTACATGTACACAGACACTCACCGGATTCCAGGAACAATTCGCCTTACAGTAGCAGTACATGTAGAGAGACAGTCACCTGATTCCAGGAACAATTCGCCTTACAGTAGCAGTACATGTACACAGACATTCACCTGATTCCAGGAACAATTCGCCTTACAGTAGCAGTACATGTACACAGACAGGCACCTGATTCCAGGAACAATTCGCCTTACAGTAGCAGTACATGTACACAGACATTCACCTGATTCCAGGAACAATTCGCTTTACAGTAGCAGTACATGTACACAGACATTCACCTGATTCCAAGAACAATTCGCTTTACAGTAGCAGTACATGTACACAGACACTCACCTGATTCCAGGAACCATTCGCCTTACAATAGTAGTACATGTACACAGACATTCACCTGATTCCAGGAACAATTCGCCTTACAGTAGCAGTACATGTACACAGACACTCACCTGTTTCCAGGAACAATTCACCTTACAGTAGCAGTACATGTACACAGACATTCACCTGATTCCAGGAACAATTCGCCTTACAGTAGCAGTACATGTACACAGACATTTACCTGATTCCAAGAACAATTCGCCTTACAGTAGCATTACATGTACACAGACATTCACCTGATTCCAGGAACAATTCGCCTTACAGTAGCAGTACATGTACACAGACATTCACCTGATTCCAGGAACAATTCGCCTTACAGTAGTAGTACATGTACACAGACATTCACCTGATTCAAGGAATAATTCGCCTTACAGTAGCAGTACATGTACACAGACATTCACCTGATTCAAGGAACAATTCGCCTTACAGTAGTAGTACATGTACACAGACACTCACCTGATTCCAAGAACAATTCGCCTTACAGTAGCAGTACATGTACACAGACATTCACCTGATTCAAGGAATAATTCGCTTTACAGTAGCAGTACATGTACACAGACATTCACCTGATTCCAGGAACAATTCGCCTTACAGTAGCAGTACATGTACACAGACATTCACCTGATTCAAGGAACAATTCGCCTTACAGTAGTAGTACATGTACACAGACATTCACCTGATTCCAGGAACAATTCGCCTTACAGTAGCAGTACATGTACACAGACATTTACCTGATTCCAAGAACAATTCGCCTTACAGTAGCATTACATGTACACAGACATTCACCTGATTCCAGGAACAATTCGCCTTACAGTAGCAGTACATGTACACAGACATTCACCTGATTCCAGGAACAATTCGCCTTACAGTAGCAGTAAATGTACACAGACAGTCACCTGATTCCAGGAACACTTCGCCTTACAGTGGTAGTACATGTACACAGACACTCACCTGATTCCAGGAACAAATCGCCTTACAGTAGTAGTACATGTACACAGACATTCACCTGGTTCAAGGAATAATTCGCCTTACAGTAGCAGTACATGTACACAGACATTCACCTGATTCCAGGAACAATTCGCCTTACAGTAGCAGTACATGTACACAGACATTTACCTGATTCCAGGAACAATTCGCCTTACAGTAGCAGTACATGTACACAGACATTCACCTGATTCCAGGAACAATTCGCCTTACAGTAGCAGTACATGTACACAGACATTCACCTGATTCCAGGAACAATTCGCCTTACAGTAGCAGTACATGTACACAGACATTCACCTGATTCCAGGAACAATTCGCCTTACAGTAGCAGTACATGTACATAGACATTCACCTGATTCAAGGAATAATTCGCCTTACAGTAGCAGTACATGTACACAGACATTCACCTGATTCCAGATCAATTCGCCTTACAGTAGCAGTACATGTAGACAGACATTCACCTGATTCCAGGAACAATTCGCCTTACAGTAGCAGTACATGTACACAGACATTCACCTGATTCCAGAACAATTCGCCTTACAGTAGCAGTACATGTACACAGACATTCACCTGATTCCAGAATAATTCGCCTTACAGTAGCAGTACATGTACACAGACATTCACCTGATTCCAGGAACAATTCGCCTTACAGTAGCAGTACATGTACACAGACATTCACCTGATTCCAGGAACAATTCGCCTTACAGTTACAGTACATGTACACAGACATTCACCTGATTCCAGGAACAATTCGCCTTACAGTAGCAGTACATGTACACAGACATTTACCTGATTCAAGGAATAATTCGCCTTACAGTAGCAGTACATGTACACAGACATTCACCTGATTCCAGGAACAATTCGCCTTACAGTAGCAGTACATGTACACAGACATTTACCTGATTCAAGGAATAATTCGCCTTACAGTAGCAGTACATGTACACAGACATTTACCTGATTCCAAGAACAATTCGCCTTACAGTAGCATTACATGTACACAGACATTCACCTGATTCCAGGAACAATTCGCCTTACAGTAGCAGTACATGTACACAGACATTCACCTGATTCCAGGAACAATTCGCCTTACAGTAGCAGTAAATGTACACAGACAGTCACCTGATTCCAGGAACACTTCGCCTTACAGTGGTAGTACATGTACACAGACACTCACCTGATTCCAGGAACAATTCGCCTTACAGTAGTAGTACATGTACACAGACATTCACCTGATTCAAGGAATAATTCGCCTTACAGTAGCAGTACATGTACACAGACATTCACCTGATTCCAGGAACAATTCGCCTTACAGTAGCAGTACATGTACACAGACATTTACCTGATTCCAGGAACAATTCGCCTTACAGTAGCAGTACATGTACACAGACATTCACCTGATTCCAGGAACAATTCGCCTTACAGTAGCAGTACATGTACACAGACATTCACCTGATTCCAGGAACAATTCGCCTTACAGTAGCAGTACATGTACACAGACATTCACCTGATTCCAGGAACAATTCGCCTTACAGTAGCAGTACATGTACACAGACATTCACCTGATTCCAGGAACAATTCGCCTTACAGTAGCAGTAAATGTACACAGACAGTCACCTGATTCCAGGAACACTTCGCCTTACAGTGGTAGTACATTTACACAGACACTCACCTGATTCCAGGAACAATTCGCCTTACAGTAGTAGTACATGTACACAGACATTCACCTGATTCAAGGAATAATTCGCCTTACAGTAGCAGTACATGTACACAGACATTCACCTGATTCCAGGAACAATTCGCCTTACAGTAGCAGTACATGTACACAGACATTTACCTGATTCCAGGAACAATTCGCCTTACAGTAGCAGTACATGTACACAGACATTCACCTGATTCCAGGAACAATTCGCCTTACAGTAGCAGTACATGTACACAGACATTCACCTGATTCCAGGAACAATTCGCCTTACAGTAGCAGTACATGTACACAGACATTCACCTGATTCCAGGAACAATTCGCCTTACAGTAGCAGTACATGTACACAGACATTCACCTGATTCAAGGAATAATTCGCCTTACAGTAGCAGTACATGTACACAGACATTCACCTGATTCCAGAACAATTCGCCTTACAGTAGCAGTACATGTAGACAGACATTCACCTGATTCCAGAACAATTCGCCTTACAGTAGCAGTACATGTAGACAGACATTCACCTGATTCCAGAACAATTCGCCTTACAGTAGCAGTACATGTACACAGACATTCACCTGATTCCAGGAACAATTCGCCTTACAGTAGCAGTACATGTACACAGACATTCACCTGATTCCAGGAACACTTCGCCTTACAGTAGCAGTACATGTACACAGACATTCACCTGATTCCAGGAACAATTCGCCTTACAGTAGCAGTACATGTACACAGACATTTACCTGATTCCAGGAACAATTCGCCTTACAGTAGCAGTACATGTACACAGACATTCACCTGATTCCAGGAACAATTCGCCTTACAGTAGCAGTACATGTACACAGACATTCACCTGATTCAAGGAATAATTCGCCTTACAGTAGCAGTACATGTACACAGACATTCACCTGATTCAAGGAATAATTCGCCTTACAGTAGCAGTACATGTACACAGACATTCACCTGATTCAAGGAATAATTCGCCTTACAGTAGCAGTACATGTACACAGACATTCACCTGATTCAAGGAATAATTCGCCTTACAGTAGCAGTACATGTACACAGACATTCACCTGATTCCAGAACAATTCGCTTTACAGTAGCAGTACATGTAGACAGACATTCACCTGATTCCAGAACAATTCGCCTTACAGTAGCAGTACATGTACACAGACATTCACCTGATTCCAGAATAATTCGCCTTACAGTAGCAGTACATGTACACAGACATTCACCTGATTCCAGGAACAATTCGCCTTACAGTAGCAGTACATGTACACAGACATTCACCTGATTCCAGGAACAATTCGCCTTACAGTAGTAGTACATGTACACAGACATTCACCTGATTCCAGAATAATTCGCCTTACAGTAGCAGTACATGTACACAGACATTCACCTGATTCCAGGAACAATTCGCCTTACAGTAGCAGTACATGTACACAGACATTCACCTGATTCCAGGAACAATTCGCCTTACAGTAGTAGTACATGTACACAGACATTCACCTGATTCCAGAATAATTCGCCTTACAGTAGCAGTACATGTACACAGACATTCACCTGATTCCAGAATAATTCGCCTTACAGTAGCAGTACATGTACACAGACATTCACCTGATTCCAGGAACAATTCGCCTTACAGTAGCAGTACATGTACACAGACATTCACCTGATTCCAGAATAATTCGCCTTACAGTAGCAGTACATGTACACAGACATTCACCTGATTCCAGAATAATTCGCCTTACAGTAGCAGTACATGTACACAGACATTCACCTGATTCCAGGAACAATTCGCCTTACAGTAGCAGTACATGTAGAGAGACACTCACCTGATTCCAGGAACAATTCGCCTTACAGTAGTAGTACATGTACACAGACATTCACCTGATTCCAGGAACAATTCGCCTTACAGTAGTAGTACATGTACACAGACATTCACCTGATTCCAGGAACAATTCGCCTTACAGTAGCAGTACATGTACACAGACATTCACCTGATTCCAAGAACAATTCGCCTTACAGTAGCAGTACATGTACACAGACATTCACCTGATTCCAGGAACAATTCGCCTTACAGTAGTAGTACATGTACACAGACATTCACCTGATTCCAGAACAATTCGCCTTACAGTAGCAGTACATGTACACAGACATTCACCTGATTCCAGGAATAATTCGCCTTACAGTAGCAGTACATGTACACAGACATTCACCTGATTAAAGGAACACTTCGCCTTACAGAAGCAGTACATGTACACAGACACTCACCTGATTCCAGGAACAATTCGCCTTACAGTAGCAGTACATGTACACAGACATTCACCTGATTCCAGGAACAATTCGCCTTACAGTAGCAGTACATGTACACAGACATTTACCTGATTCCAGGAACAATTCGCCTTACAGTAGTAGTACATGTACACAGACATTCACCTGATTCAAGGAATAATTCGCCTTACAGTGGTAGTGCATGTACACAGACATTCACCTGATTCAAGGAACAATAAGCCTTACAGTAGCAGTACATGTACACAGACACTCACCTGATTCCGGAACAATTCGCCTTATATTAGCAGTACATGTACACAGACATTCACCTGATTCCAGGAACAATTCGCCTTACAGTAGCAGTACATGTACACAGACAGTCACCTCATTCCAGGAACAATTCGCCTTACAGTAGCAGCACATGTACACAGACATTCACCTGATTCCAGGAACGATTCGCCTTACAGTAGCAGTAAATGTATACAGACAGTCACCTGATTTCAGGAACAATTCGCCTTACAGTAGCAGTACATGTACACAGACACTCACCTGATTCCAGGAACAATTCGCCTTACAGTAGCAGTACATGTACACAGACACTCACCTGATTCCAGGAAAAATTCGCCTTACAGTAGCAGTACATGTACACAGACACACACCTGATTCCAGGAATAATTCGCTTTACAGTAGTAGTACATGTACACAGACATTCACCTGATTCCAAGAACAATTCGCCTTACAGTAGCAGTACATGTACACAGACAGTCACCTGATTCCAGGAACAATTCGCCTTACAGTAGCAGTACATGTACACAGACACTCACCTGATTCCAGGAACACTTCGCCTTACAGTAGCAGTACATGTACACAGACATTCACCTGATTCCAAGAACAATTCACCTTACAGTAGCAGTACATGTACACAGACAGTCACCTGATTCCAGGAACAATTCGCCTTACAGTAGCAGTACATGTACACAGACACTCACCTGATTCCAGGAACACTTCGCCTTACAGTAGCAGTACATGTACACAGACATTGACCTGATTCCAGGAACAATTCGCCTTACAGTAGCAGTACATGTACACAGACATTCACCTGATTCCAGGAACAATTCGCCTTACAGTAGCAGTACATGTACACAGACACTCACCTGATTCCATGAACACTTCGCCTTACAGTAGCAGTACATGTACACAGACACACACCTGATTCCAGGAATAATTCGCTTTACAGTAGTAGTACATGTACACAGACAGTCACCTGATTCCAGGAACAATTCGCCTTACAGTAGCAGTACATGTACACAGACAGTCACCTGATTCCAGGAACAATTCGCCTTACAGTAGCAGTACATGTACACAGACATTGACCTGATTCCAGGAACAATTCGCCTTACAGTAGCAGTACATGTACACAGACATTCACCTGATTCCAGGAACAATTCGCCTTACAGTAGCAGTACATGTACACAGACACTCACCTGATTCCATGAACACTTCGCCTTAGAGTAGCAGTACATGTACACAGACACACACCTGATTCCAGGAATAATTCGCTTTACAGTAGTAGTACATGTACACAGACATTCACCTGATTCCAAGAACAATTCGCCTTACAGTAGCAGTACATGTACACAGACAGTCACCTGATTCCAGGAACAATTCGCCTTACAGTAGCAGTACATGTACACAGACACTCACCTGATTCCAGGAACACTTCGCCTTACAGTAGCAGTACATGTACACAGACATTCACCTGATTCCAAGAACAATTCACCTTACAGTAGCAGTACATGTACACAGACAGTCACCTGATTCCAGGAACAATTCGCCTTACAGTAGCAGTACATGTACACAGACACTCACCTGATTCCAGGAACACTTCGCCTTACAGTAGCAGTACATGTACACAGACATTGACCTGATTCCAGGAACAATTCGCCTTACAGTAGCAGTACATGTACACAGACATTCACCTGATTCCAGGAACAATTCGCCTTACAGTAGCAGTACATGTACACAGACACTCACCTGATTCCATGAACACTTCGCCTTACAGTAGCAGTACATGTACACAGACACTCACCTGATTCCAGGAACAATTCGCCTTTCAGTAGTAGTACATGTACACAGACACTCACCTGATTCCAGGAACAATTCGCCTTTCAGTAGTAGTACATGTACACAGACAGTCACCTGATTCCAGGAACAATTCGCCTTACAGTAGCAGAACATGTACACAGACAGTCACCGGATTCCAGGAACAATTCGCCATACAGTAGCAGTACATTTACACAGACATTCACCTGATTCCAGGAACAATTCGCCTTACAGTAGCAGTACATGTAAACAGACATTCACCTGATTCCAAGAACAATTCGCCTTACAGTAGCAGTACATGTACACAGACAGTCACTTGATTCCAGGAACAATTCTCCTTACAGTAGCAGTACATGTACACAGACATTCACCTGATTCCAAGAACAATTCGCCTTACAGTAGCAGTACATCTACACAGACATTCACCTGATTCCGGGAACAATTCGCCTTACAGTAGCAGTACATGTACACAGACACTCACCTGATTCCAAGAACAATTCGCCTTACAGTAGCAGTACATGTACACAGACACTCACTTGATTCCGGGAACAATTCGCCTTACAGTGGCAGTACATGTACACAGACATTCACCTGATTCCAGGAACAATTCGCCTTACAGTAGCCGTATATGTACACAGACATTCACCTGATTCCAGGAACAATTCGCCTTACAGTAGCAGTACATGTACACAGACATTCACCTGGTTCCAGGAACAATTCGCCTTACAGTAGTAGTACATGTACACAGACATTCACCTGATTCCAGGAACAATTCGCCTTACAGTAGCAGTACATGTACACAGACATTCACCTGATTCCATGAACAATTCGCCTTACAGTAGCATTACATGTACACAGACATTCACCTGATTCCAGGAACAATTCGCCTTACAGTAGCAGTACATGTACACAGACATTCACCTGATTCCAGGAACAATTCGCCTTACAGTAGCAGTACATGTACACAGACACACACCTGATTCCAGGAACACTTCGCCTCACACTAGCAGTACATGTACACAGACACTCACCTGATTCCAGGAACAATTCGCCTTACAGTAGCAGTACATGTACACAGACACTCACTTGATTCCAGGAACAATTCGCCTTACAGTAGCAGTACATGTACACAGACATTTACCTGATTCCAGGAACAATTCGCCTTACAGTAGCAGTACATGTACACAGACATTCACCTGATTCCAGGAACACTTCGCCTTACAGTAGTAGTACATGTACACAGACATTCACCTGATTCAAGGAACAATTCGCCTTGCAGTAGCAGTACATGTACACAGACATTCACATAATTCCAGGAACACTTCGCCTTACAGTAGTAGTACATGTACACAGACACTCACCTGATTACAGGAACAATTCGCCTTACAGTAGCAGTACATGTACACAGACATTCACCTGATTCCAGGAACACTTCGCCTTACAGTAGCAGTACATGTACACAGACATTCACCTGATTCCAGGAACACTTCGCCTTACAGTAGTAGTACATGTACACAGACATTCACCTGATTCCAGGAACACTTCGCCTGACAGTAGCAGTACATGTACACAGACACTCACTTGATTCCAGGAACAATTCGCTTTACAGTAGCAGTACATGTACACAGACATTCACCTGATTCCAGGAACAATTGACCTATCGCCGAGCCCATTTGTCCGAGTCTTTTTACGCCATTTACGACGCATTCTTCAAAACGTTATCATTGGCCAAAGAGAAGTTTGCTGACGTAATATGTGAAACTCGGACAACTTTTGGGGGCTTTGGCGATAGGTCAATTCGCCTTACAGTAGCAGTACATGTACACAGACATTCACCTGATTCCAGGAACAATTCGCCTTACAGTAGCAGTACATGTACACAGACATTCACCTGATTCCACGAACAATTCGCCTTACAGTAGCAGTACATGTACACAGACATTCACCTGATTCCAGGAACAATTCGCCTTACAGTAGCAGTACATGTACACAGACACTCACCTGATTCCAGGAACAATTCGCTTTACAGTAGCAGTACATGTACACAGACATTCACCTGATTCCACGAACAATTCGCCTTACAGTAGCAGTACATGTACACAGACATTCACCTGATTCAAGGAACAATTCGCCTTACAGTAGTAGTACATGTACACAGACATTCACCTGATTCCAGGAACAATTCGCCTTACAGTAGCAGTACATGTAGACAGACATTCACCTGAATCCAGGAACAATTCGCCTTACAGTAGCAGTACATGTAGAGAGACATTCACCTGATTCCAGGAAGAATTCGCCTTACAGTAGCAGTACATGTACACAGACATTTACCTGATTCCAGGAACAATTCGCCTTACAGTAGTAGTACATGTACACAGACACTCACCTGATTACAGGAACAATTCGCTTTACAGTAGCAGTACATGTACACAGACATTCACCTGATTCCAGGAACAATTCGCCTTACAGTAGCAGTACATGTACACAGACATTCACCTGATTCCAGGAACAATTCGCCTTACGGAAGCAGTACATGTACACAGACATTCACCTGATTCCAGGAACAATTCGCCTTACGGAAGCAGTACATGTACACAGACATTCACCTGATTCCAGGAACAATTCGCCTTGCAGTAGCAGTACATGTACACAGACATTCACCTGATTCCAGGTACACTTCGCCTTACAGTAGCAGTACATGTACACAGACACTCACTTGATTCCAGGAACAATTCGCCTTACAGTAGCAGTACATGTACACAGACATTCACCTGATTCCAGGAACAATTCGCCTTACGGAAGCAGTACATGTACACAGACACTCACTTGATTCCAGGAACAATTCGCCTTACAGTAGCAGTACATGTACACAGACATTCACCTGATTCCAGGAACAATTCGCCTCACAGTAGCAGTACATGTACACAGACATTCACTTGATTCCAGGAACAATTCGCCTTACAGTAGCAGTACATGTACACAGACATTCACTGGATTCCAGGAACAATTCGCCTTACAGTAGCAGTACATGTACACAGACATTCACCTGATTCCAGGAACAATTCGCCTTACAGTAGCAGTACATGTACACAGACATTCACTTGATTCCAGGAACAATTCGCCTTACAGTAGCAGTACATGTACACAGACATTCACTTGATTCCAGGAACAATTCGCCTTACAGTAGCAGTACATGTAGACAGACATTCACCTGATTCCAGGAACAATTCGCCTTACAGTAGTAGTACATGTACACAGACATTCACCTGATTCCAGGAACAATTCGCCTTACAGTAGTAGTACATGTACACAGACATTCACCTGGTTCCAGGAACAATTCGCCTTACAGTAGCAGTACATGTAGACAGACATTCACCTGATTCCAGCAACAATTCGCCTGACAGTAGCAGTACATGTGCACAGACATTCACCTGATTCCAGGAACAATTCGCCTTACAGTAGCAGTACATGTGCACAGACATTCACCTGATTCCAGGAACAATTCGCCTTACAGTAGCAGTGCATGTACACAGACATTCACCTGATTCCAGGAAAAATTTACATTACAGTGGTACTACATGTACACAGACACTCATCTGATTCCAGGAACAATTCGCCTTACGGAAGCAGTACATGTACACAGACACTCACTTGATTCCAGGAACAATTCGCCTTACAGTAGCAGTACATGTACACAGACATTCACCTGATTCCAGGAACAATTCGCCTCACAGTAGCAGTACATGTACACAGACATTCACTTGATTCCAGGAACAATTCGCCTTACAGTAGCAGTACATGTACACAGACATTCACTGGATTCCAGGAACAATTCGCCTTACAGTAGCAGTACATGTACACAGACATTCACCTGATTCCAGGAACAATTCGCCTTACAGTAGCAGTACATGTACACAGACATTCACTTGATTCCAGGAACAATTCGCCTTACAGTAGCAGTACATGTACACAGACATTCACTTGATTCCAGGAACAATTCGCCTTACAGTAGCAGTACATGTAGACAGACATTCACCTGATTCCAGCAACAATTCGCCTGACAGTAGCAGTACATGTACACAGACATTCACCTGATTCCGGGAACAATTCGCCTTACAGTAGCAGTACATGTACACAGACATTCACCTGATTCCAGGAACAATTCGCCTTACGGAAGCAGTACATGTACACAGACATTCACTTGATTCCAGGAACAATTCGCCTTACAGTAGCAGTACATGTACACAGACATTCACTTGATTCCAGGAACAATTCGCCTTACAGTAGCAGTACATGTGCACAGACATTCACCTGATTCCAGGAACAATTCGCCTTACAGTAGCAGTGCATGTACACAGACATTCACCTGATTCCAGGAAAAATTTACATTACAGTGGTACTACATGTACACAGACACTCACCTGATTCCAGGAACAATTCGCCTTAGTGTGTTATCGTGAAAAAGTACGCGTTGACAGAAACATGTGTCGTAAAACTACCAAACCTGCACGAAATGATCAGAAACTTTAACAGTAACAACTCGCTTGGATTATATAACAAAACGTCGTTCGGGAACACTTAAACATGTATCAGCTGATACTGGAAGAATAATGAAAAGACGATAATCTCACAAGTGCCGTTGTTTGGATCTCATCGTGATTTTCATTATTCTTTCACTAACTTCGTACCGTTTGCGTATGGGTAGAGTTTTCGTACAGGGTGAAATAGATGTACATATATGTCTAACATTACTGCGGAAGTAGGGCCTAGACTGAAATGACAAGAATCGTTAGTGCCAGGGTCTCGGCGAGTCTCTTCAGGCTGTTGGTTTGATGTAGTGCAGGGTTGCACGTCGATTTCGTTTACCTCATTGACAATCCGTGTATGTACAGGCGACGTCGCCATGTTCCCTAAGTGGCAGACACCGGCCGATCGCTCCCTACTACTCGAGTTTCTATTTAAATTAGCTCAATTAGTTTTAGTCCTATTCAAACTCAGTGAGTTCGTGATGCCTACAAGAAATGTCATTTAAATGCGTATTGTGTTACTTACTGCTCATCAACCACACCGAAACCCCAGCTACGCTCTCGGCTTTTTCAATTAGACCAGACCACTTAGACGCTTGGAATGACGAATCCAACAAACAAAGATCGAGTCTGAACTTCAGCAAAGTCCTCGCTGTAATTCAGAAGTTGAAAGATTCGCGTAGCTAAATTGAAGTGTTTTCCGATATTGTTGAACTGGGAGGAATCTTATCATATTGAAGCGCCGAGGAATCTATTGGATAGCCTGGGCGGCTGGAAATGATCTACATATAATCTATAGACATGTTTGCTCAGGAAATAGAGGGAGGAAATGTTACAACAACAAAACAAACAATAGTAACGTAATTACGACACATTCACTTCCATTCAGCCAGCTAAAAAATCGATGATCAATTAAAACTGGATAAATTGTTTGGGATTATCTTGCAGGATGATATTACCTGCGCCATTGGTCAATCACTATGGAATCCTGATTCATTGTATCTGCTCAGTCAAACAGAATCCAACTGCTGCAAACACAACCGCGTGGTATGGTGAGCACTCGGATTATCGTAAATGTGTGCGCAGCCTAGCATTGTTTCCTTGCTAGCACTCTGCGTGCAAGCTCATTTCACGTTATGCGACTTGCACGCGAAATGGGGCTTTTGGTTGATTCAAGATGTTGGGTTTTATGACATTTCCTACAAATCCGCCTTAATTCAAAACGCCTTCTGTCGACCAAATCCCCTGTCGTTTTTGGAAGAATTCGGTACATAAAACCGACACTAACATAAACTCCGTTATGCAGAGTAAGGAAGTGATTTATCGGTAGGGGATAAGGGACCATTCCGTGGAAATCTCGCCACGCGACATTCATCCTCTTTAACAGTCAAAGGAAGATTACATGGCAAAATAAAGGCTCCCTCACGTGACCTCGATTACGCCAGAACGTAATAGGTAAATGCGTCCTGTGTTCGCGGCGTCACTGCGAGCAGACGTGATGCTATTTCAAATATTTCTTTTAAATTTAGGCTTTTGTTCTGACATGTCGCGGCTTGGTGAAATGACTCATGTCTGAATCACAGAGGGATTTGGATGTGAAATGTTCCACTGAAGCCGCAGACTCAGGCAATGTGCTTCGATCGGTTTGAATGCGGCTGGTAGAGTTGTGTTGAGCATTTTCCACGTGCTGAGGATCAAAATGGACGCTGTGCGATGCAGGAAAATTTGTACGGTGCCCTTTGGGCATCACGATTGAAAATCAGAAGGTCTTATGTCTGACTTTTCTTTCGCCGATTGCCTCCCGGATCATAGTTCTTGAACCCCTTGACCAATCTTCCCAATTTTTCACAGCTCATCCGAAATATTTCGTTACTGCACGCTTTTGTTTTACGTCGAAATCCGAGATCCAAGATGACCACCAGCGGTCAATTCGGAAAAACATATTCGGCCAAATGTCTTGTTTGATTCAAGCAATTTCCAGCAGTAAAAAGTGACAAAATGACATTGAACACAACATACACTGCTGATTCAAGTATATTAAGAAGCCGTTAGGTTCACTGAGGAGTATAACATTGTACCATGGAAGGTGTCAGATGTTGAGAGAGCTTTGCCTCTGATCTGATCTAAATCTCACACCATGTCAGGAGACCATCACCGAGTGGCGAGTCTGTGTCACCTGGTATTCCACTGTATGTCAGTCAAGTAATGTTGTGATTGGCTGAGTTCAGAAAGCTCTGGTTTATCTGCTTACAGGTGACAGCACGGTCGGGCCGGTATACTACAGTAACCAAGTACCTTGTCGTGTCGACGGTGACTGCGATACCGGCAGAGGGCAGGTCTGTATCAATACATCGACAGTCCCTGGGACTTAATCAACTCCCTTCGGCTTGAAGCACACGTGTGCATAATCATCCAAATAATGTATTAACTTATGAAAAGAATATGTAAAAATAATAATCAATATTCATGATAATTATCAAATGGTTTATTAACTCTCAATTATTCTAAGCGTGGTGTATCAATAAGCAAGCCATAATTACAACACACATTCTAGCGCAGCAGGCTACTGTTTTATGTTGAAGTCAGTACATATATTTAAGAACTGCCCACGAGCAATTACCGTGATACAATACACCCCTACTAACATCCTGGCACAACCGAGGCTTATATACAGCTATCAATATCGCCAGACGGCATGCTCCGCTCTTGCAGGTGTGCTGGTCCCTGTACAATGGCTGCTACCACGGCGTGTGTATGTGTAACCCGGACACCCATGTGCTAGTCGAGTCCACCGGAGAATGTAAAGTTTGTAAGTTCATGGTTTGTACGTTCAAGTTCAGGTTTGCCCCTACAATGCCACATTGATCTTTTCCCCCATCCCCTTTAATAAACAGTCTGATGTAACCAGTGTGTGTGCGGTCGAGCTGAGTTAATTGTCTGCTCAGTATTACCTCATGAGATATGATCTCTAATTTGTTAGATTCCTGAACATTGTCATCCGTTAGAAGTATGAGACAAGATATGTTGTTGGATGAAGTTGTACCAATGCCACTTACACGGATTGTATGTTTGCCAGTTCGCTATGGTAACGAGTTTTGCGATGACGGCGACCTATGCCTGAACTCGATGGTGTGTCGTAACGGCACGTGTCAGTGTGGTCAGGGCGTGATGACGACAGAAGGTAACTTCTGTATGATGCCAAGGCACCGCATGTTGGGCGAGACATGCAACTTACGTAACGGCGACATCTGTCTGCAGAGATCCGGTTAGATTTTATCCAGAATCATATATGAAAGATGTATATGAAGGACCTTTGGTCCGATAACCTATTGCCGTGGCGTTGCGTCCGTCGTCCGTCGTCTATATTTTTATCTTTAAAGTTTATGATCGAATCTTTTTGAAATTTTGCACAAAAATACCTAAAACTATTTCAAGGAGGTATTCTTTAGTTTTTTTATTTTAGCAATGATTTCAAACTGGCGGCCATTTTTGACGAAAAACGGCCAATTTTGGACTTTGACGCTTGTTTTCTCAAAATCTGTTCAGTAACTTTTTTCTTATTGATGCATAACACTCCTCATATGTACCCATGTGACGTGTATAAGTTTCGTTGCCTTTGAATCGCTCGAAGTGGGCCATTTTGGGCCCATGTTAAATTCTCCCATGCTTCATAATGGGACACATTGTGTCTGATATCTCACTTAATATTGAGATGAGAGACTAGGAATCAATCGTGGAAAAAAGGAAATGATATATGCTGAATATTCTCGTGACCTTGAATTTGACCTCATTTTAAAGGTCACAGGACAAAATGGCTAATATCTTGCTTATTATCGACTTTACAGCTTTGGAATCAATTTTGAGCATATAGGACATGATATATGCTGAATATTCTCGTGACCTTGAATTTGACCTTTAACCTCAATTTCAAGGTCACAGGACAAAATGGCTAATATCTTGCTTATTATCGACTTCACAGCTTAGGAATCAATTGTGAACGTATAGGAAATGATATATTCTGAATATTCTCATGACCTTGAATTTGACTTTTGACCTAAATTTCAAGGTCAGTCACCTTATTTCCAAGGTCAGAACACAACATGGCTTATATCTCGATTATTATCGACTTTACAGCTTAGGAGTCAATTATGAACATATAAGAAATGATAGATACAGATTATTTTCAAGACCTTTAGTTTGACCTTTGACCTAAATTTCAAGGTCAGTCACATTATATTCAAGGTCAGAATACAAAATGGCTTATATCTCGCTTATTATCGACTTTACAGCCTAGGAGTCCATAGTGAACATTTAGGAAATGATATATGCTGAATATTTTGGTGATCTAGAATTTGACCTTTGACCCCATTTCCAAGGTCAGAGAACAAAATGGCTAATATCTCACTCATTATCGACTTTACAGCTTAGGAATCAATTGCGAATATAGAAGAAATGATATATACAGAATATTTTCGTGACCTTGAACTTGAACTTTGCTATATTTTCAAGGTCACATCACAGAAACGCTATCAGAAACGATATCTCACTTATCATCGACTTTATTATCGATCTCACTTATTATCGACTTTACAGCTCAGTCATCTATTGTGGACATACTAGAAGTGATATATTTCTTGAATATTTCATGGCCTTGAATTCAATAATGACTTTATTTTCAAGGTCACTGGACAAAAGGCTAATATCTAAAATGTATATTGTCCGGTAACCTTTCTTAGCCCTTGGGCTAATATTAAAGTTCATGTGATAAGATGATTTTTAATATGAGGCATTCCACGACGTACAAACTTGACTGAAGAATTTCACAAAGCCAGACGACTCACAAATGAAGTAGTATTTTTTGGCCTCGCCAGATCACGGGTACACGAGCGATGACGTCACATGTCACAGGGGACGATGTGTCTGTGAAGAGGGTTACCGTGGTTACGGCAAATCCTGCAGGAAATGTGAGTTTAGTTTCCACTAATGATGCTGTTGCAGTAAGAAACAATACAATGAATACGCTGATTATATTCTGATCCGTACGTGCTTTAGACAACTGTTACTTTACGTCCGTTATTAAGTTGTGAATATGTTTGACTATCCTCGCAGTGAAGGGTGGTGCTAACTGTAATCTGATGATTCAATGTGAGGGAGGTTTTATGTGCATCGGTGGACGGTGTTTATGTCCACAAAACTACCGAGCCACCGCCGGCAACACCAAGTGTGCTAACGTCAATGGTAAGTCTTCTGTGCTAACGTCAATGGTAGGTCTCCTGTGCTAATGTCAATGGTAAGTCCACTGTGCTAACGTCAATCGTAATTTTTCTGTGCTAATGTCAATGGTAAATCTTCTGTGCTGACGTCAATGGTAAGTCTTCTGTGCTAATGTCAATGGTAAGTCTTCTGTGCTAACGTCAATGGTAAGTCTCCTGTGCTAATGTCAATGGTAAATCTACTGTGCTAACGTCAATGGTAATTTCTCTGTGCTAATGTCAATGGTAAGTCTTCTGTGCTGACGTCAATGGTACGTCTTCTGTGCTAATGTCAATGGTAAGTCTTCTGTGCTAAGGTCAATGGTAAGTCTTCTGTGCTAAGGTCAATGGTAAGTCTTCTGTGCTAATGTCAATGGTAAGTCTTCTGTGCTAATGTCAATGGTAAGTCTTCTGTGCTAACGTCAATGGTAAGTCTTCTGTGCTAAGGTCAATAGTAAGTCTTCTGTGCTAAGGTCAATGGTAAGTCTTCTGTGCTAAGGTCAATGGTAAGTCTTCTGTGCTAACGTCAATGGTAAGTCTTCTGTGCTAAGGTCAATGGTAAGTCTTCTGTGCTAACGTCAATGGTAAGTCTTCTGTGCTAAGGTCAATAGTAAGTCTTCTGTGCTAAGGTCAATGGTAAGTCTTCTGTGCTAAGGTCAATGGTAAGTCTTCTGTGCTAACGTCAATGCTAAGTCTTCTGGGCTAACGTCAATGGTAAGTCTTCTGTGCTAACGTCAATGGTAAGTCTTCTGTGCTAACGTCAATGATAAGTCTTCTGTGCTAATGTCAATGGTAAGTCTTCTGTGCTAACGTCAATGGTAAGTCTTCTGTGCTGATGTCAATGGTATGTTTTGTGTGCTAACATCAATGGTAAGTCTTCTGTGCTAGCGTCAATGGTAAGTCTTCTGTGCTAACGTCAATGGTAAGTGCTAACGTAAATGACAATTCTAGTATGATAACGTCAATAGTGAATTTTGTGTGCTGACGTCAACAGTAAGTTTCCTGTGCTAAAATCAATGGTAAGCCATGTGTGCTATTTTCAATGTAAAGTCTTGTGTCGTGTTGTCAATTGTAATTTGTGTTTGTCAATAATGAGTCTTGTGTGCTGACGTCAGTGGTAAGTGTGGAATGTATTGTCAATGATGCTGACATCAATAGAGAGTCTAAAGGCGCAATATAAATAATGATAATTTAAATAAATGAATAAATTATATGCTAACGTCAGTAATGGTTCATGTTTCCAAATTACAGAAACTGTTTTCTTCCAAGGATTACACAACGTGGCATGCATGGTGATGTTGTGACGATTAGTTTGTATGAGAGCTTCACCACACATCAATCGTGTTTCCAAAATAATTAGTTAGGTCAATCCGGGGGAAAGTGGTGTCAAAAAAGGATATGCTCAAGTCACGGAAGATAATTAATCACTATTTGATCTTGTGGTGGCTATGAGTCTGACAGTCATGTCTCAGTTCCTAACCATGTTCATCTCTCAACCCCCCCCCCCCCAGCTATAGTGGACCTGCCTCTGGGCGAACAATGTGATGAGATTAACGAGTCTATGTACTGCGCCAGCGGCCTCATCTGTCACAGATGTCATAACGACAGGCGGAAGAAATGCGTCAGATGTACGTACGACACTGTGCAAATCTCATTTGTGTTTCTTTAATTATAGTTGTACAAGGCATATCAATGCAACAAGAAACTAAACAAACAGCAATAACAACAAGAAACCAAACAAACAACAACAACAACATATAACACTCCGAAGTAACCAGGTGTAGAATAGCGCTGGAGGCAAGTGACATTTTGGTTGACACCTGAAAATGACTAACGACCAGCTACAGATCAAGACATCCCCGCTCCTGTATATTTTATGAGCACCATCAATCAATATACGTTGTTATTATACACCAGCCCCTGAAGCTGAGCAATCCCGCCAATGTATGATGCCCCAAAGTAAGATGTATGGTGCGCCATTTGTGTCTTGCAGACTCGCTGACGTCAGCAGATCCCGAGTATTTGTCCGACTCCGGCAGTTCACACTCACAGACTAATGTACTCGTCATTCTGGCTGTATTACTGGTCACAAGATGTTTCTCTGAACTGTGGAGATGACGAACTTGGTATGTAACCAAACGCAATATTTTGAACTTGTTCCAATCTTTTTTGTGAATGATTTCAATATATATGATTAAACATATTTCATTTCATTTGATACAATTTGCTGTATGCCTTCTTGTTCAGAACTCATTATATTGTGTTTAACTCACGACGTTTTATGTAAGTCAGCATACTAGATATAATAATAAAGTATACCTATGAAGTAACCACAGCTCCGTGCCATGACACATGCCTGTTTCAGACACGTGCTCTGTTTATGGCGCTCTGACGTTGACACCTAGCCTTCTACACTGGAAGCGAGTCTTTCATCACACGGATAAATGTATGCTATTTCTCGCCGCACGCTGTATACAAACTGAGTGAACTACAAGACGTCTAGGAATGTCGATATAGATTCTCGTGTCGGGATTGGATGCACATTTGCAGACGGATTTCAGATCAGCCAATCAGCTCTCGCGTCGTAACAAACCGTGCTCAGTGTTTGGCCGACTTTATAATCCCGTGAGACGCAACTCCTTCATGGCTTCACAAACTGGAAACGTCCGAGACATGCTATAGGCAGCCGGAAAGTCGAACTTGAGTGTTGCTCACGATTTGGGTTGTGGGCAGAATGTGTTATGGATACCTGAGCGATCGACTGGTGAACACAACACGTTCCACATGTGAATTATCCCGTGTACAGAATCTCTCTGCCCTCTGATCTAACTGACCTATACTGTGATACCACCTCGAACGTTACATTCGTGTCTCGTACAGTGATGTGTACACTTCCGGAGTCTCCAAATCTTGTGCCCTTTATTTTTTATTATTTTATGGTGCTGGGGGTACGTTCGGTGTAGCCGATCGGTTCCGTAATGTCCCCCGTCGTTAGCTAGTGTATCGTGTCTTTAGCTATACTTGGATATCTGACATCACATCATCTTTCGCCTAAAACATCACAACAAAAACAGTACATCGGATGTGAACACAAAAAGCCCATATGGAATACAATCTCGCCACACCTTTGACATATGATATATCAACAATCTCTGTGTGAGGAAACCTCGGGTATTGTCATGTCTCTCCATTTGTAGATTGTAAAATAGAACAAAGCGAGACTTCAGAGTACTGGGTCGTAGATTGCGAACTCTGTCTTCTGTTATATCCTGTTGGATTTTGTTGTTCGATACTCTTGTGGTTATAAGTTCACTGTGCTCTGGAGAACATTCCTGGGCACAAAGTCACAGGGATTCAGCCTGCACAGTTCCAGCGTTTGTTAATTATTCGGACTTTTTCAACAAACAGTGCTATAAGAAGCCGGAAATTGAGGAAATTGAGCATCCGTCATTACCTATCTAATATTGAGGGCAAATTACGGACATAAGTTAATATATATATATTACCAAACGTGCCAAAACTGATCTTACAAGCATATAGTTTTCTCATGTACACGCCTTTAAAACTAATAGCGAAGAAAGAAAAAAACATGCATGTGTTCGTCGTAACAGTGCATAAGTATGTCCTGAATGAAATGCAGCTCTAAACAATTGGGACGGTAATATAAATCTGTACTTGAACCTTTTGTCACATGTGATCCAACACCAATAACGACGATCCTGTTGCAAAATGTGTCATTGCCTGAGAGCAAAGCACTTGTAAATGTCATTGTTTTATGTTCAACAAAGGTCGTGCATTTGGTATATTTATGTGAATGTATAAGTCTGTTTTATGTGAATGTATAAGTCTGTTTCTGTTTGTATGTGACCTGTTTATAATACTTTTACTAGGTTCCACTTATTTTTGTATAAAATATTAATAAAGCAATGACATCCTTTTTATCGTACTGTATCTCAAGTAGATAAATTGGACTGCACTATGCTGTATACGCACTGATGAGATCCTGTAGTGGCCTCGGCTGAGGGGCATCCTCACAGCCGAGTTACATGTAATAACATTAACATCTGAGTTGATAACATTAAGTTTACATCCGATCATGGATACTGAGAACATGCAAGTATATTCACTACTCTATACCAGTCTACACGATTTCCAAGAAACTACCCAAACTGTTGTATAACCTTCCATGCAGTGCTGGTTCATTCGTGGGTAGTTATTGATGAGATGTCTATCACATCATCACGTGCCCATATCATAGGCGGATTTAGAGTGGGGCGCACCCGGCGGACTCCCCCATCCCCTTTGTCCTCCCAGAAAACAATATTTTGATTCTTTCCGAAGAATGAATCGCAAGAAAAATGGAAGAAAATCAATTGCCAAATTGAAACTGTTAAAGAAATCATCAGACCGTCCGACTTCCTCAAGCGTCAACAATAACCACAATGTAGTATCATGATGTCTAGGCCTACTACCTATGCCCTGAACATGGCACAACGCGTGCACGAGCACGTTTTTATCCTACTTCACGCTACATGAAGCCAAAAGCTTGTCTTGCGAATTGAACGGTCTTAATCTCACTTTCAAATTTACATTTATTGAATTAAAAACAACAATGTCCTTGGTCCATAGACAACTTCATCACTAAATGAAGTCATTTTCAAATGGAAAATGATTTATTTGCGTGCCACCCCTGCGTGCCCGAAACATCGCACGCCAAGTCCTGGTCTGGACCTACCCGTGAAGGACCGCAGCTGATGCGGTCAAACGTGTGGATTAGAACTTTGGCATGATAATCATGTTGGATCCACTGCCGTTAAACAATCACTCTGGCTTCATGTGAGTGAAGAGCCCAACAAATGCTGTTTCAGGCCTGTATCATGAACAACCATCCAAAAAACATATCAATGAAATGCCAGATATCAGACCATTATCATCCACATTCACATCAATGACATGCCTGGAGAATACAGGTTTAGTATGTCAACAGGCTCTCACAAAGTAGATCATTGTGTAAAAGAATATTGCTTGCGCAGACAAATGACCGAATATATTGTCATGCACACACATCATCTCTCACTGTTAACAGAACTCATTACACTATTTTGGCCAATGTGATGACCCAGATGTATACCATTTTTAGACTACGTAATAACTTTTAGATAGAATTCAACATCAGATCAGTATTAAAAACAATCAATTGCGTTAGTAGGTGTATGAAAATTAATTTTCTGTTTCTTGTCCTCCTATTTTTTTTTCAAAATTGGGTAGAGAGGGACTTTTTTTCATTTTTTATTTTGCAAAAAAAAACGTCCTCACCTCATAAGAAAATTGTGTAGGGAGGCTCTTTTTATTTTTTTTATTTTTCGCGGGACGACATTCCACACATAGGCCTACGAAATAAATAAAAAAAACACTCGTACACAAGGGCATTCAAGCCCAAATAAATCAAGACTTTATAACTGAAATCATGTGTGACACATTATTTTAATGATTTCATCTCCAAAGGCCTGATTTATTTGGGCTTAAGGCCCTTGAGCACATTTGCACCACTTGTTTGCCATCATCCCAGCAGTCAGCACAGACAGGATGATTTTGTGTACTAGTAATCAGCTGGTAAGATTATTATCAAAAACCGTCAGTTGATATGTTGTTTCAATGATGAGTAATCGTGGAAAACCATTCTATCAGTCAATACATCTATTGAAGTATACATGAGAAAATATGGTAAATCAAATCTTGGACACGATTGTATACATATTATTATTACATACACGTAACCACATAGAATAACTGTTTTTGAAAACTGGTAGCGTCTTTGTCTCATTTAGCGGTGAGTGAAAACAAAGAGGTAGGGTAAATATATGCCAATGTTGCGTAATGTGATTCAGTGTTTCAATCATTCACTCTCCTCAAATTAGAGGCGAGCAAACTTTCTATTTTTTATTTGAGAATCGCAAATAAAAAAATCCGGGAGGCCGTTTTTGAACACAGGCGGGCGAGGACGAGAAACAGAAAATCAATTTTATTGGGCCTTATGTAAGGATTAAACTTAACATCAAATTCTGATCCATACAATTCACACACTCGCAACAATTTTATAACTGCATTAGGACTAGGGGCCAGAAGTGTTAGATCATCCGCATATCCCAGAGCCCCACGGAAAGTACTGCTAATGTAACAACCACCACCACCACCACCACCAAGGCTCAGCCTGTTGAACACCTCGTCATTAACGCATTATCCACAAACACAGCATGAACATGTCAGCTGTCAGAACTTTATCACCTACAAACACAGCATTAGCATGCCATATTTCAGACCGATAACATCCACAAACATATCAATAAAATATCAGATGACAGACCTTTATCCCCCACAGCATATCATGGTATCAGCCGCAAGTTATAATAACCAGTTTCTTGATATGTAACTATATTGTATTGTTTATTGAGTATTTTAGGCTATTCAGCCCATATACTACATTTCACATATATTAGGCATGCAGCTGGGACAAAAATATACTATGTGTGTATATGTAATGGAATTTGATAGATACATACAAAAAATGATATGCATATAGTGAGTCACTTGAAAACAAAATCACCGATATCTTCTAAACGCTGGTACGCCTGTACACTGGCACGCTGTTACATTGGTACGCTGATACACTGACACGCTTGTACACTGGTGCGCTTGTACACTGATACGCTTGTACACTGGTGCGCTTGTACACTGATACGCTTGGGCCCTGGTAGGAAAAGAATTCTATCCAAATTACCAATAATTTGAATATCGATATACACATTGTTTTTATATTTTCTGGACGTGAAGAAAAAGAACAATGTGTCACCATCGTATTCAGAACAGCTTAAAGTACTAGTGAAGTACAAATATGATATTGATGTGGCGATTTTGCCCTAAGCACGCGGCAGGTGATTGTAAACATACATGCCATTTATGTGGCCTTTTCGTACTTGGCCTTGTTTTGACACGCTCCGTTCGAGCGTGCGTTGCCACGGCGACGCATTGTAATTTACGCTCCAGTAAACTATAACAATGGATCGATTAGACCTCGCGTGCGTCCTACAGCTTGTGGTGTATTATATATACACTGGAAGCGACTCGATCGAGGAGATTGTCCGAGAGAGAGTAACTGGGACGCACACGAGGCTCGCCATGAGCTTTGTGTTCCCTAGTTGCGAGTAGTGGGCTCCTAGAGCCCTGGGGACGATTTCCATGGGGAGGCCCGGGCTGGGAGAGACAAGTTGCTGACTCGGGGGCGTAAGCCCTGTGGATCGCCAGTTCTCTCCCTTCCCGGGACGTGTGACATAGGCTCTTTCCAGCATGTCGGACTGTACGGGGTTCCGTCCCCGAGGCAGACCGCGGCTCGCCAGGCCCCGCCAGTTAACACCGTGGTGATGAACCAGTTTCTGAACGGTGTCCGTAGGCCTGGGAGTGTCGGGTGGGCTGTTACCTGGTTACCGTTAATGCTGAAGTAGTTACCGTGTCCGCAGTGACCTCCGGTGAGCGGCGCCGCCGCAAGGATCCGGAATAGCGGATGCGCGTCCGCAAGGACTCGTGGTGAGAGGACTATCCTCGAGGATCCCGAAGAGCGGACGGTAGTCAATAACTTTACATTGAGTTAAGATCTCATTGATCTGAGCAAAGTGGTCTTTACGGTATATCATAATCACTATCCGTTCAAAAGTTACAGCCATTGGAAACTGCCATTCCGCACTACATTACAGAAGCCACTTAAAAAGTTTTAGCAGGTAACATGCAAAGTAGATGTTAATGAGAATTCATGAGGGATGAGGGAACAATTTTTAATTAGGATATTTTAAGCCATGATATAATGATTCTTATTGAAGGTTTTGACGATCTGACTAGTTCATACTATTATGTACCATACATAGTCAATATCCACAAAACTATACTGTTGCTATGGCTACGAGTCGTTCCTTATAGCCATAGTTACCCATGGTTGCCATGGCCGTTAACTGCCAAGTCAATCTATCCCCAGACTTTTTGTCGATTATTTATGCATGATGAGGGAACAATTTTTAATTAGGATATTTTAAGCAGCAGCAAGGACCCCTCTTGCGGGTTTTTTTGGGGTCATTGAGTGCACCTGGAAAAACCCATGGGGAAAACCCAGGGTTTTTCCCATGGGGTGGTTATGGGGAAACCCCATAGTTTCGGTTTTGATGACGTCACTTTCGGTTTCGGTGGTTATATGACGTCACTTCCGGTTTCGGTTTCGATGACGTCACTTTCGGTATCGGTGGTTATATGACGTCACGGTGTTTATATGTTAATGAGGTAACCTCAGAATGAGGTTACCTGGTGGTTTTATGACGTCACGATGGTTATATGTTAATGAGGTAACCTCAGAATGAGGTTACCTGGTGATTTTATGACGTCACGGTGATTATATGTTAATGAGGTAACCTCAGAATGAGGTTACCTGGTGGTTATATGACGTCACGATGGTTATATGTTAATGAGGTAACCTCAGAATGAGGTTACCTGGTGGTTTTCTGACGTCACCATGGTTATATGCTAATGAGTTAACCTCAAAAATGAGGTTACTTTCGATTTCAGAATTGAGATTACTTGGTGGTTTTATGACGTCATGGAATTTTTTATGCTGAGGTAATTGAGGTTGCTTTCTATTTTTAGAATTGAGGTTACTTTAAATGTGGGTCAAAAGGTCAAAAGGTCACGGTGTCTAGAAAATGTTTGGAGTTGTTTCTAAAAATATACATGTGCATGTTCAGACATGTTTCAAGTCTTTGTACTGTTATCCTAACGAGGTAAGCTCAAAGATAATTATTTGGTTCTTTATGTTTATACTTCATTGATTGAGTTTGAATGTGGGTCACTGTGCCAGAAGGTTCGGTTACCATGACGAATGTAGATTTATGACGTTATAACGTAAAATGTACGTCATGTTGTCACTCCAACCTGAACCCGCAGGTCAACGCGGTCGTGACGTGAATTTATTGATTTTTTTTCAAAGCCCTCTCCAGAGCTGTCAATAGTCTATGCTGTACAACTGTGCCACAGTATAATTCTCAGACATGACTGACTTACCGCAGTTGAGTGTTGTTGAAGATGTTGATGTCTTTTTTCAAGAGAATCGGACGAAACCATGTCCCGTGTGCTGGTGTGTTTTTTTTTTTTTTTGTATTCCAACTGGCGTGAAAAATCCGAAGGCCCTGTGCCGTCATGAGAAGCACGAGTCATCCCGCCTCGTCTGTGATGTGTGTGACATTCACAACGGCAACGTGAAGCGACATATGAACTCTTCAGAAGACACTTCACTTCAACAAACGGCCCTGAGCACATCTACAGTAGATCTAGATCTACTTGATCGACAAGTTGAGTTTTCCCGAACTGTACCACGGCCTGTAACCAAGGGCGTGCAAAACAAAAACAAAGCGCTCTCCTGTAAACTTGACACGATGACGTCACTAACGTCAAATATATTACCAACGTTACGGAATCGGGCCATGGTTCATGTGTTATCTATCCCATCATCACTGCATCAGCTGTTCGGCTGTCCTGTGATAGAGGCCAGTGTGTGTGGATATCTGAACCAGTAATAAGCTTAAACGTGATATCCTGTAAAGGGTTTTGTTCAATAAAAGTAGATGTCTGAACTATATAAGCCTAGAAGCTAGGTAAACCTGTTAAAAGTAACTCGAAGCCTGTCAACATTCATGTGTTTTCCATTTTTCGTGGAAAAAATGAACATAAGTGTCAATTTGAAGATAACGTGTGTACTGAATTGAAATAGTTTCATCATACTGTTATAGAATGATAAACCCTCTTTCTTTTGATGTAAGTAATATAACTATATTTTGATTTGACGTGCAGATATAAGCGAATGAAAATGAAAAAGAAGCACAGATAGTCGAGTCCGACTATTGTGGCTCACTGTGGCGTCCGCGCCGCTCAGGCGCTGGAGGGGATGGCTAGAGGGCTGGGCTGGGCGGCTCGGGGCATTGGCCCAGAGGGATCGAGCTTGTCCCATGTAAATTAAAATACGCAAAATGGCGTAAAAATATCTTCCGTCTTCAGCTGAGTCCACCATGGCTTCTCATCAATTTTTACCATGTTTGTGCTAGTTTTTTGTAGAGAAATGAGTATTTATCCCATTGAAATTTATTAGTCATGTATACACTAAGATCAAGAAGCACGATCTTTTTATGCTGAAGTATTTGTGCGAAAAAAACATGCATTTAGTCTATTTCAAAATTCTGTAATCACATGAAAAGAGTAAAAATTTCAAACTTTTCTCTGAAAATTGAGCTATGATGTAATGTTTTTCTCCTATAATTATCAATTTTTATAGTAGAATGATATTGTATGAAGTGATTGGTATAGAGTGAAAAAAACCCTTTCCGGTAGTGTAAAGAACATAACTATACCTTAATTTAACGTCACGATATATACGACCGAAAAAATGAAACTAGCACAAGCCAGAGTGACCTCTGCGACCTCTGTGTTGTTTGGGGGTCAGAGGTGACCCGTCTCACGCAGACGTCCGCACTGTATCTTTATCAAGGCTGATCGAACAGGACTCATCACCAGATCGACAATGGCTGACAGAAACCAACACGACCACCTGAGGGCCCTGAGCTCCCTGGAGTTCGGGGTGCGCCAAGTGCGCTCTGCGATAGAGTCCCAACGGCGCACCCTGAACCAACACCGCCGCCACCTCCGGCGGCATCATCAGGAAATCAGCCTGTTCCTGGAACAGGCTGAAGACCGTCGGAGGCTGGCGGCCATACACAGGGAACAGTGGAGGGGGCTTGGGGCCCGACAACAGCAGCAGCAGCTGCTGCAGCAACAACAACAGCAACAACAACTGCAGCAACAACAACAGCCGCAGCAACAAGAGCAGCAAGTGCCCCAGCCTGAGGGAGACGATGTTATAATCATCGATTGACTCTCTCCCTGGGCTGGGGAACAAAACGGCCCTCTTAAGGGCCACCCCCATCTACCGAAAAGTTTATAGCGATTGTTTTATAAGTGAACAAATATTAAATTAATAATAAATTATTAATAACAAATTAATAATGATTATGTTTTGAATCGAAAATAATAAAAAAAATTCCATTCATAGTCATTTACACTTTATTTTCTCTTTTTTTTCGATTTTTTTCCCTAACCCTCCCCCATATCCCCCCGTCTTCCTCTTCTTCCTCTTCCTCCTCCTCCTCTTCCTCCTCCTCTTCCTCAATATTGACTAATTCTCTGAAAAAACAGTGGATGATTAGAATCTGACAATGAAAAGATTAGCATAGAAACTAGTATGCATCATTGTTATTCCACTCGTAGCTGTTGTACTTACTGCACATGCAATGGCAGTACGTTGAGAGGCGGCGGCCCAAATCGACGCACAACACGACGCACGAAAAGTGCGAATCCCGTGGCCGCCGCCCCCCCACAAACCCCCACAATGGGTAGTATGTAATCCTTCTGTGGACAAATATTATGTATTTTATTACACAATATTGTACTTTTGCTCACATAATATATATTTGTGGAAGACATTGGTATGAATAAAATAGGAGAAAATTACTCACTGGATTGATTCCTTCACTGCCAAAAAAAAAAAATGGAGAAATATTTATTATGGATAAATTTATATGGTTCGAATGATTTTTATTTTTTCATCATTCGGAATGTACTCTTTTTCAATGAATGACATGAGTTGTTTATAGATCTTTTTGTTAACAATATGTTACTGGTAGTATGTGTCACTGACGCAGTGTCGGTCGGTGTTGGGCCACCTGTTTCTGCAGTTGCTGCTTCCACTGCCGTTGGTTGCACCGTCGTTTCACTGAGAGCATTATTTTTGAAATGTGAAAAATGTTTTCGTCAGAGTTAAATACTTCTGTGCCTAATAGATCTGCTGGAAATTTTGGGATTTTAAACCTGGGATTCAGACCGGGTGAAGCAAAATGTAGTTGAAATTACACAGATAACTTACATTTTCATAGGTCCACGTGTAGATTCACGCACTTCCACATGTTTAAATATTGTTTTGACCCAGTCCGGGGGAGGGGTCACCCCCACCCAAACCAGTTTCGAACCCAGATGTGTCATCTCTTCTGGGGTGGGTGGGGGTAAGTCCCTCCCCTGGTCTACACAGCTAATTACAAGAGCACATAAACAAAGCGTGCAGAAACCTGCCATCTTGATAGACTCTATCAGAAAAGTTAAAGAACCACGTGGATTTAGAAAACGTAATTTTTCGTCACGTGACACTTAGTATCAATTTCCAGAAAAAAACGTTCATTTTCCAAAAAATAATAAAAACTTTCACTCTCCAAAAAAAGAAAGAAACGTTATGATCGTTGTGATATCTTGCGGTAATGTTTATATTTGAGAAAACAGGAACAAAAATCATTGAATTATACATCTATGAAATAAATGGAACATACCTAAATCAAAAGAAGATTAATAGGGATATGAAAATACGTTTACGCATGCTAAATCTTTAGATATTCAATCTGTTCTGTATTTATTTTGATTACAATGTTTGGTTCCACCTATAAAGTATGATGTGAAAAAATACAATAAGAAACAGGAAATAATAAAAAGTAGATCTGAAAATAAGAAGAAAAATAAAAAGATGAGAAACTCTACACATTATTTATTATTGTTATATGAGTATCATACGGTGATATGTTCAGACTTGTTTCACTCATGTGCATGTTCAGGCTTGTTCAAGTCAAAATGTAGGTCACTGGGTCAAAAGGTCACAGTGTCTAGAAAATGTCTAAAAATAGACATGTGCATGTTCAAACATGTTCAGGCATGTTCAGATCAGAATGTCTTGATATTATGCAAATGAGGTAACCTCAAAATTGAGGTTACTATCATAGGATTGGACAACGGATATCACGTGATTTGGTATCAACCAATCATGATGACAGTAACCTCAAAATCCCTTGACGCTGATTGGATGAAAGGGAGCGTTCGAAAGCTATATAAACCCTCACAATCATCAACTCGTCATCATTTCCACATCTGATCTGAAGACATGAAACTCTACAAGAAGTTCACGCTCTCCAACAAAACAGACCTGGAAGTCATGGTGGGTGACTATGGTCCGTATGCAAGACTGGTGCGAGCAGAAGAATCAAAGAAGAGATGGCTGAACGTAGGTCGTCAAGCCTGGGAATCCTTGCACACATACTGTGACGAGATGAACGAGGCCATGACTAAAGGACAAGCCAAAGATTGGGTCCTTCAAAAAGACTTGACCGTTTCTGTCTGTGAATACAACGGAAACTGGTACTGTTGCTTTCACCTAGTCAACGTGACTGAAGACCAGAAGACCTACCACACCCGCATCAACTTGACAAGGGACGAGTGGACTTCCATGAGAAAGGACAGGACAATTATGTACAGTGCAATGGAGGAAGCCAAGAAGTCACCTGTCCGCCAGAGCAAGAAACCAAGTCGCAAGAGGAAGTCTCAAGTCAATGATGAGACACCCAGGAAAAAAATGAAACACGCCTCTCCAAACACTATCCCCGTCTACACTTGGGTGAGTGAGAAAAGTCAGAGTTGGCGCCGTTTCTTCAGACATGAGGACTGTGTGAAAGATGCTGAGCAGGACAAGTCCCCATACACAATACATACGGAGGAGATACCATTGCTGTCCAAGGAAGAGTGGGCAACCAACGTGCAAGTCTTTTTGCTGACCCAGAGCATCCAAGAGATTGTCACGTCCCTGTGTCCAGCCTGTGCTATTGATGACCCAAGCCAGTTCCATCATTTGGGAGGATGTCTCGATGATTGGTCCAATCAAGTCACTGTCTACTTTGATCAGGCAGCCGAACTGGTCACAGAAGCCCTGTTCCAAGAGTTCTACAGGAAAGTGATGGGCTTCCTTGGTGTCGACCCAGACGATGTCACCAGAGTGGAAATGTCTGAAAATTTCTTGCTGGATCATCCACTGAACACTGAACTAATGAATTTGTTTCATGATGTTGGGAAGCAGTAACGCCTTGTGTATTTTGTGGTTTCTGATGTTAATAAAATATGATGAATTGATATTGTGGTTTTATTGTTTCTACTAAGGAGGTCTGAACAAACCCAATCATGATCATTTTGGATTTGTTCGTCGTCCCGTACACATCGTGAAGACATGTCTTTCGAGAAACCTGAATTCTGGAATGAACTTGTGTTGAAAGCAGATACTGTTGAAGCTTTCAAAGGAATCACACGAGGGATGTTTGAAGATAACAAAACAACTTCAGCACGGTTTTTAGTTCTGGAAACCTTTGCTCTAGATGTAGCTAAAACTCATCCTGACATTGGAAGAGAAGTTATGAGACATTTTTATGATATTTTTGAAAAGTTGACTAATCCATACAAGATTGTGTATTGGAGAGATCAAATTTCTGAAGTGGCATTGGATGTAGTCCGAGGACTGTTATCCATGTTTTAAAAACGGCGGTAAAAAACAGCAATAGAATGACAAATACAACAGAGACAGATACATTTTATTCAACCTCAGAGATCATAGTCTGGGTTAACGTAGGGCTGCTAAGCATGACAGCCTTACTGATTTGCTTCCAACTCTACCACAAGACCTGGAGTGGCACATCATTGAGACCTGGAGTGGTACATACAAATCATCATTTGGAGTTTGAACTTTGAAGAGTCAACATGTATTCTTGTATTTTCTGTAACATTTGCGGAAAATCATACTCAAGGAAGGATGTCCTAGCAAGACACAGAAAGACAGTACACGGTTTTGATAATCGCACACCACCGCCACCACCGCCGCCACCACCGCCACCGCCACCTCCACCACCGCCACCACCGCCACCACCACCGCCGCCACCGCCGCCACCGCCACCACCGCCACCGCCACCACCACAGGCACCAAACAACATGACTGATGTGAGCAAGCATGTGTTCCTTTCACCAACAACGATATCCATGTCAGGATGTACTGGATCAGGAAAAACTACATGGATCAAGAAAGTCATTGAGCAGAAAGATCATCTCTTCAATCCTCCTCCACAAAGAATCCTGTACTGCTTTGCTATATGGCAACCCCTGTTCCAAGAAATGGAAGACCAGATGGGCAACAGTATCACATTCCAGGAAGGCTTACCCACTGACCTGGATCCATGGTCACACTCTATGATCATCTTGGATGATTTAATGGAAGATGTTGTGCAAGACACTCAGATGCAAAGGATGTTCACCCTTGGGTCTCATCACAGAGACATCACTGTTGTCTTCATTAATCAGAATCTGTTCTGTCAAGGGAAATGTGCTAGAAGCATCAGCCTGAACTGTCACTATGTGATTTTGTTTCGCAACCCCCGAGACATCCACCAGATCCAACTCTTCGGACGTCAAATTGGTATGCCACAAACCTTGGTGGAGGCTTATCAAGACTGCATGTTGGAACCCTACTCTTACCTAATGGTGAACTTGAGTCCGCACAGTCAAGAAAGATACAAACTCGTCTCACACATTTTCGAGGGGGAGGACCGTGTGTACTATGCTCCTTTATAGTCATTTGGTGAAAAGATGTCGATGAGGAAGGAAGAAAATTTCCTCCGTCTCCTGCTGACAACAACATTGACTCAGCAAAAGGCTTTGTTGGCTACCATCACCAAAGAACAGACTGCTGCCCTGGTAGAAATCGCCTACAATCTACCTCGACTCACCGACCTTGGTACACACAGTCAATTTGTCACCTACTTGGGAGATCAGAAACACTCTCTGCGTTACAAAACATTCTTCATCAAGAAATATTCAACTCGTTTGATCAAGGCATTGGAACCTTGGAAAAGTCAACTGATCCAGTTGTTGGAATGAAGTACACCAGGAAGATTATTGTCAACACCAACCAAAACCAATCGAAATCTAGCAAACAGAAGCAAGATACCAAGAAAAAAGATTCAAGACAGAATCAGAAAGAAATTAAAGAGAAACTGACCTGGAAACAGCAGTGGATACCACTATGATACTATATTTGAGCTCTTCTGATTCTCTGGAGATACATCCAGACAATAAACCTACGGATTTCATTGTCGAACTTCCAAGGACACTCTATCTGGAAGGTCAATGGGAAATAGCTCTCCTGGACATCAAACATGACGAATGGCTCAGCGACATTTTTGTCTTCTGTGACTGGTGTGACACCAGTGTCGTTCGTGGCAAGGAACTCCAAGTCCTGCGAATGGTGCCACGGTTTGGATTTGAATCACTTTATTACTACATACCACTGGTCAAGCAACATCATCTTGAGAGGATTCACATAACCATAAAAGGGCACGACTTGGAGGATGTTTCGTCATTTGCATCTGAGCCAACGACGTGTACACTTCGTCTCCGGAAATGTCTTCCTTGATACCATATGAACCAGATATTCAAGCATGGGTGGACCACTTCAAAGATCCTAAGAACTATGAACAGAAAAGGGATTTCTACAAAGTCAGGACAATCACAACGTCTGCACCCAAAGTCCAAGAAGTAAAGTTCAAACTCGTGACACCTGTTCAGGATGCTGTAGCTCAAGCCAAAAGTCAATTGAAGGAAGAAAAGAAGACAAACGAAGAGAAGAAGAGAAAGATGACCTCCGTTGGTGGAAATCAGAGGAAGAAAACCAAGGGACCTCCATGGCAGAAAAAATAAGATCATTCGTAACTTTGACGTCGAAGAGGCAACATCATGACTTATGCTTTCAAGGACTCCAGCGAAGGATACTCTAAAAATCTGGACCATTTTTCTGGTCCTGAATCAAGAACGAGTATTTCAAGCATTGACTATGAAGAATATCGTCCTGTATCTCAAATATCGAAAGGGAATCCTATCGAGTTTTCCATCGCTCCATCACCTACTGCCTACACTGATTTAAAGAAGACAAGACTCAAACTCAAAGTGAAGATAGTCAGAAAAGACAGAGAACCAATGACTGCAGATGATAATGTTGGCTTCGTCAACATGCCTTTCCATTCCATCTTCAAACAAATCGAAGTCAGCCTGCAGCAACGTGTCATCACGAATGGTGTGACCACCACCTACCCATACAGAGCTATGCTGGACACACTGCTGAATACTCCAGACCGTTCTCGACAGTCAGAGTTGTTCTACTTGGACCGTGCTGGGTTCATGGATGAAACCAATGTTCTTACTGGTGGAAACAGTGGTCTGCTCTCAAGATGGAGTTTCACAATGGAAGGACAGATATGTGAAATGGAAGGACTCTTGAGAGTCGACATCATGGAACAAGATCGTCTCCTACTGAATGGTGTTCGTATTGGGATAAAACTTTTCCCGCACAGTGACGCATTCGTTCTGATGTGTGCAGAAGATGGGAAGTATGAATATGAAATCACTGATGCCACCCTCAAAGTCGCCCTCAACAAGATGAGTCCTTCTGTACTGACGGGACATGCGGATGTCCTGAAAGAGAAGAATGCTCTGTACCCATTCACAAGAACAGAGATCAAGACCTTTTCCATCCCTGCTGGAACTTACAGTTGGTCGACAGACAATGTCTTTCAAGATGATCTACCCACTCACATGACAGTGGCACTAGTCGATGGAGCAGCATTCAGTGGAAGCTTACAGAAAAACCCATTCAACTTTGTTCACAAGTCTGTCAACTTTCTTGGCTTCTACATCCAAGGTCAATCACGTCCTGGACCACCTTTCGAAATGGACTATGCCACCGGAAACTATACTTCTGCCTATGTGAGTGCCGTGCAAAAAAACAAAAGCAAACCAGTTTTTTCAAGGACTGGGTACAAAAGTGGATACACCATCTATTGCTTTGATCTCCAAGATACGGAAAATTACTTGATCAGGAAGGGACATACACGTCTGATGATGAAAATGTCTGAGGCCCTGACCGAAACTGTGACGCTCATCGCCTATGGAACATTTCCTGCCATGATGGAAATCGACCAAGCACGGAACATCACAGTCAACACTTGAGTCATTTGGCCCAAAGACACAGAAGAAGTAACATCATGTCCGAATCAGAAGAAACTGGCTCTAGTAGTTGGAGATTTGGTGGACGACACATACCCAAAAGCGAAATTGTATTCTTCTCACAAACCATCATCATCTTCACTGTGATTGTGGCCTGCATCTTTAATTTGTCGAGACATGACCGTAGAGACGAAACTATTTGGACTACTCTGCTTGGAAGCTGCTTGGGATACATGCTGCCCAATCCGAGTCTGAAGAAAGACAAGTTATAATGGAGGATTACCTAGCATCCATCTACTATGATCCAAAGAAACCTGGAAGCTTCAGTGGTCCGAAGGCTCTGTACAAAGGAGTTAGGAGTGAAGGAAAAAGGATCATCTCAATGAAGAAAATCAAGGAATGGCTCAAGAAACAAGAGACTTATACAATGCACAGAAAACTGATCCGCAAGTTCAAAAGAAATCGTGTCCAAGTAACACATATCGATGAACAGTGGGATTTGGATTTGATGGACATGACTGATTACTCTGCTGAGAACGATGGTGTCCGTTTTGTCATCATGGCCATTGACATCTTCTCCAGGTACAGTTGGGCTGTACCATTACCAAACAAGACTGCCAGAGAAGTGGAGAAAGGCTTCAACACTTTGATGAATAAAGCTGGGGATCGACGCCCTCAACGTATCAGAACAGATGCAGGTGGAGAATTTGTGAATGGCATCATGAACAAGTGGTTCAAGGCCAAACACATCCTACACTCTGTCACTCGGAATGAAGTCAAGGCCAACTATGCAGAAAGGTTGATCAAAACCATAAAAATGCGCATCGTCAAATACTTCCAGCACAAGAATGGCTTCCGCTACATCAATGACCTTGACAATATCATGACGGGTTATAACCAGACTTATCATAGAAGTATCCGTATGAAACCAGCCCAAGTCAACAAAGCCAATGAGTTCATGTTATGGGAGCAGCAATATGTGGAGCCCTTCCTCAAGGAGAAAAATAAGAAGAAGAAACGCAAGAAGACATTTCGTTTCCAAATTGGGGACCAAGTTCGCATCTCATATATGAGAAAGCTCTTTGATCGTGAATACGATCAAACGTGGACAGGAGAAGTCTTTACAGTGAACAAGCGATGGTGGCGTGATGGGATTCCCGTGTATGAGATTGAGGATTACTACAAGGATCCCGTCAAAGGAACATTCTATGAACCTGAACTTCAACATGTGACAATGAACCCTGATGATACTTTCAAAATCGACAAAGTACTGAAAACCCGAGGACGTGGAGCCAAGAAAGAACATTTCGTTTCATGGCTAAACTGGCCTAAGAAATTCAATAGTTGGATTCTTGATTCTGAACTGCAGAATCTTGTGTAAATATGTTCCAATCCTGTTCCCAGTATATTGTTAAGATATTTGTAAATATGTTTGTTCATTATTGTGTTCATTCCTGTTGAATAAATCTTTGAAACCATGACACATTGTTTTCTTTAACAAAAGAGAGAAAGCATCTGTTTCAACAATACAACAATTTTATTAACTCCACACTCAACAAACGTATATACATTATAAATAAAGTAATACACATACAGATCTATGTACAATACTTTGTACAAACTACTATGTACAATAGCAATGAATAAAGAAATTATATACAAAGAGTATTTACAATATGAGATCCACATATGTACAGAACAAATATGTACAGGACAAATATGAGATATGTACAAGTATTTACATATGAGACGTATATGTACAGATCAACAAATGAATGTGATGAGATATTTACAGATGAGATGTATACATTTGAACAGTTCATCTAGTAACCATAAGGTACAGTGTTCAGATCTGACAGGACTCTTCTTTTGGTGTACACAATCCTGTATGCCTTTGTCTGCGCTACACTCAGAACTTGCTGCGTATACTTGTTGCGCACAATGTGGCGAGGGTTGGTGACACTGAGTGTCTCCTCTCGCTGTTCAAGGAGCAGATCACGGATGGCAGCAAAGTTGATCACTTTGCTGTTTGCGAAATTCAGGCTGAAGCCTCTGACCTTGACTGTTTCAGCATCGTCATCCTCACGATACCCGTAGTTCTTGGGACCCCCACTCAAGAATTCAACGATGTGGTGCCCAGGTCGCAGCTCACTGGTCAGGTCGCCGAGGTAGTCTCCGAGTGGAACATGAACAGTGCCGTCGTCAACGTAGATGACACTGTCAGTGTCATAGTAGAGACATCTGTCTCCGATCATGTCCAGGACATTGTAGAGGCGAAGCCTGGCCCAGCAGGTGGTGAACGTGGCCACGAAGATGTTTGTTATCTGTTCTGGAGCTAGATAGTCGTCCTTGGTCTGGTACTCCAGCTGGATGAGCTGTTCGTTCAGGATGTGGAAGTCCTTTACATCCAAGGTCTGGTCCAGCAACATGGAGCAGAATGTATTGAGGTCCGACACAAACTTGGACTTGGTCAGGTTCGGTCGTTGAGCAAACTTCCCCTGTAAAATATAAAGATGAGAACAAAATTATTTCATGAAGAACGAGTATCCATATATGAACACAAATGCATTATGCAATGATAAAAAAGGTGTGAAGTATAGACTTACCCAGAAACTGTTCAGCATCAGTTTGGCCAAGGAGCGTAGGCCCGGATTCTTCTTAATGTTTTCAGGATCGAGCTTGATGCCCTCATGCTCCTCATACTCGCGAACGTAGCGGGCCTTGTCCTCTGCAGTCTCACACCATTCAGGCCAGCCAGATGCCTCCTGTTTGAGTTTGAGGAACGTGTTTACATAATCTGTAAACAGTCCACCTGACTTCGTTGCTGGGTTGTACTGCGAGGACTTGACCCAGTGGTACACCTCGTACACATCCAGGACTTGATACCCTTTCTCCACGGACTTCAATATCTCTGGGATGCACCAGGTTCCAGTGAAGGCTCGCTCTTGGTCACTGCAGCTGCACTCGCTCTGGCTGTGTTCCTCAGAGCACTTGCTGCAGAGAGCAAAGTGCAGCTTGCCATCCGAGGAACGACTAGGGAGGACAGGGTGGTAGAGGCCGCGTGGAGGAAGGACTCGGATCTTGGCAATGCCAAAGTAGTGGTCTAGGGGTTTGAAGTCCTTCACAATGATCTCAGGGTGTCCTACGGGGTACCTGCACTGCTTGTTCACCGAAGGGTAAAGCGAAGTGAAGTCCGCGTACTGAATGGACTGGCCAGGCTGGACTTCATAGTGCAGGCGTGTTGCATTCGTTCGTCCCCCGAAGAAACTGTCCCTGGGGTTGAGACGCTCCGGAACAGGTTTGGTGATGGGCGGTGGGCTCGCATCGTAGTCATGCTCCCACATGGTGACGACCTTGTATCCTTGCTGCCGGAGGAACCTCGCCTTGTTCAGGGTCTTCTGATAGAGGACCTCGGCTGTCTCGCCTGTCTTGGGGAGAGCGACATTCCTCTGGGAAATGCACTTTGTGCATCCGTGGTACAGGCAGCCGTTGAACTCGTAACAGACTCCTGCACCACCTCGAACCGGACGGAATCCATCCACTTTGTACCGGCTCCCAGGGATCTGGTATTCTCCCTTCGGGGACAGGGCATGGCGAATGGGGCCGTCAGTGAGTTCACGGTATCTGTGTATACATCAGACATCATATAAAAGATGTTTTTCACAACATCAAGCATATACTCGATGCAAATGTATATTTTGAGGAGTACATAACGAAACACTATTTACCTGAGCCAATGAATGCTCTTGGCACTGAAGTTGTCGTGAGGGCCGTGGTCTGCCTGTGCCAAGGGGGCACTCACAAACTTCTGGTGAAGGACGTTTTCTTGGACAAGTTTGCCATCCCTGTACATCTTGCCCCCCTTCAAGGAAAACAGGGATGGTCGGACCTCACGGTTCTCCAAGGCAGCCTGAAGAAAACATAAGGTTGCTTGATTAGACATTGATCGGTTGGACAGAAACGTGTAATGACTAAATTTGTGTACAGTTACAACAGCATACAGTCACACAAACGTACCTGGAACTGGTCAGAGACGGTCATGCCTTCCCATGTCTCGACATAGAAGCAGGCCTTGTACACTGCCATGCACACGCTGGCGATAGTGGTGTACCGGAAAGGGTCAACTCCCGTCGTGTTCAACATCAACTTCCGGAAGATCAACGATGCTTTCCTGAGGATGGTGACATCGTTGGAGCAGTACTTGTGCATCTCCTCCCGAAAGTTGAAGACTTGACCACGACGGGACTCCAGCCAGTCCAGGAGTTCTTGGCGTTCTGCAGGAGACTTGGAGTCAACTCCATAGTAGGAAGGGTCAGGATAGGGACCTGAAAAGGGACGTAAAATGCACTTATTTTCCTGGTTTTGAAAATAATCAGAGTAGAACAGAATCAGTACATGTTGTTACACTTACCAACGTAGTCCTGGTTTTCCGGGAGATTCATAAAGTGTGGGAAGTCGCCCTTCTGTCCAGGGAATCCAAATGCCTTGGGGAGTTTGGCCAAGCCCATCGGAAAAAAGTTGAGGGTGTCGACCAGTCTCATGCTCAGCTTACTGTGGATGGACACACTCATGATCTTCGAGCCCTGGTAGATCGGCTCGAACTGGATTCCGTTGTGGATCATATAGTGCAGTAGGAAGTGGCCGTCGTATCCCTTGAGGTTGTGGGCGAAGACTGTGGCTCCCTTATTCTGTTTGTGGAACAGCCACGACCCGAAACACTCCAGGGTTCTGTTCCCTTGGAAGACGACCTGCGGTCCACACTCCCCACACTCTTCATCATCCTCTCTGTTCTGGCACAGTTGGCAGGTCTTCTCTGCGACGACGAAATTGGGGGTGTGCTCTCCTCTAACGATCATACACTCAAAGTCGAAGAATATCATGTTGTTGAGTGGCTTCTTCTTCTCAAGGGCACGGAGGTAGCACTGGTGAGTGGCGATCGGAACAGATGCCTTGCAGGATCCGCAATAATACTCATCGCATCGATGTGTCTTAAAACTATCGACGACTTTGCGGCACTCCAAGCACTTCTTCCTCCTCTCGCACAGGGACTTCTCCTTTTTCTCCACGTTCGCTTTCAGATGACGATCGAAACATCCCTGGCTGTAAAACGTGAAGTTGCAGGATCCACACATACGAGAGGTTCCATCCCTGGTGCAATCCACACACTTACACAACGGACATGTGGCATCACAGTTGTGCTTCTGCTTTTTCTGGTAGGTGCGCAGACATCGATTGCAGAAATTTCTTTCTCCCAAGAAACCCGTAACGCTGTTGATTGCATGGAAATGGTCTCCAGTAAAATAGAGATAATACACAGGTCTGCCGTCATTCCTCAGTTGAGTTGGATAGATGATTCGGTTGCCTGTCTCAGCGCTGAAGACGACCACCTCGGCATTCAAGGCGGCTTCGAATGCCGGGATCCTGTCCAGACCACAAGGCTGAGTCGTGGGGACTTGTGCTGCAGCATGTAGATCGTGCGCTTTTGTTGACTGATACTGACATCTGTCCTTTTTCACCTTCTCATATGCGTAGAGAGATATCTTCCCTTCTTGTTGATGTCGGAAAGCCTCACACACTACAAGGGCTCGGGCCATGCAGAGTAGGTCGGTGTTCATGATTCTTACCACAGATCTCTTGGAGGTGATGGCTTCTTCACGGTTGGTCATTTTGGTACGACTGGCACCACGTGGAAGACGAATCACTCCTACTGTTAGTCTCAATGAGTCATCGAAGGCTAACGTCTGGTACGACTGTAAAATCTTCTCAACATGCCCCCAGATGACCGCGGGTGTCATGTCCCTGATTCTCCTCAGTGACACAATGATGTCACCGTGTGTGAGGACTCTGTGTCCAATATGGATTCGGATCAAATCGTCAGGATCAGCTCCCTCCCTCAAAACGTAATTGATCACTGCCTGCCATACATCATTCATCTCCCTGTCCATCTCCAACAGTCTCCTTCCTTCCCAATGCTCGTCGGAGAAGACGACCTCATACGAGAAATCTGTGGCCGCATTCCGAAAGCGCCGCAGCACCCTGCGTCCAAAGAAAAGGTTGGCTCGCTTTTCAATGCTGAAGTTTCGATCTGACATGTTGTCTTGTCGGTGTCCAAAGTTGGAATGACCTGTGACAGCTCTGGGCAGAATTGATATACATTCCTGTTCGATGCTGATTGGTTGAAGGTAAATCACATGATATCCGTTGTCCAATCATATGATAGTAACCTCAATTTTGAGGTTACCTCATTTGCATAATATCAAGACATTCTGATCTGAACATGCCTGAACATGTTTGAACACGCACATGTCTGTTTTTAGAAACAACTCCATTCATAGTCTAGACATTGTGACCTTTTGACCTAGTGACCTACATTCAAAGTAACCTCAAATCTAAAAATAGCCCCCTCCCATTTGAGGTTATCTCATTAGTCACCACCGTGACGTCATAAAACCACCAAGTAACCTCAATTCTAAAAATAGAAAGTAACCTCATTCTGAGGTTACCTCATTAACATATAACCATCGTGACGTCATATAACCACCAGGTAACCTCATTCTGAGGTTACCTCATTAACATATAATCACCGTGACGTCATAAAATCACCAGGTAACCTCATTCTGAGGTTACCTCATTAACATATAACCATCGTGACGTCATAAAACCACCAGGTAACCTCATTCTGAGGTTACCTCATTAACATATAAACACCGTGACGTCATATAACCACCGATACCGAAAGTGACGTCATCGAAACCGAAACCGGAAGTGACGTCATATAACCACCGAAACCGAAAGTGACGTCATCAAAACCGAAACTATGGGGTTTCCCCATAACCACCCCATGGGAAAAACCCTGGGTTTTCCCCATGGGTTTTTCCAGGTGCACTCAATGACCCCAAAAAAACCCGCAAGAGGGGTCCTTGCTGCTTTAAGCCATGATATAATGATTCTTATTGAAGGTTTTGACGATCTGACTAGTTCATACTATTATGTACCACACATAGTCAATATCCACAAAACTATACTGTTGCTATGGCTACAAGTCGTTCCTTATAGCCATAGTTACCCATGGTCGATTATTTATGCATTAAATTAATATAGAGCTCAAGTTGGCATCATTTTTATTTGTGCATACTCTGTTCTAAGAGGGTTTCTGGCCCTAGCAACAATGGAGACACGGTAATATTGCACTGACAATGGCCACACCAGCGAATCTGGGATTGGGGCACGGATGGGGAGGGGGAGGGTGGGCGGTAAAGCAAGCCGGTTGCGATCGTGGGTCTGGGGTCCCCTGAAGCCAGACGCATTTTTATGTTCTAAGGTAGCTTCCTGGCTCCCCTTGGTATAAATTCCACCAAAATATCCACTGATGCCTCTCCTCTGAAATGTTCGTAGAGAAAACCAGTATGATCGCCCTGTTCTCAAATACATTTCGACATTATTTTATCGGCGTGGGGTGGCAGGCTTGGATTCGCCTGTGTGACCATTATGGTCATTATTGGGTCGTTTTTTAGTGCGAACTTACCAGCTGATAACTAAAGTATAAACATGGTTGTGAAAGCATACACTACTGTACCTGCCCATTTGTGTATATAACAAAAATTATCTTGTGTTAACAGAAATAAACAATATCTTTCTCATAATATCGATATGAAATTGATCACAATTCGTTTGATTACACAAGTATGTCTGGTACCACACGACAACTTGATACACGTGTGTTTGTCCCTATGCCCCAATGTGTTTTTGTTTTATTTTGCGCCAATGGATTTCGCCTCCTTTATGTCAAATTAATCTGGTTTGGTTCAAAATCGTGTTTTATTTCTCGGAAATGTCAATAATTGGCGAGAAAAGACATGTTTAAATATTCTTATTTTATTTTGGAACAAAAGTGAACTAAAACAAAAACAAGAGAATAAAATCCCAAATAAGAGTCACAGATAATTTACTCAAACATCTCACATTGACACAATAAAACATAGGTGTAATAGAAATATTTAAATTACGTCAAGATTTTGTCTCAAATATCCACAAACAGACATGCAAAAAACAGACATTTAAGGAGTGATTGCACATAAGTTACCGGTGACTGCACTGAGGCACTTTTCCATTGACTTATAATGTGAAAGTAAAGGTAACAAAATCACCAAAACAATACAATCCCCTGACCTAAAACTTGGCTAGCACACACACATATACTCAGGGATGATGAACCGAGACATGGTTTCATAAATGATATCACGAAAGCTGTGCAATTTGATGATTAGATAAATCATTTTATACGTTTCACCAAAACGAAGATTCGAGTGTTCTGCTTGACAAGCACTGGCTGTTGCATATATTTATTCCTTGTTGTCGTCAAAATAATGAAAATATCTAGGGCTATTCTTTCTGTGAGATGAATACAATGAGCTGAACATTCATAATCCCAAACACCTCGGTGCACCCGAGTGCATATCACCTGTGAGTTTTTGTGGCCTCACTAGCTATTTGCTGCACAGCATAATCTTTTCGCTCGCCCTGTTGTGAGTGTATTTTGTAGACTGAGAAATAGGTCGGAAAATGACATATGAAAACGATGAATTTAACAAATTTAACATTGCTTAGTAAGAAACAGAGTCTCGGTTAGTAATCCTTGATGGCTAACAATCAGAAAGGCAAAGTTTCACGTTGGTTGGAAGTGTGTGAATTCATGAATTTGTTACCTTTATATTTACATTATAAGTGAATGGACAGCTGGTCAATGCCAGGTTCATGACGATCACATGCAATCAATCCTTTAAAAAAACATTCTCTACAGTCTACCGTATTCATGCGCATTTTACGTGTCCAAAATGTTTGAACACGTAAATATTTGGAATGAATGCACAAAGATGTCAGAACTATGGGAATATTGTCATGTACTGTAGGCCTACCAGTGTAACAGCGTACCAGTGTACCAGCATACCAGTGAACCTGCGTACCAGTGTACCAGCGTACCAGCATACCAGTGTACCAGCGTACCAGTGTACCAGCATACCAGTGTACCAGCGTACCAGTGTACCAGCGCACCAGCATACCAGTGTACCAGCGTACCAGTGTACCAGCATACCAGTGAACCTGCGTACCAGTGTACCAGCGTACCAGCATACCAGTGTACCAGCGTACCAGTGTACCAGCATACCAGTGTACCAGCGTACCAGCATACCAGTGTACCAGCGTACCAGTGTACCAGCATACCAGTGAACCAGCGTACCAGTGTACCAGCATACCAGTGAACCTGCGTACCAGTGTACCAGCATACCAGTGTACCAGCGTACCAGCGCACCAGCATACCAGTGTACCAGCGTACCAGTGTACCAGCATACCAGTGAACCTGCGTACCAGTGTACCAGCGTACCAGCATACCAGTGTACCAGCATACCAGTGTACCAGCGTACCAGTGTACCAGCGTACCAGCATACCAGTGTACCAGCGTACCAGTGTACCAGCATACCAGTGTACCAGCGTACCAGTGTACCAGCATACCAGTGTACCAGCGTACCAGCATACCAGTGTACCAGCGTACCAGTGTACCAGCATACCAGTGTACCAGCGTACCAGCATACCAGTGTACCAGCGTACCAGTGTATCATCGTACCAGACTTTAGAAGACATCGCATAATCACAAACCATTGACCAAACGTGTCAACTCAACAGACAACTTGTATATCCAGTCTGAATGTCATTATGCAATCTTTATATTCCCGGAGGAACACCTGTCCAAGTAAATCTCAGATTCTTTGGTTACTTTATCAATATTCATAAAGCCCCTTTCTTCACCCTCAGGTTTCATGCCTGAAGATTTCACTGGTTTTGAAATATTCGCCTGACATACAACCTCAGCATACCCCGGAAGATATCAGGGAACCGACACCGATACATATATCATGTGTATATATGTTTTAAATATTGATGCAAACATTTAGAGATTCCGGATTCCGGATAGGGAAAGGGCCAAATAGTGTGGGGTTGAACACGATTTATTGAGTCTACCTCATCACCCTAGGGGTCACATCATGTTATTGTCACGAACTTGAGCTCAGACTGTTTCTTACACACGGTAAAAAAATGCAATTTCTACAATATATCCGATATAATACTGCCAATTTATGTACTTCACAAATGTTAGAAGCGGTTGATATTCCCTAAAAATAAGGTTACTTCCGTCAATGTATACCCCAAATTCATCGTCATTTTCCAAAACATCTAGATATTGTATTTAAATATGATTTCACGGGAGGTAAAAAAAATCATCTCAGGTTTCATATAACCTGCATATTCACAAATATATTGTAATTTTTCAGGTATTGCTGAATTATTCCACATGCTTGTCATATCACCGATTTGAGTCAAGATTCACCGATTGACGTATCCATTTTAAGTAAAACATACCCACTGTTTGAATGAGTTCAACTGTACAATGAGTTCTTAGGAAATATGTTCTAGTGCACGGTTCTTTTTCACACACTATCTGCCGCTGATACACACCCATACAGTTTGTTGGAGATATATACATAAGCGGATCCACTGAGGTGCATAAATTCCCATTGAATCTATCTCCCCAACAAAATGCTAATATGTCGATAAAATATTGATAAAATATATACCCAACTTACAAAATGGGATAATCGTATTGTTACGTCATTTGGTGCAAAAATATTGATGGAGATATTTTCAGTCGTATTGACGCTTCGGTATCAGGATCCTTCCACTCAGCAATACTGAAGTATTGACCGCGCACGAGACCTTCACGCCACTCAGTTCAATTCAGGGGATTCTTGGGGATGTGGAGGAATGGATGTGTGTACAACAGGATAGTCATAGTACACTGTACATACCGGGATGCATGTGACATCTATAACAGAAATAGAAAAGTTGCTGATGTAGAAGTAAAATATCGAGCATTATACAACCAAAAGCATGGAAAACAAATATGGATTTCACAAGAATAGCACCATAGTTTAAACAGACGCCCGTCGCATCAAACGGGTCTGGTCTGCAGTATAGCCGTCCTTTTACACATAAAATCTGCCCCAGATGACGCTTTTGTCGTTTGGGAAATCATGTTTGGTTAGGTTTCGCATTTTTCCAGAAGTGTTTGGCGCTCGGTTTACTATTGAAATCATGAAAAAATATGTAGAAATGTTGCTAGGCTGATTCATATCCAAGATTCACACATAACTACATGTATTTCATAAAATCACATCGAATCAGGACTATGATACATCAGGTATTGAATCATCGGCTCGTGGAAGAAGTCAAAATAGTATTTAAGTCAGCACTAATAATGCAAAAACAATTAGAACGAATTATAGGCCTCTACACACTCAAGAATCACACTGGATGGGGTAATTACTTCTATGATTTTGGCAGGTGTTTTGGTCTGTTTGTGGATGGATGGATATAGACGTGGAATCAATACCCAGTATTAAGTATTCCGAGCAAACAAAACAGGGTCCGTTATCCAATCTCATAGTCCGGGAACAGAAAGTCATATCAGGCATTCGAAGTGAGAGAAAACAAAAATGACAGGGAAACTCATGAACCCCCAAAAATGGCCATTAGGAGGAACACAAAAACATGGATGTGTTTGTCTGCGGGCAAAACAGCGTTCACAGTTTCATCTCGATTCAGCTCATTTATTGGTGACTAATAATGGACGGTAACTGGACAGGCATGGTACTATTTTGGTGAATGAAGGTCAAAGTCAAGGTCTTGCGAAAGTCGGAATGACATTATTGGTCATAACTTCGTTTCCAATCGTCCTAGAGACTTCAAACCAAATGCATAGTGTAGATCATCTCCAGGTTTACGCTGCATAGCCTTGGCCGTGATTTTTAGGTGACCGGGCCTTTGGTCCGAAAACCTATTACCGTGGCGTTGTGTCCGTCATCCGTCGTCGTCCGTCTACATTTTTATCTTTTAAGTTTATAATCGAATCTTTCTGAAATCTTGCACAAAAAAGGCCTAAAAATATTTCGAGAGGGAGGTAGTTTTTAGTTTTTTGGATTTCTCAATTCTTTAAAAATGGCGGCAAAAAACGGCCAATTTTGACTTTGACGGTCGTTTTCTCAAAATCTGTTCAGTAACTCTTTTTCTTATTGATACATAACACTCCTCATATGTACCCCTGTGACGTGTATAAGTTTCGTTACCATTGAATTGCACGAAGTGTACCATTTTGGCGCAAACTCAGCCCGAATGCTACTTTCCCATGTTAAATTCTTCTATGCTTTATAATGAGACACATTATGCTTAATATCTTACTTAATATTGAGATTAGAGACTAGGAATCAATTGTGAAGATATAGGAAATGATATATGCTGAATATTCTCGTGACCTTGAATTTGACCTTTGACCTCATTTTCGAGGTCACAGGACAAAATGGCTAATATCTCACTTATTATCAATTTTACAGCTTAGGAATCAATTGTGGACATATAGGAAATGATATATGCTGAATATTGTCATGATCTTGAATTTGACCTTTGACCTAATTTTTGAGGTCACAGGACAAAATGGCCAATATCTCGCTTTTTATCGACTTTACAGCTTAGGAATCAATTATGAACATAGAGGAAATTATATAAACAGATTATTCTAATTACCTTTGACCTAAATTTCAAGGTCACAGGACAAAATGACCAATATCTCACTTAATATTGATTTTACAGATTCGGAATCGATTGTAAATATATAGATAATAATATATGCTGAATATTGCCATGACCTTGAATTCGACCGTTGACATGATTTTCAAGGTCAGAGGACCAAATGGCTAATATGTTGCTCCTCTATTGACTATATACATGTAGCTTGGGAACCGATTGTGGACAAATAGAAAACGATATGCACTGAGTATTTTGATGACTTTGAATATGACCTTGAACTTATTTTCAAGGTCAGAGCACAAAATGGCTAATATGTCGCTCATTATCGACTTTACAGTTTAGGAATCCATAGTGAACATATAACCAATGATATATGCTGAATATTCTCAATATTTCGAACTTGAATTTTGACCTCATTTTCAAGATCAGATCACAAACTGGCCAATATCTCATTGTCGGCATCACAGCTTACTAATCAATTGTGGACATACTAGAAATGATATATGCTGAACATTCATGTGACCTTGAATTGACCAATGACCTTATTTCCAAGGTCACGGGACAAAAGGCTAATATCTAAAATATATATTGTCCGGTAGCATTTCTTAGTCCTCGGGCTATTTCTTTTTTATCTTGACCTTGCTCTAACCTACGGAGCCGCTGAAAGGACATGGAAGAAATAGTTTTTGACATATGGTTATTGCGTTCCCTCACAATATTATTGCGTTCCCTAGCAATATTATTGCGTTCCCTCACAATATTATCGCGTTCCCTCACAATCCGGATCGCGTTCCCTCACGATCTTATTGCGTTCCCTCGCCTTCCGGATCGCGTTCCCTCGCATTGTGCTGACGCCAATGACTTCTGAGAAGGTTATTCTACAAGATCGCGAGGGAACGCGATCTGGAATGCGAGGGAACGTGATAATATTGCGAAGGAACGCAATGTTATTGCGAGGGAACGCAATAATATTGCGAGGGAACGCAATGACAATGTGCTAAAAATATTTCTTCCATGTCCTCTCAGAGGCTCCGTACTAACCGCTCAACTTACATTCGTCAATTTCTGTGAAGATTTGTCATGTATATAGTCTCGTGTTAAGCCACTTTTTAACTGTAGAAAAGACCTAAGGTCAATACTATGGCAAAGCCAGAGTCAACTTCGAATCAATGTCAATCTAGCAATACCTGTCAGCTAACTTTGATTAACCACAACTTTGTGGCCATTTTTCATGTCCTAATAATATTTGCACATAGCTTTGGAACAAATTATCGTAGAGACCCGGAACTACATTTTTGTTGCATCTGATCTTTAGATTCATATTTGGCCTTGAACATTTCTGGCGAATGCGTCGGATTATGTAGTCTTGTTCACGAATCACTTCCTCAGTGATCGTAAATTATTTGATTCATAATTGATTTTCAATAGCAATTCAAACATTCAGCTTGTTGGCCAGCGCGTTGCGCTGGTCTTCTAAGTTTGAGTAAAAACAGACCCACGGAGTGTAGGCATGAGTGGGCCCGGTCCTGCTACTATTTGTTAATTATAGTAATCTCAACAAAAGGATCACAGCACTTTCAAAAATAGTATATTTGATTGTTTCCATGAAGTCATTTTAATCTTGTGAATAAACGCAAATACTGTGAGAGCTTTGCGATATTTGTTGATTTACCGTAATACATCGCATACAGTTAGTAGCGCAACAAAAATATTGAGCTAAATTTCTTATGTTGGCAGAACAATTACAAAAGGTTGCCCACTTTTATAGTTTACGATGTAAAAGTGATAAAATGTGATGAAAAATATATTTTTTTTACACCAAAATAGACGCATAAACTATCAATTTGATCCAAAACATTGGGCAACATTAAAACCATTTAAGTTCTTTATTTATTATATGGAGAATAATGAGCAATTTAATCCAATAAACTAAGGTTATTAATCACATAAACTTTCCCATCCCATCATATTTCCTCTGGCCACAAAAATAATTCTCTCCACTGTAGTTTACTTGTTATGCTTGCTGTTTTACACGTTCTGTGGATGTACGGAGAGCACGATGAACTGTCAAATATCTACAATAACTAGCGAGAAAGCACATTCATCAATGTCATTGATTCAGAAACATTACCACTACAAATTAATTGTTCGCATGTGCGTGTTGTTCGTTGTCTAACTAAACAATAAAAATGAATGTAAAATGACCGATAATGACATCACGATGCACACACTTTTGTGTTGTGTGTAAAGTTTATTTTGTGCAAGCCATATAAAGCTAACTTCACATTGTATTACACGTTGGTCAGTTCTTTATTCTGTTGCTACAGGCGAGTGTACACCGTAAGAGATTGTATCATGATTTTTTGGATGTTATTATTCATGCAGTATATACATATATTATTAGCAATACACTAGCGTCATCGCACATATATTTTGTTGTTGCTTTCATGCACATATACATGGATGAAATCCTCCTTCTAGAACAAATATATCCAGATTATTTCCATTTCTTCCCGCGACCTCGCCTGCCTCTCCCCCGAGACTTGCTCCGTACTTTCTTGAAGGGCTTGCCGACCGGCTGCAAGTAACCAACCACCTTCTTGTAACCGTAGCCGAAGTGACCCCCGGGAAGACAGCAGATGGTCGTGTGGTTACACAGCAACAGTTTGCGGCCGTGGTACGCGGGTCTCGTCAGGCCGCCGTGGAACAACGACACGTGACCACAGTCACCAGGAGTCGCACAGGCGCCGCCGTTCAGCAGACAGAAGATGGTGACGTTGGACGGGGGGAGGTTCAGGTACCCGTCCCCATGTGACTGTCTGTGACCTCGTCCTTGACTTCGTCCGTAACCGTGACCGTCTGTCAGAAACACGCAAACATTCGGAACTTGTTTCTACGATGTCATCATAAACATCAGAGAATAATCAATTATCGAAAATTTCTTTTTCATACCTGATGCACACACACACACACACAAATTTCTGACAATAAATCATGTAGACACTGATTTGTTAAGAGTCTACCAAATTTAGCTATGTGCATATCACAACGCGTGGAAGTTGTGTGTCCAATGGTATATATTCCTTCGTAGATTTTCATACATTCTCATGGTGGCAGGTTACATATAAATGTATAGTTGGAGTTATTTATATACCCATTGAACAAACAGTTGACTCACCAATGTATATAGAAGTGTACACGAGTACACACACAAAGATCCAGGTCACACGATCCATGGTAACACTTTCATCCTACGATCTTTCCGGACCAATTTTTCCTCCTATTACCGACAATGATCTACGCTGGGTTTCTAACCCATTGTGAAAACTTTCCACCTTTGTGTTCTCTTTATCAAACAATACATAACAATTTGTACAAGGCAACGAGCCAAAACGCACAGGTGAATGTCATGTAGCATTGTTCGTGGCAGACAATAAAACATATCATTGTTTTGTCGTAAGTTTTCTGGGTACGTGAACCACATCACGAGACGAGGCTCCGCCGTACTCTTGTGACATTACAAGACAATTTTACATTGTGAAAATGTATTAATTGGGCCAGAAGCACTATGTCAATACATCGTCACGTGAACTTTCTAGCTCCGTATTTCAGCCACATACGTGTAGATGTATATGAAAACACACACTGAACGGGCAATGGCATAGAAATCATCATTCAAAGATAACTTTGGTAATTGACGGGTCTGTTTTTCGATTGTGCAGTGTCCTAAAACAATAGATCCGCGTGGATTGATATAATTGACTTTGTTTATGTGTAATTGACAGCACGACGACAGAGACATTGCCATGCTGACGTACATTGTATTGCGGGCCATCGATTTAGTCTTGTTAATAATTTACTTGGGTGGATGTTGGGTAGGTGTAGTTGAAGATTCATTATACTTTCGAAAAACATTCTTAGGGTCATTGAAACGAATCATTTGTGAAGATGGATTTCCATTATTTTGCTGAATGACTACTCGATGCTTCATCTCCTGAGTAGAGATCGGGCGCTTGTATTTGTTTGTTTCCAGGGTTGGATCTACAGAACTGATTAATTGCTACCATATGCAATCTGTTCGACTGATTTAACGAATTATCCTACACCACATATTATACAAATAATGGATGTTGACGCCTCAGCCAATGAGAGATTTCTTCATCCCGTAAACTGTATATTGGACGACTCTCAGCTTCCAACATTTGCTATGTTATTTACGGAGTCGAAACAAACAAGGGCAAAGTATAGTAATTAAATTGGCCATTCAACTCAATGCTCAATGGTCTCATTTTGGTGATCCATAACACCTTTCCAAAAAAAAAAATCCCAGCCTAACCACTATGCTAGTTTTATCAATTGATGTATTGGACATCGCGTGATAAGCATGAATATATTTGACGACACATGGGATTTTTCGCTATTCTACCTCGAACGGACCCGGGGTAAAAATACCCAAAATTATGGGTGATGATGGCCATGCAAAACCCCTTTGCTTCCCCAGCTCCTGAGAAGAACGACAACAAGATATTGCCTTGAAAACTGGGTCTTTATTTCCCAGCAGGGTATTCTTTCACGTGAATATACACTTTCATCCTACGATCTTTCCGGACCAATTTTTCCTCCTATTACCGACAATGATCTACGCTGGGTTTCTAACCCATTGTGAAAACTTTCCACCTTTGTGTTCTCTTTGTCAAACAATACATAACAATTTGTACAAGGCAACGAGCCAAAACGCACAGGTGAATGTCATGTAGCATTGTTCGTGGCAGACAATAAAACATATCATTGTTTTGTCGTAAGTTTTCTGGGTACGTGAACCACATCACGAGACGAGGCTCCGCCGTACTCTTGTGACATTACAAGACAATTTTACATTGTGAAAATGTATTAATTGGGCCAGAAGCACTATGTCAATACATCGTCACGTGAACTTTCTAGCTCCGTATTTCAGCCACATACGTGTAGATGTATATGAAAACACACACTGAACGGGCAATGGCATAGAAATCATCATTCAAAGATAACTTTGGTAATTGACGGGTCTGTTTTTCGATTGTGCAGTGTCCTAAAACAATAGATCCGCGTGGATTGATATAATTGACTTTGTTTATGTGTAATTGACAGCACGACGACAGAGACATTGCCATGCTGACGTACATTGTATTGCGGGCCATCGATTTAGTCTTGTTAATAATTTACTTGGGTGGATGTTGGGTAGGTGTAGTTGAAGATTCATTATACTTTCGAAAAACATTCTTAGGGTCATTGAAACGAATCATTTGTGAAGATGGATTTCCATTATTTTGCTGAATGACTACTCGATGCTTCATCTCCTGAGTAGAGATCGGGCGCTTGTATTTGTTTGTTTCCAGGGTTGGATCTACAGAACTGATTAATTGCTACCATATGCAATCTGTTCGACTGATTTAACGAATTATCCTACACCACATATTATACAAATAATGGATGTTGACGCCTCAGCCAATGAGAGATTTCTTCATCCCGTAAACTGTATATTGGACGACTCTCAGCTTCCAACATTTGCTATGTTATTTACGGAGTCGAAACAAACAAGGGCAAAGTATAGTAATTAAATTGGCCATTCAACTCAATGCTCAATGGTCTCATTTTGGTGATCCATAACACCTTTCCAAAAAAAAAAATCCCAGCCTAACCACTATGCTAGTTTTATCAATTGATGTATTGGACATCGCGTGATAAGCATGAATATATTTGACGACACATGGGATTTTTCGCTATTCTACCTCGAACGGACCCGGGGTAAAAATACCCAAAATTATGGGTGATGATGGCCATGCAAAACCCCTTTGCTTCCCCAGCTCCTGAGAAGAACGACAACAAGATATTGCCTTGAAAACTGGGTCTTTATTTCCCAGCAGGGTATTCTTTCACGTGAATATACACTTTCATCCTACGATCTTTCCGGACCAATTTTTCCTCCTATTACCGACAATGATCTACGCTGGGTTTCTAACCCATTGTGAAAACTTTCCACCTTTGTGTTCTCTTTGTCAAACAATACATAACAATTTGTACAAGGCAACGAGCCAAAACGCACAGGTGAATGTCATGTAGCATTGTTCGTGGCAGACAATAAAACATATCATTGTTTTGTCGTAAGTTTTCTGGGTACGTGAACCACATCACGAGACGAGGCTCCGCCGTACTCTTGTGACATTACAAGACAATTTTACATTGTGAAAATGTATTAATTGGGCCAGAAGCACTATGTCAATACATCGTCACGTGAACTTTCTAGCTCCGTATTTCAGCCACATACGTGTAGATGTATATGAAAACACACACTGAACGGGCAATGGCATAGAAATCATCATTCAAAGATAACTTTGGTAATTGACGGGTCTGTTTTTCGATTGTGCAGTGTCCTAAAACAATAGATCCGCGTGGATTGATATAATTGACTTTGTTTATGTGTAATTGACAGCACGACGACAGAGACATTGCCATGCTGACGTACATTGTATTGCGGGCCATCGATTTAGTCTTGTTAATAATTTACTTGGGTGGATGTTGGGTAGGTGTAGTTGAAGATTCATTATACTTTCGAAAAACATTCTTAGGGTCATTGAAACGAATCATTTGTGAAGATGGATTTCCATTATTTTGCTGAATGACTACTCGATGCTTCATCTCCTGAGTAGAGATCGGGCGCTTGTATTTGTTTGTTTCCAGGGTTGGATCTACAGAACTGATTAATTGCTACCATATGCAATCTGTTCGACTGATTTAACGAATTATCCTACACCACATATTATACAAATAATGGATGTTGACGCCTCAGCCAATGAGAGATTTCTTCATCCCGTAAACTGTATATTGGACGACTCTCAGCTTCCAACATTTGCTATGTTATTTACGGAGTCGAAACAAACAAGGGCAAAGTATAGTAATTAAATTGGCCATTCAACTCAATGCTCAATGTTCTCATTTTGGTGATCCATAACACCTTTCCAAAAAAAAAAATCCCAGCCTAACCACTATGCTAGTTTTATCAATTGATGTATTGGACATCGCGTGATAAGCATGAATATATTTGACGACACATGGGATTTTTCGCTATTCTACCTCGAACGGACCCGGGGTAAAAATACCCAAAATTATGGGTGATGATGGCCATGCAAAACCCCTTTGCTTCCCCAGCTCCTGAGAAGAACGACAACAAGATATTGCCTTGAAAACTGGGTCTTTATTTCCCAGCAGGGTATTCTTTCACGTGAATATACACTCGTCCAGAAATCTGGCATAAAAAATATACGAGGTGATGTTTCACAAAGGTTTCCCTTTAAATTGCCTGAGTGAGGTGAACGCTCGCTGATTGGCTGAACGGATTACTGTTCTGTGGCCTTAATATATAGGCGTGTCTGAGATATATCAATTCTATTTTGTCAGTAGGTAATGTTATATGTATGTAGATGTGATACGAAATAAAAACCTGATATCACCATCCATTTCTCTGTTTCAGCCTATTGAATACATAGGCTATATGTGCCGGAAATGGCCAATCTGCCAAATTCTTAAAATTAAAATTGTTAAGAACTCATCGAGTTTTCATGCTAAAGCCTTGAAAATTTCAGGATGAGTATAGATTATAAGTGCAATTAGTATCATGACCCAATCGTTGGTATAGTTTATTGGCAGTTTGGATTATTCAGTAAAGTAAGATAAAAGAAAAAACGTATATTCATCACACTAAAAACGGGAAATCACCTAAAGAATACAGGTGAAACGTAATAAACCACTAATAATTCATTTAGAGAATCCATAATATCGAGGGATTATGATCTGTATGCGAACTTGTCTCTAGACTGATGTTGGGGTCAGGGAGGCTGCTCATGATAAGCGTCAGCTGCGGGATAAGGCCGGTCTGAATTCTTGTAATCTGCCACAGTGGTGGGCATCTCGTTGTAACTAACACTAGGCCTGCCCAGCGCAACCGCCAGTATCTAAGACTAAGCCTGTCCAGTGCCACACCCCTGTAACTAAGGCTAGGCCTGTCCGGTGCCACACCCCTGTAACTTAGACTAGGCCTGCCCAGCGCAACAAACCTATAGCTAATACTAGGCCTGCCCAGTGCCACACCCCTGTAACTAAGACTAGGCCTGTCCAGTGCCACAAACTTTTAACTAAGACTAGGTCTGTCCAGTGACACACTCCTGTAACTAATACTAGGCCTGCCCAGTGCCACACCCCTGTAACTAAGACTAGGCCTGTCCAGTGCCACACCCCTGTAACTAAGACTAGGTCTGTCCAGTGCCACACCCCTGTAACTAATACTAGGCCTGTCCAGTGACACACTCCTGTAGCTAATACTAGGCCTGCCCAGTGCCACACCCCTGTAACTAAGACTAGGTCTGTCCAGTGCCACAAACTTTTAACTAAGACTAGGTCTGTCCAGTGCCACACCCCTGTAGCTAATACTAGGCCTGCCCAGTGCCACACCCCTGTAACTAAGACCAGGCCTGTCCAGTGCCACAAACTTTTAACTAAGACTAGGTCTGTCCAGTGACACACTCCTGTAACTAATACTAGGCCTGTTCAGTGCCACACCCCTGTAACTAATACTAGGTCTGTCCAGTGCCACACCCCTGTAACTAATACTAGGCATGTCCAGTGCCACACCCCTGTAACTAATACTAGGCCTGTCCAGTGCCACACCCCTGTAACTAATACTAGGCCTGTCCAGTGCCACACCCCTGTAACTAATACTAGGCCTGTCCAGTGCCACATCCCTGTAACTAAGACTAGGCCTGTCCAGTGCCACACCCCTGTAACTAAGACTAGGCCTGTCCAGTGCCACACCCCTGTAACTAATACTAGGCCTGCCCAGTGCCACACACCTGTAACTAAGACTAGGCCTGTCCAGTGCCACACCCCTGTAACTAATACTAGGTCTGTCCAGTGCCACACCCCTGTAACTAATACTAGGTCTGTCCAGTGCCACACCCCTGTAACTAAGACAAGGCCTGTCCAGTGCCACACCCCTGTAACTAATACTAGGTTTGTCCAGTGACACACCCCTGTAACTAATACTAGGCCTGTCCAGTGTCACACCCGTGTAACTAAGACTAGGCCTGTCCAGTGCCACACCCCTGTAACTAATACTTGGCCTGCCCAGTGCCACACCCCTGTAACTAAGACTAGGCCTGTCCAGTGCCACACCCCTGTAACTAATACTAGGCTTGTCAAGTGCCACACCCCTGTAACTAATACTAGGCCTGCCCAGTGCCACACCCCTGTAACTAAGACTAGGCCTGTCCAGTGCCACACCCCTGTAACTAATACTAGGCCTGCCCAGTGCCACACCCCTGTAACTAATACTAGGTCTGTCCAGTGCCACACCCCTGTAACTAATACTAGGCCTGTCCAGTGCCACACCCCTGTAACTAATACTAGGCCTGTCCAGTGCCACACCCCTGTAACTAATACTAGGCCCGCCCAGTGCCACACCCCTGTAACTAATACTAGGCCTGTCCAGTGCCACACCCCTGTAACTAATACTAGGCCTGTCCAGTGCCACACCCCTGTAACTAAGACTAGGCCTGCCCAGTGCCACACCCCTGTAACTAATACTAGGCCTGCCTAGTGCCACACCCCTGTAACTAATACTAGGTCTGTCCAGTGCCACACCCCTGTAACTAAGACTAGGCCTGCCCAGTGCCACACCCCTGTAACTAATACTAGGTCTGTCCAGTGCCACACCCCTGTAACTAATACTAGGCCTGTCCAGTGCCACACCCCTGTAACTAATACTAGGTCTGTCCAATGCCACACCCCTGTAACTAAGACTAGGCCTGTCCAGTGCCACACCCCTGTAACTAAGACTAGGCCTGCCCAGTGCCACACCCCTGTAACTAATACTAGGCCTGCCTAGTGCCACACCCCTGTAACTAATACTAGGCCTGCCTAGTGCCACACCCCTGTAACTAAGACTAGGCCTGCCCAGTGCCACACCCCTGTAACTAATACTAGGTCTGTCCAGTGCCACACCCCTGTAACTAATACTAGGCCTGTCCAGTGCCACACCCCTGTAACTAATACTAGGTCTGTCCAATGCCACACCCCTGTAACTAAGACTAGGCCTGTCCAGTGCCACACCCCTGTAACTAAGACTAGGCCTGTCCAGTGCCACACCCCTGTAACTAAGACTAGGCCTGTCCAGTGCCACACCCCTGTAACTAAGACAAGGCCTGCCCAGTGCCACACCCCTGTAACTAATACTAGGCCTGTCCAGTGCCACACCCCTGTAACTAATACTAGGTCTGTCCAGTGCCACACCCCTGTAACTAATACTAGGTCTGTCCAGTGCCACACCCCTGTAACTAAGACAAGGCCTGTCCAGTGCCACACCCCTGTAACTAATACTAGGTCTGTCCAGTGCCACACCCCTGTAACTAAGACTAGGCCTGTCCAGTGTCACACCCCTGTAACTAATACTAGGCCTGTCCAGTGCCACACCTCTGTAACTAATACTAGGCATGTCCAGTGCCACACCCCTGTAACTAATACTAGGCCTGTCCAGTGTCACACCCCTGTAACTAATACTAGGCCTGTCCAGTGCCACAAACTTTTAACTAAGACTAGGCCTGTCCAGTGCCACACCCCTGTAACTAATACTAGGCCTGTCCAGTGCCACACCCCTGTAACTAATACTAGGCCTGTCCAGTGTCACACCCCTGTAACTAATACTAGGCATGTCCAGTGCCACACCCCTGTAACTAATACTAGGCCTGTCCAGTGCCACACCCCTGTAACTAAGACTAGGCCTGTCCAGTGCCACAACCCTGTAACTAATACTAGGCCTGTCCAGTGCCACACCCCTGTAACTAATACTAGGCCTGTCCAGTGCCACACCCCTGTAACTAAGACTAGGCCTGTCCAGTGCCACACCCCTGTAACTAATACTAGGCCTGTCCAGTGCCACACCCCTGTAACTAATACTAGGTCTGTCCAGTGCCACACCCCTGTAACTAAGACTAGGCCTGTCCAGTGCCACACCCCTGTAACTAATACTAGGCCTGTCCAGTGCCACACCCCTGTAACTAATACTAGGTCTGTCCAATGCCACACCCCTGTAACTATTACTAGGTCTGTCCAGTGCCACACCCCTGTAACTAATACTAGGCCTGTCCAGTGCCACACCCCTGTAACTAAGACTAGGTCTGTCCAGTGCCACACCCCTGTAACTAAGACTAGGCATGTCCAGTGCCACACCCCTGTAACTAAGACTAGGCCTGTCCAGTGCAACACCCCTGTAACTAATACTAGGCCTGTCCAGTGCCACACCCCTGTAACTAATACTAGGCCTGTCCAGTGCCACACCCCTGTAACTAATACTAGGCCTGTCCAGTGTCACACCCCTGTAACTAATACTAGGTCTGCCCAGTGCCACACCCCTGTAACTAATACTAGGCCTGCCCAGTGCCACACCCCTGTAACTAATACTAGGCCTGTCCAGTGCCACACCCCTGTAACTAAGACAAGGCCTGTCCAGGGCCACACCCCTGTAACTAATACTAGGCCTGTCCAGTGCCACACCCCTGTAACTAATACTAGGTCTGTCCAGTGCCACACCCCTGTAACTAATACTAGGTCTGTCCAGTGCCACACCCCTGTAACTAATACTAGGCCTGTCCAGTGCCACACCCCTGTAACTAAGACTAGGTCTGTCCAGTGCCACACCCCTGTAACTAAGACTAGGCCTGTCCAGTGCCACACCCCTGTAACTAATACTAGGCCTGTCCAGTGCCACACCCCTGTAACTAAGACTAGGCCTGCCCAGTGCCACACCCCTGTAACTAATACTAGGCCTGTCCAGTGCCACACCCCTGTAACTAAGACTAGGTCTGTCCAGTGCCACACCCCTGTAACTAAGACTAGGCCTGTCCAGTGCCACACCCCTGTAACTAATACAAGGCCTGCCCAGTGTCACACCCCTGTAACTAATACTAGGCCTGTCCAGTGCCACACCCCTGTAACTAATACTAGGTCTGTCCAGTGCCACACCCCTGTAACTAAGACTAGGCCTGTCCAGTGCCACACCCCTGTAACTAATTCTAGGCCCGCCCAGTGTCACACCCCTGTAACTGATACTAGGCCTGTCCAGTGCCACACCCCTGTAACTAATACTATACCTGTCCAGTGCCACTCCTCTGTAACTAATACTAGGTCTGTCCAGTGCCACACCCCTGTAACTAATACTAGGTCTGTCCAGTGCCACACCCCTGTAACTAATACTAGGCCTGTCCAGTGCCACACCCCTGTAACTGATACTAGGCCTGTCCAGTGCCACACCCCTGTAACTAATACTAGGCCTGTCCAGTGCCACTCCTCTGTAACTAATACTAGGTCTGTCCAGTGCCACACCCCTGTAACTAAGACTAGGCCTGTCCAGTGCCACACCCCTGTAACTAATACTAGGCCAGCCCAGTGTCACACCCCTGTAACTAATACTAGGCCTGTCCAGTGCCACACCCCTGCAACTAATACTAGGTCTGTCCAGTGCCACACCCCTGTAACTAATACTAGGTCTGTCCAGTGCCACACCCCTGTAAATAATACTAGGCCTGTCCAGTGCCACACCCCTGTAGCTAAGACTAGGTCTGTCCAGTGCCACACCCCTGTAACTAAGACTAGGCCTGTCCAGTGCCACACCCCTGTAACTAATTCTAGGCCCGCCCAGTGTCACACCCCTGTAACTGATACTAGGCCTGTCCAGTGCCACACCCCTGTAACTAATACTATACCTGTCCAGTGCCACTCCTCTGTAACTAATACTAGGTCTGTCCAGTGCCACACCCCTGTAACTAATACTAGGTCTGTCCAGTGCCACACCCCTGTAACTAATACTAGGCCTGTCCAGTGCCACACCCCTGTAACTGATACTAGGCCTGTCCAGTGCCACACCCCTGTAACTAATACTAGGCCTGTCCAGTGCCACTCCTCTGTAACTAATACTAGGTCTGTCCAGTGCCACACCCCTGTAACTAAGACTAGGCCTGTCCAGTGCCACACCCCTGTAACTAATACTAGGCCAGCCCAGTGTCACACCCCTGTAACTAATACTAGGCCTGTCCAGTGCCACACCCCTGCAACTAATACTAGGTCTGTCCAGTGCCACACCCCTGTAACTAATACTAGGTCTGTCCAGTGCCACACCCCTGTAAATAATACTAGGCCTGTCCAGTGCCACACCCCTGTAGCTAAGACTAGGTCTGTCCAGTGCCACACCCCTGTAACTAAGACTAGGCCTGTCCAGTGCCACACCCCTGTAACTAAGACTAGGCCTGTCCAGTGCCACACCCCTGTAACTAATACTAGGCCCGCCCAGTGCCACACCCCTGTAACTAATACTAGGCCTGCCCAGTGCCACACCCCTGTAACTAATACTAGGCCTGTCCAGTGCCACACCCCTGTAACTAAGACTAGGTCTGTCCAGTGCCACACCCCTGTAACTAATACTAGGCCTGCCCAGTGCCACACCCCTGTAACTAATACTAGGCCTGTCCAGTGCCACACCCCTGTAACTAATACTAGGCCTGTCCAGTGCCACACCCCTGTAACTAATACTAGGCCCGCCCAGTGTCACACCCCTGTAACTAATACTAGGCCTGTCCAGTGCCACACCCCTGTAACTAATACTAGGTCTGTCCAGTGCCACACCCCTGTAACTAAGACTAGGCCTGTCCAGTGCCACACCCCTGTAACTAATACTAGGCTTGTCCAGTGCCACACCCCTGTAACTAAGACTAGGTCTGTCCAGTGCCACACCCCTGTAACTGATACTAGGCCTGTCCAGTGCCACACCCCTGTAACTAATACTAGGCCTGTCCAGTGCCACTCCTCTGTAACTAATACTAGGTCTGTCCAGTGCCACACCCCTGTAACTAATACTAGGTCTGTCCAGTGCCACACCCCTGTAACTAAGACTAGGCCTGTCCAGTGCCACACCCCTGTAACTAATACTAGGCCTGTCCAGTGCCACACCCCTGTAACTAATACTAGGCCTGTCCAGTGCCACACCCCTGTAACTGATACTAGGCCTGTCCAGTGCCACACCCCTGTAACTAAGACTAGGCCTGTCCAGTGCCACACCCCTGTAACTAATACTAGGCCTGTCCAGTGCCACTCCTCTGTAACTAATACTAGGTCTGTCCAGTGCCACACCCCTGTAACTGATACTAGGCCTGTCCAGTGCCACACCCCTGTAACTGATACTAGGCCTGTCCAGTGCCACACCCCTGTAACTAAGACTAGGTCTGTCCAGTGCCACACCCCTGTAACTAATACTAGGCCTGTCCAGTGCCACACCCCTGTAACTAATACTAGGCCTGTCCAGTGCCACACCCCTGTAACTAATACTAGGTCTGTCCAGTGCCACACCCCTGTAACTAAGACTAGGCCCGCCCAGTGCCACACCCCTGTAACTAATACTAGGCCTGTCCAGTGCCACACCCCTGTAACTAATACTAGGCCTGTCCAGTGCCACACCCCTGTAACTAATACTAGGCCTGCCCAGTGCCACACCCCTGTAACTAATACTAGGCCTGTCCAGTGCCACACCCCTGTAACTAATACTAGGCCTGCCCAGTGCCACACCCCTGTAACTAATACTAGGCCTGTCCAGTGCCACACCCCTGTAACTAAGACTAGGTCTGTCCAGTGCCACACCCCTGTAACTAATACTAGGCCTGCCCAGTGCCACACCCCTGTAACTAATACTAGGCCTGTCCAGTGCCACACCCCTGTAACTAATACTAGGCCTGTCCAGTGCCACACCCCTGTAACTAATACTAGGCCCGCCCAGTGTCACACCCCTGTAACTAATACTAGGCCTGTCCAGTGCCACACCCCTGTAACTAATACTAGGTCTGTCCAGTGCCACACCCCTGTAACTAAGACTAGGCCTGTCCAGTGCCACACCCCTGTAACTAATACTAGGCCCACCCAGTGTCACACCCCTGTAACTGATACTTGGCCTGTCCAGTGCCACACCCCTGTAACTAATACTAGGCCTGTCCAGTGCCACTCCTCTGTAACTAATACTAGGCCTGCCCAGTGCCACACCCCTGTAACTAATACTAGGCCTGTCCAGTGCCACACCCCTGTAACTGATACTAGGCCTGTCCAGTGCCAAACCCCTGTAACTAATACTAGGCCTGTCCAGTGCCACACCCCTGTAACTAATACTAGGCCTGTCCAGTGCCACACCCCTGTAACTGATACTAGGCCTGTCCAGTGCCACACCCCTGTAACTGATACTAGGCCTGTCCAGTGTCACACCCCTGTAACTAATACTAGGCCTGTCCAGTGCCACACCCCTGTAACTAATACTAGGCCTGTCCAGTGCCACACCCCTGTAACTAAGACTAGGCCTGTCCAGTGCCACTCCTCTGTAACTAATACTAGGTCTGCCCAGTGCCACACCCCTGTAACTAATACTAGGCCCGCCCAGTGTCACACCCCTGTAAATAAGACTAGGCCTGTCCAGTGCCACACCCCTGTAACTAATACTAGGCCCGCCCAGTGTCACACCCCTGTAACTGATACTAGGCCTGTCCAGTGCCACTCCCCTGTAATTAAGACTAGGCCTGTCCAGTGCCACACCCCTGTAAATAAGACTAGGCCTGTCCAGTGTCACACCCCTGTAACTAATACTAGGTCTGTCAAGTGCCCCCCCCCCCCCTGTAACTAATACTAGGTCTGTCCAGTGCCACACCCCTGTAACTGATACTAGGCCTGTCCAGTGCCACTCCTATGTAATTAAGACTAGGTCTGTCCAGTGCCACACCCCTGTAATTAAGACTAGGCCTGTCCAGTGTCACACCCCTGTAACTAATACTAGGTCTGTCCAGTGCCACACCCCTGTAACTAATACTAGGCCTGTCCAGTGCCACACCCCTGTAACTAATACTAGGCCCGCCCAGTGCCACACCCCTGTAACTAATACTAGGCCTGTCCAGTGCCACATCCCAGTAACTAAGACTAGGCCTGTCCAGTGCCACATCCCTGTAACTAATACTAGGCCTGTCCAGTGCCACACCCCTGTAACTAATACTAGGCCTGTCCAGTGTCACACCCCTGTAACTAATACTAGGCCCGCCCAGTGCCACACCCCTGTAACTAATACTAGGCCGGCCCAGTGCCACACCCCTGTAACTAATACTAGGCCCGCCCAGTGCCACACCCCTGTAACTAATACTAGGCCTGTCCAGTGTCACACCCCTGTAACTAATACTAGGCTTGTCCAGTGTCACACCCCTGTAACTAATACTAGGCCTGTCCAGTGCCACACCCCTGTAACTAATACTAGGCCCGCCCAGTGCCACACCCCTGTAACTAATACTAGGCCCGCCCAGTGCCACACCCCTGTAACTAATACTAGGCCTGTCCAGTGCCACACCCCTGTAACTAATACTAGGCTTGTCCAGTGTCACACCCCTGTAACTAATACTAGGCCTGTCCAGTGCCACACCCCTGTAACTAATACTAGGCCTGTCCAGTGCCACACACCTGTAACTAAGACTAGGTCTGTCCAGTGCCACACCCCTGTAACTAATACTAGGCTTGTCCAGTGTCACACCCCTGTAACTAATACTAGGCCTGTCCAGTGCCACACCCCTGTAACTAATACTAGGCCCGCCCAGTGCCACACCCCTGTAACTAATACTAGGCCCGCCCAGTGCCACACCCCTGTAACTAATACTAGGCCTGTCCAGTGCCACACCCCTGTAACTAATACTAGGCTTGTCCAGTGTCACACCCCTGTCACTAATACTAGGCCTGTCCAGTGCCAAACCCTTGTAACTAATACTAGGCCTGTCCAGTGCGACACCCCTGTAACTAATACTAGGCCTGTCCAGTGCCACACCCCTGTAACTAATACTAGGTCTGTCCAGTGCCACACCCCTGTAACTAAGACTAGGCCTGTCCAGTGCCACACCCCTGTAACTAAGACTAGGCATGTCCAGTGCCACACTCCTGTAACTAATACTAGGCATGTCCAGTGCCACACCCCTGTAACTAATACTAGGTCTGTCCAGTGCCACACCCCTGTAACTAATACTAGGCCTGTCCAGTGCCACACCCCTGTATCTAATACTAGGCCTGTCCAGTGCCACACCCCTGTAACTAATACTAGGCCTGTCCAGTGCCACACCCCTGTAACTAATACTAGGTCTGTCCAGTGCCACACCCCTGTAACTAAGACTAGGTCTGTCCAGTGCCACACCCCTGTAACTAAGACTAGGCCTGTCCAGTGCCACACCCCTGTAACTAAGACTAGGCATGTCCAGTGCCACACCCCTGTAACTAATACTAGGCCTGTCCAGTGCCACACCCCTGTAACTAAGACTAGGCCTGTCCAGTGTCACACCCCTGTAACTAATACTAGGCCTGTCCAGTGCCTCACCCCTGTAACTAAGACTAGGTCTGTCCAGTGCCACACCCCTGTAACTAAGACTAGGTCTGTCCAGTGCCATACCCCTGTAACTAAGACTAGGCCTGTCCAGTGCCACACCCCTGTAACTAATACTAGGCATGTCCAGTGTCACACCCCTGTAACTAAGACTAGGCCTGTCCAGTGCCTCACCCCTGTAACTAAGACTAGGTCTGTACAGTGCCACACCCCTGTAACTAAGACTAGGTCTGTCCAGTGCCACACCCCTGTAACTAAGACTAGGCCTGTCCAGTGCCACACCCCTGTAACTAATACTAGGCCTGTCCAGTGCCTCACCCCTGTAACTAAGACTAGGTCTCTCCAGTGCCACACCCCTGTAACTAAGACTAGGTCTGTCCAGTGCCACACCCCTGTAACTAATAATAGGTCTGTCCAATGCCACACCCCTGTAACTAAGACTAGGCCTGTCCAGTGCCACACCCCTGTAACTAATACTAGGCCTGTCCAGTGCCACACCCCTGTAACTAATACTAGGCCTGTCCAGTGCCACACCCCTGTAACTAATACTAAGCCTGTCCAGTGCCTCACCCCTGTAACTAAGACTAGGTCTGTCCAGTGCCTCACCCCTGTAACTAATACTAGGCTTGTCAAGTGCCACACCCCTGTAACTAATACTAGGCCTGCCCAGTGCCACACCCCTGTAACTAATACTAGGCCTGTCCAGTGCCACACCCCTGTAACTAATACTAGGCCCGCCCAGTGCCACACCCCTGTAACTAATACTAGGTCTGTCCAGTGCCTCACCCCTGTAACTAAGACTAGGTCTGTCCAGTGCCACACCCCTGTAACTAATACTAGGTCTGTCCAGTGCCTCACCCCTGTAACTAAGACTAGGCCTGCCCAGTGCCACACCCCTGTAACTAATACTAGGCCTGTCCAGTGCCACACCCCTGTATCTAATACTAGGCCTGTCCAGTGCCACACCCCTGTAACTAATACTAGGCCTGCCCAGTGCCACACCCCTGTAACTAATACTAGGCCTGTCCAGTGCCTCACCCCTGTAACTAAGACTAGGCCTGCCCAGTGCCACACCCCTGTAACTAATACTAGGCCTGTCCAGTGCCACACCCCTGTAACTAATACTAGGCCTGTCCAGTGCCACACCCCTGTCACTAAGACTAGGCATGTCCAGTGCCACACCCCTGTAACTAATACTAGGCCTGTCCAGCTTCACACCCCTGTAACTAATACTAGGTCTGTCCAGTGCCACACCCCTGTAACTAAGACTAGGTCTGTCCAGTGCCACACCCCTGTAACTAAGACTAGGCCTGTCCAGCTTCACACCCCTGTAACTAAGACTAGGCCTGTCCTGTGATACGCCCCTGTAACTAAGACTAGGTCTGTCCAGTGCCACACCCCTGTAACTAAGACTAGGCATGTCCAGTGCCACACTCCTGTAACTAATACTAGGCATGTCCAGTGCCACACCCCTGTAACTAATACTAGGTCTGTCCAGTGCCACACCCCTGTAACTAATACTAGGTCTGTCCAGTGCCACACCCCTGTAACTAAGACTAGGCCTGTCCAGTGCCACACCCCTGTAACTAAGACTAGGCATGTCCTGTGCCACACCCCTGTAACTAAGACTAGGCCTGTCCAATGCCACACCCCTGTAACTAAGACTAGGCATGTCCAGTGCCACACCCCTGTAACTAATACTAGGCCTGTCCAGTGCCACACCCCTGTAACTAAGACTAGGCCTGTCCAGTGTCACACCCCTGTAACTAATACTAGGCCTGTCCAGTGCCACACCCCTGTAACTAATACTAGGCCTGTCCAGTGCCACACCCCTGTAACTAATACTAGGCATGTCCAGTGCCACACCCCTGTAACTAATACTAGGCCTGTCCAGTGCCACACCCCTGTAACTAAGACTAGGCCTGTCCAGTGTCACACCCCTGTAACTAATACTAGGCCTGTCCAGTGCCACACCCCTGTAACTAAGACTAGGCATGTCCAGTGCCACACCCCTGTAACTAATACTAGGCCTGTCCAGTGCCACACCCCTGTAACTAAGACTAGGCATGTCCAGTGCCACACCCCTGTAACTAATACTAGGCCTGTCCAGTGCCACACCCCTGTAACTAAGACTAGGCCTGTCCAGTGCCACACCCCTGTAACTAAGACTAGGCATGTCCTGTGCCACACCCCTGTAACTAATACTAGGTCTGCCCAGTGCCACACCCCTGTAACTAATACTAGGTCTGCCCAGTGCCACACCCCTGTAACTAATACTAGGTCTGCCCAGTGCCACACCCCTGTAACTAATACTAGGCCTGTCCAGTGCCACACCCCTGTAACTAATACTAGGCCCGCCCAGTGCCACACCCCTGTAACTAATACTAGGCCTGTCCAGTGCCACACCCCTGTAACTAAGACTAGGCCTGTCCAGTGCCACACCCCTGTAACTAAGACTAGGCATGTCCAGTGCCACACCCCTGTAACTAATACTAGGCCTGTCCAGTGCCACACCCCTGTAACTAAGACTAGGCCTGTCCAGTGTCACACCCCTGTAACTAATACTAGGCCTGTCCAGTGCCTCACCCCTGTAACTAATACTAGGCCTGTCCAGTGCCACACCCCTGTAACTAAGACTAGGTCTGTCCAGTGCCACACCCCTGTAACTAAGACTAGGCCTGTCCAGTGCCACACCCCTGTAACTAAGACTAGGCCTGTCCAGTGCCTCAACCCTGTACCTAGGACTAGGTCTGTCCAGTGCCACACCCCTGTAACTAAGACTAGGTCTGTCCAGTGCCACACCCCTGTAACTAAGACTAGGCCTGTGCAGTGCCACACCCCTGTAACTAATACTAGGCCTGTCCAGTGCCTCACCCCTGTAACTAAGACTAGGTCTGTCCAGTGCCACACCCCTGTAACTAATACTAGGTATATCCAGTGCCACACCCCTGTAACTAATACTAGGCCTGTCCAGTGCCACACCCCTGTAACTAAGACTAGGCCTGTCCAGTGCCACACCCCTGTAACTAAGACTAGGTCTGTCCAGTGCCACACCCCTGTAACTAAGACTAGGCCTGCCAAGCGCCACACCCCTGTAACTAAGACTAGGCATGTCCAGTGCCTCACCCCTGTAACTAAGACTAGGCCTGTCCAGTGCCACACCACTGTAACTAAGACTAGGCCTGTCCAGTGCCACACCCCTGTAACTAAGACTAGGCCTGTCCAGTGCCACACCCCTGTAACTAAGACTAGGTCTGTCCAGTGCCACACCCCTGTAACTAAAACTAGGTCTGTCCAGTGCCACACCCCTGTAACTAAAACTAGGCCTGTCCAGTGCCACACCCCTGTAACTAAGACTAGGCATGTCCTGTGCCACACCCCTGTAACTAAGACTAGGCCTGTCCAGTGCCACACCCCTGTAACTAAGACTAGGCATGTCCAGTGCCACACCCCTGTAACTAATACTAGGCCTGTCCAGTGTCACACCCCTGTAACTAAGACTAGGCCTGTCCAGTGCCACACCCCTGTAACTAAGACTAGGCATGTCCAGTGCCACACCCCTGTAACTAATACTAGGCCTGTCCAGTGTCACACCCCTGTAACTAATACTAGGCCTGTCCAGTGCCACACCCATGTAACTAATACTAGGTCTCTCCAGTGCCTCACCCCTGTAACTAAGACTAGGTCTGTCCAGTGCCACACCCCTGTAACTAAGACTAGGCCTGTCCAGTGCCTCAACCCTGTACCTAGGACTAGGTCTGTCCAGTGCCACACCCCTGTAACTAAGACTAGGTCTGTCCAGTGCCACACCCCTGTAACTAAGACTAGGCCTGTGCAGTGCCACACCCCTGTAACTAATACTAGGCCTGTCCAGTGCCTCACCCCTGTAACTAAGACTAGGTCTGTCCAGTGCCACACCCCTGTAACTAATACTAGGTATATCCAGTGCCACACCCCTGTAACTAATACTAGGCCTGTCCAGTGCCACACCCCTGTAACTAAGACTAGGCCTGTCCAGTGCCACACCCCTGTAACTAAGACTAGGTCTGTCCAGTGCCACACCCCTGTAACTAAGACTAGGCCTGCCAAGCGCCACACCCCTGTAACTAAGACTAGGCATGTCCAGTGCCTCACCCCTGTAACTAAGACTAGGCCTGTCCAGTGCCACACCACTGTAACTAAGACTAGGCCTGTCCAGTGCCACACCCCTGTAACTAAGACTAGGCCTGTCCAGTGCCACACCCCTGTAACTAAGACTAGGTCTGTCCAGTGCCACACCCCTGTAACTAAAACTAGGTCTGTCCAGTGCCACACCCCTGTAACTAAAACTAGGCCTGTCCAGTGCCACACCCCTGTAACTAAGACTAGGCATGTCCTGTGCCACACCCCTGTAACTAAGACTAGGCCTGTCCAGTGCCACACCCCTGTAACTAAGACTAGGCATGTCCAGTGCCACACCCCTGTAACTAATACTAGGCCTGTCCAGTGTCACACCCCTGTAACTAAGACTAGGCCTGTCCAGTGCCACACCCCTGTAACTAAGACTAGGCATGTCCAGTGCCACACCCCTGTAACTAATACTAGGCCTGTCCAGTGTCACACCCCTGTAACTAATACTAGGCCTGTCCAGTGCCACACCCATGTAACTAATACTAGGTCTCTCCAGTGCCTCACCCCTGTAACTAAGACTAGGTCTGTCCAGTGCCACACCCCTGTAACTAAGGCTAGGTCTGTCCAGTGCCACACAGCTGTAACTAATACTAGGCCTGTCCAGTGCCACACCCCTGTAACTAAGACTAGTCCTGTCCAGTGCCACACCCCTGTAACTAAGACTAGGCCTGTCCAGTGCCTCACCCCTGTAACTAATACTAGGCCTGCCCAGTGCCACACCCCTGTAACTAAGACTAGGCCTGTCCAGTGCCTCACCCCTGTAACTAAGACTAGGCCTGTCCAGTGCCACACCCCTGTAACTAAGACTAGGCCTGTCCAGTGTCACACCCCTGTAACTAAGACTAGGCCTGTCCAGTGCCACACCCCTGTAACTAAGACTAGGCCTGTCCAGTGTCACACCCCTGTAACTAAGACTAGGCCTGTCCAGTGCCACACCCCTGTAACTAAGACTAGGCCTGTCCAGTGCCTCACCCCTGTAACTAAGACTAGGCCTGTCCAGTGCCACACCCCTGTAACTAAGACTAGGCCTGTCCAGTGCCACACCCCTGTAACTAAGACTAGGCCTGTCCAGTGCCACACCCCTGTAACTAAGACTAGGCATGTCCAGTGCCACACCCCTGTAACTAATACTAGGCCTGCCCAGTGCCACACCCCTGTAACTAAGACTAGGCCTGTCCAGTGTCACACCCCTGTAACTAAGACTAGGCCTGTCCAGTGCCACACCCCTGTAACTAATACTAGGCATGTCCAGTGTCACACCCCTGTAACTAAGACTAGGCCTGTCCAGTGCCTCACCCCTGTAACTAAGACTAGGTCTGTCCAGTGCCACACCCCTGTGACTAAGACTAGGTCTGTCCAGTGCCACACCCCTGTAACTAAGACTAGGACAGTCCAGTGCCACACCCCTGTAACTAATACTAGGCCTGTCCAGTGCCTCACCCCTGTAACTAATACTAGGTCTGTCCAGTGCCACACCCCTGTAACTAAGACTAGGCCTGTCCAGTGCCTCACCCCTGTAACTAATACTAGGCCTACCCAGTGCCACACCCCTGTAACTAATACTAGGCATGTCCAGTGCCACACCCCTGTAACTAAGACTAGGCCTGTCCAGTGCCACACCCCTGTAACTAATACTAGGCCTGCCCAGTGCCACACCCCTGTAACTAATACTAGGCCTGTCCAGTGCCACACCCCTGTAACTAAGACTAGGCCTGCCCAGTGCCACACCCCTGTAACTAAGACTAGGCATGTCCAGTGCCTCACCCCTGTAACTAAGACTAGGCCTGTCCAGTGCCACACCCCTGTAACTAAGACTAGGCCTGTCCAGTGCCACAACCCTGTAACTAAGACTAGGCCTGTCCAGTGCCACACCCCTGTAACTAATACTAGGCCTGTCCAGTGCCACACCCCTGTAACTAATACTAGGTCTGTCCAGTGCCACACCCCTGTAACTAAGACTAGGTCTGTCCAGTGCCTCACCCCTGTAACTAATACTAGGCTTGTCCAGTGCCACACCCCTGTAACTAATACTAGGCCTGCCCAGTGCCACACCCCTGTAACTAATACTAGGCCTGTCCAGTGCCACACCCCTGTAACTAATACTAGGCCCGCCCAGTGCCACACCCCTGTAAATACTACTAGGTCTGTCCAGTGCCACACCCCTGTAACTAATACTAGGCCTGTCCAGTGCCACACCCCTGTAACTAATACTAGGCCCGCCCAGTGCCACACCCCTGTAAATACTACTAGGTCTGTCCAGTGCCACACCCCTGTAACTAATACTAGGCATGTCCAGTGCCACACCCCTGTAACTAATACTAGGCCCGCCCAGTGCCACACCCCTGTAAATAATACTAGGCCTGTCCAGTGCCACACCCCTGTAACTAAGACTAGGCCTGTCCAGTGCCACACCCCTGTAACTAATACTAGGCCTGTCCAGTGCCACACCCCTGTAACTAATACTAGGTCTGTCCAGTGCCACACCCCTGTAACTAAGACTAGGCCTGTCCAGTGCCACACCCCTGTAACTAATACTAGGCATGTCCAGTGTCACACCCCTGTAACTAAGACTAGGCCCGCCCAGTGCCACACCCCTGTAACTAATACTAGGTCTGCCCAGTGCCACACCCCTGTAACTAATACTAGGCATGTCCAGTGTCACACCCCTGTAACTAAGACTAGGCCCGCCCAGTGCCACACCCCTGTAACTAAGACTAGACCTGTCCAGTGCCACACCCCTGTAACTAATACTAGGCCTGTCCAGTGCCACACCCCTGTAACTAATACTAGGTCTGTCCAGTGCCACACCCCTGTAACTAAGACTAGGCCTGTCCAGTGCCACACCCCTGTAACTAATACTAGGCATGTCCAGTGTCACACCCCTGTAACTAAGACTAGGCCCGCCCAGTGCCACACCCCTGTAACTAATACTAGGCCTGTCCAGTGCCACACCCCTGTAACTAATACTAGGTCTGTCCAGTGCCACACCCCTGTAACTAAGACTAGGCCTGTCCAGTGCCTCACCCCTGTAATTAAGACTAGGTCTGTCCAGTGCCACACCCCTGTAACTAAGACTAGGCCTGTCCAGTGCCACACCCCTGTAACTAATACTAGGCCTGTCCAGTGCCTCACCCCTGTAACTAAGACTAGGTCTGTCCAGTGCCACACCCCTGTAACTAATACTAGGTCTGTCCAGTGCCTCACCCCTGTAACTAAGACTAGGCCTGCCCAGTGCCACACCCCTGTAACTAATACTAGGCCTGTCCAGTGCCACACCCCTGTAACTAATACTAGGCCTGTCCAGTGCCACACCCCTGTAACTAATACTAGGCCTGCCCAGTGCCACACCCCTGTAACTAATACTAGGCCTGTCCAGTGCCACACCCCTGTAACTAAGACTAGGCCTGCCCAGTGCCACACCCCTGTAACTAAGACTAGGCATGTCCAGTGCCTCACCCCTGTAACTAAGACTAGGCCTGTCCAGTGCCACACCCCTGTAACTAAGACAAGGCCTGTCCAGTGCCACACCCCTGTAACTAAGACTAGGCCTGTCCAGTGCCACACCCCTGTAACTAATACTAGGCCTGTCCAGTGCCACACCCCTGTAACTAATACTAGGTCTGTCCAGTGCCACACCCCTGTAACTAAGACTAGGTCTGTCCAGTGCCTCACCCCTGTAACTAATACTAGGCCTGCCCAGTGCCACACTCCTGTAACTAATACTAGGCCTGTCCAGTGCCACACCCCTGTAACTAATACTAGGCCCGCCCAGTGCCACACCCCTGTAAATAATACTATGTCTGTCCAGTGCCACACCCCTGTAACTAATACTAGGCCTGTCCAGTGCCACACAACTGTAACTAATACTAGGCATGTCCAGTGCCACACCCCTGTAACTAATACTAGGCCCGCCCAGTGCCACACCCCTGTAAATAATACTAGGTCTGCCCAGTGCCACACCCCTGTAACTAATATTAGGCCTGTCCAGTGCCACACCCCTGTAACTAATACTAGGCATGTCCAGTGCCACACCCCTGTAACTAATACTAGGCCCGCCCAGTGCCACACCCCTGTAAATAATACTAGGTCTGTCCAGTGCCACACCCCTGTAACTAATACTAGGTCTGTCCAGTGTCACACCCCTGTAACTAATACTAGGCATGTCCAGTGCCACACCCCTGTAACTAAGACTAGGTCTGTCCAGTGCCACACCCCTGTAACTAAGACTAGGCCTGTCCAGTGCCACACCCCTGTAACTAATACTAGGCCCGCCCAGTGCCACACCCCTGTAAATAATACTAGGTCTGTCCAGTGCCACACCCCTGTAACTAATACTAGGCATGTCCAGTGCCACAACCCTGTAACTAATACTAGGCCCGCCCAGTGCCACACCCCTGTAAATAATACTAGGTCTGTCCAGTGCCACACCCCTGTAACTAATACTAGGTCTGTCCAGTGTCACACCCCTGTAACTAATACTAGGCATGTCCAGTGCCACACCCCTGTAACTAAGACTAGGTCTGTCCAGTGCCACACTCCTGTAACTAAGACTAGGCCTGTCCAGTGCCACACCCCTGTAACTAATACTAGGCCTGCCCAGTGCCACACCCCTGTAACTAAGACTAGGCCTGTCCAGTGCCACACCCCTGAAACTAATACTAGGCCTGTCCAGTGCCACACCCCTGTAACTAATACTAGGCCCGCCCAGTGCCACACCCCTGTAACTAATACTAGGCCTGTCCAGTGCCACACCCCTCTAACTAATACTAGGTCTGTCCAGTGCCACACCCCTGTAACTAAGACTAGGTCTGTCCAGTGCCACACCCCTGTAACTAAGACTAGGCCTGTCCAGCGCCACACCCCTGTAACTAAGACTAGGCCTGTCCAGTGCCACACCCCTGTAACTAATACTAGGCCTGTCCAGTGCCACACCCCTGTAACTAATACTAGGCATGTCCAGCGCCACACCCCTGTAACTAAGACTAGGCCCGCCCAGTGCCACACCCCTGTAACTAATACTAGGCCTGTCCAGTGCCACACCCCTGTAACTAAGACTAGGCCTGTCCAGCGCCACACCCCTGTAACTAATACTAGGCCCGCCCTGTGCCACACCCCTGTAACTAAAACTAGGCCTGTCCAGTGCCACACCCCTGTAACTAAGACTAGGCCTGTCCAGCGCCACACCCCTGTAACTAAGACTAGGCCCGCCCAGTGCCACACCCCTGTAACTAATACTAGGCCTGCCCAGTGCCACACCCCTGTAACTAATACTAGGCCTGTCCAGTGCCACACCCCTGTAACTAATACTAGGCCTGTCCAGTGCCACACCCCTGTAACTAAGACTAGGCATGTCCAGTGCCACACCTATGTAACTAAGACTAGGCCTGCCCAGTGTCACACCCCTGTAACTAATACTAGGTCTGTCCAGTGCCACACCCCTGTAACTAAGACTAGGTCTGTCCAGTGCCACACCCCTGTAACTAAGACTAGGCCTGTCCAGCGCCACACCCCTGTAACTAAGACTAGGCCTGTCCAGTGCCACACCCCTGTAACTAATACTAGGCCTGTCCAGTGCCACACCCCTGTAACTAATACTAGGCATGTCCAGTGCCACACCCCTGTAACTAATACTAGGCCTGTCCAGCGCCACACCCCTGTAACTAAGACTAGGTCTGTCCAGTGCCACACCCTTGTAACTAATACTAGGCCTGTCCAGTGCCACACCCCTGTAACTAAGACTAGGTCTGTCCAGTGCCACACCCCTGTAACTAATACTAGGCCTGCCCAGTGCCACACCCCTGTAACTAATACTAGGCCTGTCCAGTGCCACACCCCTGTAACTAATACTAGGCCTGTCCAGTGCCACACCCCTGTAACTAATACTAGGCCTGTCCAGTGCCACACCCCTGTAACTGATACTAGGCCTGTCCAGTGCCACACCCCTGTAACTGATACTAGGCCTGTCCAGTGTCACACCCCTGTAACTAATACTAGGCCTGTCCAGTGCCACACCCCTGTAACTAATACTAGGCCTGTCCAGTGCCACACCCCTGTAACTGATACTAGGCCTGTCCAGTGCCACACCCCTGTAACTAATACTAGGCCTGTCCAGTGCCACTCCTCTGTAACTAATACTAGGTCTGTCCAGTGCCACACCCCTGTAACTAAGACTAGGCCTGTCCAGTGCCACACCCCTGTAACTAATACTAGGCCCGCCCAGTGTCACACCCCTGTAACTGATACTAGGCCTGTCCAGTGCCACTCCCCTGTAATTAAGACTAGGCCTGTCCAGTGCCACACCCCTGTAATTAAGACTAGGCCTGTCCAGTGTCACACCCCTGTAACTAATACTAGGTCTGTCCAGTGCCCCCCCCCCCCCCCCTGTAACTAATACTAGGTCTGTCCAGTGCCACACCCCTGTAACTGATACTAGGCCTGTCCAGTGCCACTCCCCTGTAATTAAGACTAGGCCTGTCCAGTGCCACACCCCTGTAACTAATACTAGGCCTGTCCAGTGCCACATCCCTGTAACTAATACTAGGTCTGTCCAGTGCCACACCCCTGTAATTAAGACTAGGCCTGTCCAGTGTCACACCCCTGTAACTAATACTAGGTCTGTCCAGTGCCACACCCCTGTAACTAATACTAGGCCTGTCCAGTGCCACACCCCTGTAACTAATACTAGGCCCGCCCAGTGCCACACCCCTGTAACTAATACTAGGTCTGTCCAGTGCCACACCCCTGTAATTAAGACTAGGCCTGTCCAGTGTCACACCCCTGTAACTAATACTAGGTCTGTCCAGTGCCACACCCCTGTAACTAATACTAGGCCTGTCCAGTGCCACACCCCTGTAACTAATACTAGGCCCGCCCAGTGCCACACCCCTGTAACTAATACTAGGCCTGTCCAGTGCCACATCCCTGTAACTAAGACTAGGCCTGTCCAGTGCCACATCCCTGTAACTAATACTAGGCCTGTCCAGTGCCACACCCCTGTAACTAATACTAGGCCCGCCCAGTGCCACACCACTGTAACTAATACTAGGCCTGTCCAGTGTCACACCCCTGTAACTAATACTAGGCTTGTCCAGTGTCACACCCCTGTAACTAATACTAGGCCTGTCCAGTGCCACACCCCTGTAACTAATACTAGGCCCGCCCAGTGCCACACCCCTGTAACTAATACTAGGCCCGCCCAGTGCCACACCCCTGTAACTAATACTAGGCCTGTCCAGTGCCACACCCCTGTAACTAATACTAGGCTTGTCCAGTGTCACACCCCTGTAACTAATACTAGGCCTGTCCAGTGCCACACCCCTGTAACTAATACTAGGCCTGTCCAGTGCCACACCCCTGTCACTAATACTAGGCCTGTCCAGTGCCACACCCTTGTAACTAATACTAGGCCTGTCCAGTGCGACACCCCTGTAACTAATACTAGGCCTGTCCAGTGCCACACCCCTGTAACTAATACTAGGTCTGTCCAGTGCCACACCCCTGTAACTAAGACTAGGCCTGTCCAGTGCCACACCTCTGTAACTAAGACTAGGCATGTCCAGTGCCACACTCCTGTAACTAATATTAGGCATGTCCAGTGCCACACCCTTGTAACTAATACTAGGTCTGTCCAGTGCCACACCCCTGTTACTAATACTAGGCCTGTCCAGTGCCACACCCCTGTATCTAATACTAGGCCTGTCCAGTGCCACACCCCTGTAACTAATACTAGGCCTGTCCAGTGCCACACCCCTGTAACTAATACTAGGTCTGTCCAGGGCCACACCCCTGTAACTAAGACTAGGTCTGTCCAGTGCCACACCCCTGTAACTAAGACTAGGCCTGTCCGGTGCCACACCCCTGTAACTAAGACTAGGCATGTCCAGTGCCACACCCCTGTAACTAATACTAGGCCTGTCCAGTGCCACACCCCTGTAACTAAGACTAGGCCTGTCCAGTGTCACACCCCTGTAACTAATACTAGGCCTGTCCAGTGCCTCACCCCTGTAACTAAGACTAGGTCTGTCCAGTGCCACACCCCTGTAACTAAGACTAGGTCTGTCCAGTGCCACACCCCTGTAACTAAGACTAGGCCTGTCCAGTGCCACACCCCTGTAACTAATACTAGGCATGATCAGTGTCACACCCCTGTAACTAAGACTAGGCCTGTCCAGTGCCTCACCCCTGTAACTAAGACTAGGTCTGTACAGTGCCACACCCCTGTAACTAATACTAGGCCCGCCCAGTGCCACACCACTGTAACTAATACTAGGCCTGTCCAGTGTCACACCCCTGTAACTAATACTAGGCTTGTCCAGTGTCACACCCCTGTAACTAATACTAGGCCTGTCCAGTGCCACACCCCTGTAACTAATACTAGGCCCGCCCAGTGCCACACCCCTGTAACTAATACTAGGCCCGCCCAGTGCCACACCCCTGTAACTAATACTAGGCCTGTCCAGTGCCACACCCCTGTAACTAATACTAGGCTTGTCCAGTGTCACACCCCTGTAACTAATACTAGGCCTGTCCAGTGCCACACCCCTGTAACTAATACTAGGCCTGCCCAGTGCCACACCCCTGTCACTAATACTAGGCCTGTCCAGTGCCACACCCTTGTAACTAATACTAGGCCTGTCCAGTGCGACACCCCTGTAACTAATACTAGGCCTGTCCAGTGCCACACCCCTGTAACTAATACTAGGTCTGTCCAGTGCCACACCCCTGTAACTAAGACTAGGCCTGTCCAGTGCCACACCCCTGTAACTAAGACTAGGCATGTCCAGTGCCACACTCCTGTAACTAATATTAGGCATGTCCAGTGCCACACCCTTGTAACTAATACTAGGACTGTCCAGTGCCACACCCCTGTAACTAATACTAGGCCTGTCCAGTGCCACACCCCTGTATCTAATACTAGGCCTGTCCAGTGCCACACCCCTGTAACTAATACTAGGCCTGTCCAGTGCCACACCCCTGTAACTAATACTAGGTCTGTCCAGGGCCACACCCCTGTAACTAAGACTAGGTCTGTCCAGTGCCACACCCCTGTAACTAAGACTAGGCCTGTCCGGTGCCACACCCCTGTAACTAAGACTAGGCATGTCCAGTGCCACACCCCTGTAACTAATACTAGGCCTGTCCAGTGCCACACCCCTGTAACTAAGACTAGGCCTGTCCAGTGTCACACCCCTGTAACTAATACTAGGCCTGTCCAGTGCCTCACCCCTGTAACTAAGACTAGGTCTGTCCAGTGCCACACCCCTGTAACTAAGACTAGGTCTGTCCAGTGCCACACCCCTGTAACTAAGACTAGGCCTGTCCAGTGCCACACCCCTGTAACTAATACTAGGCATGTCCAGTGTCACACCCCTGTAACTAAGACTAGGCCTGTCCATTGCCTCACCCCTGTAACTAAGACTAGGTCTGTACAGTGCCACACCCCTGTAACTAATACTAGGCCTGTCCAGTGCCACACCCCTGTAACTAAGACTAGGTCTGTCCAGTGCCACACCCCTGTAACTAAGACTAGGCCTGTCCAGTGCCACACCCCTGTAACTAATACTAGGCCTGTCCAGTGCCTCACCCCTGTAACTTAGACTAGGTCTCTCCAGTGCCACACCCCTGTAACTAAGACTAGGTCTGTCCAGTGCCACACCCCTGTAACTAATAATAGGTCTGTCCAATGCCACACCCCTGTAACTAAGACTAGGCCTGTCCAGTGCCACACCCCTGTAACTAATACTAGGCCTGTCCAGTGCCACACCCCTGTAACTAATACTAGGCCTGTCCAGTGCCACACCCCTGTAACTAATACTAGGTCTGTCCAGTGCCACACCCCTGTAACTAAGACTAGGTATGCCCAGTGCCACACCCCTGTAACTAAGACTAGGCCTGTCCAGTGCCACACCCCTGTAACTAATACTAGGCCTGTCCAGTGCCACACCCCTGTAACTAATACTAGGCCTGTCCAGTGCCACACCCCTGTAACTAATACTAGGCCTGTCCAGTGCCTCACCCTGTAACTAAGACTAGGTCTGTCCAGTGCCTCACCCCTGTAACTAATACTAGGCTTGTCAAGTGCCACACCCCTGTAACTAATACTAGGCCTGTCCAGTGCCTCACCCCTGTAACTAATACTAGGTCTGTCCAGTGCCACACCCCTGTAACTAATACTAGGTCTGCCCAGTGCCACACCCCTGTAACTAAGACTAGGCCTGTCCAGTGCCACACCCCTGTAACTAATACTAGGCCTACCCAGTGCCACACCCCTGTAACTAATACTAGGTCTGCCCAGTGCCACACCCCTGTAACTAAGACTAGGCCTGTCCAGTGCCACACCCCTGTAACTAATACTAGGCCTGCCCAGTGCCACACCCCTGTAACTAAGACTAGGCCTGCCCAGTGCCACACCCCTGTAACTAATACTAGGCCTGTCCAGTGCCACACCCCTGTAACTAATACTAGGCCCGCCCAGTGCCACACCCCTGTAACTAATACTAGGTCTGTCCAGTGCCTCACCCCTGTAACTAAGACTAGGTCTGTCCAGTGCCACACCCCTGTAACTAATACTAGGCCTGTCCAGTGCCACACCCCTGTAACTAATACTAGGTCTGTCCAGGGCCACACCCCTGTAACTAAGACTAGGTCTGTCCAGTGCCACACCCCTGTAACTAAGACTAGGCCTGTCCGGTGCCACACCCCTGTAACTAAGACTAGGCATGTCCAGTGCCACACCCCTGTAACTAATACTAGGCCTGTCCAGTGCCACACCCCTGTAACTAAGACTAGGCCTGTCCAGTGTCACACCCCTGTAACTAATACTAGGCCTGTCCAGTGCCTCACCCCTGTAACTAAGACTAGGTCTGTCCAGTGCCACACCCCTGTAACTAAGACTAGGTCTGTCCAGTGCCACACCCCTGTAACTAAGACTAGGCCTGTCCAGTGCCACACCCCTGTAACTAATACTAGGCATGTCCAGTGTCACACCCCTGTAACTAAGACTAGGCCTGTCCATTGCCTCACCCCTGTAACTAAGACTAGGTCTGTACAGTGCCACACCCCTGTAACTAATACTAGGCCTGTCCAGTGCCACACCCCTGTAACTAAGACTAGGTCTGTCCAGTGCCACACCCCTGTAACTAAGACTAGGCCTGTCCAGTGCCACACCCCTGTAACTAATACTAGGCCTGTCCAGTGCCTCACCCCTGTAACTTAGACTAGGTCTCTCCAGTGCCACACCCCTGTAACTAAGACTAGGTCTGTCCAGTGCCACACCCCTGTAACTAATAATAGGTCTGTCCAATGCCACACCCCTGTAACTAAGACTAGGCCTGTCCAGTGCCACACCCCTGTAACTAATACTAGGCCTGTCCAGTGCCACACCCCTGTAACTAATACTAGGCCTGTCCAGTGCCACACCCCTGTAACTAATACTAGGTCTGTCCAGTGCCACACCCCTGTAACTAAGACTAGGCATGCCCAGTGCCACACCCCTGTAACTAAGACTAGGCCTGTCCAGTGCCACACCCCTGTAACTAATACTAGGCCTGTCCAGTGCCACACCCCTGTAACTAATACTAGGCCTGTCCAGTGCCACACCCCTGTAACTAATACTAGGCCTGTCCAGTGCCTCACCCTGTAACTAAGACTAGGTCTGTCCAGTGCCTCACCCCTGTAACTAATACTAGGCTTGTCAAGTGCCACACCCCTGTAACTAATACTAGGCCTGTCCAGTGCCTCACCCCTGTAACTAATACTAGGTCTGTCCAGTGCCACACCCCTGTAACTAATACTAGGTCTGCCCAGTGCCACACCCCTGTAACTAAGACTAGGCCTGTCCAGTGCCACACCCCTGTAACTAATACTAGGCCTACCCAGTGCCACACCCCTGTAACTAATACTAGGTCTGCCCAGTGCCACACCCCTGTAACTAAGACTAGGCCTGTCCAGTGCCACACCCCTGTAACTAATACTAGGCCTGCCCAGTGCCACACCCCTGTAACTAAGACTAGGCCTGCCCAGTGCCACACCCCTGTAACTAATACTAGGCCTGTCCAGTGCCACACCCCTGTAACTAATACTAGGCCCGCCCAGTGCCACACCCCTGTAACTAATACTAGGTCTGTCCAGTGCCTCACCTCTGTAACTAAGACTAGGTCTGTCCAGTGCCACACCCCTGTAACTAATACTAGGTCTGTCCAGTGCCTCACCCCTGTAACTAAGACTAGGCCTGCCCAGTGCCACACCCCTGTAACTAATACTAGGCCTGTCCAGTGCCACACCCCTGTAACTAATACTAGGCCTGTCCAGTGCCACACCCCTGTAACTAATACTAGGCCTGCCCAGTGCCACACCCCTGTAACTAATACTAGGCCTGTCCAGTGCCTCACCCCTGTAACTAAGACTAGGCCTGCCCAGTGCCACACCCCTGTAACTAATACTAGGCCTGTCCAGTGCCACACCCCTGTAACTAATACTAGGCCTGTCCAGTGCCACACCCCTGTCACTAAGACTAGGCATGTCCAGTGCCACACCTATGTAACTAAGACTAGGCCCGCCCAGTGTCACACCCCTGTAACTAATACTAGGTCTGTCCAGTGCCACACCCCTGTAACTAAGACTAGGTCTGTCCAGTGCCACATCCCTGTAACTAAGACTAGGCCTGTCCAGCTTCACACCCCTGTAACTAAGACTAGGCCTGTCCAGTGATACGCCCCTGTAACTAAGACTAGGTCTGTCCAGTGCCACACCCCTGTAACTAAGACTAGGCATGTCCAGTGCCACACTCCTTTAACTAATACTAGGCATGTCCAGTGCCACACCCCTGTAACTAATACTAGGTCTGTCCAGTGCCACACCCCTGTAATTAATACTAGGTCTGTCCAGTGCCACACCCCTGTAACTAAGACTAGGCCTGTCCAGTGCCACACCCCTGTAACTAAGACTAGGCATGTCCTGTGCCACACCCCTGTAACTAAGACTAGGCCTGTCCCGTGCCACACCCCTGTAACTAAGACTAGGCATGTCCAGTGCCACACCCCTGTAACTAATACTAGGCCTGTCCAGTGCCACACCCCTGTAACTAATACTAGGTCTGTCCAGTGCCACACCCCTGTAACTAATACTAGGCCTGTCCAGTGCCACACCCCTGTATCTAAGACTAGGTCTGTCCAGTGTCACACCCCTGTAACTAAGACTAGGCCTGTCCAGTGTCACACCCCTGTAACTAATACTAGGCCTGTCCAGTGCCACACCCCTGTAACTAATACTAGGCCTGTCCAGTGCCACACCCCTGTAACTAATACTAGGCATGTCCAGTGCCACACCCCTGTAACTAATACTAGGCCTGTCCAGTGCCACACCCCTGTAACTAAGACTAGGCCTGTCCAGTGTCACACCCCTGTAACTAATACTAGGCCTGTCCAGTGCCACACCCCTGTAACTAAGACTAGGCATGTCCAGTGCCACACCCCTGTAACTAATACTAGGCCTGTCCAGTGCCACACCCCTGTAACTAAGACTAGGCATGTCCAGTGCCACACCCCTGTAACTAATACTAGGCCTGTCCAGTGCCACACCCCTGTAACTAAGACTAGGCCTGTCCAGTGCCACACCCCTGTAACTAAGACTAGGCATGTCCTGTGCCACACCCCTGTAACTAATACTAGGTCTGCCCAGTGCCACACCCCTGTAACTAATACTAGGCCTGTCCAGTGCCACACCCCTGTAACTAATACTAGGCCTGTCCAGTGCCACACCCCTGTAACTAAGACTAGGCCTGTCCAGTGCCACACCCCTGTAACTAAGACTAGGCATGTCCAGTGCCACACCCCTGTAACTAATACTAGGCCTGTCCAGTGCCACACCCCTGTAACTAAGACTAGGCCTGTCCAGTGTCACACCCCTGTAACTAGTACTAGGCCTGTCCAGTGCCTCACCCCTGTAACTAATACTAGGCCTGTCCAGTGCCACACCCCTGTAACTAAGACTAGGTCTGTCCAGTGCCACACCCCTGTAACTAAGACTAGGCCTGTCCAGTGCCACACCCCTGTAACTAAGACTAGGCCTGTCCAGTGCCTCACCCCTGTACCTAGGACTAGGTCTGTCCAGTGCCACACCCCTGTAACTAAGACTAGGTCTGTCCAGTGCCACACCCCTGTAACTAAGACTAGGCCTGTCCAGTGCCACACCCCTGTAACTAATACTAGGCCTGTCCAGTGCCTCACCCCTGTAACTAAGACTAGGTCTGTCCAGTGCCACACCCCTGTAACTAAGACTAGGTCTGTCCAGTGCCACACCCCTGTAACTAAGACTAGGCCTGCCCAGCGCCACACCCCTGTAACTAAGACTAGGCATGTCCAGTGCCTCACCCCTGTAACTAAGACTAGGCCTGTCCAGTGCCACACCCCTGTAACTAAGACTAGGCCTGTCCAGTGCCACACCCCTGTAACTAAGACTAGGCCTGTCCAGTGCCACACCCCTGTAACTAAGACTAGGTCTGTCCAGTGCCACACCCCTGTAACTAAAACTAGGTCTGTCCAGTGCCACACCCCTGTAACTAAAACTAGGCCTGTCCAGTGCCACACCCCTGTAACTAAGACTAGGCATGTCCTGTGCCACACCCCTGTAACTAAGACTAGGCCTGTCCAGTGCCACACCCCTGTAACTAAGACTAGGCATGTCCAGTGCCACACCCCTGTAACTAATACTAGGCCTGTCCAGTGTCACACCCCTGTAACTAATACTAGGCCTGTCCAGTGCCACACCCATGTAACTAATACTAGGTCTCTCCAGTGCCTCACCCCTGTAACTAAGACTAGGTCTGTCCAGTGCCACACCCCTGTAACTAAGGCTAGGTCTGTCCAGTGCCACACAGCTGTAACTAATACTAGGCCTGTCCAGTGCCACACCCCTGTAACTAAGACTAGTCCTGTCCAGTGCCACACCCCTGTAACTAAGACTAGGCCTGTCCAGTGCCTCACCCCTGTAACTAATACTAGGCCTGTCCAGTGCCACACCCCTGTAACTAATACTAGGCCTGTCCAGTGTCACACCCCTGTAACTAAGACTAGGCCTGTCCAGTGTCACACCCCTGTAACTAATACTAGGCATGTCCAGTGCCTCACCCCTGTAACTAATACTAGGCCTGTCCAGTGTCACACCCCTGTAACTAATACTAGGCCTGTCCAGTGCCTCACCCCTGTAACTAATACTAGGCCTGTCCAGTGCCACACCCCTGTAACTAAGACTAGGCCTGTCCAGTGCCACACCCCTGTAACTAAGACTAGGTCTGTCCAGTGCCACACCCCTGTAACTAAGACTAGGCCTGTCCAGTGCCACACCCCTGTAACTAATACTAGGCCTGTCCAGTGCCTCACCCCTGTAACTAAGACTAGGTCTGTCCAGTGCCACACCCCTGTAACTAATACTAGGCCTGCCCAGTGCCACACCCCTGTAACTAATACTAGGCCTGTCCAGTGCCACACCCCTGTAACTAAGACTAGGCCTGTCCAGTGCCACACCCCTGTAACTAAGACTAGGCCTGTCCAGTGCCACACCCTTGTAACTAAGACTAGGCCTGTCCAGTGCCACACCCCTGTAACTAATACTAGGCCTGTCCAGTGCCTCACCCCTGTAACTAAGACTAGGCCTGTCCAGTGCCACATCCCTGTAACTAAGACTAGGCCTGTCCAGTGCCACACCCCTGTAACTAATACTAGGCCTGTCCAGTGCCTCACCCCTGTAACTAAGACTAGGCCTGTCCAGTGCCTCACCCCTGTAACTAATACTAGGCCTGTCCAGTGTCACACCCCTGTAACTAATACTAGGCCTGCCCAGTGCCACACCCCTGTAACTAATACTAGGCCTGTCCAGTGCCTCACCCCTGTAACTAAGACTAGGCCTGTCCAGTGCCACACCCCTGTAACTAAGACTAGGCCTGTCCAGTGTCACACCCCTGTAACTAAGACTAGGCCTGTCCAGTGCCACACCCCTGTAACTAATACTAGGCATGTCCAGTGTCACACCCCTGTAACTAAGACTAGGCCTGTCCAGTGCCTCACCCCTGTAACTAAGACTAGGTCTGTCCAGTGCCACACCCCTGTAACTAAGACTAGGCCTGTCCAGTGCCACACCCCTGTAACTAATACTAGGCCTGTCCAGTGCCTCACCCCTGTAACTAAGACTAGGTCTGTCCAGTGCCACACCCCTGTAACTAATACTAGGTCTGTCCAGTGCCTCACCCCTGTAACTAAGACTAGGCCTGCCCAGTGCCACACCCCTGTAACTAATACTAGGCCTGTCCAGTGCCACACCCCTGTAACTAATACTAGGCCTGTCCAGTGCCACACCCCTGTAACTAATACTAGGCCTGCCCAGTGCCACACCCCTGTAACTAATACTAGGCCTGTCCAGTGCCACACCCCTGTAACTAATACTAGGCCTGTCCAGTGCCACACCCCTGTAACTAATACTAGGCCTGCCCAGTGCCACACCCCTGTAACTAAGACTAGGCATGTCCAGTGCCTCACCCCTGTAACTAAGACTAGGCCTGTCCAGTGCCACACCCCTGTAACTAAGACTAGGCCTGTCCAGTGCCACACCCCTGTAACTAAGACTAGGTCTGTCCAGTGCCACACCCCTGTAACTAATACTAGGCATGTCCAGTGCCTCACCCCTGTAACTAAGACTAGGTCTGTCCAGTGCCACACCCCTGTAACTAAGACTAGGCCTGTCCAGTGCCACACCCCTGTAACTAATACTAGGCCTGTCCAGTGCCACACCCCTGTAACGAATACTAGGTCTGTCCAGTGCCACACCCCTGTAACTAAGACTAGGCCTGCCCAGTGCCACACCCCTGTAACTAAGACTAGGCATGTCCAGTGCCTCACCCCTGTAACTAAGACTAGGCCTGTCCAGTGCCACACCCCTGTAACTAAGACTAGGCCTGTCCAGTGCCACACCCCTGTAACTAAGACTAGGCCTGTCCAGTGCCACACCCCTGTAACTAATACTAGGCCTGTCCAGTGCCACACCCCTGTAACTAATACTAGGTCTGTCCAGTGCCACACCCCTGTAACTAAGACTAGGTCTGTCCAGTGCCTCACCCCTGTAACTAATACTAGGCTTGTCCAGTGCCACACCCCTGTAACTAATACTAGGCCTGCCCAGTGCCACACCCCTGTAACTAATACTAGGCCTGCCCAGTGCCACACCCCTGTAACTAATACTAGGCCTGTCCAGTGCCACACCCCTGTAACTAATACTAGGCCCGCCCAGTGCCACACCCCTGTAGATAATACTAGGTCTGTCCAGTGCCACACCCCTGTAACTAATACTAGGCATGTCCAGTGCCACACCCCTGTAACTAATACTAGGCCCGCCCAGTGCCACACCCCTGTAAATAATACTAGGTCTGTCCAGTGCCACACCCCTGTAACTAATACTAGGTCTGTCCAGTGTCACACCCCTGTAACTAATACTAGGCATGTCCAGTGCCACACCCCTGTAACTAAGACTAGGTCTGTCCAGTGCCACACCCCTGTAACTAAGACTAGGCCTGTCCAGTGCCACACCCCTGTAACTAATACTAGGCCCGCCCAGAGCCACACCCCTGTAAATAATACTAGGTCTGTCCAGTGCCACACCCCTGTAACTAATACTAGGCATGTCCAGTGCCACAACCCTGTAACTAATACTAGGCCCGCCCAGTGCCACACCCCTGTAAATAATACTAGGTCTGTCCAGTGCCACACCCCTGTAACTAATACTAGGTATGTCCAGTGTCACACCCCTGTAACTAATACTAGGCATGTCCAGTGCCACACCCCTGAAACTAATACTAAGCCTGTAAAGTGCCACACCCCTGTAACTAAGACTAGGCATGTCCAGTGCCACACCCCTGAAACTAATACTAGGCCTGTCCAGTGCCACACCCCTGTAACTAAGACTAGGCCTGTCCAGTGCCACACCCCTGAAACTAATACTAGGCCTGTCCAGTGCCACACCCCTGTAACTAAAACTAGGCCTGTCCAGTGCCACACCCCTGTAACTAAGACTAGGCCTGTCCAGTGCCACACCCCTGTAACTAATACTAGGCCTGTCCAGTGCCACACCCCTGTAACTAATACTAGGCATGTCCAGCGCCACACCCCTGTAACTAATACTAGGCCTGTCCAGTGCCACACCCCTGTAACTAATACTAGGCCTGTCCAGTGCCACACCCCTGTAACTAAGACTAGGCATGTCCAGTGCCACACCTATGTAACTAAGACTAGGCCCGCCCAGTGTCACACCCCTGTAACTAATACTAGGCCCGCCCAGTGCCACACCCCTGTAACTAAGACTAGGTCAGTCCAGTGCCACACACCTGTAACTAATACTAGGCCTGCCCAGTGCCACACCCCTGTAACTAAGACTAGGCCTGTCCAGCGCCACACCCCTGTAACTAAGACTAGGCCTGTCCAGTGCCACACACCTGTAACTAATACTAGGCCTGCCCAGTGCCACACACCTGTAACTAATACTAGGCCTGTCCAGTGCCACACCCCTGTAACTAATACTAGGTCTGTCCAGTGCCACACCCCTGTAACTAAGACTAGGTCAGTCCAGTGCCACACACCTGTAACTAATACTAGGCCTGCCCAGTGCCACACACCTGTAACTAATACTAGGCCTGTCCAGTGCCACACCCCTGTAACTAAGACTAGGCCTGTCCAGCGCCACACCCCTGTAACTAAGACTAGGCCTGTCCAGTGCCACACCCCTGTAACTAATACTAGGCCTGTCCAGTGCCACACCCCTGTAACTAATACTAGGCATGTCCAGTGCCACACCCCTGTAACTAATACTAGGCCTGTCCAGTGCCACACCCCTGTAACTAATACTAGGCCTGTCCAGTGCCACACCCCTGTAACTAAGACTAGGCCTGTCCAGCGCCACACCCCTGTAACTAAGACTAGGCCTGTCCAGTGCCACACCCCTGTAACTAATACTAGGCCTGTCCAGTGCCACACCCCTGTAACTAATACTAGGCATGTCCAGTGCCACACCCCTGTAACTAATACTAGGCCTGTCCAGCGCCACACCCCTGTAACTAAGACTAGGTCTGTCCAGTGCCACACCCTTGTAACTAATACTAGGCCTGTCCAGTGCCACACCCCTGTAACTAAGACTAGGTCTGTCCAGTGCCACACCCCTGTAACTAATACTAGGCCTGCCCAGTGCCACACCCCTGTAACTAATACTAGGCATGTCCAGTGCCACACCCCTGTAATTAATACTAGGCCTGTCCAGTGCCACTCCCCTGCAACTAATACTAGGCCTGTCCAGTGCCACACCCCTGTAACTAATACTAGGCCTGTCCAGTGCCACACTCCTGTAACTAATACTAGGCATGTCCAGTGCCACACCCCTGTAACTAATACTAGGCATGTCCAGTGCCACACCCCTGTAACTAAGACTAGGCCTGTCCAGTGCCACACCCCTGTAACTAATACTAGGCATGTCCAGTGCCACACCCCTGTAACTAAGACTAGGCCTGTCCAGTGCCACACCCCTGTAACTAATACTAGGCCTGTCCAGTGCCACTCCCCTGTAACTAATACTGGGCCTGTCCAGTGCCACTCCCCTGTAACTAATACTGGGCCTGTCCAGTGCCACACCCCTGTAACTAATACTAGGCCTGTCCAGTTCCACTCCCCTGTAACTAATACTAGGCCTGTCCAGTGCCACACCCCTGTAACTAATACTAGGCCTGTCCAGTGCCACACCCCTGTAACTAAGACTAGGCCTGTCCAGTGCCACACCCCTGTAACTAATACTAGGCCCGCCCAGTGTCACACCCCTGTAACTAATACTAGGCCCGTCCAGTGCCACACCCCTGTAACTAATACTAGGCCTGTCCAGTGCCACACCCCTGTAACTAATACTAGGCCTGTCCAGTGCCACACCCCTGTAACTAATACTAGGCCCGCCCAGTGTCACACCCCTGTAACTAATACTAGGCCTGTCCAGTGCCACACCCCTGTAACTAATACTAGGCCTGTCCAGTGCCACACCCCTGTAACTAATACTAGGCCTGTCCAGTGCCACACCCCTGTAACTAATACTAGGCCTGTCCAGTGCCACTCCCCTGTAACTAATACTAGGCATGTCCAGTGCCACACCCCTGTAACTAATACTAGGCCTGTCCAGTGCCACACCCCTGTAACTAATACTAGGCCTGTCCAGTGCCACTCCCCTGTAACTAATACTAGGCCTGTCCAGTGCCACACCCCTGTAACTAATACTAGGCCTGTCCAGTGCCACTCCCCTGTAACTAATACTAGGCCTGTCCAGTGCCACATCCCTGTAACTAATACTAGGCCTGTCCAGTGCCACACCCCTGTAACTAATACTAGGCCTGTCCAGTGCCACACCCCTGTAACTAATACTAGGCCTGTCCAGTGCCACTCCCCTGTAACTAATACTAGGCCTGTCCAGTGCCACACCCCTGTAACTAATACTAGGCCTGTCCAGTGCCACACCCCTGTAACTAATACTAGGTCTGTCCAGTGCCACACCCCTGTAACTAATACTAGGTCTGTCCAGTGCCACACCCCTGTAACTAATACTAGGTCTGTCCAGTGCCACACCCCTGTAACTAATACTAGGCATGTCCAGTGCCACACCCCTGTAACTAATACTAGGCCTGTCCAGTGCCACACCCCTGTAACTAATACTAGGCATGTCCAGTGCCACACCCCTGTAACTAATACTAGGCCTGTCCAGTGCCACACCCCTGTAACTAATACTAGGCCTACCCAGTGCCACACCCCTGTAACTAATACTAGGCATGTCCATTGCCACACCCCTGTAACTAATACTAGGTCTGTCCAGTGCCACACCCCTGTAACTAATACTAGGCATGTCCAGTGCCACACCCCTGTAACTAATACTAGGTCTGTCCAGTGCCACACCCCTGTAACTAATACTAGGCCCGCCCAGCGCCACAACCCTGTAACTAATACTAGGTCTGTCCAGTGCCACACCCCTGTAACTAATACTAGGTCTGTCCAGTGCCACACCCCTGTAACTAATACTAGGTCTGTCCAGTGCCACACCCCTGTAACTAATACTAGGCCCGCCCAGCGCCACAATCCTGTAACTAATACTAGGCCTACCCAGTGCCACACCCCTGTAACTAATACTAGGCATGTCCAGTGCCACACCCCTGTAACTAATACTAGGTCTGTCCAGTGCCACACCCCTGTAACTAATACTAGGCATGTCCAGTGCCACACCCCTGTAACTAATACTAGGTCTGTCCAGTGCCACACCCCTGTAACTAATACTAGGCCCGCCCAGCGCCACACCCCTGTAACTAATACTAGGCCTGTCCAGTGCCACACCGATGTAACTAAGACTAGGCCTACCCAGTGCCACACCCTTGTAACTAAGACTAGGCCTGTCCAGTGCCACACCCCTGTAACTAATACTAGGCCTGTCCAGTGCCACACCCCTGTAACTAATACTAGGCCTGTCCAGTGCCACACCCCTGTAACTAATACTAGGCCTGTCCAGTGCCACACCCCTGTAACTAAGACTAGGCCTGCCCAGTGTCACACCCCTGTAACAAATACTAGGCATGTCCAGTGCCACACCCCTGTAACTAATACTAGGCATGTCCAGTGCCACACCCCTGTAACTAATACTAGGTCTGTCCAGTGCCACACCCCTGTAACTAATACTAGGCCTGCCCAGTGCCACACCCCTGTAACTAAGACTAGGCCTGCCCAGTGTCACACCCCTGTAACAAATACTAGGCATGTCCAGTGCCACACCCCTGTAACTAATACTAGGCATGTCCAGTGCCACACCCCTGTAACTAATACTAGGTCTGTCCAGTGCCACACCCCTGTAACTAATACTAGGCCTACCCAGTGCCACACCCCTGTAACTAATACTAGGCCTGTCCAGTGCCACACCCATGTAACTAATACTAGGCCTGTCCAGTGTCACACCCCTGTAACTATTACTAGGCCTGTCCAGTGCCACACCCCTGTAACTAATACTAGGCCTGTCCAGTGTCACACCCCTGTAACTAATACTAGGCCTGTCCAGTGCCACACCCCAGTAACTAATACTAGGCCTGTCCAGTGTCACACCCCTATAACTAATACTAGGCCTACCCAGTGCCACACCCCTGTAACTAAGACTAGGTCTGTCCAGTGCCACACCCCTGTAACTAATACTAGGCCTGCCCAGTGCCACACCCCTGTAACTAATACTAGGCATGTCCAGTGCCACACCCCTGTAACTAATACTAGGCCTGTCCAGTGCCACACCCCAGTAACTAATACTAGGCCTGTCCAGTGTCACACCCCTATAACTAATACTAGGCCTACCCAGTGCCACACCCCTGTAACTAATACTAGGCCTGTCCAGTGCCACACCCATGTAACTAATACTAGGCCTGTCCAGTGCCACACCCCTGTAACTAATACTAGGCCTGTCCAGTGCCACACCCCTGTAACTAATACTAGACCTGCCCAGTGCCACACCCCTGTAACTAATACTAGGCATGTCCAGTGCCACACCCCTGTAACTAATACTAGGCCTGTCCAGTGCCACACCCCTGTAACTAATACTAGGCCTGTCCAGTGCCACTCCCCTGTAACTAATACTAGGCCTGTCCAGTGTCACACCCCTATAACTAATACTAGGCCTGTCCAGTGCCACACCCGTGTAACTAATACTAGGCCTGTCCAGTGCCACACCCCTGTAACTAATACTAGGCCTGTCCAGTGTCACACCCCTATAACTAATACTAGGCCTACCCAGTGCCACACCCCTGTAACTAATACTAGGCCTGTCCAGTGCCACACCCGTTTAACTAATACTAGGTCTGTCCAGTGCCACACCCCTGTAACTAATACTAGGCATGTCCAGTGCCACACCCCTGTAACTAATACTAGGCCTGTCCAGTGCCACACCCCTGTAACTAATACTAGGCCCGCCCAGTGTCACACCCCTGTAACTAATACTAGGCCTGTCCAGTGCCACACCCCTATAACTAATACTAGGCCTACCCAGTGCCACACCCCTGTAACTAATACTAGGCCTGTCCAGTGCCACACCCCTGTAACTAATACTAGGCCTGTCCAGTGCCACACCCCTGTAACTAATACTAGGCCTACCCAGTGCCACACCCCTGTAACTAATACTAGGCCTGTCCAGTGCCACACCCGTTTAACTAATACTAGGTCTGTCCAGTGCCACACCCCTGTAACTAATACTAGGCATGTCCAGTGCCACACCCCTGTAACTAATACTAGGCCTGTCCAGTGCCACACCCCTGTAACTAATACTAGGCCCGCCCAGTGTCACACCCCTGTAACTAATACTAGGCCTGTCCAGTGCCACACCCCTATAACTAATACTAGGCCTACCCAGTGCCACACCCCTGTAACTAATACTAGGCCTGTCCAGTGCCACACCCCTGTAACTAATACTAGGCCTGTCCAGTGCCACACCCCTGTAACTAGTACTAGGTCTGTCCAGTGCCACACCCCTGTAACTAATACTAGGCCTGTCCAGTGCCACACCCCTGTAACTAATACTAGGCCTGTCCAGTGCCACACCCCTGTAACTAATACTAGGCCTACCCAGTGCCACACCCCTGTAACTAATACTAGGCCTGTCCAGTGCCACACCCCTGTAACTAATACTAGGCCTGTCCAGTGCCACACCCCTGTAACTAATACTAGGTCTGTCCAGTGTCACACCCCTGTAACTAATACTAGGCCTGTCCAGTGCCACACCCCTGTAACTAATACTAGGCCTGTCCAGTGCCACACCCCTGTAACTAATACTAGGTCTGTCCAGTGTCACACCCCTGTAACTAATACTAGGCCTACCCAGTGCCACACCCCTGTAACTAATACTAGGCCTGTCCAGTGCCACACCCCTGTAACTAATACTAGGCCTGTCCAGTGCCACACCCCTGTAACTAATACTAGGCCTGTCCAGTGCCACACCCCTGTAACTAATACTAGGCATGTCCAGTGCCACACCCCTGTAACTAATACTAGGCCTACCCAGTGTCACACCCCTGTAACTAATACTAGGCCTGTCCAGTGCCACACCCCTGTAACTAAGACTAGGTCTGCCCAGTGCCACACCCCTGTAACTAATACTAGGCATGTCCAGTGCCACACCCCTGTAACTAATACTAGGCCTGCCCAGTGCCACACCCCTGTAACTAATACTAGGTCTGTCCAGTGCCACACCCCTGTAACTAGTACTAGGTCTGTCCAGTGCCACACCCCTGTAACTAATACTAGGTCTGTCCAGTGCCACACCCCTGTAACTAATACTAGGCCTGTCCAGTGCCACACCCCTGTAACTAATACTAGGCCTGTCCAGTGCCACACCCCTGTAACTAATACTAGGTCTGTCCAGTGCCACACCCCTGTAACTAATACTAGGCCTGTCCAGTGCCACACCCCTGTAACTAATACTAGGTCTGTCCAGTGCCACACCCCTGTAACTAATACTAGGCCTGTCCAGTGCCATACCCCTGTAACTAATACTAGGCCTGTCCAGTGCCACACCCCTGTAACTAATACTAGGCCTGTCCAGTGCCACACCCCTGTAACTAATACTAGGCATGTCCAGTGCCACACCCCTGTAACTAATACTAGGCCTGTCCAGTGTCACACCCCTGTAACTAATACTAGGCCTGTCCAGTGCCACACCCCTGTAACTAATACTAGGTCTGTCCAGTGCCACACCCCTGTAACTAATACTAGGCATGTCCAGTGCCACACCCCTGTAACTAATACTAGGCCTGTCCAGTGTCACACCCCTGTAACTAATACTAGGCCTGTCCAGTGCCACACCCCTGTAACTGATACTAGGCCTGTCCAGTGCCACACCCCTATAACTAATACTAGGCCTGCCCAGTGCCACACCCCTGTAACTAATACTAGGCCTGTCCAGTGCCACACCCCTGTAACTAAGACTAGGCCTGTCCAGTGCCACACCCCTGTAACTAAGACTAGGCCTGCCCAGTGCCACACCCCTGTAACTAATACTAGGCCTGTCCAGTGCCACACCCCTGTAACTAATACTAGGCCTGTCCAGTGCCACACCCCTGTAACTAATACTAGGCCTGCCCAGTGCCACACCCCTGTAACTAATACTAGGCATGTCCAGTGCCACACCCCTGTAACTAATACTAGGCCTTTCCAGTGCCACACCCCTGTAACTAATACTAGGCCTGTCCAGTGTCACACCCCTATAACTAATACTAGGCCTACCCAGTGCCACACCCCTGTAACTAATACTAGGCCTGTCCAGTGCCACACCCCTGTAACTAATACTAGGCCTGCCCAGTGCCACACCCCTGTAACTAATACTAGGCATGTCCAGTGCCACACCCCTGTAACTAATACTAGGCCTGTCCAGTGCCACACCCCTGTAACTAATACTAGGCCTGTCCAGTGTCACACCCCTATAACTAATACTAGGCCTACCCAGTGCCACACCCCTGTAACTAATACTAGGCCTGTCCAGTGCCACACCCGTGTAACTAATACTAGGCCTGTCCAGTGTCACACCCCTGTAACTAATACTAGGCCTGTCCAGTGCCACACCCCTGTAACTAATACTAGGCCTGTCCAGTGCCACACCCCTGTAACTAATACTAGGCCTGTCCAGTGTCACACCCCTATAACTAATACTAGGCCTACCCAGTGCCACACCCCTGTAACTAATACTAGGCATGTCCAGTGCCACACCCCTGTAACTAATACTAGGCCTGTCCAGTGTCACACCCCTGTAACTAATACTAGGCATGTCCAGTGCCACACCCCTGTAACTAAGACTAGGCCTGTCCAGTGCCACACCCCTGTAACTAATACTAGGTCTGTCCAGTGCCACACCCCTGTAACTAATACTAGGCATGTCCAGTGCCACACCCCTGTAACTAAGACTAGGCCTGTCCAGTGCCACACCCCTGTAACTAATACTAGGTCTGTCCAATGCCACACCCCTGTAACTAAGACTAGGTCTGTCCAGTGCCACACCCCTGTAACTAATACTAGGCCTGTCCAGTGCCACACCCCTGTAACTAATACTAGGCCTGTCCAGTGCCACACCCCTGTAACTAATACTAGGCCTGCCCAGTGCCACACCCCTGTAACTAATACTAGGCCCGCCCAGTGCCACACCCCTGTAAATACTACTAGGTCTGTCCAGTGCCACACCCCTGTAACTAAGACTAGGCCTGTCCAGTGCCACACCCCTGTAACTAATACTAGGCCTGTCCAGTGCCACACCCCTGTAACTAATACTAGGCCTGTCCAGTGCCACACCCCTGTAACTAATACTAGGCATGTCCAGTGCCACACCCCTGTAACTAAGACTAGGCCTGTCCAGTGCCACACCCCTGTAACTAATACTAGGCCTGCCCAGTGCCACACCCCTGTAACTAATACTAGGCATGTCCAGTGCCACACCCCTGTAACTAAGACTAGGCCTGTCCAGTGCCACACCCCTGTAACTAATACTAGGCCTGTCCAGTGTCACACCCCTATAACTAATACTAGGCCTACCCAGTGCCACACCCCTGTAACTATTACTAGGCCTGTCCAGTGCCACACCCCTGTAACTAATACTAGGCATGTCCAGTGCCACACCCCTGTAACTAATACTAGGCATGTCCAGTGCCACACCCCTGTAACTAATCCTAGGCCTGTCCAGTGCCACACCCCTGTAACTAATACTAGGCATGTCCAGTGCCACACCCCTGTAACTAATACTAGGCATGTCCAGTGCCACACCCCTGTAACTAATACTAGGCCTGCCCAGTGCCACACCCCTGTAACTAATACTAGGCCTGTCCAGTGCCACACCCCTGTAACTAATACTAGGCCTGTCCAGTGTCACACCCCTATAACTAATACTAGGCCTACCCAGTGCCACACCCCTGTAACTAATACTAGGCCTGTCCAGTGCCACACCCGTGTAACTAATCCTAGGCCTGTCCAGTGCCACACCCCTGTAACTAATACTAGGCATGTCCAGTGCCACACCCCTGTAACTAATACTAGGCATGTCCAGTGCCACACCCCTGTAACTAATACTAGGTCTGTCCAGTGCCACACCCCTGTAACTAATACTAGGCCTGTCCAGTGCCACACCCCTGTAACTAATACTAGGCCTGTCCAGTGTCACACCCCTATAACTAATACTAGGCCTACCCAGTGCCACACCCCTGTAACTAATACTAGGCCTGTCCAGTGCCACACCCGTGTAACTAATACTAGGCCTGTCCAGTGCCACACCCCTGTAACTAATACTAGGCCTGTCCAGTGTCACACCCCTATAACTAATACTAGGCCTACCCAGTGCCACACCCCTGTAACTAATACTAGGCCTGTCCAGTGCCACACCCGTGTAACTAATACTAGGCCTGTCCAGTGCCACACCCCTGTAACTAATACTAGGCCTGTCCAGTGCCACTCCCCTGTAACTTATACTAGGCCTGTCCAGTGTCACACCCCTATAACTAATACTAGACCTGTCCAGTGCCACACCCGTGTAACTAATACTAGGCCTGTCCAGTGCCACACCCCTGTAACTAATACTAGGCCTGTCCAGTGTCACACCCCTATAACTAATACTAGGCCTACCCAGTGCCACACCCCTGTAACTAATACTAGGCCTGTCCAGTGCCACACCCGTTTAACTAATACTAGGCCTGTCCAGTGCCACACCCCTGTAACTAATACTAGGCCTACCCAGTGCCACACCCCTGTAACTAATACTAGGCCTGTCCAGTGCCACACCCCTGTAACTAATACTAGGCCTGTCCAGTGCCACACCCCTGTAACTAATACTAGGTCTGTCCAGTGTCACACCCCTGTAACTAATACTAGGCCTGTCCAGTGCCACACCCCTGTAACTAATACTAGGCCTGTCCAGTGCCACACCCCTGTAACTAATACTAGGTCTGTCCAGTGGCACACCCCTGTAACTAATACTAGGCCTACCCAGTGCCACACCCCTGTAACTAATACTAGGTGTGTCCAGTGCCACACCCCTGTAACTAATACTAGGCCTGTCCAGTGCCACACCCCTGTAACTAATACTAGGCCTGTCCAGTGCCACACCCCTGTAACTAATACTAGGCATGTCCAGTGCCACACCCCTGTAACTAATACTAGGCCTACCCAGTGCCACACCCCTGTAACTAATACTAGGCATGTCCAGTGCCACACCCCTGTAACTAATACTAGGCCTGCCCAGTGCCACACCCCTGTAACTAATACTAGGTCTGTCCAGTGCCACACCCCTGTAACTAGTACTAGGTCTGTCCAGTGCCACACCCCTGTAACTAATACTAGGTCTGTCCAGTGCCACACCCCTGTAACTAATACTAGGCCTGTCCAGTGCCACACCCCTGTAACTAATACTAGGCCTGTCCAGTGCCACACCCCTGTAACTAATACTAGGCCTGTCCAGTGCCACACCCCTGTAACTAATACTAGGTCTGTCCAGTGCCACACCCCTGTAACTAATACTAGGCCTGTCCAGTGCCACACCCCTGTAACTAATACTAGGTCTGTCCAGTGCCACACCCCTGTAACTAATACTAGGCCTGTCCAGTGCCACACCCCTGTAACTAATACTAGGCCTGTCCAGTGCCACACCCCTGTAACTAATACTAGGCATGTCCAGTGCCACACCCCTGTAACTAATACTAGGCCTGTCCAGTGTCACACCCCTGTAACTAATACTAGGCCTGTCCAGTGCCACACCCCTGTAACTAATACTAGGCCTGTCCAGTGCCACACCCCTGTAACTAATACTAGGCCTGTCCAGTGCCACACCCCTGTAACTAATACTAGGCCTGCCCAGTGCCACACCCCTGTAACTAATACTAGGTCTGTCCAGTGCCACACCCCTGTAACTAAAACTAGGCATGTCCAGTGCCACACCCCTGTAAATAATACTAGGTCTGTCCAGTGCCACACCCCTGTAACTAATACTAGGCCTGTCCAGTGCCACAGCCCTGTAACTAATACTAGGTCTGTCCAGTGCCACACCCCTGTAACTAATACTAGGCCTGTCCAGTGCCACACCCCTGTAACTAATACTAGGCATGTCCAGTGCCACACCCCTGTAACTAAGACTAGGTCTGTCCAGTGCCACAGCCCTGTAACTAAGACTAGGTCTGCCCAGCGCCACACCCCTGTAACTAATACTAGGTCTGTCCAGTGCCACACCCCTGTAACTAATACTAGGCCTGTCCAGTGCCACACCCCTGTAACTAATACTAGGTCTGTCCATTGCCACACCCTTGTAACTAATACTAGGCCTGCCCAGTGCCACACCCCTGTAACTAATACTAGGCATGTCCAGTGCCACACCCTGTAACTAATACTAGGCATGTCCAGTGTCACACCCCTGTAACTAATACTAGGTCTGTCCAGTGCCACACCCCTGTAACTAATACTAGGTCTGTCCAGTGCCACACCCCTGTAACTTAGACTAGGCCTGCCCAGCGCCACACCCCTGTAACTAATACTAGGCCTGTCCAGTGCCACACCCCTGTAACTAAGACTAGGTCTGTCCAGTGCCACACCCCTGTAACTAATACTAGGCCTGTCCAGTGCCACAACCCTGTAACTAATACTAGGTCTGCCCAGCGCCACGCCCCTGTAACGAAGACTAGGCCTGCCCAGTGCCACACCCCTGTAACTAATACTAGGTCTGTCCAGTGCCACACCCCTGTAACTAAGACTAGGCCTGTCCAGTGCCACACCCCTGTAACTAATACTACACATGTCCAGTGCCACACCCCTGTAACTAATACTAGGCCTGTCCAGTGCAACACCCCTGTAACTAATACTAGGCCTGTCCAGTGCCACACCCCTGTAACTAATACTACGCATGTCCAGTGCCACACCCCTGTAACTAATACTAGGCCTGTCCAGTGCCACACCCCTGTAACTAATACTAGGCATGTCCAGTGCCACACCCCTGTAACTAAGACTAGGCCTGTCCAGTGCCACACCCCTGTAACTAATACTAGGCCCGCCCAGTGCCACACCCCTGTAACTAATACTAGGCCTGTCCAGTGCCACACCCCTGTAACTAATACTAGGCATGTCCAGTGCCACACCCCTGTAACTAATGCTAGGCCTGTCCAGTGCCACACCCCTGTAACTAATACTAGGCCTGTCCAGTGCCACACCCCTGTAACTAATACTAGGCCTGTCCAGTGCCACACCCCTGTAACTAATACTAGGCATGTCCAGTGCCACACCCCTGTAACTAATGCTAGGCCTGCCCAGTGCCACACCCCTGTAACTTAGACTAGGTCTGCCCAGCGCCACGCTCCTGTAACTAAGACTAGGCCTGCCCAGTGCCACACCCCTGTAACTAATACTAGGCATGTCCAGTGCCACACCCCTGTAACTAAGACTAGGCCTGTCCAGTGCCACACCCCTGTAACTAAGACTAGGTCTGCCCAGCGCCACGCCCCTGTAACTAAGACTAGGCCTGCCCAGTGCCACTCCCCTGTAACTAATACTAGGCATGTCCAGTGCCACACCCCTGTAACTAATACTAGGCATGTCCAGTGCCACACCCCTGTAACTAAGACTAGGCCTGTCCAGTGCCACACCCCTGTAACTAATACTAGGCCTGTCCAGTGCCACACCCCTGTAACTAATACTAGGTATGTCCAGTGCCACACCCCTGTAACTAAGACTAGGCCTGTCCAGTGCCACACCCCTGTAACTAAGACTAGGCATGTCCAGTGCCACACCCCTGTAACTAATACTAGGCCTGCCCAGTGCCACACCCCTGTAACTAAGACTAGGCCTGTCCAGTGCCACACCCCTGTAACTAAGACTAGGCATGTCCAGTGCCACACCCCTGTAACTAAGACTAGGTCTGTCCAGTGCCACACCCCTGTAACTAATACTAGGTCTGTCCAGTGCCACACCCCTGTAACTAAGACTAGGTCTGTCCAGTGCCACACCCCTGTAACTAAGACTAGGTCTGCATAGCGCCACGCCCCTGTAACTAAGACTAGGTCTGTCCAGTGCCACACCCCTGTAACTAAGACTACGTCTGCATAGCGCCACGCCCCTGTAACTAAGACTAGGTCTGTCCAGTGCCACACCCCTGTAACTAAGACTAGGTCTGCATAGCGCCACACCCCTGTAACTAATACTAGGCCTGTCCAGTGCCACACCCCTGTAACTAAGACTAGGCCTGTCCAGTGCCACACCCCTGTAACTAAAACTAGGCCTGCCCAGTGCCACACCCCTGTAACTAATACTAGGCCTGCCCAGTGCCACACCCCTGTAACTAATACTAGGCCTGCCTAGTGCCACACCCCTGTAACTAATACTAGGTCTGCCCAGTGCCACACCCCTGTAACTAATACTAGGCCTGTCCAGTGCCACACCCCTGTAACTAAGACTAGGTCTGCCCAGTGCCACACCCCTGTAACTAAGACTAGGTCTGTCCAGTGCCACACCCCTGTAACTAATACTAGGTCTGTCCAGTGCCACACCCCTGTAACTAATACTAGGCCTGTCCAGTGCCACACCCCTGTAACTAATACTAGGCCTGCCTAGTGCCACACCCCTGTAACTAACACTAGGTCTGTCCAGTGCCACACCCCTGCAACTAATACTAGGCCTGTCCAGTGCAACACCCCTGTAACTAATACTAGGTCTGTCCAGTGCCACACCCCTGTAACTAATACTAGGCCTGTCCAGTGCCACACCCCTGTAACTAATACTAGGCCGGCCCAGTGCCACACCCCTGTAACTAATACTAGGCCTGCCCAGTGCAACACCCCTGTAACTAATACTAGGCCTGTCCAGTGCCACACCCCTGTAACTAATACTAGGCATGTCCAGTGCCACACCCCTGTAACTAATACTAGGCCTGTCCAGTGCCACACCCCTGTAACTAATACTAGGCCTGTCCAGTGCCACACCCCTGTAACTAATACTAGGCCTGTCCAGTGCCACACCACTGTAACTAATACTAGGTCTGTCCAGTGCCACACCCCTGTAACTAATACTAGGCCTGTCCAGTGCCACTCTGTAACTAAGACTAGGTCTGTCCAGTGCCACACCCTTGTAACTAATACTAGGCCTGTCCAGTGCCACACCCCCTGTAACTAAGACTAGGCCTGTCCAGTGCCACACCCCTGTAACTAATACTAGGCCTGTCCAGTGCCACACCCCTGTAACTAAGACTAGGCCTGCCCAGTGCCACACCCCTGTAACTAAGACTAGGCCTGTCCAGTGCCACACTCATGTAACTAAGACTAGGCATGTCCAGTGCCACTCTGTAACTAAGACTAGGCATGTCCAGTGCCACACTCATGTAACTAAGACTAGGCCTGTCCAGTGCCAAACCCCTGTAACTAATACTAGGCCTGTCCAGTGCCACACCCCTGTAACTAATACTAGGCCTGTCCAGCGCCACACTCATGTAACTAAGACTAGGCCTGTCCAGCGACACACTCATGTAACTAATACTAGGCCTGTCCAGTGCCACACCCCTGTAACTAATACTAGGCCTGTCCAGCGCCACACTCATGTAACTAATACTAGGTCTGCCCAGTGCCACACCCCTGTAACTAATACTAGGCCTGACCAGCGCCACACTCATGTAACTAAGACTAGGCCTGTCCAGTGCCACACCCCTGTAACTAATACTAGGCCTGTCCAGTGTCACACCCCTGTAACTAATACTAGGCCTGTCCAGTGCCACACCCCTGTAACTAATACTAGGCCCGCCCAGTGCCACACCCCTGTAACTAATACTAGGCCTGTCCAGTGCCACACCCCTGTAACTAATACTAGGCCTGTCCAGTGCCACACCCCCTGTAACTAAGACTAGGCCTGTCCAGTGCCACACCCATGTAACTAATACTAGGCCTGTCCAGTGCCACACTCCTGTAACTAATACTAGGTCTGCCCAGTGCCACACCCCTGTAACTAATACTAGGCCTGTCCAGTGCCACACCCCTGTAACTAATACTAGGCCTGTCCAGTGCCACACCCCTGTAACTAAGACTAGGTCTGTCCAGTGCCACACCCCTGTAACTAATACTAGGCCTGCCCAGTGCCACACCCCTGTAACTAATACTAGGCCTGTCCAGTGCCACACCCCTGTAACTAATACTAGGCCTGTCCAGTGCCACACCCCTGTAACTAAGACTAGGCCTGTCCAGTGCCACACCCCTGTAACTAATACTAGGCCTGCCCAGTGCCACACCCCTGTAACTAATACTAGGCCTGTCCAGTGCCACACCCCTGTAACTAATACTAGGCCTGTCCAGTGCCACACCCCTGTAACTAATACTAGGCCTGTCCAGTGCCACACCCCTGTAACTAAGACTAGGTCTGTCCAGTGCCACACCCCTGTAACTAATACTAGGCCTGCCCAGTGCCACACCCCTGTAACTAATACTAGGCCTGTCCAGTGCCACACCCCTGTAACTAATACTAGGCCTGCCCAGTGCCACACCCCTGTAACTAATACTAGGCCTGTCCAGTGCCACACCCCTGTAACTAATACTAGGCCTGTCCAGTGCCACACCCCTGTAACTAAGACTAGGCCTGCCCAGTGCCACACCCCTGTAACTAATACTAGGTCTGTCCAGTGCCACACTCATGTAACTAAGACTAGGCCTGTCCAGTGCCACACCCCTGTAACTAATACTAGGCCTGTCCAGTGCCACACCCCTGTAACTAAGACTAGGCCTGACCAGCGCCACACTCATGTAACTAAGACTAGGCCTGTCCAGTGCCACACCCCTGTAACTAACACTAGGCCTGCCCAGTGCCACACCCCTGTAACTAATACTAGGCCCGCCCAGTGCCACACCCCTGTAACTAATACTAGGCCTGTCCAGTGCCACACCCCTGTAACTAAGACTAGGCCTGCCCAGTGCCACACCCCTGTAACTAAGACTAGGCCTGTCCAGTGCCACACTCATGTAACTAAGACTAGGCATGTCCAGTGCCACTCTGTAACTAAGACTAGGCCTGTCCAGCGCCACACTCATGTAACTAAGACTAGGCCTGCCCAGTGCCACACCCCTGTAACTAATACTAGGTCTGTCCAGCGCCACACTCATGTAACTAAGACTAGGCCTGTCCAGTGCCACACCCATGTAACTAATCCTAGGCCTGCCCAGTGCCACACCCCTGTAACTAAGACTAGGTCTGTCCAGTGCCACACCCCTGTAACTAATACTAGGTATGTCCAGTGCCACACCCCTGTAACTAAGACTAGGTGTGTCCAGTGCCACACCCCTGTAACTAATACTAGGTCTGTCCAGTGCCACACCCCTGTAACTAATACTAGGTCTGTCCAGTGCCACACCCCTGTAACTAAGACTAGGCCTGTCCAGTGCCACACCCCTGTAACTAAGACTAGGTCTGTCCAGTGCCACACCCCTGTAACTAAGACTAGGCCTGTCCAGTGCCACACCCCTGTAACTAATACTAGGTCTGTCCAGTGCCACACCCCTGTAACTAATACTAGGTATGTCCAGTGCCACACCCCTGTAACTAAGACTAGGTCTGTCCAGTGCCACACCCCTGTAACTGAGACTAGGTCTGTCCAGTGCCACACCCCTGTAACTAATACTAGGCATGCCCAGTGCCACTCCCCTGTAACTAATACTAGGTCTGTCCAGTGCCACACCCCTGTAACTAATACTAGGTATGTCCAGTGCCACACCCCTGTAACTAAGACTAGGTCTGTCCAGTGCCACACCCCTGTAACTGAGACTAGGTCTGTCCAGTGCCACACCCCTGTAACTAATACTAGGCCTGTCCAGTGCCACACCCCTGTAACTAATACTAGGTCTGTCCAGTGCCACACCCCTGTAACTAAGACTAGGTCTGTCCAGTGCCACACCCCTGTAACTGAGACTAGGTCTGTCCAGTGCCACACCCCTGTAACTAATACTAGGCATGCCCAGTGCCACTCCCCTGTAACTAATACTAGGTCTGTCCAGTGCCACACCCCAGTAACTAATACTAGGTATGTCCAGTGCCACACCCCTGTATCTAAGACTAGGTGTGTCCAGTGCCACACCCCTGTAACTAATACTAGGTCTGTCCAGTGCCACACCCCTGTAACTAATACTAGGTATTTCCAGTGCCACACCCCTGTAACTAAGACTAGGTGTGTCCAGTGCCACACCCCTGTAACTAATACTAGGTCTGTCCAGTGCCACACCCCTGTAACTAATACTAGGTCTGTCCAGTGCCACACCCCTGTAACTAAGACTAGGCCTGTCCAGTGCCACACCCCTGTAACTAATACTAGGTGTGTCCAGTGCCACACCCCTGTAACTAATACTAGGTGTGTCCAGTGCCACACCCCTGTAACTAATACTAGGTCTGTCCAGTGCCACACCCCTGTAACTAAGACAAGGCCTGTCCAGTGCCACACCCCTGTAACTAAGACTAGGTCTGTCCAGTGCCACACCCCTGTAACTAAGACTAGGCCTGTCCAGTGCCACACCCCTGTAACTAAGACTAGGCATGTCCAGTGCCACACCCCTGTAACTAATACTAGGCCTGTCCAGTGCCACACCCCTGTAACTAATACTAGGTCTGTCCAGTGCCACACCCCTGTAACTAATACTAGGTATGTCCAGTGCCACACCCCTGTAACTAAGACTAGGTCTGTCCAGTGCCACACCCCTGTAACTAAGACTAGGCCTGTCCAGTGCCACACCCCTGTAACTGAGACTAGGTCTGTCCAGTGCCACACCCCTGTAACTAATACTAGGCATGCCCAGTGCCACTCCCCTGTAACTAATACTAGGTCTGTCCAGTGCCACACCCCAGTAACTAATACTAGGTCTGTCCAGTGCCACACCCCTGTATCTAAGACTAGGTGTGTCCAGTGCCACACCCCTGTAACTAATACTAGGCCTGTCCAGTGTCACACCCCTGTAACTAATACTAGGTCTGTCCAGTGCCACACCCCTGTAACTAATACTAGGTCTGTCCAGTGCCACACCCCTGTAACTAAGACTAGGTCTGTCCAGTGCCACACCCCTGTAACTGAGACTAGGTCTGTCCAGTGCCACACCCCTGTAACTAATACTAGGCATGCCCAGTGCCACTCCCCTGTAACTAATACTAGGTCTGTCCAGTGCCACACCCCAGTAACTAATACTAGGTATGTCCAGTGCCACACCCCTGTATCTAAGACTAGGTGTGTCCAGTGCCACACCCCTGTAACTAATACTAGGTCTGTCCAGTGCCACACCCCTGTAACTAATACTAGGTCTGTCCAGTGCCACACCCCTGTAACTAAGACTAGGCCTGTCCAGTGCCACACCCCTGTAACTAAGACTAGGTCTGTCCAGTGCCACACCCCTGTAACTAATACTAGGCCTGTCTAGTGCCTCACCCCTGTAACTAATACTAGGCATGTCCAGTGCCACACCCCTGTAACTAATACTAGGCCTGTCCAGTGCCACACCCCTGTAACTAAGACTAGGCCTGCCCAGTGCCACACCCCTGTAACTAATACTAGGCCTGTCCAGTGCCACACCCCTGTTAATAATAATAGGCCTGTCCGGGGTCACACCCCTGTAACTAATACTAGGCCTGCCCAGTGCCACACCCCTGTAACTAAGACTAGGCCTGTCCAGTGCCACACCCCTGTAACTAATACTAGGTCTGTCCAGTGCCACACCCCTGTAACTAAGACTAGGCCTGTCCAGTGCCACACCCCTGTAACTAATACTAGGTCTGTCCAGTGCCACACCCCTGTAACTAATACTAGGTCTGTCCAGTGCCACACCCCTGTAACTAATACTAGGCCTGCCCAGTGCCACACCCCTGTAACTAATACTAGGTCTGTCCAGTGCCACACCCCTGTAACTAAGACTAGGCCTGCCCAGTGCCACACCCCTGTAACTAATACTAGGCCTGTCCAGTGCCACACCCCTGTTAATAATAATAGGCCTGTCCGGGGTCACACCCCTGTAACTAATACTAGGCCTGCCCAGTGCCACACCCCTGTAACTAAGACTAGGCCTGTCCAGTGCCACACCCCTGTAACTAATACTAGGCCTGTCCAGTGTCACACCCCTGTAACTAATACTAGGTCTGCCCAGTGCCACACCCCTGTAACTAATACTAGGCCTGTCCAGTGCCACACCCCAGTAACTAAGACTAGGTCTGTCCAGTGCCACACCCCTGTAACTAATACTAGGTCTGTCCAGTGCCACACCCCTGTAACTAATACTAGGCCTGTCCAGTGCCACACCCCTGTAGCTAAGACTAGGTCTGTCCAGTGCCACACCCCTGTAACTAATACTAGGCCTGTCCAGTGCCACACCCCTGTAACTAATACTAGGCCTGCCCAGTGCCACACCCCTGTAACTAATACTAGGCCTGTCCAGTGCCACACCCCTGTAACTAATACTAGGTCTGTCCAGTGTCACACCCCTGTAACTAATACTAGGCCTGTCCAGTGCCACACCCCTGTAACTAATACTAGGCCTGCCCAGTGCCACACCCCTGTAACTAAGACTAGGCCTGTCCAGTGCCACACCCCTGTAACTAATACTAGGTCTGTCCAGTGCCACACCCCTGTAACTAATACTAGGCCTGTCCAGTGCCACACCCCTGTAACTAATACTAGGCCCGCCCAGTGCCACACCCCTGTAACTAATACTAGGCCTGTCCAGTGCCACACCCCTGTAACTAATACTAGGCCTGTCCAGTGCCACACCCCTGTAACTAAGACTAGGCCTGTCCAGTGCCACACCCCTGTAACTAATACTAGGCCTGTCCAGTGCCACTCTGTAACTAAGACTAGGTCTGTCCAGTGTCACACCCCTGTAACTAATACTAGGCCTGTCCAGTGCCACAACCCTGTAACTAATACTAGGCCTGTCCAGTGCCTCACCCCTGTAACTAAGACTAGGCCTGTCCAGTGTCACACCCCTGTAACTAAGACTAGGCCTGCCCAGTGGCACACCCCTGTAACTAATACTAGGCCTGCCCAGTGCCACACCTTTGTAACTAATACTAGGTCTGTCCAGTGTCACACCCCTGTAACTAATACTAGGTCTGTCCAGTGCCTCACCCCTGTAACTAATACTAGGTCTGCCCAGTGCCACACACCTGTAACTAATACTAGGCCTGTCCAGTGCCACACCCCTGTAACTAAGACTAGGCCTGTCCAGTGCCACACCCCTGTAACTAAGACTAGGTCTGTCCAGTGTCACACCCCTGTAACTAATACTAGGTCTGCCCAGTGCCACACCCCTGTAACTAATACTAGGTCTGTCCAGTGTCACACCCCTGTAACTAAGACTAGGTCTGTCCAGTGTCACACCCCTGTAACTAATACTAGGTCTGTCCAGTGTCACACCCCTGTAACAAAGACTAGGCCTGTCCAGTGCCACACCCCTGTAACTAATACTAGGCCTGTCCAGTGCCACACTCCTGTAACTAAGACTAGGCCTGTCCAGTGCCACACCCCTGTAACTAATACTAGGCCTGCCCAGTGCCACACCCCTGTAACTAAGACTAGGTCTGTCCAGTGTCACACCCCTGTAACTAATACTAGGCCTGTCCAGTGCCACACCCCTGTAACTAAGACTAGGCCTGTCCAGTGCCACACCCCTGTAACTAAGACTAGGCCTGTCCAGTGCCACACCCCTGTAACTAATACTAGGTCTGCCCAGTGCCACACCTTTGTAACTAATACTAGGTCTGTCCAGTGTCACACCCCTGTAACTAATACTAGGCCTGTCCAGTGCCACACCCCTGTAACTAATACTAGGTCTGCCCAGTGCCACACCTTTGTAACTAATACTAGGTCTGTCCAGTGTCACACCCCTGTAACTAATACTAGGCCTGTCCAGTGCCATACCCCTGTAACTAAGACTAGGCCTGCCCAGTGCCACACCCCTGTAACTAATACTAGGCCTGCCCAGTGCCACACCCCTGTAACTAAGACTAGGCATGTCCAGTGCCACACACCTGTAACTAATACTAGGTCTGCCCAGTGGCACACCCCTGTAACTAATACTAGGCCTGCCCAGTGCCACACCCCTGTAACTAATACTAGGCATGTCCAGTGCCACACCCCTGTAACTGATACTAGGCCTGTCCAGTGCCACACCCCTGTAACTAAGACTAGGCCTGCCCAGTGCCACACCCCTGTAACTAATACTAGGCCTGCCCAGTGCCACACCTTTGTAACTAATACTAGGTCTGTCCAGTGTCACACCCCTGTAACTAATACTAGGCCTGTCCAGTGGCACACCCCTGTAACTAAGACTAGGCCTGCCCAGTGCCACACCTTTGTAACTAATACTAGGTCTGTCCAGTGTCACACCCCTGTAACTAATACTAGGCCTGTCCAGTGCCACACCCCTGTAACTAATACTAGGCCTGTCCAGTGCCACTCCCCTGTAACTAATACTAGGCCTGCCCAGTGCCACACCCCTGTAACTAATACTAGGCCCGCCCAGTGTCACACCCCTGTAACTAATACTAGGCCTGTCCAGTGCCACACCCCTGTAACTAATACTAGGCCTGTCCAGTGCCACACCCCTGTAACTAAGACTAGGCCTGTCCAGTGCCACACCCCTGTAACTAATACTAGGCCTGCCCAGTGCCACACACCTGTAACTAATACTAGGCCTGTCCGGTGCCACACCCGTGTAACTAATACTAGGCCTGTCCAGTGCCACACCCCTGTAACTAAGACTAGGCCTGTCCAGTGCCTCACCCCTGTAACTAATACTAGGCCTGTCCAGTGCCACACCCCTGTAACTAATACTAGGCCTGTCCAGTGCCACACCCCTGTAACTAATACTAGGCCTGTCCAGTGTCACACCCCTGTAACTAATACTAGGCCTGTCCAGTGCCACACCCCTGTAACTAATACTAGGCCTGTCCGGTGCCACACCCGTGTAACTAATACTAGGCCTGTCCAGTGTCACACACCTGTAACTAATACTAGGCCTGTCCAGTGCCACACCCCTGTAACTAATACTAGGCCTGTCCAGTGCCACACCCCTGTAACTAATACTAGGCCTGTCCAGTGTCACACCCCTGTAACTAATACTAGGCCTGTCCAGTGCCACACCCCTGTAACTAATACTAGGCCTGTCCGGTGCCACACCCGTGTAACTAATACTAGGCCTGTCCAGTGTCACACACCTGTAACTAATACTAGGCCTGTCCAGTGTCACACACCTGTAACTAATACTAGGCCTGTCCAGTGCCACACCCCTGTAACTAATACTAGGCCTGTCCAGTGCCACACCCCTGTAACTAATACTAGGCCTGCCCAGTGCCACACACCTGTAACTAATACTAGGCCTGTCCAGTGCCACACCCCTGTAACTAATGCTAGGCCTGTCCAGTGCCACTCCCCTGTAACTAATACTAGGTCTGTCCAGTGCCACACCCCTGTAACTAATACTAGGCCTGTCCAGTGCCACACCCCTGTAACTAATACTAGGCCTGTCCAGTGCCACACCCCTGTAACTAATACTAGGCCTGCCTAGTGCCACACCCCTGTAACTAATACTAGGCCTGTCCAGTGCCACACCCCTGTAACTAAGACTAGGCCTGTCCAGTGCCACACCCCTGTAACTTAGACTAGGCCTGTCCAGTGCCACACCCATGTAACTAAGACTAGGCCTGCCCAGTGCCACACCCCTGTAACTAAGACTAGGTCTGTCCAGTGCCACACCCCTGTAACTAATACGAGGTATGTCCAGTGCCACACCCCTGTAACTAAGACTAGGTCTCTCCAGTGTCACACCCCTGTAACTAATACTAGGCCTGTCCAGTGCCACACCCCTGTAACTAATACTAGGTCTGCCCAGTGCCACACCCCTGTAACTAATACTAGGCCCGCCCAGTGCCACACCCCTGTAACTAATACTAGGCCTGTCCAGTGCCACACCCCTGTAACTAATACTAGGCCTGTCCAGTGCCACACCCCTGTAACTAGTACTAGGCCTGTCCAGTGCCACACCCCTGTAACTAATACTAGGCCTGTCCAGTGCCACACCCCTGTAACTAATACTAGGCCTGTCCAGTGCCACACCCCTGTAACTAATACTAGGCCTGTCCAGTGCCACACCCCTGTAACTAATACTAGGCCTGTCCAGTGCCACACCCCTGTAACTAATACTAGGCCTGCCCAGTGCCACACCCCTGTAACTAATACTAGGCCCGCCCAGTGCCACACCCCTGTAACTAATACTAGGCCTGTCCAGTGCCACTCCCCTGTAACTAATACTAGGTCTGTCTGGTTCCACACCCCTGTAACTAATACTAGGTCTGCCCGGTGCCACACCCCTGTAACTAATACTAGGCCTGTCCAGTGCCACACCCCTGTAACTAATACTAGGCCCGCCCAGTGCCACACCCCTGTATCTAATACTAGGCCTGTCCAGTGCCACACCCCTGTAACTAAGACTAGGTCTGCCCAGTGCCACACCCCTGTAACTAATACTAGGCCTGTCCAGTGCCACACCCCTGTAACTAATACTAGGCCTGTCCAGTGCCACACCCCTGTAACTAATACTAGGCCTGTCCAGTGCCACTCCCCTGTAACTAATACTAGGCATGCCCAGTGCCACACCCCTGTAACTAATACTAGGCCTGTCCAGTGCCACACCCCTGTAACTAATACTAGGCATGCCCAGTGCCACACCCCTGTAACTAATACTAGGCCTGTCCAGTGCCACACCCCTGTAACTAATACTAGGCCTGTCCAGTGCCACACCCATGTAACTAAGACTAGGCCTGTCCAGTGCCACACACCTGTAACTAATACTAGGCCTGTCCAGTGCCACACCCTTGTAACTAATACTAGGCCTGCCCAGTGCCACACCCCTGTAACTAATACTAGGCCTGTCCAGTGCCACACCCCTGTAACTAATACTAGGTCTGTCCAGTGCCATACCCCTGTAACTAAGACTAGGTCTGTCCAGTGCCACACCCCTGTAACTAAGACTAGGTCTGTCCAGTGCCACACCCCTGTAACTAATACTAGGTCTGTCCAGTGCCATACCCCTGTAACTAAGACTAGGTCTGTCCAGTGCCACACCCCTGTAACTAATACTAGGTCTGTCCAGTGCCACACCCCTGTAACTAATACTAGGCCTGTCCAGTGCCACACCCCTGTAACTAAGACTAGGCCTGTCCAGTGCCACACCCCTGTAACTAATACTAGGCCTGTCCAGTGCCACACCCCTGTAACTAATACTAGGCCTGCCCAGTGCCACACCCCTGTAACTAAGACTAGGTCTGTCCAGTGCCACACCCCTGTAACTAATACTAGGCCTGTCCAGTGCCACACCCCTGTAACTAATACTAGGCCTGTCCAGTGCCACACCCCTGTAACTAATACTAGGCCTGCCCAGTGCCACACCCCTGTAACTAATACTAGGCCTGTCCAGTGTCACACACCTGTAACTAAGACTAGGTCTGTCCAGTGTCACACCCCTGTAACTAATACTAGGCCTGTCCAGTGTCACACCCCAGTAACTAATACTAGGCCTGTCCAGTGCCACACCCCTGTAACTAAGACTAGGCATGTCCAGTGCCACACACCTGTAACTAATACTAGGCCTGTCCAGTGCCACACCCCTGTAACTAATACTAGGTCTGTCCAGTGCCATACCCCTGTAACTAAGACTAGGTCTGTCCAGTGCCACACCCCTGTAACTAATACTAGGCATGTCCAGTGCCACACCCCTGTAACTAATACTAGGCCTGCCCAGTGCCACACCCCTGTAACTAAGACTAGGCATGTCCAGTGCCACACACCTGTAACTAATACTAGGCCTGTCCAGTGCCACACCCCTGTAACTAATACTAGGCCTGTCCAGTGTCACACCCCAGTAACTAATACTAGGCCTGTCCAGTGTCACACCCCTGTAACTAATACTAGGCCTGTCCAGTGCCACACCCCTGTAACTAATACTAGGCCTGTCCAGTGTCACACCCCTGTAACTAATACTAGGCCTGTCCAGTGCCACACCCCTGTAACTAATACTAGGCCTGCCCAGTGCCACACCCCTGTAACTAAGACTAGGTCTGTCCAGTGCCACACCCCTGTAACTAATACTAGGCCTACCCAGTGCCACACCCCTGTAACTAAGACTAGGCCTGTCCAGTGCCACACCCCTGTAACTAATACTAGGCCTGCCCAGTGCCACACCCCTGTAACTAATACTAGGCCTGCCCAGTGCCACACCCCTGTAACTAAGACTAGGCCTGTCCAGTGCCACACCCCTGTAACTAATACTAGGCCTGTCCAGTGCCACACCCCTGTAACTAATACTAGGCCTGCCCAGTGCCACACCCCTGTAACTAATACTAGGCCTGTCCAGTGCCACACCCCTGTAACTAAGACTAGGTCTGTCCAGTGCCACACCCCTGTAACTAATACTAGGCCTGTCCAGTGCCACACCCCTGTAACTAATACTAGGTCTGTCCAGTGCCACACCCCTGTAACTAATACTAGGCCTGTCCAGTGCCACACCCCTGTAACTAATACTAGGTCTGTCCAGTGCCACACCCCTGTAACTAATACTAGGCCTGTCCGGAGCCACACCCCTGTAACTAATACTAGGCCTGCCTAGTGCCAAACCCCTGTAACTAAGACTAGGTCTGTCCAGTGCCACACACCTGTAACTAAGACTAGGTCTGTCCAGTGCCACACCCCTGTAACTAATACTAGGCCTGTCCAGTGCCACACCCCTGTAACTAAGACTAGGCCTGTCCAGTGCCACACCCCTGTAACTAATACTAGGCCTGTCCAGTGCCACACCCCTGTAACTAATACTAGGCCTGTCCAGTGCCACACCCCTGTAACTAATACTAGGTCTGTCCAGTGCCACACCCCTGTAACTAATACTAGGCCTGTCCAGTGCCACACCCCTGTAACTAATACTAGGTCTGTCCAGTGCCACACCCCTGTAACTAATACTAGGCCTGTCCGGAGCCACACCCCTGTAACTAATACTAGGCCTGCCCAGTGTCACACCCCTGTAACTAAGACTAGGCCTGTCCAGTGCCACACCCCTGTAACTAATACTAGGCCTGTCCAGTGTCACACCCCTATAACTAAGACTAGGTCTGTCCAGTGCCACACCCCTGTAACTAATACTAGGCCTGTCCAGTGCCACACCCCTGTAACTAATACTAGGTCTGTCCAGTGCCACACCCCTGTAACTAATACTAGGCCTGTCCGGAGCCACACCCCTGTAACTAATACTAGGTCTGTCCAGTGCCACACCCCTGTAACTAAGACTAGGCCTGTCCAGTGCCTCACCCCTGTAACTAATACTAGGCCTGCCCAGTGTCACACCCCTGTAACTAATACTAGGTCTGTCCAGTGCCACACCCCTGTAACTAATACTAGGCCTGTCCAGTGCCACACCCCTGTAACTAATACTAGGCCTGCCCAGTGCCACACCCCTGTAACTAATACTAGGTCTGTCCAGTGCCACACCCCTGTAACTAATACTAGGCCTGCCCAGTGTCACACCCCTGTAACTAATACTAGGTCTGTCCAGTGCCACACCCCTGTAACTAATACTAGGCCTGCCCAGTGCCACACCCCTGTAACTAATACTAGGCCTGCCCAGTGCCACACCCCTGTAACTAATACTAGGTCTGTCCAGTGCCACACCCCTGTAACTAATACTAGGCCTGTCCAGTGCCACACCCCTGTAACTAATACTAGGCCTGCCCAGTGCCACACCCCTGTAACTAATACTAGGTCTGTCCAGTGCCACACCCCTGTAACTAATACTAGGCATGTCCAGTGCCACACCCCTGTAACTAATACTAGGCCTGTCCAGTGCCACACCCCTGTAACTAATACTAGGCCTGCCCAGTGCCACACCCCTGTAACTAATACTAGGCCTGCCCAGTGCCACACCCCTGTAACTAATACTAGGTCTGTCCAGTGCCACACCCCTGTAACTAATACTAGGCATGTCCAGTGCCACACCCCTGTAACTAATACTAGGCCTGTCCAGTGCCACACCCCTGTAACTAAGACTAGGCCTGCCCAGTGTCACACCCCTGTAACTAATACTAGGTCTGTCCAGTGCCACACCCCTGTAACTAATACTAGGTCTGTCCAGTGCCACACCCCTGTAACTAAGACTAGGCCTGTCCAGTGCCTCACCCCTGTAACTAATACTAGGCCTGCCCAGTGTCACACCCCTGTAACTAATACTAGGTCTGTCCAGTGCCACACCCCTGTAACTAATACTAGGTCTGTCCAGTGCCACACCCTGTAACTAATACTAGGCCTGCCCAGTGTCACACCCCTGTAACTAATACTAGGTCTGTCCAGTGCCACACCCCTGTAACTAATACTAGGTCTGTCCAGTGCCACACCCTGTAACTAATACTAGGCCTGCCCAGTGTCACACCCCTGTAACTAATACTAGGTCTGTCCAGTGCCACACCCCTGTAACTAATACTAGGCCTGTCCAGTGCCACACCCCTGTAACTAATACTAGGCCTGTCCAGTGCCACACCCCTGTAACTAATACTAGGCCTGTCCAGTGTCACACCCCTGTAACTAAGACTAGGTCTGTCCAGTGTCACACCCCTGTAACTAATACTAGGCCTGCCCAGTGTCACACCCCTGTAACTAAGACTAGGTCTGTCCAGTGTCACACCCCTGTAACTAAGACTAGGCCTGTCCAGTGCCACACCCCTGTAACTAATACTAGGCCTGTCCAGTGCCACACCCCTGTAACTAAGACTAGGCCTGTCCATTGTCACACCCCTGTAACTAATACTAGGCCTGTCCAGTGCCACACCCCTGTAACTAATACTAGGCCTGCCCAGTGCCACACCCCTGTAACTAATACTAGGCCTGCCCAGTGCCACACCCCTGTAACTAATACTAGGCCTGTCCAGTGCCACACCCCTGTAACTAATACTAGGCCTGTCCAGTGCCTCACCCCTGTAACTAATACTAGGCCTGCCCAGTGTCACACCCCTGTAACTAATACTAGGTCTGTCCAGTGCCACACCCCTGTAACTAATACTAGGTCTGTCCAGTGCCACACCCCTGTAACTAAGACTAGGCCTGTCCAGTGCCTCACCCCTGTAACTAATACTAGGCCTGCCCAGTGTCACACCCCTGTAACTAATACTAGGCATGTCCAGTGCCACACCCCTGTAACTAATACTAGGCCTGTCCAGTGCCACACCCCTGTAACTAATACTAGGCCTGTCCAGTGCCACACCCCTGTAACTAATACTAGGCCTGCCCAGTGCCACACCCCTGTAACTAATACTAGGCCTGTCCAGTGCCACACCCCTGTAACTAATACTAGGCCTGTCCAGTGCCTCACCCCTGTAACTAATACTAGGCCTGCCCAGTGCCACACCCCTGTAACTAATACTAGGCATGTCCAGTGCCACACCCCTGTAACTAATACTAGGCCTGTCCAGTGCCACACCCCTGTAACTAATACTAGGCCTGTCCAGTGCCACACCCCTGTAACTAATACTAGGCCTGCCCAGTGCCACACCCCTGTAACTAATACTAGGCCTGTCCAGTGCCACACCCCTGTAACTAATACTAGGCCTGTCCAGTGCCTCACCCCTGTAACTAATACTAGGCCTGCCCAGTGTCACACCCCTGTAACTAATACTAGGTCTGTCCAGTGCCACACCCCTGTAACTAATACTAGGTCTGTCCAGTGCCACACCCCTGTAACTAAGACTAGGCCTGTCCAGTGCCTCACCCCTGTAACTAATACTAGGCCTGCCCAGTGTCACACCCCTGTAACTAATACTAGGTCTGTCCAGTGCCACACCCCTGTAACTAATACTAGGTCTGTCCAGTGCCACACCCTGTAACTAATACTAGGCCTGCCCAGTGTCACACCCCTGTAACTAATACTAGGCCTGTCCAGTGCCACACCCCTGTAACTAATACTAGGCCTGTCCAGTGCCACACCCCTGTAACTAATACTAGGTCTGTCCAATGCCACACCCCTGTAACTAATACTAGGCCTACCCAGTGCCACACCCCTGTAACTAATACTAGGCCTGTCCAGTGCCACACCCCTGTAACTAATACTAGGCCTGCCCAGTGCCACACCCCTGTAACTAATACTAGGCCTGCCCAGTGCCACACCCCTGTAACTAATACTAGGTCTGTCCAGTGCCACACCCCTGTAACTAATACTAGGCCTGCCCAGTGTCACACCCCTGTAACTAATACTAGGCCTACCCAGTGCCACACCCCTGTAACTAGTACTAGGTCTGTCCAGTGCCACACCCCTGTAACTAATACTAGGCCTGCCCAGTGCCACACCCCTGTAACTAATACTAGGTCTGTCCAGTGCCACACCCCTGTAACTAATACTAGGCCTGTCCAGTGCCACACCCCTGTAACTAATACTAGGTCTGTCCAGTGCCACACCCCTGTAACTAATACTAGGCCTGTCCAGTGCCACACCCCTGTAACTAATACTAGGTCTGTCCAATGCCACACCCCTGTAACTAATACTAGGTCTGTCCAGTGCCACACCCCTGTAACTAATACTAGGTCTGTCCAGTGCCACACCCCTGTAACTAATACTAGGCCTGCCCAGTGCCACACCCCTGTAACTAATACTAGGCCTGTCCAGTGCCACACCCCTGTAACTAATACTAGGCCTGTCCAGTGTCACACCCCTGTAACTAAGACTAGGTCTGTCCAGTGTCACACCCCTGTAACTAATACTAGGTCTGTCCAGTGCCACACCCCTGTAACTAATACTAGGTCTGTCCAGTGCCACACCCCTGTAACTAATACTAGGCCTGTCCAGTGCCACACCCCTGTAACTAATACTAGGCCTGCCCAGTGCCACACCCCTGTAACTAATACTAGGTCTGTCCAGTGCCACACCCCTGTAACTAATACTAGGTCTGTCCAGTGCCACACCCCTGTAACTAATACTAGGCCTGCCCAGTGCCACACCCCTGTAACTAATACTAGGCCTGTCCAGTGCCACACCCCTGTAACTAATACTAGGCCTGTCCAGTGTCACACCCCTGTAACTAAGACTAGGTCTGTCCAGTGTCACACCCCTGTAACTAATACTAGGCCTGCCCAGTGTCACACCCCTGTAACTAAGACTAGGTCTGTCCAGTGTCACACCCCTGTAACTAAGACTAGGCCTGTCCAGTGCCACACCCCTGTAACTAATACTAGGCCTGTCCAGTGCCACACCCCTGTAACTAAGACTAGGCCTGTCCATTGTCACACCCCTGTAACTAATACTAGGCCTGTCCAGTGCCACACCCCTGTAACTAATACTAGGTCTGTCCAGTGCCACACCCCTGTAACTAATACTAGGAATGTCCAGTGCCATACCCCTGTAACTAATACTAGGCCTGCCCAGTGTCACACCCCTGTAACTAAGACTAGGCCTGTCCAGTGCCACACCCCTGTAACTAATACTAGGTCTGCCCAGTGTCACACCCCTGTAACTAATACTAGGCCGGCCCAGTGCCACACCCCTGTAACTAATACTATGCCTGTCCAGTGCCACACCCTTGTAACTAATACTAGGCCTGTCCAGTGCCACACCCCTGTAACTAAGACTAGGCCTGTCCAGTGCCACACACCTGTAACTAATACTAGGCCCGCCCAGTGCCACTCCCCTGTAACTAATACTAGGCATGTCCAGTGCCACACCCCTGTAACTAATACTAGGCCCGCCCAGTGCCACTCCCCTGTAACTAATACTAGGCCTGTCCAGTGCCACACCCCTGTAACTAAGACTAGGTCTGTCCAGTGCCACACCCCTGTAACGAAGACTAGGCCTGTCCAGTGCCACACCCCTGTAACTAATACTAGGCCTGTCCAGTGTCACACCCCTGTAACTAAGACTAGGCCTGTCCAGTGCCACACCCCTGTAACTAATACTAGGCCTGCCCAGTGCCACACCCCTGTAACTAATACTAGGCCTGTCCAGTGCCACACCCCTGTAACTAATACTAGGCCTGCCCAGTGTCACACCCCTGTAACTAAGACTAGGCCTGTCCAGTGCCACACCCCTGTAACTAATACTAGGCCTGTCAAGTGCCACACCCCTGTAACTAATACTAGGCCTGTCCAGTGCCACACCCCTGTAACTAAGACTAGGCCTGTCCAGTGCCACACCCCTGTAACTAATACTAGGCCTGTCCAGTGCCACACCCCTGTAACTAAGACTAGGTCTGTCCAGTGCCACACCCCTGTAACTAAGACTAGGCCTGTCCAGTGTCACACCCCTGTAACTAATACTAGGCCTGTCCAGTGCCACACCCCTGTAACTGATACTAGGCCCGCAAAGTGCCACACCCCTGTAACTAATACTAGGCCTGTCCAGTGCCACACCCCTGTAACTAATACTAGGCCTGTCCAGTGCCACACCCCTGTAACTAATACTAGGCCCGCCCAGTGCCACACCCCTGTAACTAATACTAGGCATGTCCAGTGCCACACCCCTGTAACTAAGACTAGGCCTGTCCAGTGCCACACCCCTGTAACTAAGACTAGGTCTGTCCAGTGCCACACCCCTGTAACTAAGACTAGGCCTGTCCAGTGCCACAACCCTGTAACTAATACTAGGCCTGTCCAGTGCCACACCCCTGTAACTAATACTAGGCCCGCCCAGTGCCACATCCCTGTAACTAATACTAGGCATGTCCAGTGCCACACCCCTGTAACTAAGACTAGGCCTGTCCAGTGCCACACCCCTGTAACTAATACTAGGCCTGTCCAGTGCCACACCCCTGTAACTAATACTAGGCCCGCCCAGTGCCACACCCCTGTAACTAATACTAGGCATGTCCAGTGCCACACCCCTGTAACTAAGACTAGGTCTGTCCAGTGCCACACCCCTGTAACTAATACTAGGCCTGTCCAGTGCCACACCCCTGTAACTAAGACTAGGCCTGTCCAGTGCCACACCCCTGTAACTAAGACTAGGTCTGTCCAGTGCCACACCCCTGTAACTAAGACTAGGCCTGTCCAGTGCCACACCCCTGTAACTAATACTAGGCCTGTCCAGTGCCACACCCCTGTAACTGATACTAGGCCCGCCCAGTGCCACACCCCTGTAACTAATACTAGGCCTGTCCAGTGCCACACCCCTGTAACTAATACTAGGCCTGCCCAGTGCCACACCCCTGTAACTAAGACTAGGTCTGTCCAGTGTCACACCCCTGTAACTAAGACTAGGTCTGTCCAGTGCCACACCCTTGTAACTAAGACTAGGTCTGTCCAGTGCCACACACCTGTAACTAAGACTAGGTCTGTCCAGTGCCACACCCTTGTAACTAAGACTAGGTCTGTCCAGTGCCACACACCTGTAACTAATACTAGGTCTGTCCAGTGCCACACCCCTGTAACTAATACTAGGTCTGTCCAGTGCCACACCCCTGTAACTAATACTAGGTCTGCTCAGTGCCACACCCCTGTAACTAATACTAGGCTTGCCCAGTGCCACACCCCTGTAACTAATACTAGGCCCGCCCAGTGCCACACCCCTGTAACTAAGACTAGGCCTGCCCAGTGCCACACCCCTGTAACTAATACTAGGCCTGTCCAGTGCCACACCCCTGTAACTAAGACTAGGCCTGTCCAGTGCCACACCCCTGTAACTAATACTAGGCCTGTCCAGTGCCACACCCCAGTAACTAAGACTAGGCCCGCCCAGTGTCACACCCCTGTAACTAATACTAGGCCTGCCCAGTGCCACACCCCTGTAACTAAGACTAGCCCTGTCCAGTGCCACACCCCTGTAACTAAGACTAGGCCCGCCCAGTGTCACACCCCTGTAACTAAGACTAGGCCCGCCCAGTGTCACACCCCTGTAACTAATACTAGGCCTGTCCAGTGCCACACCCCTGTAACTAATACTAGGTCTGCCCAGTGCCACACCCCTGTAACTAATACTAGGCCTGTCCAGTGCCACACCCCTGTAACTAATACTAGGTCTGTCCAGTGCCACACCCCTGTAGCTAATACTAGGCCTGTCCAGTGCCACACACCTGTAACTAATACTAGGCCTGCCCAGTGCCACACCCCTGTAACTAATACTAGGCATGTCCAGTGTCACACCCCTGTAACTAATACTAGGTCTGTCCAGTGCCACACCCCTGTAACTAAGACTAGGCCCGCCCAGTGTCACACCCCTGTAACTAATACTAGGCCTGTCCAGTGCCACACACCTGTAACTAATACTAGGTCTGTCCAGTGCCACACCCCTGTAGCTAATACTAGGCCTGTCCAGTGCCACACACCTGTAACTAATACTAGGCCTGCCCAGTGCCACACCCCTGTAACTAATACTAGGCCCGCCCAGTGCCACACCCCTGTAACTAATACTAGGCCTGTCCAGTGCCACACCCCTGTAACTAATACTAGGCCTGTCCAGTGCCACACCCCTGTAACTAATACTAGGCCTGTCCAGTGCCACACCCCTGTAACTAATACTAGGCATGTCCAGTGTCACACCCCTGTAACTAATACTAGGTCTGTCCAGTGCCACACCCCTGTAACTAAGACTAGGCCCGCCCAGTGTCACACCCCTGTAACTAATACTAGGCCTGTCCAGTGCCACACTCCTGTAACTAATACTAGGCCTGTCCAGTGCCACACCCCTGTAACTAATACTAGGCCCGCCCAGTGCCACACCCCTGTAACTAAGACTAGGCCCGCCCAGTGTCACACCCCTGTAACTAATACTAGGCCCGCCCAGTGCCACACCCCTGTAACTAATACTAGGTCTGTCCAGTGCCACACCCCTGTAGCTAATACTAGGCATGTCCAGTGCCACACACCTGTAACTAATACTAGGCCTGTCCAGTGCCACACCCCTGTAACTAAGACTAGGTCTGTCCAGTGCCACACCCCTGTAGCTAATACTAGGCCTGTCCAGTGCCACACACCTGTAACTAATACTAGGCCTGCCCAGTGCCACACCCCTGTAACTAATACTAGGCATGTCCAGTGTCACACCCCTGTAACTAATACTAGGTCTGTCCAGTGCCACACCCCTGTAACTAAGACTAGGCCCGCCCAGTGTCACACCCCTGTAACTAATACTAGGCCTGTCCAGTGCCACACCCCTGTAACTAATACTAGGCCTGTCCAGTGCCACACCCGTGTAACTAAGACTAGGCCCGCCCAGTGTCACACCTCTGTAACTAATACTAGGCCCGCCCAGTGCCACACCCCTGTAACTAAGACTAGGTCTGTCCAGTGCCACACCCCTGTAACTAATACTAGGCATGTCCAGTGTCACACCCCTGTAACTAATACTAGGCCTACCCAGTGCCACACCCCTGTAACTAATACTAGGTCTGTCCAGTGCCACACCCCTGTAACTAAGACTAGGCCTGTCCAGTGCCACATCCCTGTAACTAAGACTAGGTCTGTCCAGTGCCACACTCCTGTAACTAATACTAGGCATGTCCAGTGCCACACCCCTGTAACTAATACTAGGCCTGTCCAGTGCCACACCCCTGTAACTAAGACTAGGCCTGCCCAGTGCCACACCCCTGTAACTGATACTAGGCATGTCCAGTGCCACACCCCTGTAACTAATACTAGGCCTGTCCAGTGCCACACCCCTGTAACTAAGACTAGGTCTGCCCAGTGTCACACCCCTGTAACTAATACTAGGTCTGCCCAGTGCCACACCCCTGTAACTAATACTAGGCCTGTCCAGTGTCACACCCCTGTAACTAAGACTAGGCCTGTCCAGTGCCACACCCCTGTAATTAAGACTAGGCCCGCCCAGTGTCACACCCCTGTAACTAATACTAGGCATGTCCAGTGCCACACCCCTGTAACTAATACTAGGCCCGCCCAGTGTCACACCCCTGTAACTAATACTAGGCATGTCCAGTGCCACACCCCTGTAACTAAGACTAGGCCTGTCCAGAGCCACACCCCTGTAACTAAGACTAGGCCCGCCCAGTGTCACACCCCTGTAACTAATACTAGGTCTGTCCAGTGACACACCCCTGTAACTAAGACTAGGCCCGCCCAGTGTCACACCCCTGTAACTAATACTAGGCATGTCCAGTGCCACACCCCTGTAACTAAGACTAGGCCTGTCCAGTGCCACACCCCTGTAACTAATACTAGGCCTGTCCAGTGCCACACACCTGTAACTAAGACTAGGCCTGTCCAGTGCCACACCCCTGTAACTAAGACTAGGTCTGCCCAGTGCCACACCCCTGTAACTAATACTAGGCATGTCCAGTGTCACACCCCTGTACCTAATACTAGGCCTACCCAGTGCCACACCCCTGTAACTAATACTAGGTCTGTCCAGTGCCACACCCCTGTAACTAAGACTAGGCCTGTCCAGTGCCACATCCCTGTTACTAACACTAGGCCTGTCCAGTGACACACCCCTGTAACTAATACTAGGCATGTCCAGTGCCACACCCCTGTAACTAATACTAGGCCTGTCCAGTGCCACACCCCTGTAACTAAGACTAGGCCTGCCCAGTGCCACACCCCTGTAACTAATACTAGGCATGTCCAGTGCCACACCCCTGTAACTAAGACTAGGTCTGCCCAGTGCCACACCCCTGTAACTAATACTAGGTCTGCCCAGTGCCACACCCCTGTAACTAATACTAGGCCTGTCCAGTGTCACACCCCTGTAACTAAGACTAGGCCTGTCCAGTGCCACACCCCTGTAACTAAGACTAGGCCCGCCCAGTGTCACACCCCTGTAACTAATACTAGGCATGTCCAGTGCCACACCCCTGTAACTAATACTAGGCCCGCCCAGTGTCACACCCCTGTAACTAATACTAGGCATGTCCAGTGCCACATCCCTGTAACTAAGACTAGGCCTGTCCAGTGCCACACCCCTGTAACTAAGACTAGGCCCGCCCAGTGTCACACCCCTGTAACTAATACTAGGTCTGTCCAGTGCCACACCCCTGTAACTAAGACTAGGCCTGTCCAGTGCCACACCCCTGTAACTAATACTAGGTCTGCCCAGTGCCACACCCCTGTAACTAATACTAGGCCCGCCCAGTGTCACACCCCTGTAACTAATACTAGGCCCGCCCAGTGTCACACCCCTGTAACTAATACTAGGCATGTCCAGTGCCACACCCCTGTAACTAAGACTAGGCCTGTCCAGTGCCACACCCCTGTAACTAAGACTAGGCCCGCCCAGTGTCACACCCCTGTAACTAATACTAGGCCTGTCCAGTGCCACACACCTGTAACTAAGACTAGGCCTGTCCAGTGCCACACCCCTGTAACTAATACTAGGTCTGCCCAGTGCCACACCCCTGTAACTAAGACTAGGTCTGTCCAGTGTCACACCCCTGTAACTAATACTAGGTCTGCCCAGTGCCACACCCCTGTAACTAATACTAGGTCTGTCCAGTGCCACACCCCTGTAACTAAGACTAGGTCTGTCCAGTGTCACACCCCTGTAACTAATACTAGGTCTGCCCAGTGCCACACCCCTGTAACTAATACTAGGCCTGTCCAGTGCCACACCCCTGTAACTAATACTAGGCCTGTCCAGTGCCACACACCTGTAACTAATACTAGGCCTGTCCAGTGCCACACCCCTATAACTAATACTAGGCCTACCCAGTGCCACACCCCTGTAACTAATACTAGGCCTGCCCAGTGCCACACCCCTGTAACTAATACTAGGTCTGTCCAGTGCCACACCCCTATAACTAATACTAGGCCTACCCAGTGCCACACCCCTGTAACTAATACTAGGCCTGCCCAGTGCCACACCCCTGTAACTAATACTAGGTCTGTCCAGTGCCACACCCCTATAACTAATACTAGGCCTACCCAGTGCCACACCCCTGTAACTAATACTAGGCCTGCCCAGTGCCACACCCCTGTAACTAATACTAGGTCTGTCCAGTGCCACACCCCTGTAACTAATACTAGGCCTGTCCAGTGCCACACCCCTATAACTAATACTAGGCCTGTCCAGTGCCACACACCTGTAACTAATACTAGGCCTGTCCAGTGCCACACACCTGTAACTAATACTAGGCCTGTCCAGTGCCACACCCCTATAACTAATACTAGGCCTACCCAGTGCCACACCCCTGTAACTAATACTAGGCCTGCCCAGTGCCACACCCCTGTAACTAATACTAGGCCTGTCCAGTGCCACACCCCTGTAACTAATACTAGGCCTGTCCAGTGCCACACCCCTATAACTAATACTAGGCCTGTCCAGTGCCACACCCCTGTAACTAATACTAGGCCTGTCCAGTGTCACACCCCTGTAACTAATACTAGGCCTGTCCAGTGCCACACCCCTGTAACTAATACTAGGTCTGTCCAGTGCCACACCCCTGTAACTAATACTAGGCCTGTCCAGTGCCACACCCCTGTAACTAATACTAGGCCTGCCCAGTGCCACACCCCTGTAACTAATACTAGGTCTGTCCAGTGCCACACCCCTGTAACTAATACTAGGCCTGTCCAGTGCCACACCCCTATAACTAATACTAGGCCTGTCCAGTGCCACACACCTGTAACTAATACTAGGCCTGTCCAGTGCCACACACCTGTAACTAATACTAGGCCTGTCCAGTGCCACACCCCTATAACTAATACTAGGCCTACCCAGTGCCACACCCCTGTAACTAATACTAGGCCTGCCCAGTGCCACACCCCTGTAACTAATACTAGGCCTGTCCAGTGCCACACCCCTGTAACTAATACTAGGCCTGTCCAGTGCCACACCCCTATAACTAATACTAGGCCTGTCCAGTGCCACACCCCTGTAACTAATACTAGGCCTGTCCAGTGTCACACCCCTGTAACTAATACTAGGCCTGTCCAGTGCCACACCCCTGTAACTAATACTAGGCCTGTCCAGTGCCACACCCCTATAACTAATACTAGGCCTGTCCAGTGCCACACCCCTGTAACTAATACTAGGCCTGTCCAGTGCCACACCCCTGTAACTAATACTAGGCCTGTCCAGTGCCACACCCCTGTAACTAATACTAGGCCTGTCCAGTGCCACACCCCTGTAACTAAGACTAGGCATGTCCAGTGCCACACCCCTGCAACTAATACTAGGCCTGTCCAGTGCCACACACCTGTAACTAATACTAGGCCTGTCCAGTGCCACACCCCTATAACTAATACTAGGCCTACCCAGTGCCACACCCCTGTAACTAATACTAGGCCTGCCCAGTGCCACACCCCTGTAACTAATACTAGGTCTGTCCAGTGCCACACCCCTATAACTAATACTAGGCCTACCCAGTGCCACACCCCTGTAACTAATACTAGGCCTGCCCAGTGCCACACCCCTGTAACTAATACTAGGTCTGTCCAGTGCCACACCCCTATAACTAATACTAGGCCTACCCAGTGCCACACCCCTGTAACTAATACTAGGCCTGCCCAGTGCCACACCCCTGTAACTAATACTAGGTCTGTCCAGTGCCACACCCCTGTAACTAATACTAGGCCTGTCCAGTGCCACACCCCTGTAACTAATACTAGGCCTACCCAGTGCCACACCCCTGTAACTAAGACTAGGCCTGCCCAGTGCCACACCCCTGTAACTAATACTAGGTCTGTCCAGTGCCACACACCTGTAACTAATACTAGGCATGTCCAGTGCCACACCCCTATAACTAATACTAGGCCTACCCAGTGCCACACCCCTGTAACTAATACTAGGCCTGTCCAGTGCCACACCCCTGTAACTAAGACTAGGCCTGCCCAGTGCCACACCCCTGTAACTAATACTAGGCCTGTCCAGTGCCACACCCCTGTAACTAATACTAGGTCTGTCCAGTGCCACACCCCTGTAACTAAGACTAGGCCTGTCCAGTGCCACATCCCTGTTACTAACACTAGGCCTGTCCAGTGCCACACCCCTGTAACTAATACTAGGCCTGTCCAGTGCCACACCCCTGTAACTAATACTAGGCCTGTCCAGTGCCACACCCCTGTAACTAAGACTAGGCCTGTCCAGTGCCACACCCCTGTAACTAATACTAGGCCTGCCCAGTGTCACACCCCTGTAACTAATACTAGGTCTGTCCAGTGCCACACACCTGTAACTAATACTAGGCCTGTCCAGTGCCACACCCCTGTAACTAAGACAAGGCCTGTCCAGTGCCACACCCCTGTAACTAATACTAGGCCTGTCCAGTGCCACTCCCCTGTAACTAATACTAGGCCTGCCCAGTGCCACACCCCTGTAACTAATACTAGGCCTGTCCGGTGCCACACCCCTGTAACTAATACTAGGCCTGCCCAGTGTCACACCCCTGTAACTAATACTAGGCCTGTCCAGTGCCACACCCCTGTAACTAATACTAGGTCTGTCCAGTGCCACACCCCTGTAACTGATACTAGGCCTGTCCAGTGCCACACCCCTATAACTAATACTAGGCCTGCCCAGTGCCACACCCCTGTAACTAATACTAGGCCTGTCCAGTGCCACACCCCTGTAACTAATACTAGGCCTGTCCAGTGGCACACCCCTGTAACTAATACTAGGCATGTCCAGTGCCACACCCCTGTAACTAATACTAGGCCTGCCCAGTGCCACACCCCTGTAACTAATACTAGGCCTGCCCAGTGCCACACCCCTGTAACTAATACTAGGCCTGTCCAGTGCCACACCCCTGTAACTAATACTAGGTCTGTCCAGTGCCACACCCCTGTAGCTAATACTAGGCCTGTCCAGTGCCACACCCCTGTAACTAAGACTAGGCCTGTCCAGTGCCTCACCCCTGTAACTAATACTAGGCCTGCCCAGTGCCACACCCCTGTAACTAATACTAGGTCTGTCCAGTGCCACACCCCTGTAACTAATACTAGGCCTGTCCAGTGCCACACCCCTGTAACTAATACTAGGCCTGCCCAGTGCCACACCCCTGTAACTAATACTAGGCCTGTCCAGTGTCACACCCCTGTAACTAATACTAGGCCTGTCCAGTGCCACACCCCTGTAACTAATACTAGGCCCGCCCAGTGCCACACCCCTGTAACTAATACTAGGCCTGTCCAGTGCCACACCCCTGTAACTAATACTAGGCCTGTCCAGTGCCACACCCCTGTAACTAATACTAGGCCTACCCAGTGCCACACCCCTGTAACTAATACTAGGCCTGTCCAGTGCCACACCCCTGTAACTAATACTAGGCCTGTCCAGTGCCACACCCCTGTAACTAATACTAGGCCTGTCCAGTGCCACACCCCTGTAACTAAGACTAGGCCTGTCCAGTGCCACACCCCTGTAACTAATAATAGGTCTGTCCAGTGCCACACCCCTGTAACTAATACTAGGCCTGTCCAGTGCCACACCCCTGTAACTAATAATAGGTCTGTCCAGTGCCACACCCCTGTAACTAAGACTAGGCCTGTCCAGTGCCACACCCCTGTAACTAATACTAGGCCTGTCCAGTGCCACACCCCTGTAACTAATACTAGGCCCGCCCAGTGCCACACCCCTGTAACTAATACTAGGCCTGTCCAGTGCCACACCCCTGTAACTAATACTAGGCCTGTCCAGTGCCACACCCCTGTAACTAATACTAGGCCTGTCCAGTGCCACACCCCTGTAACTAATACTAGGCCTGTCCAGTGCCACACCCCTGTAACTAATACTAGGCCTGTCCAGTGCCACACCCCTGTAACTAATACTAGGCATGTCCAGTGCCACACCCCTGTAACTAATACTAGGCCTGTCCAGTGCCACACCCCTGTAACTAAGACTAGGTCTCCCCAGTGACTATTCCTGCCCAGCGCAACACCCCTGTAACTTGTACCTCTATATGTAGCATGGCTCCGTAGCATGAGTCCGTAGTAGACCAGTCGTCGGCTCCACGATATCTGAAAATATGAAATTATGAAAGAACAGTGAATTGTATTACACGGAACAAGTTACATCATTGTGTCATACTAGTATGTGCTGATATTGTGGACAAAAACAATAGGTGAAAGTGAATTTTGAATGAAATATTGACAATTTTCATTCGACTGTGAGCGATAATAACAGTACGGCTGGCACAAACTGAACCCTCCGTCACACATGAGTGAACTGTCAGACATTGAACATTTCAATGAGTCTGTATATATCAGCATGGTTGACGAGGCTCGCGGTATGGGTGACTTCAATGCACAAGCGTCCATCAAGGCAGATAACACTGCTACTAAACAAACGGGAATATCGCAATACTTTCAGAGTACGCCTCTTCCTGACTCAATGAAAAAGAGAAAGCCCAATTCCCCACCTACTGCTATCGATAGTGGCGATGAATCTGTGTCTGGTTTGTCTTTTGTAAAGGACTCTGTCTCTGATAAGTTAAATCACTTATCTACAATGCTGCAGTCGCTCATCACAAACACGAAAGACGACGTTATGAGCAAGTTGAGTGAGGTTGAACAGAAGGTGATTGACATGAAAGGTACTATTGATTCTCAGGGACAAACAATCGATGATCTAAGAAAGGAAAATTGCAAACTCTCAGCCCGTTCTACAGTACTTGAGGGTCGCCTAACGCGAGCCGAGAAAGTTATTGGTGACCATAGGGAACGGACCTTCGAGATCGAAGCACGTAGCATGCGGGAGAATATTGTTTTTCAACAAATTACTGAGTCAAATGAACCAAGTATCAGAGTGTGGTGTGGATTTTCTTGAAATCGGAAATGAATATATCAGATGACAACATGCGAAAAATCAACTTGATCAGGGCTCATCGTATGGGCAAACAGGGGAATTATATCCGACCAATTGTGGCCCGTTTTGACAGAGGCAGTATTGAGTTAGTAATGAAACATGCCAACCAACTCAAGGGAACAACTTACGCTGTCAATGTCCAGCTTCCTCGAGAACTGGAGGAGAGACGCAAGGAACTTGTGCCGAAGTACAAGGAAGCCCGAGATGCTAAGAAAAAAGTGGCTTGGAAGCGGGACCGTCTTTTTATCGACGACATTGAATACCGGGCTACTAACAACCAGATCCAGGTTGATCCTTCAGCATGTGACCCCGTCGAGAAATCTTCAGCCACTAAGGTCACCAGAACACCACCCAAAGTGTATACAGGCAGTCGATACCAGGGTAATTCCGTCCCTATCGATAAGCAGAAGGATATTCTTCCAGGTTTACACGCCATATATAGCGACGCTAGAGTAGCATCTGCCACACATAACACCTATGCATATCGTCTGAGTACTCCGTCCGGGATTGTGGAACATTACGAGGATGATGGCGAGTACGGAGCGGGTAGGCGAGTCCTTCGTGTTCTTCAGTCACTCGACATCCAGAACCGCATCGTGTGCATCACCCGCTGGTAAGGGGGAGTTGAACTTGGTCCAGCTCGCTTCAAGCATTAGAAGAGGCAGTCAATGACGTTCTGAAATTGTAGTTTGTTTTGCATCTTCATTCTCAGTCGAATCTTGTGAATCTAGTGTTGAAAACAGTAACTTTCTTAATCTGCAAGTGCATGATCAATCAATAGACTAAATGTATGAGCCTGAATCAATAATTATAGACTTACCGGTATGCTTCCTTAAATTCCCGTCATTCTATGCACTTGAATCGTCCACCTTGTATCAGCATAACTTTATGAGCAGGAATGGATTGACATAGAAAATCTACAGCTGAACTGTCTGTTGTAATGTCGTAAGTTAATTTTGAGTACACACTTATTAAGGAATATTAACGATCACAGTGCGGTGTAAATAATTATTAATGAACGCGTGTAGTTGTGACTCTATGTCTACAGCAGCAAAACTTGACACTACGTTGCTGGTAGTTCATTCAATATTTTGTTGTAATGTCCGTTGAATTTGGTGTGCCTGTTTGATCACATCAAATACATGAACATACGAATGGGATTATTTGGTTGTTGATGCGTACCGCTGAAGTTTGTAACAATCATAATTTGTCGAAACTTTTCGATCATAAATGTGAACAATTGATAATATATTAATAACAACCAACATCATTAATATATGAATGAGGTAAACTTGTGTGCTTTTCTGTTGTTCGTGTTGATATTCGAGAAGATACTTGGATACTTCCGTTGGCGTCATTTCTAATTGACAGTGTACTACTTCAACGCATGACACGCATTTATGTTGCATTTAAAAAATCAACATATTTTGCATTATATAGATATATTATTCGAACTGCTGACAAACAGAGCTAAGACAGGTTTTTAGGTCCCCGACGTGGGGTTGCGTTTGTCGTACCTCAGCCGTCTGTCTAACTGCCGACAGAGCAAGCGCAGGTTTTAGATTTTAGACGTGGCGTTGCATTTGTCGTCCCTCAGTCGTCTATATACAATTTTGACTTTGAAATTTGCAGCCGGATCGAAATATTCCAAGAGGAAAGAACTGAGGGAGGTATCACACTTGTGTAGCCTCGTACCATGTGTGGGTCTTCCTTGCTCTTGAGTTGCCCATTTTGGCGTGGCATCTATTTTGATCTTTTGATGGCTTTGTGAAGAGTTGAACGCTTCCGGAAGAAGCCATAGTGTTGGCACATCCGAGTGGAAGGTCGTGTGGGGTGTTATCAACACTGTATTTTTCTCCGGTGACCTTCTTTGGCCCTTGGGCTAATATGTAACGCTACAGCTTATAGCATAATGATCGTAGCACCATACACATGTTTGAGACAGTACACTCTTATGGTGAACCTATGATATAATGTGCAATGCCTCATGAACGTATCTCGAAGTTCCTTTATATTGAGAGTTGGCATTTTTTTTTCAACACAAATAGTTCGTTCGACCCGCATATTTACCAGTGGTCGATTTGTCGATTTCTTACCCTAAAACACTGGGTTGGGGGGGGGGGTCCCTGTATGTATCATGCTATTCGTATTAATATGATATATTATAGCTTCAAAATTACATAAAAAATTAGTTCATACATCATTAAGCAAAGGGTAGAAATTGTTTCTTTGGTCGATTGGCAAACATGTACAGATAATTATTCACAATGATAAATTCATGCAGCTTTCACAATTCGCTTACAAGGCCTTCTTGGAGTCCGTGTAACTGTAAATAATGTGTCACGAAGCCGACGTGTTTGGTGTCCATTATGTTGAAACACGTATGTGTACATATGTTTTTTATTTGTGTTCTCGTATTTTGTTATATATTTTTAAGAACAGTGGCGCAAAATTAAATGGCACCAGGAATACTTTAATTTATATATTTTTCGGTGAAAAGTATTTGATTACAGCTTTGTTGTCCACCTCTGCACTGAAGGTAATATTATTATTATCCGGAGACATTCAATCTAATCCAGGCCCAAACCAAATATCTATCTGTCATTCAAATATAAGGGGACTGTCTAGCAATCAACTCATGTGAAAACAAAATGTACAAGGTTGACGAGCTTTTTTATCCATTATTGCGTCGAGGAATCTTTCAATTTTATATGCATATCTGAAACTCACCTGAATGCGGATACGGATATGACAGACTTTCCATTTCCTGACGATGATTATATATTGTACCTTCGCGACCGTGTGGGTCGTCGAGGTGGTGGAGTGGCGATCTTAGCCTCAACTCATTTTGCGCAAACTCAAATTCTCGATTTGTCACACCCAAATATTGAAAATCTATGGATTGAAATTGTCCATAATGCTTGGTGTATTTTATAGACCTCCAAACCAATTCAATGATGAGGTAGACCTCTTCATTGACAGCTTTCAATATAATTTGAATGACGTTTGTGCACGTAAACCCTCCAATATTTTCATACTAGGCGACTTCAATGATCGGTGGACTACTTGACACTCAGATCATAGTAACAGTGAATTAAGAAACAAATTATATGATCTCTTGAATTGCAATGATTTATCGCAGGTCATTGAAGACCGGACAAGGATAACATCTCAAACAGCTACTATACTGGACCTTGTCATTACCGATTCACCTGTAAGTATAACTGCACATGGTGTATTACCGCCTATAGCCGACAGTGATCATAGTGTTGTTTTTTGTAAAACTAGTTTCACTTATTGCTCTGATAAACCATATACGAGAAGAATTTATGACTATCGAAAAGCAAATTTTGATGATATGAATGTATATATTTATAACTCGCCATTATGTACCTTTATTAACGCAGTGGATCACGTCTAAGACGCAGTAGATGTATGGTATACGTTTATGAATGATAATATAACAAATTATATTCCATCGAAAGTAGTGACTGTGCGACCAAAAGATAAACCATGGTTAACTGGTGAAATAAAAAGATTACTTAGAGTTAGATATAGGTTGTTTAAGAAGTGTGGCGATTTTGCCCTAAGCACGCGGCAGGTGATTGTAAACATAAAAGCCATTTATGTGGCCTTTCTGTACTTGGCCTTGTTTTTGACATGCTCCGTTCGAGCGTGCGTTGCCACGGCGACGTATTGTAATTTACGCTCCAGTAAACTATAACAATGGATCGATTTAACCTCGCGTGCGCCCTGCAGTTTCTGGTGTATTATATATACACTGGAAGCGACTCGTTCGAGGAGATTGTCCAAGATCGAGACTAGGACGCACACGAGGCTCGCCATGAGCTTTGTGTTCCCTGGGTCTGAGTAGTGGGCTCCTAGAGCCCTGGGGACGATTTCCGTGGGGAGGCCCGGGCTGGGAGAGACGAGTTGCTGACTCAGGGGCCTTCGGCCCTGTGGATCGCCAGCTCTCTCCCTTCCCGGGACATGTGACAGAGGCTCTGGCCAGCATGTCGGACTGTACGGGGTTCCGTCCCCGAGGCAGACCGCGGCTCGCCAGGCCCCGCCAGTTAACACCGTGGTGATGAACCAGTTTCTGAACGGTGTCCGTAGGCCTGGGAGTGTCGGGTGGGCTGTTACCTGGTTACCGTTAATGATGAAGTAGTTACCGTGTCCGCCGCGACCTCCGGTGAGCGGCCCTGCCGCGAGGATCCGGAATAGCGGATGCGCGTCCGCAAGGACTCGGATGAGAGAGGACTATCCTCGAGGATCCCGAAGAGCGGACGGTAGTCAATAACTTTACATTGGTGCCGTGACCAGGATCAGTCCGACAGTGTTCCATCGCAGCCTACCGTCACAGTGTTGTAGCCTCCTTAGTCCCTGGGGATCGCCCGCTCCTCAAGGACGTCTCGAAAAAAAATGACAAGAGCGAAAGAGAAGGCCAAAGATAAGGCCGATGAATCCAAGGGGAGGGATAAGGGTGGAAATGTCGCGGACCACACCCGGTCGCGCGACAGCCCCCGTGAGACGTCTCCGGACGACTCCGGCGGCCGGAAGGAACGCGCGGAAACCTCCGTGGACAAGACCCCGTCCGCGGAGACGACTCCGGCGTCCCTGGCTCCGTCTTCGGACGTAGAGTCGGGCCCCGCGGGGCCGCAGCAGGAGTTGCCGTCAAGGCCGGACCTTGACGTGTTAGGCGCGGTGGGTGGAGCTGGCAACGGCTCTACGCCGCGCCCGCCCGTGCCCAGAACAGATCCGTGGCAATCGGCACCCTTCCATAAGACGCCTTCGAGCGTCCGGAATCGAGCGCCGATGCATGCGGGTCCTTCTGGACGAGCGGACCAGTCATACCAGATGCCGCACCCGGCCGGGTGGACTCCCTCGCGAGCCTCCGGCATGGGTTCTGGTCGGTCCGCACCGGGCAGTGTGGTGGATCAGCTCACCGACGCACTTGGCGAGCTGGCCCCCCTCGGGCGCTATGACCGCGCCCGGTCGCCCCATCAGGGACGATCAGACCGGCGGAACCGCTCCCCTTCTCCGCTGTCACAAGGCAACTCGGGGCCTTTGACGGAGAGGGAGAGGTGGCTGATATCCGAGGCGCTTGTACTGTTCAAGCGGAATCAGCTGCATTCGAGCGTTGACCCGTCGGTCACCCTAAGTCCGGGGATGTCTGGGCCAGTAGCCCCTCCCCAAGTCCTGCCGAGTCCGCAGGCGCCAGTGGCCCCCGCAATGGGACCCGCGCCTGCCCCGCGGCTCGGAGGCACCACGTTGGCGACCGCGTCGACCGTTCCGACGGTTGGAGCGCAAGCCGCGTGGTCGACTTACCCTGGCACGTACAGTGTGTCGGACGGGCAGTGGCAACAGGCGGCTTCGGCCCCAAGCTTTGCCGCCCCTTCTGGAGCCTACCCAGTAGGTTCGATGGGAGCCCCGCCCGCACCTAGCCAGAGTGGGTTTTCAGCGGGAATGATCCCGGCGGCAAACGTGAGCTTCCCTGCTCCTATGTCCGCGGCGTCGATGTTTGCTCCGGCAGACTCCGCCGCAGGCGCGGGAAGCGCGCGGAACTTGCCGCAGTACACGGACGACCCCGGAGCCGGGACCGCACGTCGGGCGCGTAACAAACGCGATGACGGGCCCGACCACTCTTCGTGGCGGAAACGGTTCAACGGGGATAACGCCGACTTGGAGGACTACTTGCTCCAGGTATGGCGTACCGCCGTGTACGAAGGATGGTCCCAGCCTGAGGCTGGACACGTCCTCGCGGGGAGCCTGGAAGGGAAAGCTCTCCGCGTGATGCCGTGTCTGCCGGTAGGAACAGTGACGTTCGGCGAGGTTGCTCGTCAACTTCGCCTGCTGTTCCCGCCGACGACCAATCGGCGGCAGTCTGAACGAGAGTTCAAGGCGCGTATCCGCCAGCCGACTGAGTCCGTGACAGACTATGCGTACAGCTTACGCATACTCGGCCGGAGAGCTTTTCCGGACATGGACTCCAGACGGTTTGAGACGATGCTGATCGATCAGTTCATCGATGGCCAGCCTTACCACCTAGCGTATGGGCTGGCCACCCATGAAAAGCGATCGATGGAGGAGGCGATAGATTCCGCGCTTGCGCTTGAGATGGCTGTCCGTCCTAGACAGTTGCCTCCAGCCTCGGCTCCGGCCCCGGCTGTACCCGCGCAGGTGGCGACTCCTCCTCCGGTCAAGGCATCGCAGGTAACCCCGTGGCAGGACCCGGTCGTCCGGGAACCCGCCAGGGAACCTACCCAGCAGTGGGTTAGTGCGCCGGCACCCTCTACAGGGGCGCCCGCACATGCGGCACCGGTCGCCGCGCCGCGCTCGCCTTCGGACGAGTGCGACATGGAGGAATACGACCTCGGCGCCGCGCAGATGATTGCGCACTGCGCCGGGCTCGAAGCTCCGGGAGCCGCAGAATGTTGCGCGTTCACCTCCGGACCAGCTCAGAACCGTCCCTGCTACTTCTGCGGAAAGCAGGGACACTTTTGGCTGAAGTGTCCGGAGTTGTTGGAACGCCTGCGGTCGCACTGATACCAGGGAGCTCTCCCTGGCCCGCAACGGAGGAATTCCTTCCGGTCTGGTCCTCCGGGACAGCAGAATCGGAACCCGCGGCAGGGAAACTAGATCCGGACGTGGTGGCGACCAACACTGCGTCCGGGGATAGTTGTTCGGTGGCAAACGATGCCGCCCCACCCGCTGATGAGCAGGACGGACCCCAAGTAGATATGACTTCTCCGGAAGTAGTCCTTGGAGACCAGTCTAGCTCCTCCGCGGCTGAGGCGGATGGCGAGGACTCCGTAGATGAGCCCAGCGCGTGCGAAAGGTATCGCCCGACCTGCGCGCTGGTGAGGGACCCCTGCTGGTACCTGCCCCTGTCCTTCAGACGGGAGCCGGTCCGGTTCCTCATAGACTCAGGCTCGGAGGTGACCCTCGTGGCCGCCGGAACGTTTAGGAAGGAGCCCGCACTCCGCAACCTCGAGTTGCGAGATCCCGGACCGTACAAGCTCTACGGAGCGGGAGACAACCGCATCCGTATCCATGGCATCATCGATCTGCCTATTACCCTTGGGGACAAGGTGTATCTGACAGAGGCGATCGTGGCGGATATCGGAGCGGCCGGGATAATTGGGATGAATTTCCTACGGGTCCACCGGGTGATTGCCAACTTTAGCGCTGGCGAGTTCCGGATGGGAGAGGACACACACTTCCTCTTCCGCTCGGGCCCGATGCATTCATTCCAGATGCGGACATCGCGCACTGTAGTAGTGCCGCCGATGAGTGAGATGATCATCGAGACGAGGCCGCGGCGTCCCCGCATGCCCCTCGATGGTCGTCCGTGTATAGTGCAACCCGTGAGCAGTTTCGCCGCAGGAACTGGGCTCGTGCTGGGTGGGGCCCTGGTCATGTCCAACCCCCGCGCGATGCCCATCCTCGTGGTGAATCCTACGGATGCTCCGATTGTACTGAAGCGCGGATGCATAGCAGCTACTGCTATTCCCGCGGCTTCGAGTCGTGTCATCCCCGACGATCCGGTCTGCCGCGCTGCGTGCGCGACGGCGGCCGCCGGAGATGATCCGTTCACCCTGCCGGACCATTTGGAATCTCGGGTTCCGAAGGACCGGTTGGATGAAGAGCAGCGCCAAGCGCTCCGCAGACTGCTGCGGCAGTATGCGGATGTGTTCATGGGTCCTGATGGTGCGGTTGGCAAGACTGATGTCGCTAAGCACCGCATCGACCTCGTGGACGAGCGTCCTCTCAAGCAGCGTCTTCGTCGGGCAGCAATAGTGCACCAAGAGGTCATAGACCAGGAGGTGCAAAAGATGCTCGACTTGGACATCATCGAACCCAGTGACAGCCCTTGGGCCAGTCCGGTGGTTATGGTGAAGAAGAAGGACGGCTCGTGGAGGTTCTGCGTGGACTATCGGAAACTCAACGATGCCACGCGGAAGGACTCATATCCTCTCCCGCACATTGAGGATACCTTCGATGCCCTGGCCGGGTCGCACTATTTCTGTGCTCTGGATCTGGCCTCCGGGTATTGGCAGGTGGAGATGGAGGAGAGTGATCGGGCGAAGACTGCCTTCGTTACCAAGAATGGGCTCTACCAATTCAAGGTAATGCCGTTCGGGCTCTGTAACGCACCAGCGACGTTCGAGCGCCTCATGGAGATGGTACTCAAAGGGTTCCTCTGGAAGCGATGTATGGTCTACATCGACGATGTCGTCGTGTATGGCCGGTCGTTCGAGGAAACCCTCACCAACCTCCAGATGGTGCTCCATCGCATCCGCGGAGCAGGGCTTAAATTGAAGCCAAGTAAGTGCGAGCTATTCGCGCAGGAAATCCTGTACTTGGGCTTCATGGTAACGGGCACCGGAGTGAGACCAGACCCCGCAAAGGTGGCGGCCGTGCAGAAATGGCCTCCGCCATGTAACGTGGCGGACGTGAGGTCCTTCTTGGGCTTCGCGAGCTACCACCGCAGGTTTATTCGCGGCTTTGCGGAGATCGCGCGTCCCCTTACTATCCTCACGGAAAAGGGCGCCGATTTTGTTTGGTCCGCCGAGCAGGCTAACGCCTTCTCGGGACTCCGGCAGGCCTTGGTAGTGGCCCCGGTGCTGCGGCACCCTCGTCCGGACTGCGAGTTCATCTTGGACACCGACGCGAGTAACTTCGCGCTCGGCGGTGTCCTCTCGCAGATCGTGGACGGGCAAGAGCGGGTAGTAGCTTATGCGAGTGTGGCCTTGAGCCGCTCTCAAATGAACTACTGTACCACTCATCGCGAGTTGCTCGCGGTGGTTACGATGACCAAGCGCTTCCGGCACTATTTGTTGGGACGCCATTTCCGTTTGCGGACTGATCATAGTTCGCTGAGATGGCTCCTCAACTATAGTGAGGCCGATGGCTTGGTGGCGCGGTGGCTCGTCAAACTCCAAGAGTATGACATGCAGATAGAGCACCGCGCTGGTAAGTTGCACGGCAACGCGGACGGCCTGTCCCGTTGTCATAAGTGCAAGAATCCGGGTTGTGCAGGGATGGCACCATTCCAGCAAGCCGCGGATTCGTCCTCAGACTCGGAATTGGACGTTCCGGGGAGACCGCAGGCCGCCGCCCCCTCTAACAACACGGCGGCCGGAGCGTCTAGGGCTCATCTCCGCGCGCGGACCCGCCGATATCGGCGAGGGCGTCCCGCATATGAAGCGGAGGTGCGGCTCAGCTCCAGCGAGTCTTCCTCGAGTCCGGCGGTGTACTCCTCGTGGGTACCCTCGTCCTCTGGAGAGTCTGAGTATGAGCGGTCCTTGCCCCCTGTGGTGATGGCCGCTGCGGCGCAGCCGGACGCGACGGATGAGGAGCCTAATTACTTGGGTGGCTACTCTCCGGCGCAGATAGCTGCGGCGCAGAGAGCTGACAGAGCTCTGGCACCGGTAATCACAGCCCTTGAGGCCGGCCAGAAGCCCTCGAAGGATGAGCGAAAGACCTACAGGGAGGAGACCTTGTCTCTAGTATCTCAGTGGGAACGACTCTCCTTGAGGGATGGCCTCCTGTACCGGCGCTATGAGCCACCGACCCCACTGCCTCCAATATGGCAGTTGGTGCTTCCGGCGGAGCTGCGGAAAGAAGTACTCCACCAGTTGCATGACCTCCGGGTGACCGGTCACTTGGGAATCCGGAGGACCGTCCATAGGCTACAACAGCGCTTTCATTGGCCTGGTAGCGGCTTGGACGTGCAACGGTGGTGCGCAGCCTGCCCTCGGTGTCAAGCTCGCAAAGGAGTCCCGACTCCTGGCCGCCACCCCTTAACCACGGTTAAGGCGGGCGCGCCGTTTGATCGGATAGCTTTGGATATACTGGATACCCACCGGGTCACCCCGCGCGGTTTCCGGTACATCCTGGTGATATCCGACTATTTTACCAAGTATACCGACGCCTACCCACTGCGCCGCCAGACTGCGGACGAGGTAGCTCGGTTATTGGTGAATAGATGGGTGGTGTACCATGGGGTACCTAAACAGGTACATTCGGATCAGGGCACGCAATTTGAGAGCAACCTGTTCCGGAACCTAGCACAGATGCTAGGGAGTACCAAGGTGCGGACCACCCCCTACAGGCCCCAGTCTGATGGCCAGGTCGAACGCTTTAATCGATCGGTCCTCAACATGCTGGCGGCCTTTGTGAATGATCGTGCGAATGATTGGGATGACCACCTCCCGTATGTCTTAATGGCGTACAGGTCGTCGGTCCACTCTTCGACCGGAGTTACTCCGCACGCGATGTTGTACGGCCGGGAGTTAAATTTGCCCGTGGATATTATGTATCCAACTGCGGCAGAGACCGGCGCAGTACCCCAGTGCGGTCCGGAGTACGTGGAGTGGATTCGCCGCGCCCTGGCGAACGCCCATGATTTCGCGCGCGCGCGCGCCTGGACAAGTCTGCCCTCCGGCAGAAGCGAGGCTATGACGCCCATGCTAAGGGTAGGCCAGCTTTTGCGGAAGGCGACAAGGTGCGCTATTATTATCCGCCGCTTAAGCAAGGCAATAAATTTGCTAAGCCATGGATAGGCCCGTTTACAGTACTGAAACAGGTGACAGATGTGGACTACCGGATCCGGAGGGATTCCGATCCGGACAGGGTTCTGGTTGTCCATATCGATAATCTGAAGAAGTACGAGGGCCCGCTGGTCATGGATCCGCTAATTCAAGATGCGGAACCGGATGATGCTCCCGTATGGGATCCGTCCGGTCAGCATCCGCGGACTCCGGACGAGCGTGTGCGCCGTATGGTGGGCCTCCCGGACCTCTCTGACCCGTCAGATGATGGACTGGGTGGCTATCAGCCAGATGACGGCGATCCGCAGGTACCTCCACTCCCTCCAGTACCTGCGGATGACGGGCGGCCACGCCGGAAACCACGTGCGCCAGCCCGGTATGGGTGGGAATAACCTTCCGCCCATGCGGATGCGTCTGCGGTACCCGTCTGTCATACTATGGATGGGTTTTAGGTCGTTCCGTGAGAGTCCGCACGACTTACCTCCGCGGGTGGCTACTTTGTGGCCATCTTCGGAGTTGAGGTCCGCGGAGACTTTCATGTCGTAACGCCGCCGCTCCGCATCCGCCCTCCTGTAGTTTCTAGCGCCAGGGACGTGCGGATGGCCTGTCCGCACCTTATGGACGGCTGTCCGGCGTGTTCCGCACAACGGTTACGCTGGCCGGACGAATTTACTGATTCGGCCGGACGCCCCTGGTCCCGGGACAACCTCTTATATGGCCAGACTGAGGTTGGGATTTACGTCCGCTACGGGAGAAGCGTCTTCCCACGGATTTGGGGAACTGGCTCTGGACGCGGGGATAGTGTCCGCAGATGAGGACTGATGTCCGCGGTTCGTCCGCGTGACTCGTCCGGCGTCCGCGGCGCTTTAAGATGACGCACTTCGGTGTAGTTATCCCCCGTGAGCCACTACTGTAATTGCGGTTATAGTAGATTGAGGTTTCTTACGGCAGGAAACCGACTATCCATTATGATAATGGAGCGGTTGTTAAGTCCGCGTGTGCGGACCAGCCGCGGCAGCGGGTGACGCTCGTTCTCGTCCGGATCGTACCTTACAATACGCGGTCCGGCCGGAATGACCGGAACCCCGGCCTCCTTCTAAGAAGGGGGTCGTATATTACATGCGCAACACTTGTGGTGGCTTCTAATTCCAATTTCATCTTCATTGGATAAGGGCAATACGCCGTACAATGGCAGACGTCCGGCCTGGACTCCGTCCGCGGGCAGCCCCGGACGTCCGCCGGCTATTGCTTTCACCATCTTTGGGCGCCTCTAGATTGGGCGCCGGTATGAAGGGTTCGCCCCCTAACCAGTGCGGTTATGGACCATGCCGGCTCCGCGTCTAAATCTATTGGCTCCGCGCTCCGGTAGTCGTTTGAGGAGGCTCTGGGCTGGACCGGGCACCGCTCCGCGGCCGGGCAGTACGTCGGGGTTGCTAGTGGGCGCTTTGCAAACGCCCATAGGGCGCCCGATTGTCTGTCCGGACGTCATGGGTATGTCCGATCGCCCTGTAAGCGTGCCAGCGGCTATGGGGAGTGATTTTGTTTATTTTCCATCTCATTTATTATTTATGGGAGGATTATAAGCCACAAGTGTGCGGCATGTCTCTGGAGAATTCTGTTCTTGCTCATTTACTGATACAAAGTGAGATAAGTATGTGAAATTTCCTTTCCGGTGCAAAAGAGAGTAAGAAATCGGGAGATTTCTGCTTTCGCTAGAGGGGTGTAAGGGATTGCGCTAATTTTGACAGTGACGGATTGCTGTGATATTTGAAAAGACTGGAGAACGGCAATTTATTGTTGTTTTCGTCTGACATATTCGTACAAGCCACAAGTTAGTGGTTACTGTCAATTTTATGCCCAATTTCTACCTTGCTTTGGTGATTAATTTCACGTCATTTACCGCCAGTGCAGAAGCTTTAGCTAATGACTGATCTTAATTACTGTAGTTATTTGCGAGGTCCCCCGGGATAGAAATGCGTTTCTACCCGTATACATGGTTTGATTTGGAGTCACCGGAGGGAAATGACTGCCTCCGCATGAGTTTTATGGTGTTTGTATGTTGGTACGGCAGTGTGTCAGTATGACCGGGGACAGAGTTTTGCAGCGACACCGCGTGCATTGCTGCACGTGTAGTATAGCTGTCATTTGTTACATGTATATATATGTAAAAATGTCGTTCTCGGATTTTCATTAATCTCCAGATGTGTAGCACATGTGTTTTGTGCCATCCGCATTTCGTCCGCCGATGCGGCGCTGAATTCCGCGGGATCCGCGTGTCCGGTGTTCGAGATGCGGGTGATTTTGTCAGTTGTAAACTCCCCATGCGGGCCGTGCTGAAGATGTGCGGGCGGGCGGGCGGCTGCATGAAAGTGCAGACGTCCGTCCATCTGCGTGTCTGTACACAGGCCTGTGCGGGTTGCAGTATACAGATACTGGCAGTCGATGCGGCTTGCCGTCTTGGCTTTGATAGCTGTCTGCGACAGCTGTCCGCAGGTGTATGTGTGTCTGCTAGATGTACATATGTCATGCGGGCGTGCCGGAGTCGCTTCCGCGGCTCCGCCCTGCCTCAGACCCGCTCTGCGGATCTGAGGAGCCGGCCGGCAGGGCGGTCGGCAACACTTTGTTAGAGGTACTATCACTTTTGATCACTCGGTGTGTCGTTTTACAAAATTTCTAAATTTAAAGTCTAACCTTAAAGATATTCCAAAGACTCGACACACCGTCCTTTGATAATGGATGACCTTTCAAGGTCATCACACGGTTTTGGACCACCTCGGTCAAAATTTTAGCTTGTTTATGAGGATTTATTCAAAATTGCAAAGCGCGTTATAGTTTACTCCATAAGTCCGGGGGTAGTTCCCCATTCTTCCAAAAGGGACTCTTAAAGTCCTAGTGTTTGCGCCGTGACTTCCGGGCGTTGCCATCGTGCCTTCTTCCGGCCCCCGCCATGCGAAGCCTTCGTCGGGTTTCGAGCATTTTGGGCGCGGGCGGAACATGTTGGGGACCAACATTGTAAGAAGGGGGTAATGTGGCGATTTTGCCCTAAGCACGCGGCAGGTGATTGTAAACATAAAAGCCATTTATGTGGCCTTTCTGTACTTGGCCTTGTTTTTGACATGCTCCGTTCGAGCGTGCGTTGCCACGGCGACGTATTGTAATTTACGCTCCAGTAAACTATAACAATGGATCGATTTAACCTCGCGTGCGCCCTGCAGTTTCTGGTGTATTATATATACACTGGAAGCGACTCGTTCGAGGAGATTGTCCAAGATCGAGACTAGGACGCACACGAGGCTCGCCATGAGCTTTGTGTTCCCTGGGTCTGAGTAGTGGGCTCCTAGAGCCCTGGGGACGATTTCCGTGGGGAGGCCCGGGCTGGGAGAGACGAGTTGCTGACTCAGGGGCCTTCGGCCCTGTGGATCGCCAGCTCTCTCCCTTCCCGGGACATGTGACAGAGGCTCTGGCCAGCATGTCGGACTGTACGGGGTTCCGTCCCCGAGGCAGACCGCGGCTCGCCAGGCCCCGCCAGTTAACACCGTGGTGATGAACCAGTTTCTGAACGGTGTCCGTAGGCCTGGGAGTGTCGGGTGGGCTGTTACCTGGTTACCGTTAATGATGAAGTAGTTACCGTGTCCGCCGCGACCTCCGGTGAGCGGCCCTGCCGCGAGGATCCGGAATAGCGGATGCGCGTCCGCAAGGACTCGGATGAGAGAGGACTATCCTCGAGGATCCCGAAGAGCGGACGGTAGTCAATAACTTTACAGAAGTTTAAAAGAACTACGAAAATTGAGGATGAAATTCGTTGGAAGGACAGTCGTCGGGAGGCGAAAATTTCGATGAACGCATCCAAAAAGCGTTATTTTGATAAACTTTACAATTTGCTGGAAGATCCTGATTCAGCACCGAAAAAGTATTGGCAGATAACAAAATCCTTGTATGGTAGTACAAAAACAAAAAACCTTGGCATTCCATCTTTAATAGATAACGACGTGCAATACACGAAATCTTCATGTTACGAAATCGGGATTCCTCAGGGTCCGATCAGCCCTTTTACTAACGTATAGTGTTCGTAGCGTTGTGCTTGAATTATCACAAACCAGTCCGAGTTCAATTAATCCAAGTTTATTGGGATGATAAGTTCGATGGCACGATCACGGCCTCATACGCACTTCCCGATATAGTCCGAATAATAGTCCTACACGTACAATAATATATCACAGATATTTTTCGTTAAATCTACACACAATTTCTTCAGTATTTTAGAGTCTATTCCCTCTAAAAACTCTCAACTCGACTCCGAAAAGCGCGGGGACTTTTTCATGGGTGTCTGGTTTTTCCCGCGTCGTGGGACAGGAGTTCATGTGATTTGCTGAATGTGAGGTAATGTCTGTGTGGGCGTAGTTAGGTGTCTGGAAATGTTGTGATTGGTGGTGTATTCTACATGATGTCATTTGTGGAGTTGTGTACATGTCTTGGACGGTGTGCGTCGGTTCTCGTGAGTACGAAGTCATGTGATGAATCTGTGCCGTGTATATCGAGTGGAATAAAGTGTAAGGGAGGGTTTCGGGCCGATAACTGTCATAAATATTCTACATAACACCCCTTCATCAAATTACCCCCTGGGAATTTACCCTTCCCGAAACCTCACAGGCCAAAAATCTAAACATAATAAGCTAAAAGTCCTAAAGGGAAACACACACACCGCGCGAAACAATGAGAAAACACTGAGTACAATAAAAGTTCTAACTGTCAAAATAAAGTCATCAGTCAGTCCGTCGGCAGTCACTAGGATGATATGAACACATAGGACAAATACATGCATCACAACGACAGATGAGGAATCAACGACACAAATCAACACATATATGAATAACGACATGTAAAATCACAGAATAAAGGAAACTGTCCTCGACGTCCCAGAAAGGAACGGAATGTATTTAGAGTTCGTAACTGAATGATTCAGACTAGAGTCAGACATAGCACACAAGTTACCATGGATACGACATATTATCATATGAATTGAATAGGAGAACACACCACATACATATATGATATGCAACACACAGTTAATATTCCGATTAGATGCGACTATCCAAATAGTACGAGCCACGACTCGAGAGCATGAACCTCTTCGAGTCCATCAGGCGGTCCGACAGATAACTTTTTGGCCACGACTCGAGGAGAAAACTCCCAGAGTCCACCAGGCCTATTCCGACACAATGCTTGTTAATCCGAAAGTCCGACACATGACTCTAGGGGATGACCCCCTCAGAGTCCACTATAACATAGTCCGACTGACGATCACGACCTACTTGGGCGGATCGCGCCTCCTCTGAGTCTGAGCTGGTGTGGCGGGAGAGGTGTGTGCCATGAGTTCCAGTGCCTCCTCATGGGGTAAGTGCGGCAGAACACGGATGATCGTAGATACCAGTTCGCTGGGAAGACTTGCAGCCTCTCCAGTGGCCTCTGGCCGAGGTGCGGGAGTCTGGGCGAGCTGGGTGCGGAGCTGGTTCACCTCACGCTGTAATTCTGCCTGAGCAGTGTCCGACTGGTGAAGCTGTTCCTGGAGCTGGCGACGTTCCTCCCTCACGGACTCAGGAGAGGTCGGGTAATATCGTTCGTGGAGAACGCCCATGGCGAACCCAACGGCTAGTCCGTTATACTCCGCCTGGCAGACGTGAGCATCCATGGTGCTCAGATACTCACGCCGAGTAGCCCGAGCATGCTGCTCCGCGAGGTCATCGGCGCGTGCGAGGGCCAGTGTCGGTAGATGCTGGTCCAGACGAGAGGCTGGCAGTAGGGGGTCCGCGTTGTGGACCATAGGGCCCCGACTGGTTGCCCAATAAGCTTCGTGCACGTGCACACGGTCCGGTAATCGGTCCGTGTCCTCATTCCAGACGGGATAGTTGTATGCGGGATTCTCCCCTGGTATGGCCTGCATCCCAAGCAGAATACGCTCGGCGAATCATTGACCATGGATACGCAAAAACTGATAATCCGCGGCGAAATCGCCCGAACCATGCAGTGGTAACTGTTCGTCTAAGTCCTTTCGCAAGGGTACGAGGTTCTCCGTGGTCTCCAGGAGTAGCCGGGGACGATCCTCGTCACCGCCCTTGGTGACTGGCGTCAACGGGGTCATCGGCATATCGCGTTCCTCCGTCAGATACGGCAGCTGTAGCACTGATTGAGCCAATGCCCGTGACGGTTCTCGGGCTGTGGTGGAGGGTCGTCGAGGTGAGTCCGCAGGGGACACGGGTATGGCGACGTGCGTTAGCGGTAGACGCCGGGATGGCGCCGGTTGCTCCACTCGTAGTGGCGCAGCAGCGGTCGAGTCCGAGGCACGTTGCTTGGTCGGGGGTGGTGTGTCGCGGTCCGGGGACATGGACGGCCGGCTGGGAAGAGGTGGGTACTCCTCCGGGGGTGGCACTAGGCACATTGGCACCGTCACATTGGATGCTGTGGGCCGTTCGACCACAGGCCCAGCACTATCCGACTCCGAAGGTCGGGTCCGCGGTGGCGACTCGTTTGTACGTGGTTGCGCGGGTGCTGGTCGGCGCGCCTCAGGCGCCTTCATGGCCGAAGTCCGATACGTAATCGATCTCGGGAACAGGAAAGGCCCGGGTCGTCGGTAGTGCACTTGCGGATTTATGGTCTGTATTTCGCCGACCATGTTGGCAAGACGTATTTTATTACCTTCCCTTGTGTCAGTGTTTGGGGCCTCGATTCTCTGGAGTACCAGCATGACATGTGGTGCCAGATTTGGCGGATACTGCTCAATTAACTCTGGAGCCATCAGCCAAATGCCGAAGGTCAAAACAGAGGTCGGCGTCCGGCGGAAGATGACGAGGTGAGCAGGTATGCGGGGCGGCCGATAGTGCGGATTAGGTTTCATATCTACAAGGCACCGCGTGGTGAACCTCCACACAATCTGTGGGTTCACGGTCAGTCGTCCTCGTTTGAAGAGCAGAAAACGCAGGATGTGTTCATCCGTGGGTGTTGACAAGTGGTGCACCATGTCGGCCTGGGTAAGGGTTACGAATCGGTCGTTCGCTGGGCAGACGAAAAATCTGATGAACGGGAAGTGGTACGCCAAGACATGAGCGTCCAATTCCTGGGGCGTACGAAACAGTCCGCGCCGACTCATAGTGGGCCACAGCAAGGATCCGGCAGGCTCTTCTGTTCCGGTACAGAAGGGGCAGTCATAACGTAAGTTATCGAGGCGTATTCCGCGTAAGGTCATAATTTGACCGCAGTCGACAGGACTGCGTAGTCATGTTCCGGCCCGTATCCGGCTAGCCGTGTTCGTTGACTCATCGGGACTTCGTCCCAACGGATGGCGTGAGTTCCGATCGGCGTAACAGGTGCGGGGACAAGCACCACAAGCTCATTCACCTGTCCTCGGAACGGGGTAATCCGGGGTCCCCGATCCGGGTCTGGAGCTGGCGCTGACGGTCCCGCTGCGGGTGGCGGCCCTGAGGGTTGCGCTGGGGATACGGCAGGTCGTGTGGCGGGTACGAGTACCGGCGCCGTCGCAGGGGGTGTCGATACAATCGCTGGCGGTGCGGCGATAGCGGCGAAGGTGGCGGAAGAGGCGGCGACCGTAACTGGCGACTGTCGCTGTGCGGCCAAGGCGCGCTCCACGATCCGACTTCCTCCCTGGAGCTGCTCCAGTCGCAGGTCGCTTAAGTCCGCTAGCTGATCTGGTGGCGGGTTGGCGTGTGGCGTTCCCCTCGCAGCTGTAAGTTGCGGATGACGCGCTGCTGCAGGGTGAGCAGAGGTTCAGCTCCTGGGGCTTCCGCTCCTCGGGGCTGTTCCAGGACGTTCTCCGGCTGCTGGGTGTCCCCGTCCATGATTTCGATTGGATAACCTCAACGGCTATACACTCGCCGTTGATTACGACGGGAGCTGGTGACAATAGGGCTCTCAGCTCGAGCCGGTGAAAGTTCGCCTTCTTTCCCGTTCTTAGACGACATGCCCGGCCACAGTGACACTGACGTGTGTCACGGCAGCCTCCAGGCACTAGTCCGACAACACTGTAGTCCGGCTTAGTTCGGGTAATATCCGTCAGCAACAACCGAATACTCTGTCCGCTACCACAGATTGTTACTCCGAATTCCGATCAAAAGTTCTTATCCCGGCAGGAATTTATCCCACAGTCCGTACACAGTCCGTCTATATCGCAAACGGGTGCAATTTGCTTAAGTATCCGCTCTGAATATTTCTTGCAACAGCCAAGTTAATTCCGCTCTATTATCCACAGATAGGTGTTATCTGCTCGGTGGTCAGCAGGCAAGTGACCCACTTCAAAAAAAACTTTACACTAAGTCCGCACTGTTCACACAAAGATGCTGACAGCATCACTTCTTAGAATCCCCGAGTGGGGGGGTATGCTCTATTATCTATATACGTCTTTTCGTTTTATGCAATTGTCTCTGCCTGTGTATGCGGGAGGCGGACCCGTCGCCTAGGAAACGCTGTACATCAAAGGCTGGCCTTTCGCGCCAACAGTCAAGGTGCGATCCAATCATATCACGAATTGATCTGGCGTACATTCAGAGTTACAGCACTTTTCATGTGCTCCCAATCACTATTGTTTTTACGCGGGAAAGTTTTGTGGCGGTGCCGATCAAGGTTTCTGTGTCTACTGGTATTACATGCAGTCCGTGTGAACTCTTCACATTAATTCCGTTCCTTATCTTCGTGATTTAACACACAGTAAACAGTTAATCGAATTGCGTTAGCAGACGATTCAGTTCATTAAATGTACCGTATTTATTCAATTAGTTCGAACAGCTAAAAATAATTAAATTTCGAAATGTTCGAATTATCAGATTCACAATAAAATCGTCCGTCAAAGCGAAAAAAAATCCCAAACCCAGATCGATCATGCCATGGCAGATAGGCCTACGCGGGTTGACAGATGCCGCTCGTGCTGGTTGGTTAGGGCCTGTACGATTGATAGGTTAACTGCAGACAACTAGCATTTTGCTAAATCGCCGGGTAACTGTAATTTATAATCTCGCATTGATGCTAGATTCTAGTCATATTTCAAGTGAAATCGAGTCACTCGACTCGGAAAATCTTCAATGGCCCGCAAACCGCCTGGCACTATGAGGTCCGCAATTTTTGTCATATACCCTAGCATTGGAAGGCCTAATCGCGATCACTGCCACCTGGCGAATATATCGCTGATTACTCATTTCGTAGTGCTGCCCCTGGCGAGTTGTATGTTTTGGCAGCTGAGAAGTTGATTTCGTTCGTTGTTTCAATCGAAATTTCGATCGTAAATTTGACTGTTCGAACTAAACAAGTCAATTTGAAAATTATTTTCTTGAATAATTTTTGGTGTTCGAATTATTAGAGTGTTTGAACTAATTGAATAAATACGGTAGTAGTATGAATACTAGGCTCACAGGAGTCTCTTCAGTCCATGCATTATCATCAGTACCTAGGGTCGAGGAACGCGGTTATTGCTGTGAGGGGTGAGGGTGGTGATCTGGTCGGTCCTACCGAGGCGTGTTGATAGTGGTTTTACAATGAGAGTGTTTGACATATCGTGCTTTGGTGTGGAAAGGTGGGTCCAGAGACGAAATCCGCTGTATCGCGTTCCCCTGTATGTTACGTAGGGGGAGGAGAGGCCCGCTCCCGGTGCTTGCTCCGATAACGGCTCTCCTTTCACCTCGTCAGCGACAAAGTGATCTTACTCTCTGCAGGCTGTTCGGCTGACACATGGGTGTAATTACATGATTATGAATTTTTAGGTAGTGCGCCACAGTGCGCGAGACAACACATGAAATAATAGGGTGATATATATACGAATGCATTATACCACATTATACGACCAATATCATAACCGTGCTCATTCCACGACATCATGTCAATAAAGTATATGAAAAAGGTGCCTCACTGACATCGAGTACATAAGAAATATGATGAATATAACTGTACATGTTATTATTATATTATTATAGAAATTATCGAAAAGACATGAAATCACAGTCCATTCAACATTCAGAATTTCATCATCAATTTTATCAATCAGTGAACACAGCCAGGGTTATCTGAATTGGGCCAGTCGGCGAATAGTCCGTCTAGGGCGGCTGTATGGAGCAGGCTGGGGCGTAGCCTCACTCGTTGACGAGTCCGTACTGATCACGGGTCGTGATCCGCGTTTCTTTGGCGTGTGCTGTGGGGCACTCAAGTTCGATTTGCGCGATTTTCTTTTCCTCTTACGTCATCTCGTGTTCGACGAGGGTGGCGACACGGGTTGGCGTTTAGACTGTGATGGCGTGACATCTGTATCCGTAGTTCGATCTGTCTCTGTAGACTTCTCCTGTACCGTGACATCCCAGGGATGATACGGAGCTCGGATATGCTCCAGTGAATCACTAGATGACTTGTTTTTAGAGTCCGCATCACTTGGCAACTCAGGTGGCGACACCACGTTATCGCGGTAGTTCGGATGGTGTAGATCACCTTCGTACGACTTGATGATGTCAAGATGTACAACACGTGTGTTACGTAAGTTCGATACGAGGGCTATCTGATAGTCCACATCGGTAACACGTTTCAGAACTCTCCAGGGTCCAGTCCATGGTCGTGTAAATTTGTTACTTTGCGTGAGGGGTAGATAATAGTATCTTACCAACTCTCCGGGTTGAAATTGGGGCCGATATTTTGCATGAGCATCGTATCCCAATTTTTGACGGGTCGAGTCTTTCTGCAGATGGTCCTGCGTGAACCCGTGTGCAGTTCTGATGGCAGTTCGTAAGTATTCGACATACTCTGGTCCGCATGGAGGTAGCGGCTCCGGGTCGCGTGTTGGAAATACCAAGTCCACTGGTAAATTACATTCATGTCCATACACCATCAGGTGCGGGGTACACCCGGTAGATGAGTGAACTGAGGTGCGATATGCCATCAACACATATGGTAGGTGTAAGTCCCAATTGTTTCCACGATCACTGACAAATGCGCTTAGCATATTCAGTAAAGTTCGATTAAATCGTTCGACCTGACCATCGCTTTGTGGTCGGTAGGGGGTAGTTCGTATTTTCTTGGCGCCTAACAAGCATACGACATTCCGAAACAGTGAGGATTCGAATTCAGTCCCTTGGTCACTGTGAATGGTTTTCGGCACTCCGTGGTATACAATCCACAGATTTACCAAGACGTCAGCTACATTCCTAGCCGTGTGGCATCGGAGCGGAAATGCGTCCAGGTACTTGGAGAAATAGTCCGAAATCACAGGGATATACCTATTTCCGCGACCGGTATTTTTGTGGGTATCTAGAATATCCAATGCAATTCGGTCAAACAGGGCTCCGGTCGGCAATTGAGTCAATGGCGACCGTTTTGGCGTTGGCTTCCCCTTACGTGACGCACACTGTGGACAATGAGCACACCAGCGTGCAACGTCCAACAATAAACCCGTCCAATAGAATCGGCGTCGGACTCTATCGACAGTTCGCTGTATTCTGAGGTGACCTACGACCTTGAGGTCGTGTAACTGATGTAAAACCACCGTCCGTGAAGCGGCAGGCAGCACTGTTTGTACTATAGTCTGTCCAGCGGGATCTGACTTGGTATTCTGCACTAAAACTCCATCTTGTAGAGCCAGTAGACTCCATCGTGAGAATAGGGTCTTAACCTCCTCTCCATGACGGCCGACTTCTTTCGAGGTTTTTTTCTTTCCGGCTGTTATCCATTGACATACTAACCCGGCACTGGGGTCGGCCTGCTGTGCGGCGACAATGTCAGCGGTAGAATAGTCCGACAACCACTGTTGACCACTGATTTTAGTATCCAATGTACGCACATGAGCCGCTTGGCGTATGGAGAGCATTTGAGAAGAGACCAGTGATGTTATCGTATCACTGTTCAGGAGGTCTCTCTCAGGTGCGGCTGGAGCAACCATGATCCGCCTAACCGGAAGTTCACCTGAGCTCGTTTCCGGGTTCGTGAGAGGCACAATGAGGCGCCCGGGACAGTCCGAATGTTTACAACTATGACACCGTGAAAGTCCATCAGCAATTCCATGGAGCTTCCCGGGGCGGTGTTCAATGCGGAAGTCATATTGCTGTAATTTGGCCAATCATCGGGCTAGCATTCCGTCCGCATCGTTATAGTTCTTCAACCATCGCAATGAGCTATGGTCCGTCCGAAGTAGGAATTTCCGTCCCCACAAGTAATGTCTGTAATGCTGAATCATTTCGACTACAGCCAACAGTTCACTGAACGTAGTGCAGTAATTCCGCTGCGTTCATGACAGAGTCTTACTTGCAAAACCAATCGGTATCTCTTTTCCATTCACACGCTGTAAAAGCGCACCTCCGATAGCGTAACCGCTAGCGTCCGTATCAAGGATAAAGTAATCGTCCTCATCTCGGGAGGGATGAGCGAGCTTGGGGGCCTTGATCATTGTGTCTTATAGCCTCCTGAAGGCTCTCCGTTGGGGTGATCTCCAGGTGAAAAGACAATCACCACTGGTGAGTGCGACAAGAGGTTCGGCAATTTCGGCGTAGTCCTTGATGAACCTCCGGTGATAGTTCGCGAACCCTAGAAAGGCCCTAACATCCGTGGTTTCACATGGCACTGGCCATTCTCTGATAGCATTGACCTTGTTCAGGTCAACCCTGATAACTTGTCCGCTCACAATAAATCCCAGGTATAGGATTTCTCTTTGGAATAGTTCACACTTTTTGGGTTGCAGACGTAACCCAGCAGTTCGTATCCGATCTGGGATCGCTTCCAGGTTGGCAAGCGCCTGATCAAAAGTGCGTCTGTATGCTATCACATCGTCCAGATAGCACATACATCTAGTCCATAGATATCCGCGGAGAATTGTCTCCATGAGACGCTCAAAGGTTGCCGGCGCGTTACTCAGTCCGAACGGCATAACCTTGAATTGGTACAAGCCTTTCCAAGTGGCAAAGGCGGTCTTTGGTCAGTCCGCTGGGTCCACCTCGACTTGCCAGTATCCAGAGGCAAGATCCAGAACCGAAAAGTACGTCGCTCCAGCGAGTGCATCATGCGTGTCTTGTATGTTCGGGAGTGGGTACGAATATTTCTGTGTTACGTCATTGAGCAGTCTGTAATCAACACAGAACCGTACCTGTCCGTTCTTTTTCCGCACGAGCACCACTTGCGAGCTCCACGGCGAGTCCGATGGCTCAATACATCCAAGCCGTAACATTTTGTCGATCTCTTCGTCAATGATATGTTGTTGAGTCTGAGGGACACGTCGCTGTCGCTGGCGAATCGGTGCATTCGCTCCGGTATCAATTCGATGCTGTACAACTTGGGTTCGTCCCAACTGTCCGTCCAGGCACATGAAGGTGTCCTTATACCTGTACACTAAGTTAGCACATTGGCGCTGCTGTTCGGGAGCTAACCCAGCTCGGTCTACCATATCACGTAAATATGACGGCAGATCACTATAACGATTAATGTTCGTCCGGGGAATGTCCGGTTCTTCTCCAGGTTTCGGCAGTGCACCCATGATGCTATCCACAGGACTCGCAATAGCAACAGGGTCCGAGCGAGTCAGAGTTACGCCCATATCCGTGGGGTTCACTACTGTCACTTTTACACATTTCCTGTTCAATGTGGTTAGTGTCCTCCCCATTACTAAGTCCGTATCCTCGGGAAAGTTCACCATTGGCTGAATGAGGCGCGGGTGTTGCCGCACTCTGACCTTCGAGGTCGGGACCAGTTCGACCACTGCTTCACTGCGTGGTGGCACAGTGACTGCACGAGGTACGCGAACAGTATCTCCTTATTAACCTGTACTGTTCCTTCGCCATAGTTAACAATGACGTTGGTTTGCCGGAAGAACTTCATGCCCAAAATCATTTCGTCATGAATTGTGGCTACACAGAATGTCACCATCATTTCTTTAGTTCCGACTTGAATCACAAGGTCCAAGAGTCCGTCGATAGGGCTGGAGTCTCCGTTGACATCACGGATAGTCGCGGTCGTAGGACGCATAGTGCGTTGTTCGAGAGGCACACAATGAAGCAGATCTCGGCGGAGCAACGAGATTTGTGCCCCCGAGTCCATCACTGCCTTGAGCTTCGTTTACCTATGCGTGCCGGCAGTTTCCAACACTCATGGGCGGCCCGGCTGTTATTGATAACGATCGGTTCGTCCGAATTGTCTGACGGAATCTTCAGTGGGAGCGTCAACGTCGCTGGCTTAGTTTCAGGTCTGCACGGAAAGGCATAGAAACCTCCGTCGTCCGATATCCATTCAATTTCGGACATACTGTCTGTTTCAGTTCCGTTGGCGGTGCGTGGCGACACCCCTTCGTAGCGCTTATTCCACGGTGAGCGCTGTTGCAAAGGCTCCGACACCCCTTGAGCGGAAATCTTGAGCGGAAGATGACGAGGCGCATTTAGCACACACCCCTTTGGGAAGCTTAGCCGCCGGTGGCGGTAGCGCCGATTTGACCGGCAAGATGGTTATGGCCGCCGGTACGATTACTGTTTTGGAGCTGGGAGCTTTTCTCGTGTTATCGGAAGGTCCTTGCTCCACAGTTCCTTCCTCCTCTAGTTTGACGGTCTGCTCTCAGGTACTTGACCGACCTCGGGTGGCGGTACGTTGGTTGGTTTGGCATTAGGCGTAGCCTTATTAGTCCGATCAGTGTTCCCTGTGACACCCGGTCTGGGTGCCAATGGCTTCATACCGTTCCGTACCAGAATATCCTTCAATCGAAACACCGCATCCACCGATGTCCGGGTTTCTTACAGAAAAAACAAATTTCAGTTTGACCCGCTAGTGTAGGACGGTCCCCTCGGGCCTGAGCCGTAGCTCGCAACACAGAGTACAATGCATCCTCACCATACTGTCCGGCTTCGTCGCTGATAGCGCACTGGAACGCGTCGGCTACCCATTCGCGAGAACAGGACAGCACTGAATGTTCGGCACAACCTTCAAGTCCGGTCGTGTCGCTGTCGGCTGGATCGTAGTACGCGGCTATCTGTTCGGGAGTTAACTTTTCCCAAGTGTCAATCTGTCCGATAGCACACGACATTTCTGAGTCTGTATCATTGTCCTCTGCGTAACCAGAAGCAACAGTTTCAGTCCGACGAGCACCATGTTGTCGCTCTCGTTTCGTTTGCTGTTGGCGGCTTTCCGCTTTTAGAACAGCCGTGAGTGCTTCACTATATGAACTAAACGTCAGTACACATAGTCTATCCGCAATATCGTCCGGCTGGCCGTTAATGAATTGCGAAATCACAGTTCTTTGCTGAGATTCCGGGGTCACATCGTCGAACACCTGTTCCGCAAGCGCTTGTAACCGCTCAAGGTAATGTTCTGCGGCCTCTTTCCGTTCCCGTTTCATAAACAGAAAGTCGTCGTGCTTTGCCTGACGGCGGGGTGTGGGCTCCCATCCCTCCAGCAAGCGACATTGGAACTCTTCCCATGGTGTGTCGACGGGGATGTGTAAGGCGAGTGCCTCGGCACGGCCTCGCAGCGTACTGCGGAAAGTCGTGGTCTTGTTCAAGTCCGCATACATGAAGGCGGACGTAAACTGCTCGTAGCTGCGCAGGTACTGTACCAGGTTGCCTTCCTTGAAGGTGGCGCACCACTTGCCGGTTGCTAGTGGTGGTGATTCGGTCGTAGATTCCACCGGCGGTGAGATCGGAGTACCGTACCGTTATTAGATGTCGTTGTGATCGGAGTACCGATGTTCGCTGGCGATCCATCGAGCACAGTCGTAGCAGCTTCCGCTGGGGAAACGGCGGTCGTGATGGTGACTCGCGGTTCCGCGTTGTGAACCGCTGGTGAGTATCCAACACAATTTGACACAGGCGAGGCCTGTGAAGTGAGCCCGTACGATTGAGTCACCTGCGGTACACCTTTCAAGTGAGGAGGGTACGGCGGCGACGGACAGTAAGATCTGGGGCTGTTAGCGAACACACTCGGGCGTACTGCTATTCCGGGGTATTGATCTGCTATTCCGGGGTACCGATCTGCTACTCCGGGTGACTGATCTGCTATCCTAGAATATTGAGCTGCTATTCCGGGGTATGGCACAGGACCACCGCGACGAGGTACCACTCCGGGGTACGGCGGTTTGTATCCATCGGGAACAACATTGTGGTATCCGTCAGGGACAACATTATGATATCCGCCAGGAGCAACATGGTGATATCCATCAGGAACAACTGATATCACTTGATCCGCGGGCTCGACAGGGAGCTCGGGTTCAACGATGGTCATCGGCGGCGGCTGACGCTCGTCGCGTGTGTGAGCGCTCGTGTGCGAGATCGGAACTCCGATGTCGTGTGATCGCCATGGCGGGTGGTTCACTGGTCCGCGGGAGTCGATCGCGGTGAAGGTCGGTCGTGTATGGGTCCGAATGGCAGCAGGTGCTGGAGTACTCTCTGTAGCGGGACGTCTCCGGTTCGGCTGGAACCCCTCGGGCTGGACTCCGGTCATGATCGGGTCGGTCGGCAATCTCGACTGGACTGGCCGATTACGCTCATGACGCGTCAGGGTGGCTGTCAAGGGTCGTGACGCCGGTTGGTCACGGCTTGGTCCGAACTCATTAGCACTGTCCGAACCGTCCAACCAACCACGGCTGGGCGGTTGCGTCACCATGGAAGTGTTAATGTTCACTGGTTGTATGCTCACCAGTTGTGTTAGAGTGTCGGTATCCGGTCTCTGTTTTGCAGGCACAGAATTCGCTCGTCTTCGATCGTCAGCTAGCGAGCGAGACGGTCCGGCAGGTGTAGTACGATACGACTTGGCATGAGCATCCAAGATCTCGCCCATCGTGTGACGGGGCGATGACGGGTCTTCGTGTAACAACAGTTCGTTCACATACTCTTCGTCAGCAAAGAGGTTCGGTCCGTAATCTTCTTCCGACAATGACGAACCAGTACGATCACAGTATTCCGATATCTGATACAGTTCGTCTGGCGGTTGCACGTGTGACAGAGTTAACGTGTCACTCATCGCTACTGATCGGGATCGCGACGGTTGCTGGCTTAGCGGGACCGGTTTGGCGGTCGCTCCGTCTGTCGTCTGTGACTCCTCACGGGAATTCGGCTGGCTATAGGTTTTCGCTCGTGTATCCGGCATTGACGTTAATAGTTTCTAAGCCGAGACTGGCTTTCGATATCCTGGTCACTGGCGCCAATGTCCGAATTCAATTAATCCAAGTTTATTGGGATGATAAGTTCGATGGCACGATCACGGCCTCATACGCACTTCCCGATATACTCCGAATAATAGTCCGACACATACAATAATATATCACAGATATTTTTTGTTAAATCTACACACAATTTCTTCAGTATTTTAGAGATACGTCTATTCCCTCTAAAAACTCTCAACTCGACTCGACTCGAAAAGCGCGGGGACTTTTTCATGGGTGTCTGGTTTTTCCCGCGTCGTGGGACAGGAGTTCATGTGATTTGCTGAATGTGAGGTAATGTCTGTGTGGGCGTGGTTAGGTGTCTGGAAATGTTGTGATTGGTGGTGTATTCTACATGACATCATTTGTGGAGTTGTTTACATGTCTTGGACGGTGTGCGTCGGTTCTGTGAGTACGAAGTCATGTGATGAATCTGTGCCGTGTGTGTCGAGTGGAATAAAGTGTAAGGGAGGGTTTCGGGCCGATAACTGTCATAAATATTCTACATTAAAAAAAATGTAATTTGCTCAATCGCTTTTTTGCAGATCAGTCGAAGTTGAATATACCTTTTGACCATAAACTTCCCGATTTGGTACCAAAATCAAATAATACCCTCAGTGACATTGTTGTGACTGAGGAACAGGTCATGAAAGTGTTGTGGGGCACGACCTGGGCGGGTAATGATCAGCTTACCAGTTGGCTGGAGCGATGCTATTCCCGTGTTGTCGGTCTGGTGTCCAAGTAACTTCTGGTTGCCCAGGTCGAGTTTCCGGCGGTTGTTACTGACACTCGCGAGGTGGCAGCACTTGCCGGGTGAAGTTCCCCAGACTAGACTGGTACGGTCAACCCGACTTGAATCAGGTATCCCGGTGGCAGGTCATTTCACCACACTCTCCTCCGGTTTCTTTTGGTGACGAGCAGGGTCTGAGGAAAAGTACTAGCTAGGACTAGTGCTGTGGAGAGTGTCGGCAGATGTTCATTCTGATGACCGATACTGGCTAGGACCAGTACCAGGAACGGTGCTGGCTGGAACCAGCACCTCGGGTTCCATGGGACCTACAGCCGGAAGAACCGCATGGCGTTGCGGCATCCCAGTTCCATGATCAGGGCAGCTGGCAGGTTTTTTGCTTGTCCGACGGAGATGGCCACTAGATCCAGTTCCCAGGGATGGGCTGACTGATATGGAGCATCCGACTCCAGCAGGATACGGTCCAAATCCATAGCCTGGATTAGCGGTGTTTGATCCTCGTCGCGGATTTTCTTCCCGAAGCCGAAGACGACATTGGGGAAGGCTGCCACCCACAACGGCATGTCCTGTAAGCTATGGAAGCAGTGCACGTAAACTTTGTGCTCGGCAGGTACGACCTCCCCTAGGATTCGGATGCAGTCATCCTGGGCCGTGACAGAGTTGGCGCGATCCGGTCGGCAGTGAATCACGAGTGGCTTGTCCATTTCCACTGCTAGAGCACTCACCTCGCGAAGGTATTTCCGCTGGAACCCTCTCTGGAGCGGGCAGGAGTGGTGATAGTAGTCGAGTCCGACCTCGCCTAATGCTACACATGTGGGTGATCTGGCGGCTTCTCGAAGCTTGGGGAAGTGGCCTAACGGCAGCTGATCACTAGCCACGTGAGGATGAGCTCCGAGTGTGAACCGCAGGCGGTGGTCCCGTATCAGGATTGGCAGGAAAGTGTCGGCAGAGGGAAAGTTGAGGGAGACGATCAGCTGATCCAGCTCGAAGCGTGAGGCGTGGTCGAGGCGTGTGATGCGCAGCCGGTCTTCCAGTTGATGCCTCGAGTGTACTCGATGGCGATTAGGGTTTAATCCCGGGAAGGGAGTTCCCGGGAATTCCCGGGAATTATCAAGATATCAGAGTTCCCGTTTCCCGGGAATAAGGTGGCCAGGAACCGGGAATATATCTCCCCCTCCCCCAAGAAAAAATTAGCCCAAGGGCTAAGATAGGTTACCGGACAATTTTGGTTTCAAGCATTGTAGGTGACATATGATTTTGAGATTTACCAGTCAAGGTCATCTTTGTGAATCTCAATGTCACCATCAGGTATGCTGCATATGACTTCGTATGTTCATAATACAGAAGGCCGGAATTGAGCTCCGTTTCGCTCTACGACTCACCGTTTCCGAGATACGGCCAAACAGCAAGTGCCGAGTCGGCAAAAAAAAAAGTTTTATCAACAAGTATTTCGTGTGTAGAGGCCAATTTCAGATTTTGAGATTCGCCCTTCAAGGTCTTTAAGGTCAAGTTCAAGGTCACCAAAAAATTTGCCATTTATACATGACTCTTTTACAGGCTTATACACAATCCTAACCTGTATGTGCAAAAGTTTATGCTTCAGAGGCCACTTTCAAGATTTCAAGTCAGACATTTAGCACTCAAGGTCATCCAAGGTCAAAATCAAGGTCATCATCAGTTGTTTCATATATGACTTCCTATATGTTCATAATGCAAACTGAAGCTCTATCTACATGCATTTCATCTGTAGAGGCAAATTTGGGCATTTTTTCACCCAAAAATGGCTGTTTTGACCTTTCAAGGTCATCAAAGGTCAAATTCAAGGTCAACTCCCAACTCGCTATATATGACTTCCTATTTGAAAGTGCCAATATCTAAGCTCTATCTTCAAGCGTACTATGAGTACAGTCCTGGCAGCTCCCATTATGAAGGAAAAAAGTGCCGAAAATTTTCGAAGTCCAAAATTTTTTTTTTGTCTAGAAATGACCCAAAATGAATAGTAACGCGATTTGGGGCAAACAAATTTTTTTTCGCCGACCCGTCAAAAATTCAAAATGGCCGCCACACGGAGACTGGCGATTCAAGGGCAACAAAACTTATAAACATCATAAAGGTACATAAGGGGAATATTTTGAAACAATAATCTCAAAACTGATCAGACAGTTTTCGAGAAAAGACAGGCCAGGTGCAAATTTGAGCATTTCTCGACCCAAAAATGGCTGTTTTGACCTTTCAAGGTCATCCAAGGTCAAATTCAAGGTCACCACACAAGTCGCCATATATGACTTTCCATTTGAAAGTGCCAATATCTAAGCTCTATCTTCAAGCGTTCTATGAGTACAGTCCCTGCAGCTCTCATTATGAAGGAAAAAAGTGCCGAAAATTTTCAAAGTCCAAAATTTTTTTCAAAGGGTGAAAAAATTTTTTTGTCTAGAAATGACCCAAAATGGATAGTAACGCGATTTGGGACAAATAAAATTTTTTTCGCCGACCCGCCAAAAATTCAAAATGGCCGCCACACGGAGACCGGCGATTCAAGGGCAACAAAACTTATACACATCATAAAGGTACATAAGGGGAATCTTTTGAAACAAAAATCTCAAAACTGATCAGACAGTTTTTGAGAAAATGGCCGCTATAGTCCAAAATTGGCCATTTTTCGTCAAAAATGGCCGCCATTTTGAGAAAAATGCGAAAATCAAAAAACTAAAAAATAACCCCCTCTTGAAATATTTTTAGGCAACTTTATGCAAAATTTCAGGAAAATCCGCCTGTAAACTTTAAAGATAAAATTAGCCCAAGGGCTAAGAAAGGTTACCGACTTACCGGACAATATACATTTTAGATATTAGCCTTTTGTCCAGTGACCTTGAAAATAAAGTCACTGATAAATTCAAGGCCATGAAATTTTCAACAAATATATCACTTCTAGTATGTCCACAATAAATTCCTAAGCTGTAAAGTCGATAATAAGTGAGACATTAGCCATTCTGTGATGTGACCTTGAAAATGAGGTCAAAGTTCAAGTTCAAGGTTATGAAAATATTCAGTATAAATCATTCCTCTATATTCGCAATTGATTCCTATGCTGTAAATGTAAGTACCAATCTATTACCACCAATACAATCAGATTTTGATGATGCCAATAAGAAACGTAAAATACTACACTTTGCAATAGAAACAAACAAAGCCCGACCAAATAGTTTATCCAAAGACACACTGGCGTCTTCAGGGGCAGACAATGTGTTAAATGTAGTTGTTTCTACTGTACACCAGATGGAATTAGTATACAACTGCCCAACAACCTATGAAAATAATTTAGAAATCAGAATCTAACCCCATGGAATAGATACATGACAAGTACAAAAGTACCCAATCACAAGCCCGAAGGCTACTGAGTTGATGGTATCCTCGGGGACAGATTTAACGTCCGCCAGCAGTGACACCGACTCAGTGGTATAAATGTAAGTATCAATCTATTACCACCAATACAATCAAATTTTGATGATGCCAATAAGAAAGGTAAAATACAACATTTTGCAATAGAAACAAAGCCCGACCAAATAGTTTATCCAAAGACACACTGGCGTCATCAGGGGCAGATGTAAAGAAGATAATAAGGGACATATTAGCCATTTTGTTCTCTGACCTTGAAAATGAGATCAAAGGTCAAATTCTAGATCACCAAAATATTCAGCATACATCATTTCCTATATGTTCACTATGGACCCCTAAGCTGTAAATTTGATAATAAGCGAGATATAAGCCATTTTGTATTCTGACCTTGAAAATAAAATGACTAACCTTGAAATTTAGGTCAAGGGTCAAATTCAAGGTCACTAGAATATTCAGCATATATCATTTCCTATATGTTCACAATTGATTCCTAAGCTGCAAAGTCGCTAATAAGCAAGATATTGGCCATTTTGTCCTGTGACCTTGAAAATGAGGTCAAAGGTCAAATTCAAGGTCACGAGAATATTCAGCATATATCATTTCCTATATGTTCACAATTGATTCCTGAGCCGTAAAGTCGATAATAAGCGAGATATTAGCAATTTTGTCCTGTGACCTTGGAAATGAGGTCAAAGGTCAAATTCAAGGTCACGAGAATATTCAGCATATATCATTTCCTATATGTTCACAATTGATTCCTAAGCTGTAAAGTCGATAATAAGCGAGATATTAGCCATTTTGTCTTGTGACCTTGAAAATGAGGCCAAAGGTCAAATTCAAGGTCATGAGAATATTCAGCATATATCATTTCCTATATGTTCACAATGGATTCCTAAGCTGTAAAGTCGATAATAAGCGAGATATTAGCCATTTTGTCCTGTGACCTTGAAAATGAGGTCAAAGGTCAAATTCAAGGTCACGAGAATATTCAGCATATATCATAAACTTTAAAGATAAAAATGTGAACGGACGGACGGACGGACGGACGGACGGCTAGACGCAACGCCACGGCAATAGGTTAACGGATCAAAGGTCCGGTAACCTAAAAACTACATATTAACAGAAGGAAACAACGGTATCTTTCGTTCCTGTACATTTCCTACAACACTCTGTGGTATAGCAGGACAATGTATTGCCAAAATAAGGTAAAAATAAAGAATAATAAGTACTTACTGTCCTTACTGTATGCTTCCATTTGTCGTTGTCATGGAAAGTTGGTGATATTTTTGTCTAGTGCATGCAAAAAGACACCTTGGGTATTTTTTTAAAAATCTAAAACAAGACATAATGTAACATTGGGACCACACAGCGATTTGTCCCTTCACAATATTTGTGTCCATATTAAAAATGAACAAAGACGGGGGGGGGGGAGGGGGGGGTTGTGAACTTGTGAGCCCTCTCCTGTTACATCATACCTCCAACGTAAATTAGGATTCTGAATTTCTGATTTCACCCATGTTTACATTTGCATGCTTCATAAATAGCTGTAAGCATGGTTGCATGGTGATTTATAAGGAAAACTCGTTGACAGATAGTGTCTGCAGTGATAACTAACGAACCAATTCATGTGTACTATTGTTTTGAAGCTACGAGTTTATTCCCGGTTCCATTCCCGGGTACCCGGTTCTGAGCATTTTTTATTCCCGGTTCCCGGTTCCAGGAAAACCGGGAATATATTAAACCCTAATGGCGATCCAACAGTTTTTCTAAATGTACGTGGCTGTCGATTCCGTACACTGTGATGCACCGTTCCGGATCCTCTAACGATGCCCGACGGAAGTCTTCACGCTGAGGTGGGGAAGCCTCCTGCAGGAGCAGCAGCACGATCTTCCAGTGGAAAAGGGTCTCCAGGTGTGATGGGGGCTGAATGGAGTAGTTCACAACCGAGCGAGAACCCGGTTGCAAAGCTCTGCCTAATATGCTGAGGCACAGATGTTGAGAGGTGGGGATCTCTCCAATGGCGTCAGGGGGAAACAGTTGACGACGTCGAACATCAGCAAGCAGCTCGCCGGGGGTGTCGAGGCCACTGTAGCGAACAAGCCGGTCTAGCAGCCCTTTCATTGAGGCGATCCATGCACGGAGGCGGTTTCCGTCGAAACCAAGGTCAGAGGTCAAATTCAAGGTCGCGAGAATATTCAGCATATATCATTTCCTATATGTCCACAATTGATTCTTAGTCTCTAATTTCAATTTTAAGTGAGATATTAGGCTTAATGTGTCCCATTATAAAGCATAGGAGAATTTAACATGGGAAAGTCCCATTTGGGCCAAGTTTGGGCCCAAAATGGCCCACTTCGAGCGATTCAAGGGCAACGAAATTTATACATGTCAAAGGGGTACATAGGAGGAGTGTCATGCATCAATGAGAAAAAAAGTTACTGAACAGATTTTGAGAAAACGACCGTCAAAGTCCAAAATTGGCCATTTTTCGACGAAAAAGGCCGCCATTTTGAAAAAAATGCGAAAATAAAAAAACTAAAAAAACCTTTCCTGGAAATATTTTTAGGTATTTTTGTGCAAAATTTCAGAAATATTCGACCATAAACTTTAAAGATAAAAATGTGAACGGACGGACGGACGGACGGACGGACGGACGCAACGCCACGGCAATAGGTTAACGGATCAAAGGTCCGGTAACCTAAAAACAACATATTAACAGAAGGAAACAACGGTATCTTTCGTTCCTGTACATTTCCTACAACACTCTGTGGTATAGCAGGACAATGTATTGCCAAAATAAGGTAAAAATAAAGAATAATAAGTACTTACTGTCCTTACTGTATGCTTCCATTTGTCGTTGTCATGGAAAGTTGGTGATATTTTTGTCTAGTGCATGCAAAAAGACACCTTGGGTATTTTTTTAAAAATCTAAAACAAGACATAATGTAACATTGGGACCACACAGCGATTTGTCCCTTCACAATATTTGTGTCCATATTAAAAATGAACAAAGACGGGGGGGGGGGGGAGGGGGGGGTTGTGAACTTGTGAGCCCTCTCCTGTTACATCATACCTCCAACGTAAATTAGGATTCTGAATTTCTGATTTCACCCATGTTTACATTTGCATGCTTCATAAATAGCTGTAAGCATGGTTGCATGGTGATTTATAAGGAAAACTCGTTGACAGATAGTGTCTGCAGTGATAACTAACGAACCAATTCATGTGTACTATTGTTTTGAAGCTACGAGTTTATTCCCGGTTCCATTCCCGGGTACCCGGTTCTGAGCATTTTTTATTCCCGGTTCCCGGTTCCAGGAAAACCGGGAATATATTAAACCCTAATGGCGATCCAACAGTTTTTCTAAATGTACGTGGCTGTCGATTCCGTACACTGTGATGCACCGTTCCGGATCCTCTAACGATGCCCGACGGAAGTCTTCACGCTGAGGTGGGGAAGCCTCCTGCAGGAGCAGCAGCACGATCTTCCAGTGGAAAAGGGTCTCCAGGTGTGATGGGGGCTGAATGGAGTAGTTCACAACCGAGCGAGAACCCGGTTGCAAAGCTCTGCCTAATATGCTGAGGCACAGATGTTGAGAGGTGGGGATCTCTCCAATGGCGTCAGGGGGAAACAGTTGACGACGTCGAACATCAGCAAGCAGCTCGCCGGGGGTGTCGAGGCCACTGTAGCGAACAAGCCGGTCTAGCAGCCCTTTCATTGAGGCGATCCATGCACGGAGGCGGTTTCCGTCGAAGACCGTGTCGTGTCCCTCCCCGTGCCTGGCCCGTAAGAAACAGGCGGCGCTTTCGTTGACGTGGCAGGACCAGCAGGCGTGCTCCGGCACGAAGAACCAGGGCATGTGGAAGGCCTCTACGTGGCGGCGTAGCTTCGCTGTCTTCTTGTCACAAATAGGACACCACGAGTGACGGCTTGCTTGAGATCGGTGGGCGGACGTTGAGGCGCTACCCTGGTTCGAACCAGGTAGGTTCCTCCTTTCGGGTCGTGAGCCCTGATGAGAAGCGGGTGGATCTCCCAGACGCTGGTGCACTGGAACACGGACTGATGCTGGGCGTTCAATCCTTTGGTGCAGGCGAGCATCACTCCTGGCCGACTGCATTCCAGATCCAGACGCTTGATCGATCCGTGACTCTCTCCTCGGAGGGTTGCGGGTCGTTGGTGGAGGGTCCCGTGCCCTGGCCCGGCTCGTATCAGACCGTACAGGGTGGCGGCCACGAGATCTACCACGAACCGCATGACCCCTTTCATGACGCCATTCGCGTGCCTCCTCCTCCTCTTCCTCTTCCTCGTAATCAGGACGAAACTTCGATTCATCCATCGAATCCATTTTATAATCTAATAAAGGGAATCCTCATTGGAATCATGGTCGTATTTGCAGCGATTTAATTCATCCGTTACTAATATTAAGATATACCAGCTCAGAACCTGTATTGTTTATCAATTAAATCAGTATTATGTTCGGAAATACGGATTTACCAGGGGGAGAATCAGCACCCTTTACAAATTTGAGAATAAAAAAAAAATAAATAAAAAATAATAATAATAAATTCTCAAATTAAATGACATACATTCTCACAGCTTCCAGAGCACGTATTCACAATGCAGATAATAAAACCATCACCTGTGTGATATAACAAAACTTGAATATACATATTTTACAATGTGGGTACACCAATGTTCAGAAACATTCGTAATCATCCAGCCGCAAAGGTTTCTGTATTCTGCGACCACGACGTGTAGTCGTTATCTTCTCTTCGACGGTAGTGTCATCACTATCAGATTCCGACGAGAGAGATGGACTTCCCGGGTCTATGTCGATTTTACCAAACAACTGCTCCAGGTGAGTAGATTCGATTGCAGAATCAGGGTCATCTTCATCGGATCGATGATGGTTTTCAGAGCCACCTAGCAAAAGGCTTCTTTTCCTGCGAATCCAAAGTGGAATATTGCGATCTTCACAAATCCGCAGTCGATCATGGTGAACCACTTTGCTTCGATCTCGGCGTCCTTCAATCGCATACAGAACTGGAGAGTGGGCTTTGACTACCAGGTTATGGTCCAGTGTAGACTGGTTGGAGCTTACTGCTTCTCCCGATTTTAGTGCTACTGTCCAATAAGTATACAAGATCACCAGGTTCATAGGTGCGCTATCGTAGCCGCTGGTCATAAATGGCCTTCTGACGATTCTGCTGAACCTGTAGAGTTTCTCGGGCTCTGTCATGTACCTGATGCATGTTCTTCAACAGAGTCTGTATGTATTGTGGAGGTTCCGTGGGCGTGGATGATCTCAAGACGAACAACTCCTGAGGTAACGACACTTCCCGGCCCAACATCATCATGTTTGGAGTAAAACCCGTTGAGCGGTTCACCATGCTGCGTGCAGCCATACTACATCATTCAGGGGAGCAGTTACCAAGGTACAGTCATAGTTACGGCTGTTGATTGTTAACGGAATGTTAGTAAATCGTTTCCCTGCTACAAGTCCCTTCTTAAATGCGCTTCGAAGTGTCACGGTGGTGAAGTCAGAAGGCAAATTACAGTCATTTATTACAGATTCATTCAGAACAGTTACATCTGCAGCAGTGTCTAGGATGGCTTGAAGTTTCTGCTGATTTATCATAACTGGGATGATCATCGCACCACTGGACTGAGGCGTAGTAACTTGTGCTGTAGCGGGGGTAGTTGATGGACCGTCAATGTCAACACTAGGATGTTGATGTCCCGCCATGGACGGTGAGGGTGTTGATGTGGATGTGGATTTAGGTAACCTCGCTGGAACCAGGTTGCTGTCATCCACGCTCAAAATGTTGGTTCGCTGATGGCCTTTCAAAGAGGTATGGACCAGGCCATGGCCGGAGGGCTTGGTCCAGTTTAGTTTTCCGGACTGGCTTTCTTCTGAGGGCAGTCCCGTGCATAGTGTCCGATTTGTTGACATGCGTGACATTTGGAATCACGTGGACTAGGTGATGGTGATCGGGCTTGGACCCGATTATACTGTGGACTATTTGGACGTGCACTATTGGTGCTCCTTGGAGAAGGAGATCTCTGTCTTTGGTCAGAAAACTTCGTCCTGGGTTCGGAGCAATCTTTGATGAAATGTCCAGGTTTTCCACAGTTGTAGCACACGTAGCCAATGTTTCCAGCACGTTGAGTCTGTTGTTTAAGGAATTCCAAGAACAGTTTTTGCTGTTCTTGCTGCTGTTGCATGATCTGCTGTTGCTGTTGTAGAAACTTAGTCATGGAGTTATCTGGTGAGACAGGACTGCTGCTTGGAGACGTACGGTTTGTGGGAGTGTTAGTAGATCGTAATGATACCCCGGCGACGTCCAACAATTCGTCCTCAAACATTACCTGTCGTACAACCCACTTCTGACACCAGTGTTGTGGGGCACGACCTGGGCGGGTAATGATCAGCTTACCAGTTGGCTGGAGCGATGCTATTCCCGTGTTGTCGGTCTGGTGTCCAAGTAAATTCTGGTTGCCCAGGTCGAGTTTCCGGCGGTTGTTACTGAAACTCGCGAGGTGGCAGCACTTGCCGGGTGAAGTTCCCCAGACTAGACTGGTACGGTCAACCCGACTTGAATCAGGTATCCCGGTGGCAGGTCATTTCACCACAAAAGTATTACAAAAAATGGACGTCAATAAAGCAAGTGGCCCTGATCACATAAGTAATAGAGTATTAAGATTGTGTGCCCCTTCTATTGCCCTTCCATTGAGTATTATATTTAACAAATCATTCGCGACTGGAAAAGTACCTGAAAAATGGAAGTTATCTAACATCACCCCAGTTTATAAAAAAGGCGAAAAGTCAGTGAAATCGAACTACAGACCACTGGCCCTGTTGCCGTGTGTATCCAAAGTACAGGAGAAACTTATTTTTAATGTATTGTATCAATTTTGTATAGACAATAACTTACTCACTTGGAGAAATTCGGGATTAAAAAAATGGACTCGGCAATGAATCAACTTATACATATAACCCACCAATTGAATAAAGACCTAGACACTGGTAATGACATCTGTATGGTATTCCTGGACGTTAGTAAGGCTTTCGATCACGTTTGGCATCTAGGATTATTACATAAGTTGAAAGAATTTGGAACATGTGGATCATTGTTGAACTGGTTAGCTTCATATCTATCCAACCGTAAACAACGGGTCGTGATTAATGGACAAGATTCTGAGTGGCTTGAAACAGAAGCTGGGGCTCCCCAGGGATCAATATTAGGTCCCCTATTATTTTTGATATTTATAAATGACATAATTAGCGATATTCAATCTGAGATATATCTATTTGCGGACGACACATTCTTGTACAAAACCATTAGGCCTGACCAAGATTGTTTTGATGACTTGAATAGTGACTTATACAAACTTCAGTGCTGGTCATCACAGTGGTTGGTCACATTTAATGCAGAAAAAAACAGAATATATGAAAGAATCATGCAAAAGACATGTCGCTAATGATCCGCCTCTGATGTTAAATAATACTCATATCAAGCTCGTCGACACCCATAAACATCTCGGCGTAACTTTCAATAGCAAACGCTCATGGATTGACCATATTTACGATCTGAAACGCAAGGCAACCAGGTCCATTGGTCTGTTGCGCCGGATACAATATTATGTTCCACGTTCATGTTTGGACACACTTTATAAATCCTTCGTAAGACCATTATTAGAATATGAAGATGTATTGTTTGATTCTACGCCAAATTTATACCTAACTCAGCTTGAAATGGTTCAACGGGATTGTGCGATAATTGTTACTGGCGCGTACAGACATACATCACACGAAACACTGTTACACGAATTGGGATGGGAGCCGCTCTCATTAGGGAGTTTAAGCTACACGTTTTACGGGTACGGGTACGGGTGTCTCCACAGCGACTAGGAAATAACGTCAAACTAACTGTATGACGTTTTACTAGCTACCCGTTTCACACGGGTAGGCCTTCAGCCGGTTTCACGTCACATGTGCTGAACGCATGTGCCACATACGTGTAATTGAACCGTCCCAGACCTCAACCAATTTATGAAGGTGACCGTGGCTTATGAAAACTCGGAAAACAACTGAGCAGACATATGCCATTGGATCTGAACCATGGAATTTGTTGCTAGACGTACTGTAGAGTTGAATTTATTCCATCGTTGGTTATAGTTGTAATATGCTGCTCCCATATCATATATACATTACAATAAAATATAAACTTTTCTGTAGAATTTTATGTTTTCATGAAAAAAAAAAACAGAGAGCAGAATGGTCTGCTGTAGAGGAGAATTGTGCTTTTTTACGAATTCTTGCAAGAGCTAAGCACTATTTTTTTTACCCACTGTTTTTATCCGCTGTTGATAATTATGGCGTCAGAAACTTACTAGTAACAGCGATGGATGGAGAAAAATGAATGATCGGGTTTTTAAAGATATATTTGAACCAAATGAGTTATAAATGATAGCAACGATATTTTCAAGAAATATGCATCTTGGTGCCACGTGCGTGCTCTAGAGTACGTGGTCTCCCCTTGAAGAAGCTTCCACCGAGTGTTGTGACATAATGACAAACCTGTCACATTTTGGTGGCAAACGGGCGCAATATTTCTATTCTGATATACAACATTTAAATGCAGATTGCGAAAATTTTCCCGCACTAACCACACGTTTTATTTCATTAATTTCATGCGTACAATCCACTGGAGATGTAGACTAAATTTTGGAATTTTACACCGTATGGAATTTTTCTGGGGCTGTTGAACTGATTAATATTGTGGATTTCGAAGCAGCTCGGGCGTTCATCCTTCACATCGGCAACATACTAGTAGGACCTACATCTACTGTATCCTTTACAGTGTAGGCTACCCGTATGAACGTGTAGCTTAAAGGAATTTATATGTTACCTGTACATGTCACGTCATTACGTTCTATGACGTTTTTCTACCCGTACCCGTACCCGTAAAACGTGTAGCTTAAACTCCCTATTGTGTCGTCGACGTCATCGATTGTGTATCATGTACAAAATTCAAACGGGATTGGCCCCAAATTATTTGTGTGATATATGTCGATCGGCAATAGGGAATGTTGTACCATACAACCTTCGTAGTAACGCTGATTTGAGGAATGTCCCCACCCGAACAACAACATTTAGGAATTATTTTTGCCACGTAACCATTCGTGAATAGAATAATTTAGATATCGATTTGAAGAGTGCCATTTCACTCAAATCTCTCAAAAGTAGACTCAGAAAGTTATCACAATATAAAGAGAATGGGTTATATTCGTACGGTCAAGGATATGGCCGCATAAACCAAACTGGACTCAGACTCGGCTTAAGTGCTTTAAATGCACATAGACATCAATATAATTTTATTGACTATTCACAGTGTCCAAAATGTTGTCATCCAGTTGAAGATACGTGCCATTTCCTGCTTGATTGTCCAAGTTACTCTGATGCGAGACGCATTCTGTCTATAGAGCTTGCCAGCCTCCTAGCACCAGGTGTGCATTATTCATTGTTTTTGCCAGAATCTACCGATGACAAGAAACAGTTTATAAAATGTATTTTACATGGTTTTCCTGATCTTTCATACTATGATAATAAGATTTGTGGCGATTTTGCCCTAAGCACGCGGCAGGTGATTGTAAACATACATGCCATTTATGTGGCCTTTTCGTTCTTGGCCTTGTTTTGACACGCTCCGTTCGAGCGTGCGTTGCCACGGCAACGCATTGTAATTTACGCTCCAGTAAACTATAACAATGGTTTGATTATACCTCGCGTGCGTCCTACAGCTTGTGGTGTATTATATATACACTGGAAGCTACTCGATCGAGGAGATTGTCCGAGAGAGAGTGACTGGGACGCACACGAGGCTCACCATGAGCTTTGTGTTCCCTAGTTGCGAGTAGTGGGCTCTTAGAGCCCTGGGGACGATTTCCATGGGGAGGCCCGGGCTGGGAGAGACAAGTTGCTGACTCGGGGGCGCAAGCCCTGTGGATCGCCAGTTCTCTCCCTTCCCGGAACGTGTGACATAGGCTCTGGCCAGCATGTCGGACTGTAGGGGGTTCCGTCTCCGAGGCAGACCGCGGCTCGCCAGGCCCCTCCAGTTAACACCGTGGTGATGAACCAGTTTCTGAACGGTGTCCGTAGGCCTGGGAGTGTCGGGTGGGCTGTTACCTGGTTACCGTTAATGCTAGAGTGGTTACCGTGTCCGCAGTGACCTCCGGTGAGCGGCGCCGCCGCAAGGATCCGGAATAGCGGATGCGCGTCCGCAAGGACTCGTGGTGAGAGGACTATCCTCGAAGATCCCGAAGAGCGGACGATAGTCAATAACTTTACAGATTGTATTCAAAACTGTTCAACATTTCATTTCTATAACTAAACGCTTCTGAATTGTCTCAATATAAATATATAAAATGTCATTAGTATCCCTTGAAATTGTTTGTAATTCCGCTGGTGTCCACTGTAAAAAGTTAACTAGTATAATATATGTTCTGTTCATTATTGTATATATGTTCCTGCACTTGTTGTACACAGCACGGAGGAGACCCCCTAGTTGCTACGGCTGTGGGGAATCCTCCTAAAACAAATAAAATTTACATTTACCTCTATTTGTAATGTTATTACAGGGGTGTTGCGCTAGTGTGGCCGAGTCTAAGTTACAGCTGTGTTGCGCTGGAATGACGATATATATTAAGAAAATTAGCGGACCTAGTATTGATCAATGGGGCGCCCCATATATGAATGCTAATTCCCGGGATGTTGTGTCATTATAAACTGTGTATATAACTTTTATATATTTTGTAAGTTATGAATATTGCTTCAACATTCTGAAATTTTATTAAAATTGAAGCATTTTGAAAATGAATTCTTTCTCATTTTACATGTTTTATAATGGCTCGAGTTGGATGACATTTTTAATTACCAGATCAAGTAAGGATCAAGATGCCTCATAAATAGATAACCACTTTGAGACATCTATGTATGCGCAAACAAGACCGTTTAGTTGTTCAGCTCAAAAACCTTTAATTTCATGTATTATATCCCAAGATTACACGGAAACAGTAACATAAATACAAACACGATATCAGTGTTATGAAAACCTTATAATGCAAAGCAGGTCGCACGTATGTTTTTGGGTAGTTTAGTTAAGGCACAATACCCAGTTAACCTACGCTTCTCAGAGGTGTGCCTGACAGATGCGTGCCTATGCTATGGTGGTCTATATATAGTCGTGTCTCATGTAAAATACCATTGCGCAGCATAAGAGGTATGAATCACAACTATACATAGGCGGTCCACTTTTATGTAATAGTCGTGGAATATGCCCAAATGTTTTTAACATGGGTCAATGTAAGATAAGAGCTCGAGACTCGAGGCGGGAACTTGGCACCTCCATCAGAGGATGGGGATGCAGGGCCTCAAAAATGGGATGCAGATTATTTATCGCAAGGGATTACTTTTGCTGAAAGACGGTACAGAGAATAAAAGGATATGAGTACAAATCAAAGACATAATCGGATCCTCCTCGAATTAGAAGATATATCGCTGACTACGTGCTTGTACCTGTATATGTCAATGGTTTAAATCCCCAGATATTATTGACGTTTTTGTATGGCCCGGGCGAGCGGGATGATTGAAATGGTAGCATCAATCTATTACGAACAAAATATCGAAAATTCCAGGCTCTGTTAACCGACTTGAACAAGAATCAGCGTACAAGGCTACACATCAGGAACAGAAGCTAGGCACCGACGGTAAGTACAGTTCACAAATGACGTCACTCCATTGTTCTCCCTCTCCATTATCAATAGGTAATGGAAAATCTCTTGTGGGTATTGGAGCTTAATATTTGTAGTATCGGAGCTCAGTTCAAACTGTGAAATATGGGAAAAGTTATGCTCATTCAGTTGACTGCAAAACAATGGGATTGAATCATATGGTATCAAGCACGATACCATTTGTACTGTATTACTTATTGACCTGGTCGGCCCACTGGCTCAAGTATCATACGCTGCGCCTTGAGACTACTCACCCACTAAATGAAAATCAGTGTGTCACCTTTTTATTCCCATTTGAATACAGAGTAAAACGCAGGAAAAGAAACTTGAGCCGGGCCACTTGTATAGCTTGTGGTGTCTCGTAGCACTATTCATCCACTGAAAACATACAATTCACTCAGTATCCCACATTATCCGTCCTTATAACTTACTACTATTTACAGAGGAACGAGCATCACAAGCTACCTGGGCCATTTGGTTTGGCATTTTTCCAATAAGGGTGACTTGTCACATAACGACGACGGATGCAACCTCATGCCAATAGGTTATCGGTCCATGGGGCTGTGCTTGAACCATAACACGCTCATAGACTATGACTTTGAAATGCTGCCAACATGTATTTCACATTTCGTGTGTAATTCCCAACACGTATTTCACATTTCGTGTGTAATTCCCAACTCTGTGGCTCAATTTGTTGGAAACAATAGGCCGATGTACATTTCTTTATGTCACGGAATAGCGTGTCTCCCGGCGGCTATTACGCCGACATGATCGTATAGTACGATGTATGTCGTGCGTTATCACAAGACAAGAGTCCGACGTATCTTTCAACAATAATCCGAAGTTTATTGGGATGATTTTAGTCCGATGAAGAACACGGCCACTCACACACACGTAATCCCAAGATATAGTCCGATATTCACTGTCTTCTATATAACTTCTTGTTTCACAATATTCTTCGTTTGTACCTCTCTATTAAAACATCTTCATTCTTCATTTACGTCTTCATTATCATATCACTTTTACTAACCACCTCTCTAGAGTCCGGAAAGGCGCGGGGCCATGTGATTCGTTAAATGTGATGTTATGTCTGGGTGAGCGTGATTAAGTGTCTGGAAATGTGGTGATTGGAGGGAACGAGGGTGTGTCATCGTGAGTAGAGTTGTTTACATGAGGTGCGGTGCTAGGACGGTGTGTGCTGGTGACATAAGGTAAGCATGAAGTCATGTGATGAGTCTGTGTCATCTATGTCGAGTGGGAGAATGTGTAAGGGAGGGGTTTCGGGCTGATACCTGTCATAAATATTCTACATTTACAAATCAATTGTAGTTACACTGTTGCATCAGTTTATTCACAAAACAAGTTACGCAGGGTATATTACATTACTTGTCTATCAAATCATCTCATTCCGCACAGGAAATGAGATGAATTTGTGTAGTAGAATTCATTAAATAACAAGATATTAATGCGCGGATATAGCCTAGGCTTATATTACAATATAAATGTCATGGTCTATTTATCATTAAATTTCCGCATAAGCTCGAGCAAAAGCAAACGCTCCTGGCCTGCGTCTGTTTCCTTCCTTTCAAACAGCGCTAGCCTCCTCTCTTCTAACTCCAGTTTCTTCTTCTCTTGCTCTTCTCTAACTCGCTGGCTCTGCTTTATCATATCCAGGAATTCTCCCAGTCGCTCATCCTTCTTTTTCTTCTCATGAATACTGTCACCTATCCAAGTATATGCATACAATATAACACACACAATCGATTCAATTTGGGTGTTATCAGAAAAGAGCTACTAATATGTTTGGCCCACCATCGTTCTGTTTTCTTTTCACTGCAATTTCCCTCATGACATGTCCTTCCGATTCTCTCTGGTCTTGTTTTTCCTTCCATTTTCCTTACTGGCTACTGCGGATTGCTGAAGCTGATGTAGCTCTTCCATGAGTTAAGTTTTTTCATTATACTCCTCCTCAGTACTGCTCCTGATAAATAAACTATGTACTTTTCATATATCTATTCCATGGGGTTTGTTTCAGATTTCTAAATTATTTTCATACGTTGTTGGGCAGTTGTATACTAATTCCATCATGTGTACAGTAGAAACAACTACATTTAACACACTGTCTGCCCCTGATGACACCAGTGTGTCTTTGAATAAACTATTTGGTCGGGCTTTGTTTCTATTGCAAAATGTTGTGTGGTAATAGATTGATACCTACATTCATACATATATTTCACATACACATATACATATTGCTTGGAATGCATTACAACAACACAACTATACTAATGTGCAATACTAATTGCATTACTAATTGTGTGAATAAATGCTACATGTATGCCATTATTTTTATGACCCCGAGTACCTTTTTCAGGTTCTTTTGGTTATTCTTTTTTGAAATGGTTCTTTAGAGTCAACACACGCTCCCTGGCCGCTGGCGGTTAGGTTTTTTCCTGGCAACTGAGAAGCAACTTGGTCCCAGGCTATGCCGCTGCCCCTCTGTCCCCCTACACCCTGCAACATATCTTATGCTGCGTTCAAACCAACTTGTGAAGACGGTGTGTCCCAGTTCACCACCAGTGAGTTGCATTCAAGCCACGTTACCGACGGTGTTCACCAGCGGTGAAGTGGGAAATTTTTTAGCGCCTCCAATTTCACCGCCAGTGAAATAGCTGGCGGTGGTTAACGATGCTGCGTTCAAATCAACACTCACCGCCTGTGACAGTCGACGTCACCGGCGGTGTGTACCGTCTTCACAAGTTGGTTTGAACGCAGCATAAAGTCGGTGACGACCTATTTCTTTTGCCTCGGGGTCAGATCATGTTATTGTCACCGACTTGAGCTCATATTTTTTGGACGAAACCTCGACAATCCGTAAGAAAAATTAAATTTCTGCAATTTGATGCATACATACAGTAACTGAGGGCGATGATACGATGTCCGAGATATTGATTAATTATGTAATTTATAATTGTTAGTAGCAGTTGATATTCCCCAAAAATAAGGTTCTTCTGCCGATATTTACCCTGCCGAGGTTTTTGAAAATGACTATGAATGTGTTCACCGTGTCAAAATTGGAGTGGATGTCGGCGGAAGATACCTTAATCTCGGGGAAATATACCGCTACTAACATTTGTAAATGACATAAACGGTCAATAGTATCTCGGACATCGTATCATCCCCCTCAGTTAATCTATATATTCATCAAATTGCAGAAATTGCATTTTTCCTAGCGTGTGTCGATGTTCTGTCCAAAAATTCTGAGCTCGAGTCGGTGACAATAACATGACCTGACCCCTAGACAAAAGAACTAGGTCAGTCACCGCCTTAAGATATGTTGCAGGGTGCCTGCCTCCCTGTCCCTGCACTGCAGCCGCCACCGCCTCTCTGAGAAGCAGGAGGTTGTCCGCACTGGTGAAGTACGTCCGCTGTGTTCTTGCAGACGTTGATGCCTCAGCTGGAGATGCGTCCATGCTCCTATTGTAAACCTACTGTATATATTCTTAACAACATAAGAACTTACATACACCAGGACTAAAATGGATTTTTTAAAAACAATATTAACATGTACTGGTAATTGATAGCAGTAAATAAAAATGACCTATGACCGATCATATTCATGACCCATTCAAAGAATGAATTAATGAATGAATAACGTTTATTTTACATCGCATAAAATCAAATCACATATACAGTGCAATATTATACAAACATGTATAGTGACACAAGCTCTATTAGCTCCTGTGCGATGATATTAAAATGTCAACAACAATCTTTGGATATTCATGCATTAATCACATAAAATTCTGGTTAAAACAGAATGTGATGTTTCATTAGTATTTTCATAGAGTTTTCTCTGTTCGGTTTGGCAAGGAAACGGTTTTCTTGATCCCAAAGTGAAACACAATTCATTCATCCATTCATTCATTTAAGTCACATTACCAGGTTATGGCGCTGGCATTCCCTGTGGATGTGACTTGAAGGTCCAACAAATGAAGACATGGAGTCCATCACACTTCATCTCCGGATATTAAGTTTGACGCTGAAAAGTATATCAGTTCTCGAAAAAAAACAGGTGCTGCTAAAACTGTTAGCACCAGTAATGGGTGCAAAAGGATATGAGATGCCAGCGACATTCACAATGACATTGTTTCAAAAAGATTGTTAAGGGCGATCAGTTCACCTATCATCATGATCATGTGACTAATGACTGTTACAAAAAGTACACAATGCAATCGGTGTTGGATCGAATCGCTAAACAGAAGGCCCAAGACGATTCTGTCGTCAAGTTTGATACAACTAATGATAGAAACCGTCGTTCCCGGGCTTCCCGCCCACCGCCAAATACAGGTACGAAAGCAGCAGCACTGCGTGATGTCTTTGTCATTTCTTGCTGCAACAAATTATTTCCAACATGCTGTCTTCACCCGAACTTGTGACCTTCAAGATCCACATTCTGTGTTCGGAGCAGATGAACATTGTATACTATCACAGTGAACGTAAGTATCAATCTATTGCCACCAATACCACTAGATTTTGATGATGCCAATAACGAATGTAAAATATAATATTTTGTAATAGAAACAAAGCCCGACCAAATAGTTTATCCAAAGACACACTGGTGTCATCAGGGGCAGACAGTGTGTGAAATGTAGTTGTTTCTGCTGTACACCTAATGGAATTAAGATACAACTGCCCAACAACCTATGAAAAAAAAATTAGAAATCCGAAACAAACCTCAGGAATAGATGTACAAGTACCTCAATTATCCACAAAACAGCGAGTATGGAATCAGGTTGTAGCAGAATTGGAACAGGGCCTGAAAATCGCAAGGAGTTGTGTGTTATTCGAGATCACTGGAATAGTCTTGAGGATTGTAATTTTCGCAATCGTGATGTGAAGATATTCATGATGAATCAATTTGGTACCGGCGCTGAATTCACATATTAAAGTGTGTTACGCAAATCCATGATGGAATTCAGTGTATCAAGTAATTCAGCAAATTTCTTAGCTGAACGTATGCGTTCTGTTGGTCCTATACATGTATGTGCTATGCTTTTGATTTTGAAGATAGCTTTGTGATGCTCAAGAGTTGAAGCATGTATGTAATGATATGGCTATCCCCGACCCTGTCATTATGTTTTTGGGGGAGCTGTTCAATTTCAATTCATAAACATACCAAACGGCATCAAAAGCAATCATGACCCAGGAGAATGATTTTCTTGACCGAGATGATTGTGAGGAGAATGATGACGTAGAGGGTAGCCTCTCCCCAAAACGTTGCCGAAAGATACAGTCTCTTTTCCAAACTATGTCTTACGTGCATCATGGTGGCCGGAAGAGAACACCCATGCATATAATGGATGCAGAGTCTGTTCATGCCCTCGGACGTGGGAAAAAATTGTGACCACTATCCTGAACCATGAAGGAATGTAAGTATCAATCTATTACCACCAAACAGTCAGATTTTGATGATGCCAATAACGAACGTAAAATTCAACATTTTGCAATAGAAACAAAGCCCGACCAAATAGTTGATCCGAGGGCAGTGTGCTAAATGTAGTTGTTTCTACTGTAACCTGATGGAATTAGTATACAACTGCCCAACAACCTATGAAAATGATTTAGAAATCCGAAACAAACCACATGGAACAGATATATGACAAGTACACAAGCACCTAATCATAAGCCAGAAGGCTACTGAGTTGATGATATCCTCGGGGACAGATTACTCCGTCAGCAGTGGAACCGACTCAGTGGTATGAATGTGAGTATCAATCTATTACCACCAATACAGTCAGATTTCGATGATGCCAATAACAAACGTAATATACATCATTTTGCAATAGAAACAAAGCCTGACCAAATAGTTGATCCAAAGACACAATGGAGTATCAGGGGCAAACAGTGTGTTAAATGTAGTTGTTTCTACTGTACACCTGATGGAATTGGTATACAACTGCCCAACAACCTATGAAAATACTTTAGAAATCCGAAACAAACCCCATGGGACAGATATATATGACAGGTACAAAAGCACCTGATCACAAGCTAGAAGGCTACTGAGTTGATGGTATCCTCGGGGACATTAATCAAAATGTAGTGACGGAATCATTGAGCATGCCAGGCTGAAGTAGTACGTTGCTCAGTGGGACTTGATTTATCATGAAATGATGTGGTTAAAAATCTGCATCGTGAATACACTGGCGTGGTAGAGAACACCCACGAATCATACAGTCACCACTAGTCATCTGTCACGGTGACTCTTCGGAAAGAGAGCCACGTGCAGGCTATGGTCAGATTCATGGAAGAGAAGGGCTCTCTACTTGCATCTGATGCTTCTCCAATACTACACAATTTTGTGAGTAGGGATACCATGGCACAAGATGTCCGGAATGACATACTGAATGCCTTCACTAATGCAGAGCAGAAGTATATCAAATTCCGACAGGAAATATGTGTCCAGAAAAATACAAGGATTAGTGATACAATCCACCGAAGAAATTTGAAAACAATGGCGAGTAATAGAAACAAACCAGCGAAGACCATCAGAAAGACTGTGAAGGAGATGAGCATGGCTGAGAAATCCATTGGAATTGCCCGTGATCGTGGCCTCACTACTGAGGATCTGTTGGAATATGACATCGAGCCATCCCCACTGATGTTCACTGACGATTGTTTGATGTTGAAGTCAGAGAGAATAGCCAACTACTGGAAGAAATTGAGAGTACTCCCCACCCAGACGACAACAAGTACACACATAAAACGGATGCCTATATTATTGACTTCATGACCAATGTTCGGCAGCTTCGTTTGACCGACCTATCTGAATTTCAGGATCTAGTATCAACATTCGTATCGTTCATGGGTGTCTATCATCAGTTTGGACGATGTGATTGCGTGTTTGACATGTACTCAGCAGACCCATCAGTCAAGGACAGTGAAAGAATTAGACGCCAGAATACTCTGCCCCTCGAACACAGTTCCATTAAACCAGAAACACCTCTTCCAAAACAGATTGATACCTTCTGGTCTTCCAACAACAATAAGCTGTTGCTGGAGAATCTTAGCTATGGTTACCTCCTTCAGAACAATCATGACACTCACAAATACCCCACTGTTCTCAGACAGGTTACACGTGAAGATGGTGACTGGCAATGTTTTCCACCTAACATATTGCTTCTTTGATGCTCTTCATGGAGTGACACATCATGCATGCATCTATCTACTTATAGTGAAATATCTCCTATGTATGAGTTAGTATCTTAAATATGTATCTTGATATCTCATATGTTCGAGTTAGAAAAGGAATAACTTCACTTTTTATGGCACGAACGGGGCGCCATTTTTGTATCATCTGTGAAAGAGAGCAGATTGTTTTGTTGCACGTTGGTAGAGGATTGATACATATAATATGAAAAGTAGTGGAATTAGAATTGATACCTGGGGACCCCCATGTATCAATACCAATTCTCTAGATATTTTATCATTATAAACGGTGTATGGGATTTTTATATATTTTGTACGTTATAGATATTGCTGTAACATTCTGAAATTTTTCTTGAAAATGGAGCATTTTGAAAACGATTTTTGTCATAAATTTGATAATGGATCGAGATGAATGGCCAGTAACCAGAGGGCCAAAATGCCTCATAAATAGATAACCACTTTGAGATATCTATGCATGCGGAAAATGGTACAGGTAAAAAACAATTTCATGTATTATATCCAAAGATTACATGGCAAAAGTAACATATATCATGTATATACAAACAAGATATCGGTGTTACAATAATACAAAGCATGTCGCATGTATGTTTTCGAGTAGTTGGGTTAAGGTTAAGTAACGAGTTAACCTACATTTCTCAGTTGAGAAGTGTGCCTGACAGATGCGTGCTTATGCTATGGTGTCTATATGTAGTCGTGTATCATGTAAAATACCATTGCGCAGCATAAGAGGTATGAATCACAACTATACATAGGCGGTCTACCTTACGTAGTAGTCGTGGAATATACCCAAATGTTTTAGGCATGGGTCAAATGTAAAATGATGCCAAACTATGAACATCGGCCTCATTGATTGACAAATCGAGCTGGAGACTCAACGGCACCTCCATCAGAGAATGGAGATGCGGATCGAGACTGAACGACTGTGAAAAGTGAATAACAGGTTTTTCCCAAGAAATTGAGCCACTAAATTGGGGTGCAGATTAATCATTTGGTGATAAACGGTACAGAGAATAAACTGATATAAGTACAAATCAAAGACATAATCGGATCTGTCTCGTATTAGCCCAGCAATTTGAAACGTCGCCGCATACTTGTTTGTGCCTGTATATGTCAACGGTTTAAATCCCCAAATATTATTGATTTGGCGTTTTTGTATGGTTTGGGCGAGCGGGGTGACTGGAAATATTGGCAGTTACAGGCTCTGTTTCACCGACTTAAGCAGGAGGTCAATCACAAGAATGTTTCCAGATATCAGAATTTAGATTACAGCGTGCGATACGACACCTCATGAGCAGACGTTAGGCTCCGATATAGTAAGTACAGTTCACAAATGATACGTCATACGTTGCGCCTTGATACTACTCACCCACTAAATGAAAGTCATTAAATGAGCGTGTCACTTTTTAAATCCTATTTGAATATATAGTAACGCGCAGGAAATGTAACTTGGGCCGGGCCACTTGTATACTTTGTGGTGTCTCGTAACACTACTCATGACATCCTCTGAAAACATACAATTCAATCCGTATCCCGTATCCGTATTTTCAGATATCCAATGATGGTGACTTGTCACATAACGACGACGGATGCACTGCATTACGATAGGTTATCGGTCCATGGGCTCGGTAAGCTAAATACGGGGAAATTTATTTGTCAAAAATTACCACCAGAGGACATGAACTCTGTAACGGCTCCTTCTGCAGGGCAATAGCGTTTTAACACTGAATGCTTGAAAACAGGTTTTTGAGGCAAGGGTATTTCTGCAATGTATGCTAGGAAGAGTGCCTACTGGGAAAGTGTTTGTTTTTTTAGGTTACCATTGGCATGGCGTTACGTCCGTTGTCCGTCGTCGTCCGTCGTCGTCGTCGTCGTCGTCCACATTTTTATCTTTTTTGTTTACGGGCGAATTTTTCTGAAATTTCGCACAAAAGTGCCTAAAAATATTTCAAGAAGGAAGCAATTTTTAATTTTTCTATTTTCGCTATTATTTCAAAATGGCGGCCATTTTTGGACTTCGATGGCCGTTTTCTCAAAATCTGTTCAGTAACTTTTTTTCTAATTGATGCTTAACACTCCTCACATATACCCCTGTGATTTGCATACGTTTCGATGCCCTTAAATTGCTCGAAGTGGGATCTTGGCCCAAACTCATGACCTCGAATTTGACCTTTGACCTCATTTTCAAGGTCACAAGACAAAATGGCTAATATCTCACTTATTATCGATTTTACAGCTTAGGAATCAATTGTGAACATATAGGAAATGCTATATGCTGAATATTCTCGTGACCTTGAATTGACCTCTGACCTCATTTTCGAGGTCAAGAGCACTGTATTGGCCATATGTCACATCGTATAATTTACATGTCTGCACCTTTAGTTGTCAGTCGGTGTTTACTGATTTTTTGGTTGTTGTTTACATTGCACCGTGATGGCGAGATTCATGAGACTTGTTGGCCGAAAAAATTACATGTTTATACAGGTGTTAAGAGTTAGTACATATAAATATTACTAGTATTCCTTTCAGATAGTGGTCTCCCAAATTCCCATATTTTTTGTGGCCTTCAGCTAGGTTTTTTCCCGGTATTTTAGTGTTAAAGTAGGGTTTTTTTTTCGTACATTTACATGCGGTTGCTCTCGCATGTCCACTGCCGTCACGCATGATTTACCCGCTGGTGTATGCATTACGCTAGCAATTACAAGTCCAAGGCTTACACTGGCCGGTAGTCATCTGTGGCGTGGTGGACATCGCGTGTAGTGTTTGAATAGTTGTAGGTTGTCTCAAATCATATTATACTAAAATTTCATATATATATATATTTATCAATACAGTCACAAATATAATACAGTTATTGCTTTGATCAAATACATGTCCAAACAGGTCGGTAAATTGAATTAATTTTGTATTTTTACAGTTTATCGCTGCTACAAGGGATTTTGTGAATAAACACCTTAACTAATCTCGTCGATTACATCATAAACAACTCATCTTACAAGTCATCACAACTCCATTGAAAAGAAAACTATGGCTCAAACAGACAGTGACATGCAAGTACAAGTAGAAGTACATGACGAACTGGGTCTCCGTGAGCGGAAGTTAACAGCTAAAGGGCTCGAGTACACAATTACAACAAAGAAAAAAAGACTGCATCAGATATCCACCAATATTGAGAAAACTTCAGCCATATTACAAGAGATGATGGACATGAATGTCACTGGCGATGTTTCTCAGGAGCGTGTTGTATACAAGAAGTGGATTTCCCTATATAGCCAATTTCTTGATGTTGACAATGAATTCCGTCTACTGTTGTCAGAAGATGACATCACAGAATATGAAGATAACTGGTTTAGGGTTCGTGATGAAGTTATGAAAGATTTCAGAAACAATGCTGAAAAATGGTTCAAGATTAAGGACACTGAGGCCTTTGAGGCAGTTCGGGATGACATTTCTATAACATCAAGATATTCCAAAAGTTCGACTGCTTCAGCCAAGATAAAAGAAGAAGAGAAACAGGCCGAACTTAGAATCAAATCTGAAATGCTGAAGAAGAAAAGAGCACTGGAAGAAGAGCAATTGAGATTGAAATTGAAAGCAGAAGAAATACAACTTGAAGAGGAGATGGCAATATCTGAGGCAAAATGTAAAGTTCTCAGTCAGGCAGATGACAAAACTTCAGTAAAAATATCCAACAGAGGTGATGATTCTGTGATGGCGGTTGTGCGTCACCTAACCAAACCACCAGCTGAACTACAGAAATTTCATGGTGAACCTCTGCAATATCACCGCTTCAAGAAGCAATTTCGAAGCAAAGTCGTTGCAAACTGTGATGATCCAGAAGAGCGAATGAATTATCTGGAGCAATATACATCTGGAGATGCCAATAAAATAGTAGTTGGTTTATCCTACCTTGATGCCAAGAAGGGATATCAAGCGGCTCTGGACGAATTTGAAAGAAGATATGGCGACCAAGAAGTAATCGTCAATGCTTTCATAAATAAGGCACTGTCCTGGGCACCTATCAAGATGGACGACCCGAAAGAACTTGACAAATATGCGACGTTCCTCATGGAATGTGAAAATGCCGTGAATAGCATGGAAGCTGTTAATGTACTGGAATTTTCGGAGAACCTAAAGAGAATTGTCGGGAAGCTTCCAGTGGCCCTGCATGATAAATGGCGCAATACAATATTCCAGATCAAGGAAGCTGGTGGAAGAGTCAAGTTTGAGGATCTGGTGAAGTTTGTCAGAAGAGAAGCTACCAAGGCAAATGACCCCATGTTTGGTAGAGATGCCATGAAACCAGAACAAATCAAGAAGAACTCTACATATTCACAGGGCAACAGATCATCACAAAAGAGCAAAAATAGTTTTGCCACCAGTATTGATGTGTCCTCTAAACAAGATGCATTCATAAGTCCGTGTATATACTGCAATGGTCCGCACAAGCTTGAAGCCTGTAAGACGTTATCGGCATTGCCATTTTATGACCGAACTGATGTACTTAAAGCAAAAGGAATGTGCTTTGGTTGTCTGAGAACTGGACACAACAGGAAGTTTTGTAAGCACAAAGCTACATGCAGTTCCTGTCAAGGTAGACATCCATCCATTCTTCATGTAGATGGCAGAATTCCTCCAAGAACTGAAGTCAAGCAATCAAATCCTGCCATGGACGTTCCACGAGCTGACTCTACTACAAGCAACTCAGTAGGTGCCCTGAGTGTCAGTTCCCACATGGGGGCTGGTGATGCAGCAGAAGTCAAAATGGCCATAGTTCCAGTAAAGGTGCAGCTTCGCAACAATTCCAGAGTAATAGAGACGTATGCTTTCCTCGATCCTGGGAGCAATGTGTCATTCTGCTCGGCAAAACTGATGCACCAGTTAGGAAGCGATGGACGACGACTGAAACTGGTGATGAACACGATGGGAGAAAGGCACAGTTTGTTCACGAATGAGGTCAAAAACCTAATGATTAGTGATCTCGATCAACAGTACACAGTAGATTTGCCAGTACTGTACTCGAAAGACCATATCCCAGTTTCGAAACAGCACATTCCCACCATGAATGACATCAGAAGATGGCCTCACCTAGAAGGAGTATACTTACCACAGATAAATGCTGAGATAGGACTGCTCCTCGGCAATAACGTTCCTGATGCTTATAGCCCGATGGAAGTCAAAGTGGGAGCTAGTGGATCACCACATGCTTCGAAGACTCGCATAGGATGGGTTGTATGGAATGTCATGAGAGAAGGACATTCGAACTCTGTGGTCGTGAATAGAGCTGATGTATTAGCCATCGAGAGGGCTGAAGATACCAGAAACCTTGACATTTTGTACCAGAAAAGTGTCAACATGGATTTTCCTGAGAGCAAAGTACACGAGAAGAAAGAACTGTCTCAGCATGACAAACAGTTCTTAGAGAAAATGAATGCATCCAGAGCCGTTTCTGATGGTCACTACAAATTCTGCTTGCCATTCAAGAATGACTCAGTTGCCCTACCAAACAACAAGCCTCTAGCACTTCAACGTCTGAAGGGACTGAAAAAGAAGCTTTCGGCTAACCCCAAATTCCACGAAGATTATAAACGTTTCATGGTAACACTACTAGAGATGGGCTTTGCTGAACAAGTACCAGACAATACTCAAGAGCAAATAGGACGCACATGGTATCTGCCTCACCATGGTGTATACCACAGACGTAAGCCAGACAAAGTGAGAGTCGTATTTGATTGCAGTGCGAGATTTCTTGGCACATCCCTGAATGATGTCCTATTGCCTGGACCTGACCTCACTAACAACTTACTGGGTGTGCTTCTACGCTTCCGGAAGGAGTCAGTTGGGCTCATGGCAGACATCGAGAAGATGTTTTATCAAGTCAAGGTCGATGAACGAGATCAAGATTGTCTCAGGTTTCTGTGGTGGCCAGAAGGAGAACTAAGCTCACCAGTTGCCACCTACAGGATGACTGTACATATATTTGGGGCTGTCTCTTCCCCCAGTGTTGCCAGTTATGCACTTCAACAAACTGCTACAGACAACTCGACGAAGTATGACCAAACTACAATCCAAGCACTACGAAACCACTTCTATGTGGATGATTTCCTCTATGCTGTGTCACAGAAGGAAGATGCCATTGCTTTGGTTGCAAGCATGACCAGTCTTTGTGCCGAAGGAGGATTTCGCCTAACCAAATGGGTGTCCAATAGTCTGGATGTTTGTCAGAGTCTACAGGAAAAGGATAGAACAGTTAAGAGTGCAACCTTTGACAAAACGCAAGCTGAGTATGCTCTGGGTGTGTACTGGGACATCTCGGCTGACTGTTTTGGCTTCCGGATCAACAAGGAATTCAGCTGTTTACCTACACGAAGACAAGTGCTTTCAATAGTGAGTTCAGTATTTGACCCACTTGGCCTAGCAGCACCTTTCATTCTTCAGGGTAAAATGATTTTGCAAGATGCCTGCCGGAAAGGGCTGAGCTGGGATGAAGAATGGTCTGGAGCCGAGCTGCAGAAGTGGACGAAATTGATTGCTGAATTGTCAAAGATGAAATCTCTCATCACACCAAGATGCTTTAAGCCTATGCATGTGCAGAACATCATTTGTACTCAACTCCATCACTTCTCTGATGCTAGCGACATTGGCTACGGAACTGAAACCTACATCCGTCTTGTCTGTGCAAATGGCTTGATTTTGTGCTCTCTACTGTTATCCAGAGCACGAGTAGCACCTTTGAAGAAGGTAACTACACCCAGGATGGAGCTCACAGCAGCTGTCGTAGCAGCCAAGATGAGTGTCAAGATCAGGCAAGAGCTGGAAGGTAGCTTCCAAGAATTCTTCTGGACTGACAGTATGACAGTGCTACGATACATCTCAAACGAAAGTACCAGGTTTCTCACTTTCGTGGCTAACCGGATCACTATCATCAGGGACTGTTCTCTTCCAAAACAGTGGCGATATGTGCGATCCGAACAGAATCCTGCTGATCTAGTCTCAAGAGGTGCTGATGTGGATCACCTAAGACAGGATGCGTGGATCCAGGGCCCAAGCTTTCTGAGAATGCCTTAGACTGACTGGCCTGATCAGCTGTCAGATGTATACAAGAAGCTAATCAATGATCCAGAAATGAAAGCCACATCCAACTTCAACGTTGCTGATACGAATCAGAGTGTACTCCATCTTCTAATGTCGTCAAGCTGGATAAAAACCAAGAAGATCACTGCATGGATCCTGACAGTGTTTGCGAATCTACATAAGTGGGTGCTTGAACGTAAGACCATTACAGCTAAACTTCAAGCCACAGAGAAAGATCCAGTACGAGTGATGCAACTGGTCAACCGACATATGCAAGATATGAAGCTTAGCATCAAATCAAAGTCAGCTGATAACTTGAAGAACAGTTATGTGTCTGCAGAATTGCTGACGAAGGCTGAGCATGTATTGATACAGCATGCACAGCGTAAACACTATCCAGTAGAAGTTGCAACCTGCACTGACTCCGTGAACAAAAGGCAAGGAGTTCAAACTTCTAGCCACCTGTACAAACTTGACCCGTACATGAAGGATGGACTGTTACGAGTAGGAGGACGTCTGTCACGTTCAAGTCTTCCATATGATGCCAAACACCAAGTCATTATTCCACAGAAGTCTCCCATCGCCAAGATGATCCTCCAAGAAATACACAGAAGTGTAGGTCATCTCGGCCAGAACGCAATGACAGTAGAACTCAGAAAGAAATTTTGGATTCCCAAACTTGGCCCTCAGATCAGAGAAATCATGTCAAAATGTGTCATATGTAGACGATACCGTTCCAAAGCATGCAGCCAAAAGATGGCAGACTTACCTACAAGCAGAGTTGAACCTGACAAAGCTCCATTCCACAAAGTTGGCCTCGACTATTTCGGTCCTTTTGAGGTGAAGAGAGGCCGCTCAACTATCAAGAGGTATGGAGTGCTATTCACCTGTCTAACGTCCCGAGCCGTGCATTTGGAGATTGCCTTCTCACTCACAACAGACTCTTGCATTTGTGCAATTCGAAGGTTTATAGCTCGACGTGGCAGGGTTGAAATGATATTGTCTGACAATGGCACCAACCTTGTGGGAGCACAGCGAAAGATGAAGGAAAGTATGGAGCAATGGAATCAGTCCAAGATTGGCATGACCTTGGCCAAACAAAACATCAAGTGGGAATTTAATCCCCCCTCCGCATCACATTTTGGTGGAGTGTGGGAACGCCTCATCAGGAGCATCAGAAAAATCCTCTACTCCCTCCTCCATGAGCAGATCATCCACTTAGACGACGAGGGTCTCCAAACCCTGATGTGTGAAGTAGAGAGCATTCTGAATAGTAGGCCCCTCACCCGGGTTTCTGATGATGCACAAGACTTCGGTACCCTGACACCGAACCACATCCTCCTCCTGCATCCAAGTGACAACTTACCCATTGGAGTTTTCGACCAGAACGACACATATGTGCGGCGCAGATGGAGACAAATCCAGTTCTTAGCAGATATGTTCTGGCGGAGATGGAAAGATGACTATCTTCACCTGCTGCAGGAACGCCAGAAGTGGCTGAAACCTCAACAGAATGTCCAAGTTGGAGACATCGTCCTTGCGATGGACAATGTCAGGAGCTCCTGGTCGATGGGTAGAATCGTAAAAGTTGTGCCAGACAAACAGGGACTCGTTCGAAGTGTGCATGTGAAAACTCCAACAACGATCCTCCAACGACCGGTCAGCAAGCTGTCGATGCTGTTGGAGGCAGATGGTGAATCTCAGTGAAGGAAGTGATGGACTTCAAAACGTTTCGTGAATAAGACTAGATTCAACGGCCAATTTAGATTTTGTATGTTAAGGGTTTCAAGTAAGCACCCTTAGGGGGCTGGTGTGTATTGGCCATATGTCACATCGTATAATTTACATGACTGCACCTTTAGTTGTCAGTCGGTGTTTACTGATTTTTTGGTTGTTGTTTACATTGCACCGTGATGGCGAGATTCATGAGACTTGTTGGCCGAAAAAATTACATGTTTATAAAGATGTTAAGAGTTAGTACATATAACTATTACTAGTATTCCTTTCAGATAGTGGTCTCCCAAATTCTCATATTTTTTGTGGCCTTCAGCTAGGTTTTTTCCCGGTATTTTAGTGTTAAAGTAGGGGTTTTTTTTCGTACATTTGCATGCGGTTGCTCTCGCATGTCCACTGCCGTCACGCATGATTTACCCGCTGGTGTATGCATTACGCTAGCAATTACAAGTCCAAGGCTTACACTGGCCGGTAGTCATCTGTGGCGTGGTGGACATCGCGCGTAGTGTTTGAATAGTTGTAGGTTTTCCCAAATCATATTATACTAACATTTCATATATATATATATATTTACCAATACAGTCACAAATATAATACAGTTATTGCTTTGATCAAATACATGTCCAAACAGGTCGGTAAATTGAATTAATTTTGTATTTTTACAGTTTATCGCTGCTACAAGGGATTTTGTGAATAAACACCTTAACTAATCTCGTCGATTACAAGCACAAAATGGCAAATATCTCGCTTATAATCGACCTTACAGCTTAGGAATCAATTGTGAACATATAGGAAATGATATATTCTGAATATTGTCATGACGTTGAATTTGACCTTTGACCTAAATTTCAAGGTCACATGACAAAACTGCTAATATATCGCTTTTCATCGACTTTACAGCTTAGGAATCAATTATTCTCATGACCTTGAATTTGACCTTTGAACTGAATTTCAAGGTCACAGGACAAAATGACTTATATCTCACTTATTATCGAATTTACAGCTTAGGAATCAATTGTGAACATATAGAATATGATATATGCTGAATATTGCCATGACATTGGATTCGACCTTTGACCTCATCTTTGAGGTCAAAGGACAAAATGGCTAATATCTTGCTTCTCTATTGACTTTATAGCTTGGGAACTAATTGTGGACATATAGAAAATGAAAAATATTTTGATGACCTTGACTTTGACCTTATTTTCAAAGTCAGAGCACAAAATGGCTAGTATCCTACTTATTATCAGCTTTACAGCTTAGGAATCCATAGTGAACAGGAAATAATATATGCTGAATATTCTCATGACCTTAACTTGATTTTTGACCTCATTTTCAAGGTCAGATCACAAATGGCTCACTTATTATCAACTTTATGGCTTAGGAATCAATTGTGATTAAACTCCAAATGATATAAATGTATGCTGAATATTCTCATGAGCTCGGCTTGACCAATGACCTTATTTTCAAGTTTCTTTGACCTGATTTTCAAGGTGACAGGACAAAATGGCTAATATCTCGCTTATTGACTTCATAGTGTGGGAATCAATGATGGACATATAGGAAATGTTATACGCCAAATATTTTGACGACCTTGAATTTGACCTATGCCTTCATTTTCAAGGCCACAGGACAAAATTGCTAATATCTCTCTGATTATTGAATTAACAGCTTATCAATCAACTCTGGACATGATATATATGTTTAATATTATATGCTGAATATTCTCTTGACCTTGAATTTAACCAGTGACCTGGCTGACATCTAAAACCTTAAACATATATTGTCCGGTAACCTATCTTTGGCCCTTGGCCTAATTTTTTTTATGAAAATACACTTTCCCAGCACCTGATAGTATACACATTTGTTTTATCACCATTTTAATTTTGTTTGAAACCATTTACACCGTGTGCTTCCCTTATGGCACTAGAGAGATTGTTCCAAAGGGTTTTTGGTGTCTCGGCGAACGCCCGATCAGCGTAAGTTGCAAGTCTTGTGCGAAGTACGACCGGTTGGTTCTGCAGAGTACAGCTCAGTTGTCGACAATGGCTTGGAGGACTAGCTCCTCGGGGCGGGCAGGAGCCAGAACGTTCATCGCTTGGAACGTGAGGACACAACTCCTCATGGGGAGCCCGTGTAAAGTCATCAACACTGGTATGATGTGATCACGTCTCCTACTAAGTGTGACCATCCTGGCGGCTGAATTGTGTGTAAGTTGAAGTCGTTTGATCTGAGACTGAGGAAGACCATACAACAGTGTTGTTGTTGTTGTTGTTGTTGTTGTCAGGTCTTGGTGAAATAAGTGAATATACCATTGATTCAGCAGATAGTATGACATTGAAGGGAAATGCTGTTGATTCCATGTTCATCGAGCTGTCTCCACAGAATGATTGGGTCTGTATACTGATTGTTCTTGTGAAAGCTGGTGCAATTCGGAGATATGAGAACTGATAAATGGGGGCTTTTTCTATAATTTTCCCCACGACAAGCAGAGACTTGACCCTGGACGAAAATTGAAAAAAAAAAAAACGTGTTCAGTGTTGATCTTTTTTAACAAGGGTGTAACCATAGCAGTTTTTAGAGCTGTCGGGAAAGTTCCCACAACTAAGGACAAGTTCAGAATGTTCATGGTGACTGGTGACAGAATGTCACAGTGTCAGAAGATCAGTTTACAATGGGTCAAGTAAATAACTCAAACGGGTCAAGTAAATATAGTATCTTGATTATCAATTGGTAGCGTCTAGCTGGCTTCTGTTTTTTTTCCACTTGTGAAAGGATCTGCCAGATACTGTGCAGTCGTATGGTAGTGTTGTAGTAGCGTTGTTTTTCGTTCTTTATCACATGCTATGAATTTATCTATGAACTTCAAATAGTAGGAACACACAGTGATTTCCGACAGTGTGATAACCTTTGTCTGAAACATCATGTTTGCACTATTTTTTCTTCACATTTTTTGTTTCACATTTCACATAAGTCACATGCACTTTTCTTAATGTGAAACAACAATGAAAGCACGAGTGTTCCATGACGTGACAATGAAACTTCAGGCGATTCAGCCTTAATAACATGTAACCACGCAGAAAACGTACAACCACTATGACGTCATAATACAAAGTATTTGACGACCCGGTGATCTGCAGCGTTTATATTGTTTCATAGCAACGCACATGTTTACGGATCTTCTACTCATCAGTAGAAGGGGTCCCAGAGTACAGGTAGGTAGGTAGGTAATTGTTTATTTCTGTCACTTGTACATCATATTTACAACCAAATAATCATTTCAATACATACATGTACCCAGCCCAGTCGGGCTTATAAGTGACACTGACCAAAAGTATATTCACAAGGTGTGTAGTCACAACTGTACAATAATAAAATGTGACATTTTAAACAATATAAAATAAAAGATAGATGTATGTACACAATAAAATGTTATTGACGGAACAAATTATTTCTGTGTGCATGATTTTCTTACATTCCAGATACAAAACAAATACTCAACAGTTTCACGCCATTTACTTGTCATAATAATTCTTAATTTCTCTTTATCATTTTGGGCAAGTATATCTACACCATCATCCTGTATTGTTTGAAAGAAAAAATGTCTGTCTGATGCATATTGTGTACAATATAATAATAAATGTTCTTCATCCTCGATATTACCATTATTACAAATTTCACATAGTCTTTCTTCAACAGTCTGTTTTCTAAAGTTGCCAGTATCAGTGTCTTTTATATTTTTGAATCGGCCAGTTTCAATTGCAATAGGTAAGATACCACACCTTAATTGGGCAAACAAGGATCTCTTATATTTTGTAATATTCTTAACAACATAGTCTTCTGCACAGAAGTCTGTTTTAAATTGTACATATGTTCTCAACTTTGGTTTGGAGTTTACCACATGTTTCCATTCCTCACACATAGCAGTCATACATTTCTCTTCTACAACTGAGATATCGAAAAGCTCTAGATTATCAAAACAGGACCCAAGTCCCAGAATATCAGAAATACCAGAAATATCACCACACCAGCCTCTTTGCATATTATTATAGTCATACAAAAATATTTTTTTAACCAATCTGCCATCATTCAAATTGACAAGTCTATTCCAAAACAATATCATCTTTTTATAACGTCTATATTTCATTGATAACCAACCCATATCACCTTGAATAGCAGCAGTAGGAGCAAATTTATGTACACCTAGAAAATATCTCATTGCTTTGTTCATGACAGTATCACATTTTGTGTGGGATCCAAAGCCCCATACCTCTGATCCATAGTTAAGTATTGAAGATACCCCTGTATCATATAGTTTAGTAAATGTGGCATAACCAGGGTTCTTCAAAAATTTTAATTTTGATATAATACCACTCAGTGCTCTCCCTGCAGAGTCACTCAATACTTCTACACACTTTCCATAGATCAAGTGACAATCAAGAAATACTCCTAGATATTTATTATATTCAACAACATCAACCTTTTCTTCTCCATAATTAAAATCAAACTTTGTAATATGTTTCCTCTTTTTACGAAAATGTACAATATTAGTTTTCTTTATATTTACTTTCAATTGCCATCTTTTGCACCATTCATACAAAGCATTGATCATATCTTGTAATTCTTTTTCAGATTTTGCCATCAGCACCATGTCATCAGCATACAATAGGATATTGACTTGAACATTTGCAAACTCGATACCCAAACCGAGCTGTTTAATGTGTTTTGCAAGGTCATTTACAAATAAACTGAATAACTTTGGTGAGAGGGTGTCACCCTGTCTCACTCCAGAACAAACATCAAACCATTCAGTAACCTTATTGTTTAATCTAACACAGGATACAGTATCAGTGTACAGTTTCTTTATGATATCATAGCAAGGTCCATCAATATGATTCAGAAGTAAACAATACATTAACAATTCTCTATTAACAGTGTCAAATGCCTTTTCAAAATCTACAAAGGCAACAAACGTTGAGCTATTATTAGACATCTTTATTATCTCATCCTGATAACATTTGTTAATAAAAATACATGTTCTTCACAAGATCTAGACTTCCTGAACCCATTCTGCTCATCAACAATGACATTCATAGTTTCACAATATTTTGAGATTCGGTTGTTTATAATACTGGTAAATACTTTACACACACATGATAATAAATTAATACCTCTGTAATTCATTGGAACATGTGGATCATTCTGTGAACTTTTAGGTATTGGATTGATAATGGATTCCACCCATTTTGTTGGAACCATATTACAGGAAAAACATACATTCATCATAACGGTCAATATACCTGCCATATCATGATGTTTCAGTGCTTCATTGGGAATTTTGTCACAACCAACTGCTTTTTTATTTTTCAGCTTTGTCAATACAAAACAAACTTCATCTGTTGATATCTCCTCATTAATGAAATAATTGATAGCATATGTACTATTACACAGTTCTTGCTCATACAATTGTGTATATCTCAAAGCCTCTGATAAAAATTCCTCACACCCGGATGTGACAGAAGATCTAAATAACTCTGCAAAATCCTTCTTCCATGTATCTAACACAATGACTTCATCACAAACCAAATCATCACCTTGATTAACTTTCATTGGAATACATTCTTTCAACTTTGGACCCAAATTCTTAATATGTTTCCAAAACTGAACTGGATTACCTGTACAATTATACTCTATTTCCTCCAACAGTTCCTTTTTGTAATTCTTTTCAGCTCTACGCAGTGCACAGTCAAACGATTTCCTACTACTCAAGAAAATATCATGTAATATGGTCTTTTCCCCTCTCGATCCTTTACATTTATGAAATTCCTTTTCATCATTTACCATAGATTTCCATAGGTCGGTTAACTCGCTATTCCAATATGGTTTATAATATTTCCTCTTTTTCTCCGAAATCTGTGGTTTTGCACAATCATCATAATCTTTAAATGGCACATAATCATTCATCTCATTTGTTACTACATTGCAAAAATTTGAGTAAACAATATCCATTCTATCCTGATTTGGCTCCAATAATAATCTTTCACACTCCTGTACAATATCGTTACACCGTTCATTCCAGTCATCATTATTCATGATCAGATTTGATTTCTTTTGAAAAAAATATTTCCTGTTTACATTCAGACAGGTACTTTTCGTAGAATGAGAGTTATCAAGTCTATGACCCACAAGTGATACTGTTGCTGTTAACAATGAGTGATCGGGTATTTTACATGTAGAAGTAACCATAGACATGCATTCATATTTCAAGACAATATCATTTATCAACTCAACTTCACATTTCAATATTTGTGACAGACAGTCCTGTGATGTTAGGATATAGTCCACCACAGATTTACCCCTAGCCGATACACATGTAAAATTATCCAACTCGGGAGTAATTCGACCATTTATGGTACACAGTCTAGTATCTTTCAAAAATTCAAGGAAGGTGTCACAATGGCCAGATTTAGTTTCATCAATACTCACTCTGCATGGTATACAATCAATGTTATCAATGCTATCAGACACATTACCTATCCTGGCATTGAAATCACCACATACAAATATATCATCATAGTCGACACATGAATATAAACATGACGTTAAATGTGTGAAAAAACCTTCTGCATCTCTACCCCATGGCGACTGCTCCGGGGATAAATAGCAACTGATTACAACAAATGAATGATTTGATAATTTATTTACAAACAAAATATTCAAAATACCATCATATGAATTCTCCAATATGGTTATGTCATACATGCATAGCAAGTCATTTTTTATTAGTATACGTACTCCACCCGAACCTTTTGGAGCTTTTCTATGTACACTGTGTCTGTTATGTCCAAACCATTCATAATTTTCAACCTTAGTTACATTATCACCGGTTAAATGCGTTTCACACAAACATACTATATCAGAGTTCTTACTTTTCAGCACATGCTGTCGCAAACTTTCATTGTTGCTAGTCCATCCGTTCACGTTCCATGAAGATATTGTCAGTTCATGCCCGACGAGCTGGTCTTTCTCCTAGTGAGCATAGTCCGCGTGTTCCTGCGACGAGCTGGTGTAGCCACCCCTGTGCGAGTACCTGGACGAGCCACCTGAAGGACCTTTGTATTGGGTTTGTATTGGATTTATAATTTTTTTCATAGGTTGTTGGGCAGTTGTATACTAATTCCATCAGGTGTACAGTAGAAACAACTACATTTAACACACTGTCTGCCCCTGATGACACCAGTGTTTTGGATAAACTATTTGGTCGGGCTTTGTTTCTATTGCAAAATGTTGTACTTTATGTTTGTTATTAACATCATCAAAATCTGAATATATTGGTGGTAATAGATTGATTCTTACATTCATACCACTGAGTCGGTGTCACTGCTGGCGGACGTTAAATCTGTCCCCGAGGATACCATCAACTCAGTAGCCTTTTGGCTTGTGATTAGGTACTTATGTACTTGTCATATATCTATTCCATGGGGTTTGTATTGAATTTATAATTTTTTTCATAGGTTGTTGGGCAGTTGTATACTAATTCCATCAGGTGTACAGTAGAAACAACTACATTTAACACACTGTCTGCCCCTGATGACGCCAGTGTTTTGGATAAACTATTTGGTCGGGCTTTGTTTCTATTGCAAAATGTTGTACTTTATGTTTGTTATTAACATCATCAAAATCTGAATATATTGGTGGTAATAGATTGATTCTTACATTCATACCACTGAGTCGGTGTCACTGCTGGCGGACGTTAAATCTGTCCCCGAGGATACCATCAACTCAGTAGCCTTTTGGCTTGTGATTAGGTACTTATGTACTTGTCATATATCTATTCCATGGGGTTTGTATTGGATTTATAATTTTTTTCATAGGTTGTTGGGCAGTTGTATACTAATTCCATCAGGTGTACAGTAGAAACAACTACATTTAACACACTGTCTGCCCCTGATGACGCCAGTGTTTTGGATAAACTATTTGGTCGGGCTTTGTTTCTATTGCAAAATGTTGTACTTTATGTTTGTTATTAACATCATCAAAATCTGGATATATTGGTGGTAATAGATTGATTCTTACATTCATACCACTGAGTCGGTGTCACTGCTGGCGGACGTTAAATCTGTCCCAGAGGATACCATCAACTCAGTAGCCTTTTGGCTTGTGATTAGGTACTTATGTACTTGTCATATATCTATTCCATGGGGTTTGTATTGGATTTATAATTTTTTTCATAGGTTGTTGGGCAGTTGTATACTAATTCCATCAGGTGTACAGTAGAAACAACTACATTTAACACACTGTCTGCCCCTGATGACGCCAGTGTTTTGGATAAACTATTTGGTCGGGCTTTGTTTCTATTGCAAAATGTTGTACTTTATGTTTGTTATTAACATCATCAAAATCTGAATATATTGGTGGTAATAGATTGATTCTTACATTCATACCACTGAGTCGGTGTCACTGCTGGCGGACGTTAAATCTGTCCCCGAGGATACCATCAACTCAGTAGCCTTTTGGCTTGTGATTAGGTACTTATGTACTTGTCATATATCTATTCCATGGGGTTTGTATTGGATTTATAATTTTTTTCATAGGTTGTTGGGCAGTTGTATACTAATTCCATCAGGTGTACAGTAGAAACAACTACATTTAACACACTGTCTGCCCCTGATGACGCCAGTGTTTTGGATAAACTATTTGGTCGGGCTTTGTTTCTATTGCAAAATGTTGTACTTTATGTTTGTTATTAACATCATCAAAATCTGAATATATTGGTGGTAATAGATTGATTCTTACATTCATACCACTGAGTCGGTGTCACTGCTGGCGGACGTTAAATCTGTCCCCGAGGATACCATCAACTCAGTAGCCTTTTGGCTTGTGATTAGGTACTTATGTACTTGTCATATATCTATTCCATGGGGTTTGTATTGGATTTATATTTTTTTTCATAGGTTGTTGGGCAGTTGTATACTAATTCCATCAGGTGTACAGTAGAAACAACTACATTTAACACACTGTCTGCCCCTGATGACGCCAGTGTTTTGGATAAACTATTTGGTCGGGCTTTGTTTCTATTGCAAAATGTTGTACTTTATGTTTGTTATTAACATCATCAAAATCTGAATATATTGGTGGTAATAGATTGATTCTTACATTCATACCACTGAGTCGGTGTCACTGCTGGCGGACGTTAAATCTGTCCCCGAGGATACCATCAACTCAGTAGCCTTTTGGCTTGTGATTAGGTACTTATGTACTTGTCATATATCTATTCCATGGGGTTTGTATTGGATTTATAATTTTTTTCATAGGTTGTTGGGCAGTTGTATACTAATTCCATCAGGTGTACAGTAGAAACAACTACATTTAACACACTGTCTGCCCCTGATGACGCCAGTGTTTTAGATAAACTATTTGGTCGGGCTTTGTTTCTATTGCAAAATGTTGTACTTTATGTTTGTTATTAACATCATCAAAATCTGAATATATTGGTTGTAATAGATTGATTCTTACACCTCTACGTTGATCGCCGTCATGGAATCGGCTCTCCCTCCGGATCACGCGTCCTGAATTGGTTACTCTGAAGTCTCGTCCATTGGGAAGTTCATTCAAGAGAGTGAGGAAGTTCTTCTGTAAGACCCGGTCTGTATGGCTCATTGATGACCTCAGGTACACATGCCTGTACTCTGTATGATTAGACAGGTTCTGTTTGGACCGAAGGGCTTGAATCTTCTCTTCTTTTGTCGCAAACTGTATCTTCACTAGCCCTGGCTTCCTGTTTCTGCCATTTAGTCGTTTTGCGTTAACAACACGAGATGTGACCATACCCAAACCAAGGTCGACTAGATCTGTGGCCTTTTCAACAATCACCTCGTGTGCTTCTTCGTGAAGTCCAATCGCAACAACAGTTTTGTCTTCAGGGAACTCTGCCATGCCTATACTCTGTAGCACTTCCTCCTGTTGTTTGAGCACGATGTTGAGGTTTTCCTCCATCCCCTTCACTCGCGTGTCCATCTCGTCTTCCACGGCAGCAAGTCGCTCTTCACAAAGGTCAACACGAGGGACTAGATGGGATACCGTTTCACGCAGAGTTGAAATGTCTGTTTGTATTGCCACCATTGTTTGACGAACTTCTTGTCTGAATTCTTGCATCAGGGAGAACAAATTGTCTAATGTTATACACCCGTGGTTGTTCACAGGAACACTGCACAGATTCCTGATCCTTGGCCTGTACCTGCCTAACCTGATCACTCAGCCCAAGTCTGATGCACTGTGCTTCCATCCTGTCAATGTCATCGAATTCATGACGTGGGGTGTGGAACGTGGTTGGGCTTACCAAGGGGCTTCGTTGTAATCCATTCGGTGTGTTCATCGTAACAGTATGACGGGGTTGTCAACGACGCAATGTGATGGTGAATTGGTCTTGCAATAGTGATGAGCGATAATACAGGAAAGTATCCGCGCTGAGTTCGTGAAATCCTGAGCTCGTGAACTAACGCCGACTAAAGCTGTTGTTTTCACTATTATCCGCTGCACAGAGTTTTTATTCCGTCAAAGTCATATACAACATAAATTAATATTTAAGATAACACACAAAATAATAATATTTCTCTCAGTTTAATTTTTTGTTGTTGTTGTTGCTACTACACACCGACTTCTAGGTCTAGGTGTAAAAAAAAAATTGTAAGAAGTTCTTGCAATCTTTAGTACAATTTTAATTTACAGGGGTTAGGTTTTCAAATATTTCAGAATCATAAATTCATAGCATGTGATAAAAACAAAACCTGTTTCGTGTGTTTTTCAGCACACGGGAAAGATCGAGTTTGAACTGGCGGAAGAACATCAGAAAGCATGTATTCTTGAATACTCTTATATTCTTCCGCCAGTTCAAACTCGATCTCTCCCGCGTGCTGGAAAACACACTCACCTAGTTTTGTCATTGTACATTCGGCTCACGACATTTTTCTATGAAACATATATCTCCCTGTGTACAGTTAGACCTAAAGTCCAGCAAAATGCATCTGTCGTTCTTCTTGCATTTTTCGCCTGCATCGTGCCCAGGGTGATCAATGAGACTGGTCGATAGAAAAACAGTCCCAGTTATCAAAGGATGTGTATTGACAACTGTCCTTTAAGCAGACGTGGTACTGCTTAACGTGGTACTGCTCAACAGCATCATTCAACAAAAAAACAGGTGCTCTCACAATTGATGTATTTAACAAGTCAGAGCGGAATTTGTTATTGTCAATGGCAGACCACTTCTTGAAGGATATGATTGTCCGTGTAGATGGTTGTCAACCTTCAGACCTCAGTGACCTTCAGACAACACTGTCAATGCCACACAACTTCTTGTAGGATATGGTTTTCCCTGTAGATGGATGTTTGTCAGCCATAAGACGTCAGTGACCTTTAGACAGCGTTGTCAATGGCACACAACTTCTTCAAGGATATGGTTTTCCTTGTAGATGGATGTTTGTCAACCTTTAGATCTCAGTGACTTTTAGTCAACATTGTCAATGGCACACAACTTCATGAAGGATATGTTTTTCCTTGTAGATGGTTGTTTGTCAGCTTTAAGAAGTCAGTGACCTTTAGACAGCATTGTCAATGGCAGTATCCTGAAGTATATTTTTTTCCTGGTTGATTGCTGTTTGTCAGCCTTTAGGTGTCAGAGACCTTTAGACAGCGTTGTCAATGACATACCACTTCCTGAAGAATATGGTTTTCCTGGTAGATTATTGTTTGTCAGCCTTTAGACGTCAGTGACCTTTAGACATCATTGTCAATGGCACACCACATCCTTGAGTATATGGTTCTCCTTGTAGATGGATGTTTGTCAGCCTTTGGACGTCAGTGACCTTTAGATAGCATTGTCAATGGCAGACCACTCTCTGAAGGTCATGGTTTTCCTGGAAGATGGTTGTTTGTCAACCTTTAGACGTACAGCATGGTGTTCACTCATCAAGGATGTCACTTCAGTTGATGCTAAAGCAATTTCTTGTTCTTTGTGAACTACAGTAGCTGATAAGTGACACGTCGAAAAAAAACTTATTTATGCATAAGAATAGTTAAAGTTATGTTAATTATGTATCAGTCAGGATTACTTCGATAAATAAATACGTTTTGTTATGTCACTTATCATCAACTGTAGTGAACAATAGATCAAGGCAGTGTCCACTAATATGAGTAGCTTTTGTTACGTGCTGGGCCAAGCAGAAATATGACAGAATGTCGTTGGTCTTAACTGTGCCCAGCTATCTTGCTCATAGAAATGAAAGTTGAAGTCTCACATGATGCTGAGCAGCCCAGGTGTTGCAAGGATGCAAGACAATAGCTCCACGAATCGTCACCTATCACCTTCCCTGTGATACCTGTTTTCGTTATCTACCACCTTGCCTGTGATACCTATTTTCGTAATCTATCACCTTGCCTGTGATACCTATTTTCGTAATCTATCACCCTGCCTGTGATACCTATTTTCGTGATCTATCACCTTATACCCATTTTCGCTATCTATCACCTTGCTTGTGATACATATTTTTGTTATCCATCACCTTGCTTGTGATACTTGTTTTCGTTATCCATCACCTTTGCTTGTGATATTTGTTTTCGTTATCTGTCACCTTGCTTGTGGTACCTATTTTCCCTATCTATCACCTTGCCCGTGATGCCTATTCTGCCCTGTCAAATCGAAAGGCAGTATGTGACCAAAAGGCAGTAACTGACTCATTGGTACCATTAGATTCCTCGTTCAATCATCTATCTTCTCTCAAAAAAATTACTCTCCCAGCTACCATAGTTAACGAGATATTAAGTGAATAAAAAAGCAGTAAGTTCAGAAGTCTCCATAGATGTCAATTCATGAAGCAGTAACTGCCTAGACTGCCTTGCCTTCCTATAGAAAGTTCAACATTGTTACTGCCTTCTAATTTGTCACAAAGGACAATTACTGCTGTTCTATTTGACACTATTTGAATGCAGAAACAAAAAACAAAAGCTCTCCTTAGTTGATTTCTCCAAACACAAGAACATAATTGTTTAGATTTAACATTGATTCAATCTTATTATTATGACCACATGGCTCAAAGTTGTCAAATCATCCAGGATACTATTTTACAGTTTCGGGTACTGCCTTGTCGTTCTTCCTGTATGCATACCGTGTGTCAAATGGAAAGGGAGTGATCATTTGAAATGACTCCCATACACGTATAAATTAATAATTCTCAACCAAAAAATGACGTATAAATTAATAATTCTCAACCAAAAAATGAAAAGTAATCATATATTTTCACTTTCTTTAGATTTGTGGCATGAAACGTTACATCCAAACAATATCTGCAATATTTCAGACAAAGAGTGAAAAACCCTGTTTTTTTTCAAAACTTCTAAATAGCTAGTTACTGCCTTTCTATTTTCCAGGACAGTATTTTCTCTATGTATGATCTTGCATGTGATGCCTTTTTCGCTATCTTTCACCTTGCCTGTGATACACATTTTCGATATTCACCACCTTGTTTGTGATACCTATTTTCGTTATCCATCACCTTGCCTGTGATACCTATTTTCGTTATCCATCACCTTGAGTGTGATACCTATTTTCGTTATCCATCACCTTGCCTGTGATACCTATTTTTGATATCTACCACCTTTGTCTGTGATACCTATTTTCGTTATCCATCACCTTGCATGTGGTACCTAATTTATCTATGTATCACCTTGCGTGTGATACATATTTTCGTTGTCCATCACCTTGTCTGTGGTACCTAATTTCTCTATGTATCACCTTGCCTGTGATACATATTATCGTTGTCCATCACCTTGCCTGTGATACCTATTTTCGTTATCTATCACCTTGCCTGTGATATCTGTTATTGTTATCCACCACCTTGTCTGTGATACCTATTTTCGATATTCATCGCCTTGCCTGTGATACCTATTTTCGTCATCCACCACCTTGTCTGTGATACCTAATTTCTTGATCTATCACCTTGCCTGTGATACCTATTTTCGTTATCTATCAACTCGCCTGTGATACCTATTTTCGTTATCCATCACCTTGCCTGTGACTCCTATTTTCGTTATCCATCACCTTGCCTTGATATCTGTTTTCGTTATCTATCACCTTGCCTGTGATACCTATTTTCGTTATCTATCACCTCGCCTGTGATACCTATTTTCGTTATCCATCACCTTGCCTGTGACTCCTATTTTCGTTATCCACCACCTTGCCTGTGATACCCATTTTCGTCATCCACCACCTTGCCTGTGATACCTACTTTCGATATCTGTGATTCCTTTTTTCGTTATCCATCACCTTGTGTGTGATACCTATTTTCGTTATCCATCACCTTGACTATGATACCTCTTTTCTCTATGCATCACCTTGCCCGTGGATATTTTCGTTATCCATCACCTTGCCCGTGGATATTTTCGTTATCTATCACCTTGCTTGTGATACGTATTTTCGTTATCTATCACCTTGCCTGTATACCTATTTTCGTTATCCATCACCCTGCCTATGATACCTATTTTCGTTATCCATCACCTTGCATGTGATACCTATTTTCGTTCATCGAGGTACAACTTCTCAAAATTTCGGATTGAAAATTCTCACCTTTTACAAGTATCCTTCAGCTTATCCGATTACAAGGGTTCATGAATTCTCCTGACTGTGTTGATTCACTTTTGTGTGTCGTGTCTGCTTTTTGGAGTTATAACTGATTGATCGGGACACTCGTGGTGTCACTAGGTTCATAGTTGTTTGTTTTACAGAAATTATATCGATAAAATCGTATTGAAAAAAATACCACTTTTTATTCTCCTATCGTGCATTTGTTCTTGTAAAATCGTATTGAAAAAAAACCACTTTATATTCTCCTATCGTGCATTTGTTCTTGTAAAATCGTATTGAAAAAAAAACACTTTTTATTCTCCTATCGTGCATTTGTTCTTGTAATTATACGTGTGTATCTCTTGTATATGAATTGAGTGCGTCTGTTTGGCTCAAATGTTGTGAAAGCGTTTCCCCGATTGATATTGAATACTTTATTTCACACAAGAGCAGATACACTACATGCTTCTTGGCCCACACGGATCAGATCTGATCTACATGGGCGTCTTAACTGGAATTACAAGTATTGCAGTACTACCCTGCATGTACTATGATCCGTTCAGGTGAAAATGCATATTCTGATACAGAAAGGCAAGTAAGACAGAGAATTCCATTATCTTAATAAAGCCGATGAAAGTGCGTCACGTGATATAGCGTGGAATTGGTTTACCCGTCAGGCTGATTATCGTGTGTGTAAATGCAAATGTTATTAGTTTGGTAGTCGGTGTTCCAGTCAGGGGGCACGTCATGTATCTGCGGAGACACATCATAGAAACACCTGGTAATTAGATAATTATGCATAATTATGGTAATATCGCTGGCACATGATTCAATAATATAAATTCCAAAATGCGTCTCTGTGCATAGATGAATTTCCATGTCTACATTGATACTAGTTGAAGTGTATCCTACTAAGGATGTGTAAATTTGGCCGGGCTTCGTTTCTATCCCGAACATGCTGTATTTCAGGTTTGCTATTGGTATCATAAAAATGTGGTTGCATTCGTGGTAATGGGTTCACGCTGTGGAAGGCTCGGCTTTCTGTGGCTTCTTAGCAAATGATTATAACTTTATGACCCAAGTCATATCATGAGTTTGTGATATTTTGACGATGACGACAAATTTCTGCAAGAAACGTATACAACATTTTTCAAACTGTCTCCGGTAGAGTGGAATAATCAGGGTTTTGATGCTAGGTATATTGATCATTTTACATAGTGCCAATTGCCATTTGCCGTGTAACAATTTACAATATAACAATATTTTATCACGTGCGACAATATTCTCGTAGACACCATTATTTACAACAGGAACGTTTTTTTCCGTACGAGTGACAAAGGCAATTGTTCCGCGAGACATTTGTATTTTCTGCTGAGTTGAGGAATCGTAATACACTAAACATATCAATTCTTGGATTGCATTCATTTGGGTCCAAACCAAGAGTCTTCAAATATGCCGAGTTCCAAATGACCAAGGATGGTTTGAACTGTAGAATTCGGTAACAAGACTTTTATTGAAGACACACAGGAAATACTGTATCTGTCGTCAAACATGTCGACGAACGAGTGTCTTGGGAAATCAGCGAGTATTGTGGCGGGTCGGCACTGGATTCAAGAGCGCTGGTCACAGTGTGACGCCAAGGACGTGTCTGATCAATCGCCCTGTCTGCTGCTCTTAGCAGGATAACAAAGGGTCCCTGACTCGGTCTCTTTAAGCTTTCTTTTTGCGGAACATACTGGCAAGTGGAACCATAAACAAGAAGACATATTTCGCCGAGTATTTGGTTTGAAAAAAAATATGCTTGGGTGTTCATGCCACAAAAAATGTTTCTAGTCGTTGTTCGTTCGTCATCTATCACTAATGCGGCACATGTTATGGTCACACTGAATATTGTTACGACAACACTTCAAGATCGTCCTTGAATATTTGTTATTTTATTCTGCTAACAATGAGGTTTTTTTTTGACGATCACGTGTATGATTATCATGTTGCAATAAACTTCATCTCCTATGTCTTAGTCTTCAACCCAGCCATTGGCGGCGGCCGCGGACATCTAACCTCGCCGAGATTATCCTGTTATTTGTCCAATACAACATCAGGAAATCATAAGGCCTCCCTTTTTAATGTTCAACCTGACCTCTGTTGACAAAACGGTTATAGATAGAGGTGAGGTTTGTATTATGACGGTCAATTTTGCTCAAGTTTTATAGATCCAAATTTTTTGTGCAATCTTGACCTGGACACCAGGGAGCCTTGTATATACGGAGTTCATCTCTGGCATCAATGGAATAAATTGTGAATTTCAGACATAATGCTACATGAGTATAATTATAGACCTGTTAGTGCAAATCAGTATTACATTTACAAGGCAATATTCACAATGTTTATTTCTCTGGTTTGCCCGCGACGTACCCTGTTCAACTGAGTGACCAAGGAGTCCATGATCCCTGAGTTACTAGGGTGTATTACTGGTTTGCCCGCGCCGTACCCTGTTCAACTGAGTGACCAAGGAGTCCATGATCCCTGAGTTACTAGGGTGTATTACTGGTTTGCCCGCGCCGTACCCTGTTCAACTGAGTGACCAAGGAGTCCATGATCCCTGAGTTACTAGGGTGTATTACTGGTTTGCCCGCGCCGTACCCTGTTCAACTGAGTGACCAAGGAGTCCATGATCCCTGAGTTACTAGGGTATATTACTGGTTTGCCCGCGCCGTACCCTGTTCAACTGAGTGACCAAGGAGTCCATGATCCCTGAGTTACTAGGGTGTATTACTGGTTTGTCCGCGCCGTACCCTGTTCAACTGAGTGACCAAGGAGTCCATGATCCCTGAGTTACTAGGGTATATTACTGGTTTGCCCGCGCCGTACCCTGTTCAACTGAGTGACCAAGGAGTCCATGATCCCTGAGTTACTAGGGTATATTACTGGTTTGCCCGCGCCGTACCCTGTTCAACTGAGTGACCAAGGAGTCCATGATCCCTGAGTTACTAGGGTGTATTACTGGTTTGTCCGCGCCGTACCCTGTTCAACTGAGTGACCAAGGAGTCCATGATCCCTGAGTTACTAGGGTATATTACTGGTTTGCCCGCGCCGTACCCTGTTCAACTGAGTGACCAAGGAGTCCATGATCCCTGAGTTACTAGGGTATATTACTGGTTTGCCCGCGCCGTACCCTGTTCAACTGAGTGACCAAGGAGTCCATGATCCCTGAGTTACTAGGGTGTATTACTGGTTTGCCCGCGCCGTACCCTGTTCAACTGAGTGACCAAGGAGTCCATGATCCCTGAGTTACTAGGGTGTATTACTGGTTTGCCCGCGCCGTACCCTGTTCAACTGAGTGACCAAGGAGTCCATGATCCCTGAGTTACTAGGGTATATTACTGGTTTGCCCGCGCCGTACCCTGTTCAACTGAGTGACCAAGGAGTCCATGATCCCTGAGTTACTAGGGTGTATTACTGGTTTGCCCGCGCCGTACCCTGTTCAACTGAGTGACCAAGGAGTCCATGATCCCTGAGTTATTAGGGTGTATTACTGGTTTGCCCGCGCCGTACTCTGTTCAACTGAGTGACCAAGGAGTCCATGATCCCTGAGTTATTAGGGTGTATTACTGGTTTGCCCGCGCCGTACCCTGTTCAACTGAGTGACCAAGGAGTCCATGATCCCTGAGTTACTAGGGTGTATTACTGGTTTGCCCGCGCCGTACCCTGTTCAACTGAGTGACCAAGGAGTCCATGATCCCTGAGTTACTAGGGTGTATTACTGGTTTGCCCGCGCCGTACCCTGTTCAACTGAGTGACCAAGGAGTCCATGATCCCTGAGTTACTAGGGTGTATTACTGGTTTGCCCGCGCCGTACCCTGTTCAACTGAGTGACCAAGGAGTCCATGATCCCTGAGCCATCAGGGTGAAATACTGGTTTGACCGCGCCGTACCCTGTTCAACTGAGTGACCAAGGAGTCCATGATCCCTGAGTTACTAGGGTGTATTCCTGGTTTGCCCACGCCGTACCCTGTTCAACTGAGTGACCAAGGAGTCCATGATCCCTGAGTTACTAGGGTATATTACTGGTTTGCCCGCGCCGTACCCTGTTCAACTGAGTGACCAAGGAGTCCATGATCCCTGAGTTACTAGGGTGTATTACTGGTTTGCCCGCGCCGTACCCTGTTCAACTGAGTGACCAAGGAGTCCATGATCCCTGAGTTACTAGGGTGTATTACTGGTTTGCCCGCGCCGTACCCTGTTCAACTGAGTGACCAAGGAGTCCATGATCCCTGAGTTACTAGGGTGTATTACTGGTTTGCCCGCGCCGTACCCTGTTCAACTGAGTGACCAAGGAGTCCATGATCCCTGAGTTACTAGGGTGTATTACTGGTTTGCCCGCGCCGTACCCTGTTCAACTGAGTGACCAAGGAGTCCATGATCCCTGAGCCATCAGGGTGAAATACTGGTTTGACCGCGCCGTACCCTGTTCAACTGAGTGATCAAGGAGTTCGATAGTAGGATCAATCTCATCTAAAGGCTGATAGCAAGCGATTTGTCTCGTCACCAAAGACGCTAATGAACGAGCGACGTGGGAAATCAGGTGAAGCTGTTTGTGTCTCCGTTGCTCTGGGTTATCCCTTGTCATTCACCCGGTGGAGGAAGGTACATTTCATATGTGTTTGTACCTCCCTTTTTATATAAATTCGTTCGCTAAATTGTTGAATCGTTCTGCTCGGGTTTGTCACGAATTTGTAAAATAGATTAATCGCTCTAAATATGTACGCCAGGAATTATATAAGGAAAACTACCGACACGTGTCACAAAATGTGTACGTTAAATTAATCAGAAACAAGATTGCAACGCATTAGAGTAATGAAATAAAACATAACACATGCTCATAAAAAGTAAGTATACAGCTAAATATTATCTTCTTTTGTGCGAAACTTACAATTGATTGTTTGATTATATTTGTGCTATTCATTGGTTATTCATAGCCATGCTACTTTAGATAAAAAAAACATCATTTTTAGATTTCCAGCGCACACCAGTCTTCTGAGATTGTGCAGTGCACAACACCAGTCTTCTGACACTGCTAATTAATCGACCACTGGAGTGTTACGAGGCTGTCAATCTCTCTAGAATGGAAAGGTGTATTATGGAAGCCTTAACTTGCCAGGATACATGACAAGCTGTTTTACTGTTATAACAGTCAAAACACGACAGGGTGTGAAAGGTCATGTGATTAAATAGACGATCAACTAAGGCTTCCATAAAGCATACTCCCATACTAAAGGTTCCATACAGCATACTCCCATCCTGAAGGTTCCATACACCATACTCCCATCCTGAAGGTTCCATACAGCATTCTCCCATACTGGAGGTTCCATACAGCATACTCCCATACTGGAGGTTCGATACAGCATACTCCCATACTGAAGGTTGCATACAGCATACTCCCATACTGAAGGTTCCATACAGCATACTCCCATACTGAAGATTCCATACAGCATACTCCCATACTGAAGGTTCCATACAGCATACTCCCATGCTGAAGGTTCCATACAGCATACTCCCATACTGAAGGTTCCATACAGCATACTCCCATACTGAAGGTTCCATACAGCATACTCCCATACTGAAGGTTCCATACAGCATACTCCCATACTGAAGGTTCCATACTGCTTTATCTTCGCTATTCCTGAACTGCTGATTCGGAGTTCAAATAAAAGTTCCTGGAAATATTACCGCACAAATATTTTTTCCCCGTTCACTCATTGTTTACTCATTGTTTACACTTTTTTCTCCCAAGTGTTGTGGTCGATAATATCCGTTATGATCACTGATACTGGTAACTCTGGATGACCTGATGAACAAAATTCGGATACATTATGACTGAAAAGCGACATGAAGTTCTCATGACTCCAGAAGGCGTGAAGTGTACAGGTATCTTCACACTATTAAGAATCACATACACTTCCATTGTAAATTTTTGCTGGAAAATACTTAGTAAAATATTTTCAATCTAGTATGTGAAAGCCTCGTATATGACTTCGAAAATATTAAAAAATCAGCATATGTTCTTGGAATAGATCGTTCGCTATGAGCACTTGACTGACACCTGGCGAATACCTCGAGAAATAAACGCCAAAATAAAGGGCCGATTTACTCATTAGTGCTTCCGCCCATGGAAAGCTTATATCATATTGGAAACTCGCATGTACAAAGGAAAATGGTTGTCCTACAAGCATACAAACTAAAAGAGAGCTTTCCTACACCATTACCTGTGCATTCTGAGCAGAAACTGTGATTTATTCAGTAAAATAGTACCTTCATGCGCCATTTTGACCATATAAGGAAAATCGATACCGGTCCGTAACCGTCTTTCACCTCCACTATTTACATAGTTTTGGATAAAAATGTTCGATAAGGTTAGATTTATAGTTTTAGTTTCTTTTTACTCACGTAAAATGTCGGTGTACTCCGAAGTCCTGTTTTGCGGTATAGAGCGCCTCTCCAGAACGACATCCGGGCACAAGCAATTAGCTAACAATCGAGCATTCACCTCATTTACCACACTGCAACATACCTGAAGTCGGTGACCGACCTATTTCTTTTGTCTATGGGTCGAGCATGTTATTGTCACCGACTTGAGCTCAGAATGTTTGGACAGAACATCGACACACGCTAAAAATAATTCAACTTCTGCAATTTGATGCATCTATAGAGTAACCGAGGGGGATAATACGTCCGAGGATAATACTGCAGATACTACTGCCCGTTTATGTAATTTACAAACATTAGTAGCAGTTGACATCCCCAGAAATAAGGTCTCTTCCGCCGATATTTACCCCAATTTTGACACGGTGATCACATTCATGGTCATTTTCACAATCTTCCGGACATGTATTTCAATAGTCTCTACACGGGAGTTACAATAATCATATCATGATGCACATATTCTATACATATGCACAAATATATTGGAATTTTTCAGTTATTACTAAAAATGCTTGTCGTGTCACCGATGCCCTAAATACACTGCCGTACTGACGCCACATGTTTGAATTTCGACGTGACAAATCTCATAATTTTCACCCTCGCACCGATAGGGGGAGATGGTATTTATTGCATTTGGGTCTGTCTTTTTGTTTGTTTTGTTACGTGCTGAAATTTAATTTTACCAAAATCAGGAGCAACTAATACTGGAGAACTGATCAGCATTTATTCTACCTTGTCGAAGGAAGACTGGCATTCTGCGCTCCGGATAAACTTAGCTTGTTTCTTCAAGAGGGATGCCATTGGAGCAGACACAGAGGAAAAGTTTGGACATAATTTTCTATAATATCCTGCCATGACAGGGAATCTCATAACTTAGCCTTGGCCGATTTCATGACCAGGGTAAACAACAGTACCCTTACAAAATGTTTTTTTTTCACAAATTTATAGTCAGATGGGCTTCAGAATCTGTCAAAGAATCATCGAATACATTCAACATGTTCGGACCAGGTATTACTGATAATAATAATATTATCAATGTATGCGTACACACCGTCTACACAGTGTGTGGTTCATTATCCTTTGGAAAGTAGCTTCAGAACTTTTCATGCCAAAAGGTATCAACTTATAATTTTACAAACCATCAGGTACTGCAAAAGCAGAGATCTCTTCAGTTCTTTCTGTTAAATAAACCTGCCTAAAACCACCACGGGGGTCAAATTTGGTTAGATATGTACTATTTCCTATCCTGTCAATACAATCACCAAAACGTTGAATAAGGGTGTCAGTTTCGGGTCACACTTTTTACCTTTCTGAAATTGGTACACAACTTTAAAAAAACATCTGGTTTTGGTACAGTTATACATGGTGAACTCAAATCACTATATGAGGGTTTTATCAGATCATTTTCTATGTACTAGACCTCTTTCCTGATCAGAGATAATTTCACAGGATTAGCCCTATATGGGTGCTGTTTTATGGCCTAGCATCCCTCACATCAACATCATGTTCGATCACGTTAGTCCAACCTGGAACATCATGGAATAGCTGGGGATATTCCATAATGAGGGCCTTCAGCTCCAACCGCTCATGGTCATTCAGATATTTCATTTTGTCATCCAGGTTTCGCAAAACACGTGAGTTCTTCAGCTTGACTGCTTGGTCCAGATCGTCAAGTACTAAATCGTCTGTTGCGGGCTCCCCGACAACTACAGCGATGCTTTGTGCGTCCAATTTTCCGACCATGGTATGGTTTAATCATGTTGATATGGCAAAGCTGTTCAGCCTTTTTACGGTCATGGGTCGACACTATGTAGTTGAGGCCACTGAGTTTGTTCTTGACAGTGTAGATACTAGGGCCCGGACGAGTCGGAAATTTCCGACCCGGGTACCCGTATGGTCTGACCCGACCCGCCCCGGGTAACCCGTCTAAATATAGATCATATGTGAACGGGAATCACTGGAGCAATTTGCAACACGTAAACGCCGGTCATCGATCTTTTGACACATATTATTTGTTTCGTGATCTTTGAAAAAGATCACATGACCTCATAAAACTGCTTCCGATTGCTTCCCAATGATTTTCTTGTCATTTTATTTTATTTTATTAGTGTTTATCGCAAAAATGTGAAAACTGAATAAATCCTATCTTATCCTAATTTTCAAGACAAAAACTATATCTTTATTCGTTCTCGGGCACGGGTAATGAAATTCCGACCCGGGTAATTGTATGACCTGCCCCGAATTCGGGTACCCGTCGACTCGTCCGGGCCCTAGTAGATACAAAAATATCTGGCTTGTAATGGTGATCCGGGAAGGAGCAATAGGATGAGTAGTTTTTCGCCAGGCTTGAAAGAACGAATTCTTGACTTCTCTTCATACCACGACTTCGTGTCTTCTTGTGACATCTTCAGATTTTCTCTGTCGATCGATAATGCCTCGTGCATCCTGGCCTTTAAAATTGTCACAAGGTCCAGAAGGCTAATGGTAGTCCATCTCCTCCTAACCTTTTCTCTTTCCTAAGCTTTAGAGGTCCACGTACAGTACGTCCATACACCAGCTCGAATGGACTGAATCCCAAGGATTCTTGCACGACCTCTCGGGCAGCAAAGGCACACACCATCCCAGTCTTTGGTATGCTCAGCAGAGTAAGTCATCATCATCGTCTTCAGTGTCTGGTGAAAGCGTTCCAAGGCTCCAAGGATCATCCATGTGACTCAGGAGGATAAGCACTGGAGGCGATCTGGTGAATGCTCAGTTCATATAAAACTTGTTGGAACACCTTAGACAAAAAATTGGAACCTTGGTCGGACTGTACGACCATTGGAAGTTGTGAAGAACTTGACGAGTGAATTTAGGATGTTCTTGGCAGTGATATTTCTCCCTGGGATGGTTTCAGGAAATCGAGTTGAAGTGAGATGGTGACATGATGGTGAGTAAGTATTCATTTCCCGACTAGGCCCTCGGCAGTGACCTGACACAGTCAATAATGACACGTGAAAATGGCTCCTCAAAAGCAGGGATCGGTTGCAATTGGGCCTTTGGAATGACTTGGTTTAGCTTACCAACTGTCTGACATCTATGACACGTCTTATAATATTCTTTGACATCATGATGCATCTTCGGCCAATAAAAATGACGTCTCACACGATCAAGAGTCTTGTTAATGCGCAGATGGCCTGATAGCTTGTAGTCGTGTGCCAAGTTCAAGATAGTTTTCCTATAACGTCTCAGAAGAACAATCTGATGTATTAAACTCCAGTTCTTGTCTGCGGGGGCGTCAGCTGGGGGCGTCAGTTTGCTCACCAGGACATCGGAATTCTTGTAGAAACAAACTGGAATGTTTCCAGCTTCATCCTCATTCAAGGCACTTTGTGACATTTGAAGAATATCAGGATCTTGTTTTTGCTCCTAGGCGAGTGACTTCCAATCAAGAAATGTAGGAAATTACTCAGGGTCACCAGTAGAACACTTTCGAGTGTTAGAAATCTCATCATGAGGTAAAAATGTTTCATCCAGATCAATGTCTTCTTCTGTGGGAGAATGACGACTTTGTGAACGTGTTCTGGGCTCCTGCTCTGGGCTCCTGCATTGGGATATCAACAACACGAACCAGCTCCGACTGCAAATAAACTCCATGAAGAGGAACGACTTCATAGCTTGGGAATCAATTTTGGACGTAGGAAATGATATATACCGAATATTCTGGTGACACTGAATTTTACCTTTGACCTCTTTGTAAGGTCAGATCACAAAATGGTTAATATCTAGTTATTTATCAACTTTGCAGCTTAGGAATAAATTGTGAATGTATAGAAAATGATATACGTCGAATATTCTGGTGACCTTAAACCATCTACTTCTATACTTACATCACTCGAAATATGCATTTTGACATCTCACGTTACCATAATCAGTCCTAAACGTTACGGTAATCACAGCTGCCCAACTTGATAACGTTACGGTAATCCAGTGACAGTTCTTCTCAGACAAAATAAATATGCATGCCGTAAGTTGAGACAAACGCCCAACTCGCTGAATATCTCACTGTGGCGAATGTAAGTATCAATCTATTACCACCAATACAATCAGATTTTGATGATGCCAATAAGAAACGTAAAGAACAACATTTTGCAATAGAAACAAAGCCCAACCAAATAGTTTATCCAAAGACACACTGGCGTCATCAGGGGCAGACAGTGTGTTAAATGTAGTTGTTTCTACTGTACACCTGATGGAATTAGTATACAACATATTAAATGACCATCGACACATATAGCAGAAATGATTTTATACCACTGCCAGCCAACGGCCTCAGATCCCTGTCGTGGGCTGCCTGTTTCGCGCCGGTCCATAAATCCGCCCACACGCGGATCAAAACATCTATGGCGGAAGATTGTGGGCGTTATAAAACTGTTTTTAACACGGTTGTTTACCTATTTATAGTATATTTACAGCTCTAACATCCATGATCCAGACCATATGTTTACCCACTTCAAGTAAGTCTGAATATCTCAAACCGTTGATGAACTCTTGTGAGGGGTTTTGATTTAACTCATAAAAAAACTCATCAAGTATAAATGCCATGGCTGGTAATTTCCGAGCAGCAAAAGTTATATGCAAAAGAAATAATAAATAATAATTTGGAATAATATATTTAGAATAATTCAACTTGTAAAGTAGTGTAAAGTTCGGCGGGCGCCCGCTACAGGGCGTCCGGCACTACTCTACGAAACACTACAACCAGGTACAGTCAGCCCGGAACGAGTCCGGCTGTCATACACTACAGCATAACACATCAATGCATCATCACCAACACCTTATCTACAACATGCATATTACACAGTCATGGTAATGTAGCCGTATGTAGAGCCCGAGATGCCATGGGAGCGGCACCACGGAACCCGTACACGTGGGCATGTTGCTGGCCGGCCTCGCCGAAGGCACTGTCACAGAGATGGAACTCTGAGCCAGCCCGACGGTCTGCCAGAGCCTGTGTCACACCACCCCAGGTGAAGAAGGGACCGGTGCGAGGGCTGGCGCCCCCGAGTCAACACGGTCTCCCCCAACCAGGGCCCCCTATGGAAATCGTCCCCAAGGCTTGCGAGGGCCTTTACCCAAGATACGAGGACGTAAAGCTCATGGCGAGCCTCTCGTCCTGCCTCTTGGCCTGCTCTGGGACAATCTCTCAGATCAAGCCAACGCTCGAGTATATATATCGGGCACAAGAGGCGGGAGGAGAAACTAGGTCAAACCATTGTTATAGTTTACTGGGCGCGAGGAGAGTACAGTGCGTTGCTGGGGCAACGCACGCTCCGAAGCAGTCTAAAAATAGGCCGTAAAACTAGAGTGTTTAGGAAAGTCACCTGCCGCGATCTTTGGGCAAAATCGCCACATTACCCCCTTCCTACAATGTTGGTCCCCAACAAGTTCCGCCCGTGCCCAAAATGCCAGAAACCCGACAATGGCTTCGCATGGCGGGGGCCGGAAGAAGGCAAGATGGCAACACCCGGAAGTCACGGCGCAAAAGACTAGGACCTTAAGGGTCCTTTTTGGAAGAATGGGGAACAACCCCCGGACTTTCGGAGTAAACTATAACGCGCTTTACAATTTTGAACAAACCCTAATAAACAAGCTAAAATTTTGACCGAGGTGGTCCAAAAAGGTGTGGTGACCTTGGAAGGTCATCTGCGAAAGGGACGGTGTGTCGAGTCTTTGGAATATCTTTATGGTTAAACTTTAAATTTAGAAATTTTGTAAAACGACACACCGAGTGATCAAAAGTAGTAGTGCCTCTAAAAGGGGTTGCCAGCCGCCCTGCCGGCCGGTGCCCCAGACCCGCCGGGCGAGTCTGAGGTAGGTCGGAGCCGCGGGAAGCAGCTCCGGTCAGTCCGCGTTGATATACATACATCTGACAGACATACATACACCTGCGGACAGCTGTCGCAGACAGCTGTCATCGCCAACGCAGCAAGCCTCGCTGACTGCCAGTATCGGTATACTGCTAGCCGGGCAGGCCAGTGTAGAGACGCGCAGATAGACGGACATCCACGGCATTACCTTAAATTGGTAGAGCCCGTTCTTGGTAACGAAGGCAGTTTTCGCCCTATCACTCTCCTCCATCTCAACCTGCCAATATCCGGAGGCCAGATCCAGAGCACAGAAGTAGTGCGATCTGGCCAGAGAATCGAAGGTATCCTCGATGTGCGGGAGAGGATATGAGTCCTTCCACGTGGCATCGCTTAGCTTCCGATAATCCACGCAGAACCTCCACGAGCCTTCCATCTTCTTCACCATAACCACAGGACTTGCCCAAGGGCTGTCACTGGGTTCGATGATGTCTAGCTCAAGCATCTTCTGCACCTCCCGGTCTATGACCTCTTGGTGCACGATCGCTGCTCGTCGTAGACGCTGCTTGATAGGACGCTCGTCCAGGATTTCGGTGCGGTGTTTGGCAACGTCTGTCTTGCCAACCGCACCGTCCGGACTCATGAACACATCCGCATACTGCCGGAGCAGCTTGCGGAGAGCCTGACGCTGATCTTCATCTAGCCGGTCCTTCGGAACTCTAGATTCCAGATGGTCCGGCAGGGTGAACGGATCATCTCCGGCGGCCGCCGCCGCACACGCAGCGCGGCAGACAGGATCGTCGGGGATGACATGACTCGACGACGCGGGTGTTGCGGTAGCCGCCACACAGCCGTGCCGCAGTACAATGGGAGCATCTGTAGGATTCACCACAAGGATGGGTATCGTGCGGGCGTTGGACTTGACCAGAGCCCCACCCAGCACGAGTCCGGTTCCTTGGGCAAAACTGCTCACCGACTGTACTACACACGGACAACCATCGAGGGGCATGCGGGGACGACGCGGCCTCGCCTCAATGATCATCTCGCTCATAGGCGGCACTACCGTAGTGCGCGCCGCCTGGAGTTTGAACGACTTGCTCGGACCCACGCGGAAGAGAAAATGAGTGTCCTCTCCCATCCAGAGTTCGCCGGAACAGAAGTTGGCGATAATCCGGTGGGTCCGGAGAAAGTTCATCCCAATGATCCCAGGCGCTCCGATATCCACGACGATTGCCTCTGTGATATACACCTTGTCCCCAAGAGTAATAGGCAGATCGTTCATACCGTGGATACGGATGCTATTGTTACCCGCTCTGTGGAGCGTGTAACGCCCGGGATCTCGCAATGCGCTTGAACATTCCAGTGGCCATGATGGTAATCTCCGAGCCAGAGTCTACGAGGAACCACACTGGCTCCCGTCCAAAAGACGGGGGCAGGTACCAGCAAGGGTCCCTCACCAGTGCGCACGTTAGATAATCGGAATCACTGGGCTCAGCTACGGAGTCCTCGTTATCTGCCTCAGCTGCGGAGGAGGTAGACGAATCCTCAAGGACCACTTCCGGAGAAGTTATATCTACTTGAGGCTCGTCCGGCATGTCCGCAGATGGGGCAGCCTTAGGCGCCACCGAACAACTGTCCCCGGATGCAGTGTTGGTCACCACTACGTCCGGCTTCAGTTTTCCTGCCGTGAGGGATGGCCTTGTTGTCCCGTAGGACCAGGCCGAGGATAGACACTCCGGCGCGGACTGGGAAGAGTCCCCTGGTATCCGCGCGCCCGCAGATGTTCTAGCAGTTCCGGACATTTCAGCCAAAAGTGTCCCTGTTTTCCGCAGAAATAGCAGGGACGGTTCTGAGCTGGTCCGGAGGCGAACGCACAGCATTCCGCGGGCCCCGGAGAGTCAATTCCAGCGCAGTACGCAATCATCTGCGCGGCGCCGAAATCATACTCCTCATAGTCATACTCGTCCGAGGACGAGCACGACGCAACAGCTGGTGCCGCCTGAGCAGGCATCCCCTGCGGAGACGCCGGTGTACCAAACCACGGAGGGTTGGACTCTACGGTGGGTTCCCGGAAGACCGGGGCCGACCATGGGGTCACCTGCGATGCCTTGGCAGGAGACGGAGCCGCCGCTTGCGTGGGTACAGCCGGGGCCATAGCCGGGGCTGGAGGCATCTGTCTGGAACGAACAGCTTCCTCTAATGCAAGGGCGGAGTCGATTGCCTCCTCCATCAATCGCTTTTCATGGGTTGACAGCCCGTAGGCTAAGTGGTATGTGTCTGGCCATCGATGAATTGATCAATTAGCATCGGTTCAAACCGACTGGCTTCCATGTCCGGATAAGCCCTCTGGCCGAGTATGCGCAAATTGAAAGCATCCTCGGTAACGGATTCAGTCGGTAGGCGGATCTGAGCTTTGAACTCCCGTTCAAACTGCCCCCTGTTTGTCGTCGGTGTGAACAGTAGGCGCAGTTGCCGAGCAACCTCGCCGAAAGTCACTGGTCCCACCGGCAGACACACTCGGAGATCACTGCATCACTCGGAGAGCCTTACCCTCCAAGCTCCCCGAAAGGATATGCCCAGCCTCATGCTGGGTCCATCCTTCATACACTGCCGTCCGCCATACCTGGAGTAAATAGCCCTCCAAGTCGGCGTTATCCCCGTTGAACCTCTTCCGCCAGGAAGACTGGTCAGGCCCCTTATCGTAGGAGGAGCGGGCCCGACAGGCGGAACCGGCTCCGGGGTCGGCAGTGTAAGACAGCAAGGTCCGCATACTACCCGCTCCCGCGGTGGAGTCCGCCGGGGCAGACATCAACGCCGTTGACATGGGGGCAGGGAAGCTCATGCTTGCCGCCGGGTACATTCCCGCAGTTAGCCCATCCTGTCTTGGAGCGGTCGGGACTCCTGTCGAACCCACTAGGTAGGCTCCAGACGGGGCGGCATAGCGAAAAGTAGCTAGGAGCCGGAGCCACCGGTTGCCACTGCATGACGCACCCTGACTGCCAGGATAAGCTGACCACGCGGCGGCCACTCCAGCCGTAGGAACGGTCGAAGCAGTTGCCAGCGTGGTGCCTTCAAGCCGCGGAGCAGGCGCGGGTCCCATTGCTGAGACCACTGGCGCCTGCGGACTTGGCAGGACTTGAGGAGGGGCCATGGGCCCAGTCATCCCCGGACTGTAGGGGACCGTCGGATCGACGCTCCAAGCAGGCTGGCTTCGCTTGTATTGGTCAAGCGCACTTGAAATCAGCCGCTGTTCCCTCTCCGACAAGGGCCTCGAAAGGCTCCGTGACTGTGGAGAGGGGGAACGGTTCCTCCGGTCTGGTCGTCCCCGATGGGGTGACCGGGCACGGCCGTAGCGCCCTAGAGGAGCCAACTCACTCAGTGTGTTGGTGATTTGGTCCACTACACCCGGTGCAGACCGGCCGGCATCCAACCCGGGGACTCTGGAAGGAGTCTACCCAGATGGATTAGGCAGCCAGTACTGAGGGTCCGCATGTCCGGAGCTGGTCAAGGTGACTGGCACTCGATTTTGGATGTTCGGACCTCCGGATGTCCGGATCTCTGGACGTCCGGAGACATCCCCTGGAAGAGTGCCGCCTGCCACGAACGTCGTCCGGACAAGGGCGGGCGCGGTGTAGAGCCATTGCCAGCTCCGCCGACCGCGCCTAACACATCGGGGCTAGGCCTCGATGGCAACACATGTTGCAGCCCCGCAGGGCTCGACTCCACGTCCGGAGACGGAGTCGACTCCGCAGACTGGGTACTGTCTGTGGAGGGCTCCGTGCGCTATGCACTTCCGCCGGAGCCGCCCGGAGGCAGCTCACGGCCGTTGCGTGACCTGGTGTGGTCCGCAATGTTACCACCCTTTCCCTTCCCGTTGTCTTTATCACTCATGTTTGTATCTGGTCCCGGAGGAGTGGACGGACCCCGGGGACGAGGGAGCAAGACACTCTGACGTTAGGCTGCGATGGAACGCCGTCGGGCTGATCCTGGTCACGGCACCAATGTAAAGTTCGGCGGCGCCCATTACAGGGCGTCCGGTACTACTCTACGAAACACTACAACCAGGTACAGTCAGCCCGGAACGAGTCCGGCCGTCATACACTACAACATAACACATCAATGCATCATCACCAACACCTTATTTACAACATGCATATTACACAGTTATGGTAATGTAACCGTATGTAGAGCCCGAGATGCCATGGGAGCGGCACCACGGAACCCGTACACGTGGGCATGTTACTGGCCGGCCTCGCCGAAGGCACTGTCACAGAGATAGAACTCTGAGCCAGCCTGACGGTCTGCCAGAGCCTGTGTCACACCACCCCGGGTGGAGGAGGGACCGGTGCGAGGGCTGGCGCCCCCGAGTCAACACGGCCTCCCCCAACCCGGGCCCCCTATGGAAATCGTCCCCAAGGCCATCGATTGCCTTTTCCCAAGATACGAGGACGTAAAGCTCATGGCGAGCCTCTCGTCCTGCCTCTTGGCCTGCTCTGGGACAATTTCTCAGATCAAGCCAACGCTCGAGTATATATATCGGGCACAAGAGGCGGGAGGAGAAACCAGGTCAAACCATTGTTATAGTTTACTGGGCGCGAGGAGAGTACAGTGCGTTTCTGGGGCAACGCACGCTCCGAACTGAAGCAGTCCAAAAATAGGCCGTAAAACTAGAGTGTTTAAGAAAGTCACCTGCCGCGATCTTTGGGCAAAATCGCCACAGTAGATTTTTCTTATGATGGTTAATATCCCGAACGAGCCCCCGATTATTCTGTTACGTTCTGTAATTTGCCAAAAGAAGAATGAACAGATTAAGAATCCGCAACTGGGAAACTTTATTACAATAAAACACTCAGCTAACTAGAATACTCGAAAAAAACAAATAAACACCATATTGACGGTATTGACATCACGTTTAAAATCACTGATAATACACCACGACAACAGCTTTTACTTCACTATCTACCATCAACGACAACAATTCCATCGATTTATCACAGGTTTCAACACATTATTCGTCAGAAATATTAAAATCGAGTCATTTTGCACCATCTCAAATATTATCTCAAATATTCACTCAAGTGGTCGCTCGACCTGGGGTGACTATAAAAGTCGGCCACAACCCGAACCGGTGCCAGTTGTTTGATTGACATTGGCGTGGACGGATTACCATCTGACAAGAAGTAAGTCGCAAGAAGATTTGAGAAGAAATTTGAGAAAGCTGCAGCAGTAGATAGACAGAACAACGTTTAGGAAAATTTACCAACAAAGTTCGAGAGAAATTCCCAGTTGAGAAGAAATAACTTGAGAAATCAATTGCGAAGTCCCAATCGTTTGAGAGATAGAAAGAAATAAAAAAAAATATGAAGACTCCACAAATAACAAGCTGCTGTTCCAAATCGATACCCCTTGACCCGATCCGAGTCCCTCTCTGCTACCCCTTGACCAGATCCAAGTCCCTCTCTGCTACCCCATGACCCGATCCAAGTCCCTCTCTGCTACCCCTTGACCCGATCCGAGTCCCTCTCTGCTACCCCTTGACCCGATCCAAGTCCCTCTCTGCTACCCCTTGACCCGATCCGAATCCCTCTCTGCTACCCCTTGACCCGATCCAAGTCCCTCTCTGCTACCCCTTGACCCGATCCAAGTCCCTCTCTGCTACCCCTTGACCCGATCCGAGTCCCTCTCTGCTACCCCTTGACCCGATCCGAGTCCCTTTCTGCTACCCCTAGACCCGATCCGAGTCCCTCTCTGCTACCCCTTGACCCGATCCAAGTCCCTCTCTGCTACCCCTTGACCCGATCCAATATTCAATGTTTAGATGACCTAGCAATAAAGATCATATACATATGAGTTTTCTCTTAGACATCAAGGACAACTGTCCGCTGATTTTTTAATGAATTGAGTTACATTTTATACGTCCTCTTCAGGGTGCTTCTTCACAGCCAAACTGAGTTTTATTACAGGGGTACAATAACACAGGGAGATGGGTATGAGATACACTGTCAAGTGAAATTGTTCTCCATCTTTCAAATATACTTAAAAGCCATGCACATATTAATATATTAAATGATGGGGTTATTCTAAAATTAACCCAGGTTTCCGGTTATACTGCGTTGAACATTATCTATAGTATTGTGTAGTAAACACAAGCACATAGGCATAAAAGTTGCATGTTAGTGGGCAGAAATATTGGTCAATAACACCGAACATTCGTAATAGTCGATTTAAACATCTTCGACCACCTGATATATCATGTAGATGTCCACGCGTTGCCTCATGCGTTACGAATCAAAAGCCCCTCCATTCGAATCGCGTGTGTCAACGTGAAAAAGTATTGCTCATTTCTTTTCAGATGATCGTAGATTTATCCGCTATTATTGCAATAAAAGTGAGAGCACATCATTCGAAATGTTCCGGCACTATGTTGCAAATCTTGATCACTCTCAGGTATTTTCAGCTATTTTTCTTCAACATCATACCATGTTCGCTAAATACGACTTCATTAAGAAATCCCTTTGATGAGAAATCATATAACTTGTATTGACGAGAACAAGCATTTGCTTTAATATCTGTCCATAAAAAGCTAGATTTAGACTATTATGTATTGATGGCCTTCCAAATAGATATTAAAAACTAACACGTAAGTCAATAACCTCGAGCATGAAAATAAAACTTTCAAGTTCAAACGGACAAACAACGAACAAAGAGTGAACAAAACTCAAACGACTTATTAATATATGTGTGTATAGAATATTAATGTGGGTATAGAATAAACAAGCTCTTCTAATGATGCTTACCGCTGACATCCATGTCAGTGTTTCCCTTTTCGGTAAAAAATGGATGATAAAAAATATGTGTTGCAGATCTATATGCCCCATATGTTCCCGTGTACAGGCATACCCGATATGTTCCTGTGTCTTTCATAGTAAACTACATAAATTTCTAGTAACACATACGGTCGTACGAACTTAATTAGTTATTTCCTTCCCTCTCCTTCCCTTCCTTGCTCAAAATTGACCTCCGACTTACCAGTGAAATAGAAAGAGAAAAATATATTTAAAAAACATGAAATACCGACCATCATTTTGACAAACTATAAAGTCTGGTAGGTAAAATGATCAGATATCTAAATAAATGCGCCGATGATTAACAATTAGCTATTTTCATGGTCATCTTAGTAACGATTTGATAGAGTGTGAAGCTGCCCATTTCAATCACCGACACGTGTGCTACAGGCACTGCAAAATATGAAATTTCAACCAAAATGGGTATACATCATAATTACCAATCTAACAATACATAGGCCTATCTTTAACCAGTTCTGAGCGGTTCACACACGCTGAGACTGAATCTCAATGAGCTGACGAACTGTCAGTTACTGAATCCCACTGTCACAGTTACCGAATCAATTTAGCTGAAGCTATGTCAGTTACCAAATCATCGCCGATATTTATAAACAGTCATATCACCAGCACCGGCACCATCTATTCTAGAAGTGGTATAAACCAAATGTGGATATTAAAAAATTCCAAATCTTTATTGGAATATCTACATGCTCACACACTTTCAAAAGTAACGTCTATCAAAACATTTGATTTCTCCACTTTGTTCCCAGCTATACCCCATTCTGAACTGAAGTCTCAGCTTAAAAAACTAATCAATAATTCATTTTTCTCTAAAAAGGGACAACGTCGGTACCACTATATTGTAGTAAAATATAATACCGCTTATTTTGTTAAGGCGACTCTGATGCCCCATACAAATATACTGAAATAAATGTGGTAAATATGGTTAATTTTCTGATTGATAATATTGTTGTTGAATTTGGTGGTCGAATATTTCAACAAACTACTGGTATTCCCATGGGTACAAACTGTGCACCATTATTGGCAGACCTGTTTTTATACTCATATGAATCAGATTTTATCCAAGATTTATAACGAGGAGGTTCTACGAAACTAACATGTAATTTTAATTTCACTTTCCGATACATAGCAGGCCTGGGGTAATAGTAATATGTAATTGTAATAGTAATAGTAACGATTACATTTTCCAAGTAATAGTAATATAATAGTAATCAGCTTTTCCAACAGTGGACGTAATAGTGATTGTAATAGTAATATATCTCAATTGTAATATGTAATATCTATTACAATTGCTATTACTTCAGATCATTTACTCAATACCCTTGGCAGGGTTATTTGGGGCTATTCTTTATTAAGGCACTCACATTGTTCTTGTGGCTGGTCAGACAAACACCAACTCTCTTTGTAACTGAGGCATTCCACCTCCCCCACCTCCCTCCGCCCCCCATGCCTTGATTGACTGTTGGAGAGAGTGACTGCGTAATCAATTTGATACCAATCGAGGCATCAATAGGCAGCCACTGTGTTTGTCATACAGTCAATTCAATAAATCACCACATTAATTGTTTGATGATCTTGTTCGCAACTTCAGAGGTTCAGACTCAAAGAGCAATGTGATCATAAGTACAGGTGTTGTAAAATGTTATATCAACTATATCAATTCGATAATACAGGGCCGGGGTGGAGTTGCCTTAAATAATAATTCTTATATATTTGAAACCAAACACGCAAAAATCCACCCAACACGGTGTGCGAATGTGTGCTATAGAGTGATACACTCATGAGTCTGTTGATCATGATAGTGATTTAATCGTTCCCCAATGAATGCGATGGCAACTTTGTTTTATGAGTATATTGATTGTTGCTGACTTGTGTTGAACAATATTTGTTGTGCACTTTGAATTTGAAAAGTAATAGTAATAGTAGTAGTAATTGATTCAAAAGTAATAGTAATATAATAGTGTAACGGGTTTGCACCCTTCTGTGACGTCTTGATGAACCGGTTTTCTAGGGAGGTGGGTGAGTTGTTGTTTAACCGGAGCTGAAACGGTAAAACTCCGGAAAACTGCTACTGCTGTACGGTTGAACTCCGGCTAGAAGTCTCGAAGGTTGGTAGCGTGGTCTGGAATGGACCTCTTAACCGTTGTCCGACTGCTAATCTGCAACTGCACCTGTAAAGTAAGGATCCGGAGGCGTTTCCGTCTCCGGGTACTGCAACTGCTCCGTCGGGAAACCGCTTTACTGCAACAGCTCCGTCGTTTTCCGTCTTACTGCAAACTGCGACTGCGCCTGGAATAAAGAATCCGGGAACGTTGCCGCTTCCGAATACTGCAACCGCTCTGCCAGGTTCCGCCGCACTGCAATCTGCTCCGGTTGGCTCCGCCTCACCGCAACCTGCGACTGCACCTGAAATGGAGTATCTCGGAAGTGTTCCCACTTCCGGTGACCGCAACCGCTCCGTCAGGTACTGCCTCTGCAACTCCGTCGTCCGGTACCGCCTCTGCAACTGCTTCGTCGTTCCCGTCTCTGCAACTGCTCCGTCCGATACCGCCTCCGTAGTTGCTCCGTTGAATTCCACCTCCGTCTCCGTCTCCGTCTCCTTCCTCGGTGATCTGGGTTCTTAGATCACCCTAAGACGTCGTTACAACTTGGTCTTAACCGACTGTAGTCTTATCTCCCTTTACTCCGTAACTGTCTTTTCCGGGAAACTAACTTTATTATAACTTCCAGTTCCCTAACGAACACGGAAAAACAACTCGGTTGAAGTTTTCATGTTTATTTTCCAAGTTCACAGTCGGAAGACTTAACTGCTATCATCTGGATGACTCTATCCGGAACAAGGGAGTACTCTGCTATGGGAGAAGGGGTCTGCACAGGTCGACGTCAGGACACCAACTCCGCCGTCCGCTGTGAAGCGGGGGCTTTTATAGACCTGAGACCCACGTCACGTGACCAACCTATTGTGACGTCATAGTCCGCCAAAACACTGATATTTTCCGGATTTCTAAAAACACTCTAGAACCAATCAGTGGCTGACACGTCACATTCTAAACCGAAAACGAGGCTGATCACATGACCTTCCGGAAATAACGTCATTACGTTTTTGTACTCCATTGTTCCGGCTCCGTGTCCGGTTCCGTCTCCGGTTCCGGCTCCGTCTCCGGCTTTACCGACATCATAAATTACTAAGTTCCGAGACGGAAAACCCTTTAAACATTAACAATACGGAACCGTATGAACCTTTAAACACATATACACCCTAATAAACGGTTATTTAACCATAATATCACAAAACACTAACATAATTACCTAGGGGAAACCTTTGGGTACGCCCCAAAACCGTTACACTCCCCCTTCCTTAGACTCTGTTCGTCCCGAACAGAACAATATCACATATATACAAATTGTCAACCGTTAAACTGTCCGTAAAATCAAACACAACTTGTCTCCGTGATCCGGGTACTGGTATCTCTTAACTAGTTTACCGTCACTGTACCCGGATATCTTGCTTGTTCCGTTTCCCACTTTTTAACTCTTAATTATACTAGAATCCGGGAAACGGTTCTTCTTTCTTCTCCTTGCGCCGACTTGCGACGACTTGCGACGACTACTGCCCACCAGTATCACGGCGCGAACTGCTACCCGACGGCGGACGCGGTGGAAAGGTCTGTGGTACCAACGGTCGTCCGAAGCTTGTTCCTCTGGCATCAACCGGGAGAAGATCCGGATCATGGAGGCTCCACTGGGGCGGGACGTAGAACCCATTCCTGAGGCGTTCGTCTCGGATGGACCAATCTGGAATCCGGACGATCTGACGGGTCGGGACGAGACCAAACGGTGACTCTCTCTGCTCCATGATCTCCACGTAGACGCCGGAGTCTCTCATCTCGGCTGGCCCCCACTGCTCCGGTCCCCAACGTACTGCATAGTATCTGGCGTGCTCCGGGACTGCGGGCGCAAAGACGGAAGCGCTCCGTCCCCCAATATTCACCGGGAAACAATGTGACGGACACGGTTGAGTTGAAGGACCGCCAAACGGGTAGAATGTGTAGGGTGGACTCTGGGTTGGTGCTCGGACTTGGCTCCTTCCGGACCGCTCACTGGAAGACTGTCGAGGCCGGGTCTCCACCGGAGACAGGATTCCGGGTGTAGCTCTGGCTTGGTCTACCAGGATACTCCTCCGGGCTCTCTGCACGTCCGCATGGCTTCGTTCAGACGCGGAAGACTCCATTCCGTCATCCCTAGCCGCTGAACTGGTTCTGCTTCCGGCTACTGCTTGAATGGTTGCCGGCAAAGTTCGCTCCGTGGATCCTCGGGTCTCCGTCTCACTGCCAGCTCTGCTCCGGGTTCCGCCTTCCGTTTTGGTCTCCGGTCTGCCTCCTGATCTGCCAATGGGTCTGCTGTCCGCTCGGCTATCTGCTCTGCTATCTGCTCTATCTGCTCTGCTATCGGCTCGGCTATCTGCTCTGCTATCGGCTCGGCCGCTGGATCTGATTTCTGCTCCGCCTCCGGGCCGGACAATCACACTGCTCACTGCTCTGCCACTGCTAGTTGTTCTCGGAGGTGGACTCCGGAAAAGGTCTTCCTCATCGTCTCGGCTCTGCATTTCCGCAATGTCCGCCACTCCCACTTCTGCCGTTGCTCCGCTGGAACCTTCCTCCAACAGCCGGAACTTGTAGTCATACACCCCCTTGCCTTTTCCCTTGACGCTGCCTCCAGAAGACTTGGGTGGGGTGTGTCGTTTCTCCTCTCGACCACGTTCTCCGCCTCGGTCCTTGGCTCGCTCCGGGCTCTCCTTCCTATATTCTCGGCGTTGATGGCGTCCGGATTTATCCGGCGAACGGCTGCGACTCCGCTTCTTTCCGCGGTCTCGATCTGCTCCGGTACCTCGAGATGGGTCAGGGCTGTTTTTCCGGGAGGTGTTCCGGGAAGAACTCCGGGTCACAGGCGGCTTAACCGGCTTCGGGTCTCCTGGTTCCTGCAACTCGTCTTCACTTGCCATGATTTTCAGCTCCGCTTCCTCTTCCGAACTGCTCTCCGCCTCCGTGGACGAAACGTCGGCTGCTAGTGTGGCCACCGACTGGGTACCGGAACGATACCGGGTCCGGGACGAAACCGAACCTCCCGACTCCGACTCCGTATCCGACAACTGGTCAAGCCGTGTTACCGGCTTCTTGCTTTTCCGTGGGGTCATCTTGGACCGGAGGCTTTTCTCCTCAAACTGCTCTCTGCCCACCCTCAGTCGAATCGGGTTTGCGTCCATTGCGTGCCGGGACTGCAGATGCTTCTGTGTTCCCTCTTTCCGTCTGCTCCAATGGTCACACTGCGGACAGGCGAAGACGGTGACTTCACTTGTGTGCTGCTCCGTGACATGCCGGAGCAACGTGTGCTTGCTCTTGAACTCTAGGTTGCAGTCTCCACACCGGTGAGGGCGGGGCTTGCGGGGTGTTGTCTTTACTTTCGGCATTCTGATTCTCTGCTTTGTGTCGATGTTGACTCAGCTACAGCAAACTGCCTTCTGCATCCGGTAACAGCTAACTGCCCCTTTTATAGTCTCTGGAAGTCACGTGACTGGCTTATCTGCTTGATGATTGGCTGCTCAGCAAACTGCAACTCCTCCTGGTGGTCTTCTTGGATAAATAATATTTTTTTTTTTTTTTTTTTTTTTTTTTTTTCGTGTTGTTGCTGCTAACTGCCACCGCTTCTTCCGTCTCCGCCAAACTGCCAACCGCCTCCGTCAACCGCTATACTGCCAACCGCCTCCGTCTACTGCCACACTGCCTTCGCTTCCGTCCAGGATTCCTCATCTGCCGTCTCATACTCCGACTCATCCGTCTCCGGCTCCGAAGTGGGAGAAGGTGGTCTATATTCCCACACTCGGATCTCTGCCTCCCAGTCTTCCACCGGCTGATCTTCCTCTTCGGGTTTCTTTGATGTCACCAGTTCCGGCTCCCAATCGTCTGCTTGATCCGGCATAACTGCTCTGACCGCCTCTGCAATTAGCTCCATCTCCTGATCCCAGCTTTCCGGAGGAGCGTCGTCGGCTGCCCGGAGACAGCCCTGTGGATCCGGAACCCATTCCGGGAGATCTAACTGCTCCGGTTGTCCGATGGGGGCGGCTGCTCCGGCATCCCAGTCAGGGGCCAAACGGAAGCTGGTCCGCATAAGTTTCCGGAACTGTATTCTCCCTTGGTGACCGGGTGCAGAATCGCCGGAAGCGCCTATGCCGGGACTGCGTTGCTGTTCCCCGCCAGGCCGAATCAAAGGTTCCCACATGGTTGAGGGTGGCCTCGTCCTGAGGAGGACGGTTCCCGGAAGGGTACTTCCACCCGTGCATCTCCCGGAGATGCCTCCTAAGGTCGTTCGCCCGGTTGCCATAGAAGGCACACAAACAGCAATGAAATCTCTGGGCTGGGCACACATGCCGTCTCCGGTCCCTCGCACTCTCAAACATCCGGTCACACCGCTTACACAGCCGGCTATAATCCAGTGGCTGCGGGGTTGCCCAATCTCTGCTCCGGCCGCGATCTTGTCTATCAAGGAACGCCGAGTAGGCCATTCCGGAAGGCCGGGAAACTGAAATTGTCGATCTACTGCACCGCTTTTACTGCACCGCTTCTGCACCGCTTCTCCGGACTGGTGGTCTTCCGGGAAACACTTAGTCGTTTTTCACTGCAAAATCTGTTGCTGCCGGAAAATGCTGGACTTGATTCGATTCCGCCAAACTTTGTCTGCGATGTGCACAGCTCGAGGTCTGCTCTCCAACTGCTGTCAGAGCCCGATTTCAAGGCCCTTATATACCCTTTCTGCTCACGTGATTTGAAAAGCTCCACGCTGATTGGCTGCCTCAGGAGTGACGTCACAATTATGCAAAAACTCAACCCTTAACCGAGAGGTGTCCGTCTCCGGCTCAACCGGCTTCTCCGGGTTTTTCCGGCTCCCTTTCAACTGCTTCTCCGAGCGAAGTATCTGCAATTTTGAAGTATCTCTGCCATCAGGAGGGTTGAATAGAGTCTCAGCCAGTTGAATCTGCCTCTCAGACGAACATCTAGACTGCAAGTTGGGCGTTTCCGCCATCTATACTGCTTCGTCCACTGCATATCTGCTCATTGGTATTACTGCTTGTCGACACTGGAAACTGCATACATTCTGTCCAGAAGGAGGCGCCTTCCTATCTGGGGTGATGTTTCTCCGTTTCTGTCAATCTGCAGCCGGTTTGCTGTCTCTGCTAAGCGGAAACTCCGGTTGGTTGTCTACAGCCGGAATACTTTTCCGTCTTAATTCTCTGAATACGGAAGACGTGTAGCTGCTTCTCTGGAGATACTAGACCGCTAACCCAGGTTCCTCTGGACCCCTGGCCGCTACTCTGGACTGGTTGACTATGCGCTCAACCCAGTCAGAACCTCTAGGGTGTCTCTATCCGGTCTCTGCACCGCTTTCCGCTCTGCTTCCTTTCTCCGCCCTGTTTCCGAAACCAGCACTTGCTCACTGCTCCGACTTCTTGCGGTCGCTCTCTGCCGGAACTCAACGTTTTACCAGGGTCTCAGCTATCTCCTTCTCCTGCTCTACAGCTCACTCCGTCTTCTAATATTTCTTCGTCCTCTGCGGCTTTACTCCGCGTCCGTATCCGACTCAGAGACCGTCTGTTCCGTCTCCGGAACACTACTCTGCTTCGGCGGCTCCGTCTGCCTCCAGGAATCCGCCATTCTCCGCTTCATCCATCTCGGATGCTTGACACCATTATACGGTTTCAGCAAATCGAAGTGAACCACCTTCTGTCGAGTTTCACTCTCTGCAATCTCGTAGGTCACGTCGGTAAATCTGCTCAGCACTAGCTTTGGACCGCTCCACTTCCTCTGCAACTTGGGAGCTTTGCCCTTCTTCCGTGTTTTGACCGCCATCCACACTCGGTCTCCTGGCTGGAACTGATTGTCGACCTTCCTCCGGTCGTACAGCTTCTTCTGCCGTTCCATTTCTCTGCCAGATTTCGCTCGAACCGCCTTGTATACCGCTTCTAGTCGCTCCCGGAGCTGACTGCCATACTCTGTTACTTCTGCTGTTGATTCTCCCGGCGGTCTGCCAATCAGTAACTCTACCGGAGTGTTGACTTCTCTGCCCAGCATCAGCAAGTTGGGACTCTGCCCGGTTGTCTCCTGCGGGGTACTCCGGTAAGCTGCCATCGCCAACGGTACTAGCTGATCCCAGTTGGTCTGCCGCTCGCTTACGTACAGGCTCAGGATCTGCTGCAGCGTCCGGTTGAATCGCTCAATGAAACCGTCCGACTGAGGTCGGAAAGCGGTTGTCCGTGTCTTGTGAATCCCCAGGATTCTGCAAACATTTCTCAGCAAGTCGGACTCGAAATTTCTGCCTTGGTCGGTGTGGATCTACATCGGGATGCCGTACCGCGCCGCAAACTGGTTGACGAATATGTCCGCAACCGTCACCGCTTCCTGATTCGGCATCGGATAAGCCTCTACCCACTTGGTGAAGTAATCACCGATTACTAAGATGTACCGGTTCCCCCGGGTGGATTTAGGTAACGGACCCATCACGTCCATTGCCACCCTCTCCATGGGCGCTCCAACCCGGTATTTCTGCATCGGAGATCGTTTCAAGTTCTGCATACTTCTTGACGCACATTCGTCACAGCTCAGCACCCACTGCTTTATGTCCCGCATCATAGCCGGCCAGAAATACCGCCTCCGAATGCTAGCCGCCATCCTTCTGCTTCCGAGGTGTCCTCCCGTCCGGCTCTGATGGGCCAGACGGAAAATCTCCTGTCTCAGCTCCTTCGGGGTTATTAACTGCATCCGGCTGGTTCCTTCTGCCGTTTTCCATTTCCGGTAGACTACTCCGTCGACTTTCAGCAAGGTCTTCCGCATCCCGTACAGCACTTTCTCCTCACTGCTCATGCTGGAAAAGTCTGCACTGCAAGCTGTACCGCTCCCGTCGATCAGCGACGTCACCAGTGGGTACCAAGGTTCTGCTTGCTGCATTCTCCGCAAATCATCTGGTCGATATTTCTGCCCCAGCACAGTATCCTGGTCCGCATTTTCCGCCAGCCTAATCTGCTCTGCAACCACATCCGCTTTTCCTGGAACTGCCTTCTCCGTCACCGCAACCGCAACCGGCTTCCGGGACGCTGCTTTCTCCGTCACCGCTACCGCAACCGGCTTCCGGGACGCTGCTTTCTCCGTCACCGCAACCGCAACCGGCTTCCGGGACGCTGCTTTCTCCGTCACCGCAACCGCAACCGGCTTCCGGGACGCTGCTTTCTCCGTCACCGCAACCGCAACCGGCTTCCGGGACGCTGCTTTCTCCGTCACCGCAACCGCAACCGGCTTCCGGGACGCTGCTTTCTCCGCTACTGCAACCGCCTTCCTTGGGACTGCTTCCTCCGTCAGTTCTGCTTCTCCGCCCGATCCCCTTGACCGCTTCCGGCGTCCCCCCTTCCTTGGCTTGGGCTGAGGAGTTTCTTCACTTCGTGTCTGCCGGATTCTTTCTCCGTAGTTCCAGGCATCTATCTTGGCTTGTTTCCAGTCGATTTTTCCGCATTGGCTGCATGGGGATCTGGACAAGGCATCCGCATTATTATGGATTCGCCCCGGACGATGTTCGATGTCGAAATGAAACTCACTCAGGAGCTCAATCCACCGGGCTACCTGCCCCTGGGGCTCCTTGAAATTCATAAGCCAGGTAAGACTGCCATGATCCGTGCGAAGAAGGAAGTGTCGTCCCAGCAAGTACTGCTTATTCTTCTGTACCGCAAACACAACCGCCAGGAGCTCCTTCCGGGTGACACAGTATCTCCGTTCTTCTTTGGTTAGGCTGTGGCTCAAGTAGGTTATCACCCGCTCCTGGTTGCCCTGCTTCTGTGACAGTACTGCTCCCAGCCCGGTGTCACTGGCGTCCGTGTCCAGGATATATCGGCCTTGCTCCCTTGGGTACCCGAGTATCGGTGCCGATACTAGGCGGTTCTTCAGCTCTGCAAATGCCTGTTCTTGCTCCGTCTGCCACCGGAACGGCACCCCTTTTCCCGTCAAGTGATTCAGCGGCGCTGCAATCTCAGAGAACTTCGGCACGAACTTCCGGTAATAGGAGCAAAGTCCCAGAAAACTGCGCAGCTCCGTCAGGTTGGTGGGTATCCGCCACTTTCGTACTGCCTCCGTTTTTGCCGGGTCGGTGCGGATACCGTCTCTGCCGACTATGTGACCTAGGAAAGACACCTCCGGCTGGAAGAACTTGCATTTTGACGGTTTGACTTTTAGGTCTGCCTCTCTCAGCTTGCTGAACACCTCCTGAAGATCACGGATGTGATCCTCCAGGGTCTTGCTGTAGACTATGATGTCGTCCAGATATATGAGGCAGGTCTTCCAGGACAAACCGCCTAGCACCTTCTCCATCAACCGCTCGAACGTACCCGGAGCATTGCACAAGCCGAAACTCATCACTTTGAACTGGTAAAGGCCGCCAGGAACACAGAAGGCCGACTTTTTCCGGGCGTCTTCATCCATCCCGACCTGCCAGTAGCCACTGGTCAGGTCGAGAGTGGAGAACCATTTAGCGTCTGCACAGGCTGCTATGGTGTCGTCAATTCTCGGCAACGGATAAGCATCTTTCTCCGTGACTGCATTTAACCGCCGGTAATCGACGCAGAACCGGGTGGTCCCATCCTTTTTCTTCACGAGGACAATCGGTGAAGCCCACGGACTGCTACTTTCTTCAATGACGTTCTTGTCTTTCATCTCCTGAATCAGACTGCTCACCAGCTCTCTCTTGTCTGGCGGAATTCGTCTGGTTGGCTGCTTAATCGGCCGGTGACTGCCCGTGTTTATCTGATGTTGCACCTCGTTGGTCTGCCCCAGTTCTCCGGCATCATTACTGAAGGTCAGCTTATTCCGAAATAGGAGGTCGGTTACTCTCTCGCGGAAATGACTCGGCACTGCATCCTGGGTCTGCTCTGCTAACTGCCGCAGCTTCTCGTACCCGCTCCAATTCCGCCCGGCCTCCGACTCCGTGGAAATCTGCACCTTCCGGCTCCGCTCCGCCAACGGCACAACACTGCAACCGGCTGCTAAGGTGGTCATCGTCGCCAACTGCGCTCCTTTCTTGATGATTACCGGCTCTGCCATCACGTTGATCACTCGAACCGGGACTGTTCCTTGCTTTATCCGGGATAAAGTTCTCCCGATCAGCCAAGGTCTTTTCTCCGTAGGCTCCTGCGGCATTTCTAGTACTCCTTCTGCTTCACGGACACTCTCTGCTTGTCCTATAATCAGCTGTTCCGTTTCCGGCGGAATTTGGTAATCTGCTACAGCGTTGATCGGAAACGGCTCCCTGGTCTGCTCGAACATGGTGAGGAACACCTCCTGGCTGCCCATCTGCATGGTCATCCGGTCGAAGTTTATGCCGGATACTCGGGAACGGATGAAATCCATCCCCAGTATTCCTTCGTCTTCACAGTCTGCAATCTCGAACGTCACGGTCTCAGCTACTCCTGCGATGTTGAGTGGGAGTTCTTTCCGGCCATGTGTCTGTATGTTACTTCCGTCAACCATTGAAAGACGAATCGGCGACCGCTTCAGCTTCATTCCGGGTTTCCGGATCCGTTCCCAGGTTTGTAGGTTGAGCATTGTGACAGTGCTGCCGGTGTCGATTATCAGCGTTACTGGCTCTCCGCATACTCTGGCTGTCACACACATGCCCACCTCGCCCCTGGGACCGGGTCCGTGAACCACCTGCCGGTTATGGGGGTGTCCTCTCTTCCGGGTCCCGGATTTCCCCTTTTCCGCGACCCGCTCTAGTTTTCCGGCTGCTGCTGCTGCTGTCGTGGCTGCTGCAGTTGTTGCTGTGGCTGCTGCTGTTGTCGCGGCGACTGCTGCTGTTGTGGTTGACGCCGCTGCTGCTGCTGCTTCGGCTGCCTACAGTCTCGGGCAAAATGCCCCTTCCGGCCACAGTTGAAGCATTCTAAATCCGCTCGGGAACTGCGCTGCTGCTGCTGCCGGCTAACCGCTTCCTTGACCTGAGTCATCAGATCCGCCAACTGCTGCTGAGTCTGCTCGGCTTGCTTCCGCAATTCGTTCACCTGCTGGCTCCACTCCGGCTCCGTGTTCAGCTGCCTCGTCCGGTGTCGCTCCGCTGGTCTGCTGTTGTCCGTTTTCATGATGCTCTCATACTCGGTAGCGAAAGCCAGGGCCTGCGACAGCGTTTCCGGGTGGCTTTTCAATACCGACAACCGCATATCTCGGTTAGTCAGGCTGTTGCAGAAATGCATCTTCATGAGCACTTCTGTTGTTGCCGGATCTGCTTTTGGGTAAGCTAGCCGCGTCTTGCTCCGTATGTCTCTGGCCAGCTCGGACAGCTCCTCCTCCGGCTGCAATTTCCGTGTCTGCAATTCCGCCTGGAAAACAAATGTTTTCTCCCCCGGACAAAACTGCTGTTTTAATGCCGCCACAACCGTATCAAAGCTGCGTCTCTGCTCCGCGGACAGATCCAGTAGTATGCTGCGGGCGTTACCTCTCAAACTGACACATAAGTTCAGCGCCTTTTCCTCTGCTGTCCAACGGTAGTACCGAGCGTATTCAAGGAGGTGAGCCTCATACTCCGGCCACGGATCAGTTCCGTCGTATGTCATTAATCTGGCTACTCCTGCCCTTGGTGCTGGTGGTTGTACTGCTTCTGCCTGCTGCTGCTTTCCGGTTACTGCCAGGTGCTGCTGAAACACCTCCATTTGGGTCGCCAATAATCTGGTCAGGTTGTCGACTAAATTCTCTCCGCCTTCCGGTTCCGCATCCGGTTCCCGATCGCCAGCCTGGTCCGGAAAGTTAATTTCCGCCTCTGCTAACTGCTCTGCAGGCTGTACTCCTTGAGGAACCCGAAGGGGCTCTTCTGCAACTGCTTTCTGCATTTCCGGCTGCAACAGCTTTCGCTCGGCAGGACGAACTGCTTCCTTTTCCGCAACCGGCATCTGCAACGGCTCAGCTCCTACTGCTCCTACAGGCTGCTCCGTGTCCGACACGGCTGCCTTCAGCTGCTGTTCCGCCAATTTGCCCCGTCTAGTAGTCATACTGCAGATGATCCCACCGCTGCCACCAAAAAGTTGTAACGGGTTTGCACCCTTCTGTGACGTCTTGATGAACCGGTTTTCTAGGGAGGTGGGTGAGTTGTTGTTTAACCGGAGCTGAAACGGTAAAACTCCGGAAAACTGCTACTGCTGTACGGTTGAACTCCGGCTAGAAGTCTCGAAGGTTGGTAGCGTGGTCTGGAATGGACCTCTTAACCGTTGTCCGACTGCTAATCTGCAACTGCACCTGTAAAGTAAGGATCCGGAGGCGTTTCCGTCTCCGGGTACTGCAACTGCTCCGTCGGGAAACCGCTTTACTGCAACAGCTCCGTCGTTTTCCGTCTTACTGCAAACTGCGACTGCGCCTGGAATAAAGAATCCGGGAACGTTGCCGCTTCCGAATACTGCAACCTCTCTGCCAGGTTCCGCCGCACTGCAATCTGCTCCGGTTGGCTCCGCCTCACCGCAACCTGCGACTGCACCTGAAATGGAGTATCTCGGAAGTGTTCCCACTTCCGGTGACCGCAACCGCTCCGTCAGGTACTGCCTCTGCAACTCCGTCGTCCGGTACCGCCTCTGCAACTGCTTCGTCGTTCCCGTCTCTGCAACTGCTCCGTCCGATACCGCCTCCGTAGTTGCTCCGTTGAATTCCACCTCCGTCTCCGTCTCCGTCTCCTTCCTCGGTGATCTGGGTTCTTAGATCACCCTAAGACGTCGTTACAACTTGGTCTTAACCGACTGTAGTCTTATCTCCCTTTACTCCGTAACTGTCTTTTCCGGGAAACTAACTTTATTATAACTTCCAGTTCCCTAACGAACACGGAAAAACAACTCGGTTGAAGTTTTCATGTCTATTTTCCAAGTTCACAGTCGGAAGACTTAACTGCTATCATCTGGATGACTCTATCCGGAACAAGGGAGTACTCTGCTATGGGAGAAGGGGTCTGCACAGGTCGACGTCAGGACACCAACTCCGCCGTCCGCTGTGAAGCGGGGGCTTTTATAGACCTGAGACCCATGTCACGTGACCAACCTATTGTGACGTCATAGTCCGCCAAAACACTGATATTTTCCGGATTTCTAAAAACACTCTAGAACCAATCAGTGGCTGACACGTCACCTTTTAAACCGAAAACGAGGCTGATCACATGACCTTCCGGAAATAACGTCATTACGTTTTTGTACTCCATTGTTCCGGCTCCGTGTCCGGTTCCGTCTCCGGTTCCGGCTCCGTCTCCGGCTTTACCGACATCATAAATTACTAAGTTCCGAGACGGAAAACCCTTTAAACATTAACAATACGGAACCGTATGAACCTTTAAACACATATACACCCTAATAAACGGTTATTTAACCATAATATCACAAAACACTAACATAATTACCTAGGGGAAACCTTTGGGTACGCCCCAAAACCGTTACAATATCATATATTTCAGTGCTGCCTACGATGTCCATTGAGCACAGAGTTGAACGGCGATCGGTTCAAGTATCATAGGCTGCGCCTTGATACTACCCACCCACTAAATGATTACCAATTAATTCGTCTGTCACCTGTTTAATCTTTATTGAATGTAGAAGGAGGCGCAGGATATCGGTCCGGCGATCCACATCGCTGTGAACGGACACTTTATAATCATCACCTTTACATGCGCGTGGCCTAATCAGGCCCGTGGTCAGTGATGCGCGCATGAAATACCAGTACGCATCAATGCACAAGTAAAACACCCGGTGCCGTGGTATAATACCGCTAAACATAAAAACTCTAATAGATTACATTTTAAAGTAATTGACCCCAGGCCTGATACATAGATGATGTATTGTCGCTAAATAATCCCAAGTTTGTTGATTATTTGGATGTCATATATTCTAAGGAACTTGAAATCAAAGATACTACAGACTGCTAATTTTTCCAACTATCTAGATCTGAGGTTGGAGATTGATAATGATTCTAACCTGTCAACGAGATTATATGACAAACCTGATGATTTCAATTTTTCCATAGTCAATTTCCTTTTTCTAAGCAGCAACATTCCTATGTCACCGGCATATGGTGTGTTTGTTTCTCAACTTATACGCTCAGGTCCGTAAATAGGATCATGAATCAGGGTAGGCAATAATTTTGGGGGAGTCCTAGCACTACATGGTCTGAGGGTCTGGGGGGGGGGGGCGTAAGCCCCCCCTGAAAATTGTGCATTTTAGCTACTTTTAGAGTGCTTTTACAGCTCATTTAAGTGCTTTTATCCGGTTTTTGTTGTGCACGAATATATGTAAAATAATCTGATAAGAATTGTTTTATGTTTGTATATTTTTCCAGTGGCAGTGTTTATTCAGTCACATGAAATGATATACCGATAACCCGATGGAAGTATATTTTTACAATTTGAGATGTTTATTCCGTCACATGAAATAAAATTCCGATAACCAGATGGAAGTAAACTTTTATTTCAAGATAACATGACCATGATGACACACTGATAAGTTTCAATCTCAGATACTAGTACTGAATGTGTCACAGACATGCGGAACGATGACAGACAAAAACAATGGGTCATGTTCCATTGTACACAGGGACTACGATTTGAATGCGAGCACAATCTTGCGATGATTGCTGGCATCCCACATACGCAAAACATCAATTGGTGCCAAATCTCGTACAAAGCCCCTGTTCCTATGAACATACATCATTGCCAGACCATTCAAACGAGCCTGGCTCATCGTGGAGCGGCTCCAGGTTTTCAGGCGGCGGAGGCTGCTGAAAGATCTCTCGCATGCACAGGACCCTACAGGTAGTGTTAACAATAACTGTAAGATCATGTGGATATTGGGGTAGAATCTTTCAGCAGCTGTGGCAACTTGCACTAGTGTCATCTGGGAGGAGGACGTCGTGCTGCCGTGCATGTGCCTCCATTGGATCAGCGGAAATAAATTTAGACATATTATTCATCAGCTACCAACGTAATTTGGAAAACATATACGATACACCAACATGAGATGTAATTATCTACCCAAATTTATAGTTGTACCTCCTGCTCAAAATCTGATGGCGAAGGAAGCTCTATCTTCAAACTGTAGGAACAATTCCTTGGTTAGACCTGGTGTCAGATGTTGAAGCTTGTCAGGTTGCAAGTAGCAGGCAACCATGGCACTCTTCAGCGTTGCAGGGAATCGTGTTTGTAGGTGACTTAGAACGTGATCAACAAAGTTGAAGTAGTAATTCACCTACAAAACCAGGACAAATGTTTGCCAGGTATTATCTACATGTTATTTGAAACCAGGTAATAGACGAGTAGAAAATGAGCTAATGGTATTTTTAACACACCTTGAAGAATTTAAAGATGGGATCGCCATCTGAACTCGCTGAAGCATTAGCACGATGCATTTGACGACACTTCGTGTGTGGTGTCTGTGGCAGAACCTCAATGGAAGCTGCAAGGGATGTGGCTCTTTTGTACAGCTTTTGGAAAGAATCATCTGTCCTCACCAACGTCAACGATGCTATCAGGCGCTGTGCCTCTTGGTGTGCTTCAACGAGATCACAACGTGTGGCCTGCAGAGATACACTGAGGGGCCTGATGAATCCGAGTATATACTGGCAAATGCAGGCGGAGACAATGAAGCTGAATGTAAGTATCAATCTATTACCATCAATACATCCAGATTTTGATGATGTTAATAACAAACGTAAAGTACATTTTGCAATAGAAACAAAGCCCGACCAAATAGTTTATCCAAAGACACACTGGCGTCATCAGGGGCAGACAGTGTGTTAAATGTAGTTGTTTCTACTGTACACCTGATGGAATTAGTATACAACTGCCCAACAACTTATGACAAAACTGCGACATCAAAGCTTTTTGTGATGATGCATCTGCAGAAGCCTTTCCATGTGACTTTTCCTTGATGGCATCTAGAATATCAATTACATGCTCGAAGTTAACGAGAAATTCACTCAGTGAGTCGATACGTGATAGCCACCTGGTCGTGGACAGTGTTGGAATCGTTGACCTTCCTGTGCCCTGAAGGATGATGCCGTTTTCGTCATCAATGCCCACTAAGTGGTCTATGTTCTTTTGATTTAGCTTCTGCATCATTTCTTTCATTATTGACTTGCGTTTCGCACTGGCACCCAAGAACACTGTGAGATTTCTCAAACTTGACATAAAGTCACGTATGTCTGGTACCTGCTCACAACTCGCGACAATGACCAAATTCAGGCAGTGGCTAGCACAGTGTGTGAAATATTTGGTTTTCGTTTATATTTGATTTTCGTTTTCAGCTGCTGATATAAGCCTTCGACTTCAGAGACGCTGTCATTTCCTAGCAGACGACGGGCATGGCCTGCAAATCATATAAAACTATGTATATATTTTCTTTATCAGGTTTATTTCCTGATTTGCAAGTTCAAAATGTGAAAATGGACGTTGAATTTACATAGAGATCTCGTAGCCTTATGATTGATGGGGAAGAGGGGGTAGGCTACCCTATTGGGGCCCAGCTAAGTGTGTTGAATACTGCCCCAAAATACTTATCACATAGCTTACTGGAAACATGCCATTTGATCTGTATGCCCATAATATATCATGGTGTACAACGGTTGCCATTTTGGGATGCAGGGTATTCGTCCTTGAAAAAAGAACGAGAACGTCAAAACACGAAGCGAAAAATCGAAAACACGAGGCAAAATTTACGAAATTAAATCCCGAAATGACTGCCGTCGTACACCGTACTCTATAATTGGACCAACACTAGCAGGGAAAAGGGAGTGGGGTGGAGTCCAGCTTAAGTAAAATTGGATAATATATCGTGAAACTTCTAATAGACGCCCAGGCGTCTTTTGATTTCAGTTACACTCCAGACCTGGCGTCAATTAGAACCTGCCGTTTATTGGAACCCGGTGTTTACTAGAACAGGCATAGACAGCATTGGAATTAATAGACGCCAGGTTCTAATTTATATGCTGAGAATAATTCAGGGGGTCACCGTGCTCATTTTCTCATAAAGTGGACGTCAATGTATGGTAATCGGCCGTGGGCAAATACTGCATGGAGACCTCGGGCAAATATCAGGGCACATAGGTACTTACTGGAAAAACCAGGTAATATTGTATACGTATCGGGTGAATTGCTTTGATGAAAAATTTGATTGGAAAAAATTTGCCCAAGGGCTCATATATATATATATATATATATATATATATATATATGAGAAAAGATTTTTGAGAAAATGGTCGCCAAAGTTGAAAATTGAGCGTTTCCGACGAAAACGGCCGCCGTTTTGAGAAAAATCGAAAAAAAAAAAAAAAAAAGAATAACTCCTTCTCGAATTATTTTAGGGTATCTTTTCCCGAAATGTCAGAAAGATCAGACCGTACACTTTAAAGATAAAAATGTGAACGGACGGACGACGGACGGACAGACGGAACGGACTTACGTGGCCTTTCCCATGTTAAATTTCTTATCTCGACTGGCCCCTAAAATTGCAAAAATGGCCCTCAAAATCTAACTTTTGGCTTGAACCATGGTTAGGGACCGTTTTCAGCTTTTTTCAGGCCCTCAACTCCGTTCCGTTAGGCCGGCTAGACGGACGGACGACGGACGTAACACGACGGCAATAGTTTATCAGACCATAGGTTCGGTAACCTAAAAACGCCTCCAAGAATGCTCTAGATTTGCCACCAGTTCCCGCTCTCGTCCTTATGAACATCACATCCACATAATCCTTCGATAATCAAGACGAGTACTCAATATAGACGTTCCGCGACGTTCCGACCATATAGCGCTATATTTCTATGGTCTGACTGAGCTGTTCAGACATCAGTCAAAGCACACGTAGTGGAGTATCGCGTGGGAGCACGTGCATGAGCATTTACGTTCATTAACGATACTCCCTCGAAGTTCGGTGGGATATTAGAGGTATACGTGTATTGAGAAAATGAGAACGAAAATTATAGGAAAGAATGTAGGCTTATAGATGGTTTCACGCTATATATAGATTACAGTTGTAGGCTATGCCTACTCGGCCTTGAAAACAATTACGTGATTTGAACAAATTAGGTGCCTTGTAATTTTTTTTTGACACTCAAAGTTGACGAGCAAGCTTTTTTTTTAAAAAAAAAAAATCAAAAATCAAAATAAAGATGTGAAAAAAAAAACAGCGGAGGCTAGTTCCTCCCCTGCCTCATGCTAGTTACGGGCCTGTATGCGCTATTCCAGAGCTAGTTGCAAATATGAGGACTTTTTATGTCGAAGTGCCCAGCTAGTCTCTAAACTGCTGCGACAAGGATATGTTATACCAAGACTTATAGCTGCGTTTAAGAAATTCTATGGACGTCATCATGATCTGGTTGATAAATACACCAAATCCATGTCTGCCATGCAACTAGATCTATTTTCATGTTAAGTTTGGGGAATTCATGACGGGTGCCACTAGTGGGGCAGGAAATGCGCACTCTTTCCGGAACACCTGATTTCCCCTCCTAATGGCCATTTTGGGGGGTTCCTGAGTTCCCCTGTCATTGTCTCACTTCGTATTCCTGATATGACTTTCTGTCCCCGGACTATGAGATTGGATAACGGACCCTGTTTTGATTGCTCGGAATACTTAATACTGGGTATTGATTCCACGTCTATCGGTGAAATTACACATGGAACACGACGGAATCTCACTAGATTTGGTTCAGACACGACAAATAAGTAAATAATACCCAAAATAGCGCTAATATACGTTATAAATGCCAAAAACACACATACACTGGTGCACGACACGATGTACGTACAGGCTAAAGGATTGGCATAGATCGCAGAGACTTGTGCCAAGATGAATCCATCTATGCTCGTATGCATATACAATGTAATTCAGGTCTTCTGAACAAATCACGCGCGTTGTCAACCATAACGCTTAATACGTTTTGTTGCCATGACAAATAATGATAGAGCCTGTGTGCTGTACTGTGTAGAGACTTCCCAAGTTCGCCATCTAACTGAAACGGGCCTCAGATCAAAACAAAGCAACATTACTGATCATTCTCAGCTGTATAGATCTATGAATCGCAATGCACGTGGCTGATTTTCAACACGACAAGGTATTCATTGATAAAACGATGAATAATAAATTGATAATTTTAGATAAAAGTCATGGTGGGTACCGTATTGACGCGCATCTAATGCCATGGCATTGTATACGGATTTGACATTATGGCAGGGTCGTCATTTTTTTCATTTATAAGGCCATGGCCTTGTATTCGAATATAAGGCCAGCCCCAATATTCACATATAGCTACCCAGTTGTTAATCTCAAACGACCTTATTAAACTACGTCTGATGTGCTGCTGAAACATGTCACCGGTATATGGTGTACGTGTTTGTTTCTCAACTTATACGCTATTCCAGAGCTAGTTGCAAATACGAGGACTTTGTCTATCGAAGTGCCCAGCTAGTCTCTAAACTGCTGCGACAAGGATATGTTTTACCAAGACTTATAGCTGCGTTTAAGAAATTCTATGGACGTCATCATGATCTGGTTGATAAATACACCAAATCCATGTCTGCCATGCAACTAGATCTATTTTCATGTTAAGTTTGGGGAATTCATGACGGGTGCCACTAGTGGGGCAGGAAATGCTCACTCTTTCCGGAACACCTGATTTCACCTCCTAATGGTCATTTTTGGGGGTTCATGAGTTTCCCTGTCATTTTTGTTTTCTCTCACTTCGTATGCCTGATATGACTTTCTGTCCCCGGACTATGAGATGGGATAACGGACCCTGTTTTGTTTGCTCGGAACACTTAATACTGGGTATTGATTCCACGTCTATAGTAGGGTACTACAGTAAGTTGTGGTGCAATACACTTGTTTGTATATTAACCTGGCATAAATTATCGTTTGCTATATATTGTGACGGTAACTATTTCGAATGCATGAAATCATATTTGTGTCAAACTGCACGTGCTGAGACGTATGGCACGTGCAGACTGCAGAGTGCAGACAACGTGTGTGTGGCCAAATATTCCATTTGAAAGTGCCCAGAGAGTGTAGAACAGGGAGGTTTCACTCCACCGGCACCATTTTGTATTTTGAACTGGTGGCACTTCTGGCGGATGGATGTGCTTTGAATTTGTTTACTACGTACATTACTACGACATGAATTAATCAATGAAAGAATATGTTATCGAAACGAAATGACGTAATTCACAATCGTCCCTGAGGACGACAGACTACAACACCCCCTCCAGCCGCCAGGATTACAGGGCTCCATGAGACAAAATGGTAGAAAATAGAAATTTGCAACGTGAAACCTCTCTGTTCTACACTCTCTGTTGAAAGTAACAAAATGGATCACATGACTGTATGATCTTGGTACTGGTATTGCTCCTGAGGTCGTTTTTATTGATAAACTTCATATAAATGTGTTTATGTGGCCTTATATGCGAGTCATTGATTTTGTATTCAAGTATAAGGCCACACACAAATATAAGGTCATGGCCTTATATGCGCGTCAATACGGTAGGCAGACCAGACAGTACTGTCTATAGCATGATTTCCGAACTCTAACTGATCGCTAAGAACTCTAGGCCGTCTAACGTGAACATAACGCATGTAGGGGAGACTGGGGTCAATTGTAACACGGGTCAATTGTAACATATTATTTCTAAGTAAAATTCAGGGTTTTTCATGACGTCATAATCGATAAGCATGCGTAGTTTTATTATAGCATTATCCTGATGTAGACATTTCTCCACCAGGTCAGCACGCATTATGTCAATTTTAATTTTTGAGAATATCGCCATTGTGACTAAATATTTTTTCCAGCAAAGAATATCACATTTGCTCATCACGTCTTGTAGTGTACATCAATGCACGTTTTCAAAAAGTGATTTCCCACCTGGGGTATTGTATGGCAAACAAAAGGGAAACCAGTTCCCAGTATATTTTCTGTCATGAGGACTTATATGTAGAAATTTGAGTCGGGGTCAATTGTAACATGTACACGAAACGTCGAACCTACAATTAACAAGGCCAAAGACATGTTCAGAAAACACATGTAAACACATTCTTACACATATATAGATCCTATATGCACACATCCCACATACACAAACATAAACATATATGAATAGGACTACACAAATCTTGTGAAAAGACGATATATCACGGCACTGAATGATATCCATAATAATAACATTAAAAGGCCCTATACTACAATTCATGATAGATCTCAATATTAAAGATGAACGGGGAGATATTTATTCCATTCCAACAACACACATATGCCCAGTGGTCTGGTAGGAGTGGTAAGGAACGAACTATTTTGAATTAGTTGGCTGAATCAGGTAACAGGAGGTAGTTTCCCATCCGCCCGGTGTCCCCCCTCAGTTACATCTAACCTGATATATTACATTCATGCGAAAAAGCTGAATTGCCTTTCATAAGGTATAGAGCACTGAGAATGGCGATAATGTTAACATATTCAAATGGTCAGAACCAGAAAATGAAATGAAACCATTGCTTAGAAGCTAATTGGTGGTTTAAGTACATGTAAGTGCATATAAGTGCAAAATAAGTGCGTAGATCTATATTGTATAAATCTACGAATGTTCATGTTTTTTTTGGTTCTGTCAGAAATGTATGGCGAAAGTAACTTCCTCATAATGTCACTCTAATGTTGGAACTTGTGTTCCTGTTGGGCAAAACGTACACTGAAAACAATAATAACATGCAACATTATGAAGCAGTATCACAGTAGCGCTATTTCTCATTAAATACACCTTTATTTTGACTGTTACATTTGACCCAACTTCTTGTTACATTTGACGCTTCCTGTCGGGTCAATTGTAACACGTTACACTTTTTGGTGTAACACCAGACGCAAACCAACTAATCACATTAGAGATAAAAGTGTACATTTATTATCATGAGTTATTTACATTTATTTCATTCACCTTTGTTTGCTCTTGTTTTACGAAACATCAGCCATCCTCTGAACCTAAATGTAAAACTTGTTACAATTGACCCCAGTCTCCCCTACACGAGTAGGAGAAAGATATGAGTTGTGCGGAGTCGGGTGAGGTTTTTACATTATGTGTTATTTGTACGGAACATTAGACATAATAGACTAACTAATTATCAACGGGGAATGACCATATTTATCTCCAGTATTGCATACAGTAATTGTAAGTATCATTATCGTCGGGTGACCAAAGTTCGGGATAGCCCTAAGTTCGGGAGTTAGGCTGACGCTTGGTTTTGTATGAAGCTACATTAGGGACATTCGCCTTCGTGTATTTTCGCCTTCGCCTTCGTGGTGTTCTCGCCCTCGCCTTCGCATAATTTTGCCTTCGCCTTCACGTAGTTTCGCTTTGAATTCGCCTTCTCGTAATTTCGCCTTCGCCCAATTTCGCCCTCGCCTTCTCGTAATTTCGTCTTCGCGTGTTTTCGCCTTCATCTTCGTGGTGTTTTAGACCTCATAATTTCGTAATTTCGTCTTCACCTTCGCGTAATTTCGCCTTCACCTTCGCGGAATTTCGCCTTCGCCTTCTTGTAGTTTCGCATTCGCCCTCGCCTTCGGCCACTTTCGGCTTCGCCTTCTCTTAATCCCGCCTTCTCATGTGTATGTGATACAAAGTCATACGTATGAAATAATAAGTCATACGTATGAAATAATAGGTCGTATGAAATAATAGGTCATACGTACGATAGTATATCTCATACGTATGAGATAATATGTCATACGTATACGATACCGATCTTGATGTTGCCATAGAAACTCCGTGAAATTAAAGCGCCTAAAGACTGCGATTGGTCAGGTGTTTTTGTTTTATTATTAAACTGAAGCATTTTGATATTCACCATATCTTCACGATATATCACAAGTGTCCACCATGACCGATACCGATCTTTATTGGCATTTAATAAAATTTTTTTTTTTTTTTTCTCATGTGTGTGTAGTTTTTTGTTTTTTTTTTCTGTACTTTCTTTTTTCTTTTTTTTTTTGTCCTTTTTTAGAGGTGGTGGGCACCTGTTGGGAGGTATCTCCTTGTTTATTTTGTTACAGGTTCACAGTCACAATGACTCAAGCCCATCATCTCGTCACTGTTTCTTTATCTTTATTTTATTTTAGTATTTTGTTGATTTGTATGTATATCTTTTAAAGAAATCCTTAAATGAATCAACGATGAGAGGAATACGATAATTAACACAGATAAACATGATGCCCACAACCTCAGAAAAAAAAAAAAAATCAATAGCCCAAGAGCTCATGAGGGTTACCGGACAATATATGTTTTAGATCTCAGCCTATTTGTTCGAGGAACTTGAAAATATATTCAAAGATCAAATTCAATATCGCAACAATATTCATCATATATCATTTCATACATGTTCACAATTCCTTACTGAGATGTAAAGTAGATAATAAGCGAGATATCAGCCACTTTGTGCTCTGACTTTGAAAATGAAATCAAAGGTCATGACAATAATCAGCATATATCATTTCCCATGTGTCCACGATTAATTCCCTTTTTTTAAACCCTTTTTGAATTATTTTTTAGGCATTTTTTTTGCAAATTTTCAGAAAGATTGACCCGTAAACATTAAAGATAAAAATGTGGACGGACGACACCGACGACGGACGAAACGCCATGACAGAATGTTATTGGACCATATGGGTCGGTAACCTACAAATTATGATAAGGGGTGATGATTGTGATTATGTTGATGATGATGAAGATGATGATGATTGGTGATGAGTAATGATGATCATGGTTAGGGGCGAAGTTGAGAGTGTTCTAGAGAGAGAGAGAGAGAGAGAGAGAGAGAGAGAGAAGAAGAGAAATACTGCTGTGTTGCCAGCTCTCTGCCACGCATGCACGACGCCGATGAGCCCCTGTCAGTGCCCGAGACACGCGATATCAGCGCTCGCTCGCTATACCCCCGCAACACTCTCCGCTTGAAGCGCGCAGAAAACGCCTTCTTACTGCATAGTGTCTGATCGGCCCTCAGATATATTTCACTGGGAATGTCATTCCATAATTCTGTGGCGATTTTGCCCTAAGCACGCGGCAGGTGATTGTAAACATACATGCCATTTATGTGGCCTTTTCGTTCTTGGCCTTGTTTTGACACGCTCCGTTAGAGCGTGCGTTGCCACGGCAACGCATTGCAATTTACGTTCCAGTAAACTATAACAATGGTTTGATCATGCTGCGCGTGCTGTCTCTAGTTTGTGGTGTATTATATATACACTGGAAGCTACTCGATCGAGGAGATTGTCCGAGAGAGTGTCGGGACAGCACGCAAGCTCACCATGAGCCTTGCGTCCCTGTTTCGTGAGTAGAGGCCCTTGGGGCCTGGGGACGATTTCCAAGGGGGGGCCCGGGCCGGGGGAGACGAGTTGCTGACTCGGGGGCGCAAGCCCTGTGGATCGCCAGCTCTCTCCCGCCCCGGGACGGTGTGACACAGGCTCTGGCAGACCGTCGGGCTGGCTCAGAGTTCTATCTCTGTGACAGTGCCTTCGGCGAGACCGGCCAGCAACATGCCCACGTGTACGTGCTCCGTGGAGCCGCTCCATGGCTCCTCGGACTCTACACACGGCTACATTACCATAACGAAAGTATAATGTGCATGTTGTAGATAAGGTGATGATGATGATATGTGTTATGTTGTGATGTATGACGGCCGGACCCGTTCCGGATATGCGGAGCCCGTTCCGGATGTGCGGAGTCCCGTTCCGGATGTGCGGGACTCGTTCCGGAGCCCGTTCCGGATGTGCGGGACCCGTTCCGGATGTGCGGAACCCGCTCCACATGTTCTGGATCCGATCCGGAGGTGCTGTTACCTGGTTGTAGTTGTTACCGTAGAGAGCGGCGCCCTGTAGCGGGCGCCGAACTTTACATTGGTGCCGTGACCAGGATCAGTCCGACGGCGTCCCATAGCAGCCTAACGTCACAATGTCGTAGCCTCCTTCGTCCCTGGGGACCCTCCGGTCCTCCGGGACCATCTCCGCACGAGATATGAGTGAAAAAGAGAAAGATAATGGGAGGGAAAAGGGAGGAAACGTTGCGAACCGGACCCGGTCCCGCGACGGCCGGGAGCCGCTCCAGGGTGGCTCCGGCGATGGTGCGGAGCGCGCGGAGCCCTCCGCAGACAGTACCCAGTCTGCGGAGTCGACTCCGGCGTCCGCGGCTCCGTCTCCGGACGTGGAGCCGAGCCCTGCGGGGCTGCAACATGTGTTGCCATCGAGGCCTAGTCTTGATGTGTTAGGTGCGGTTGGCGGAGCTGGCAACGGCTCTACACCGCGCCTGCCCTTGTCCGGACGACGTTCGTGGCAGGCGGCGCTCTTCCAGGGGACGTCTCCGGACGTCCGGAGATCCAGACATTCGGAGATCCGGACATCCGGAGATCCGGGCATCCGGAGATTCGGAGGTCCGGACATCCGGAATAGAGTGCCAACTGCTGCAATCAACTCCGGATCTGCGGACCAACTCCTCCGGTTACCTAACCCGGCTGGGTGGACCCCCTCGAGGGTCTCCGGCCCGGATACCGGACGGTCCGCACTGGGCGAGATGGACCAGCTCACCAACACACTGAGTGCGCTGGCTCCTCTAGGATGCTACGGCCGCGCCCGGTCGCCCCAACAGGGACGATCAGATCGGCGGATCCGCTCACCCTCTCCGCGGCCACGGAGCCCTTCAGGGCCCTTGTCGGAGAGGGAGCAGCGGCTGATAAACATGGCGCTTGACCAGTACAAGTGCAGTCAGCCAGTTCCGAGCGTGGATCCGACGATCCCTTACAGTCCGGGGATGACTGGGCCTATGGCTCCTCCCCAAGTCCTGCCAAGTCCGCAGGCGCCAGTGGTCTCAGCAATGGGATCCGCGCCTGCTCCGCGGCTTGGAGGCACCACGCTGGCTACCGCTCCGACCGTTCCTGTGGCCGGAGTTAACGCCGCGTGGTCGACTTACCCTGTGCGCCAAGTGTATTGGGCGGGCAGTGGCAACCGGCGGCTCCGGCCCCGAGCTATGCTAGCTTTGCCGCCCCATCTGGAGCCTACCCCGTAGGTTCGATGAGAGCCCCGCCCGCACCTAGCCAGGGTGGGCTACAAGCGGGAATGTACCCGGCGGCGAGCGTGAGCTTTCCTGCTCCTATGTCCGCGGCGACGATGTATGCTCCGGCAGACTCCGCCGCAGGCGCGGGTGGCTCGCGGAACTTGCTGCTGTACACGGACGACCCCGGGGCCGGGACCGCACGTCGGGCGCGTAACAAACGCGATGACGGGCCCGACCACTCTTCGTGGCGGAAACGGTTCAACGGGGATAGCGCCGACTTGGAGGACTACTTACTCCAGGTGTGGCGTACCGCCGTGTACGAAGGATGGTCCCAGCATGAAGCTGGACATGTCCTCGCGGGGAGCTTAGAAGGAAAAGCTCTCCACGTGATGCCGTGTCTGCCGGTGGGAACAGTGACTTTCGGCGAGGTTGCCCGTCAACTTCGCCTGCTGTTCACGCCGACGACCAATCGGCGGCAGTCTGAACGAGAGTTCAAGGCGTGTACCGGCTATTAGTAATCGGGGGGCGCGGACGCGGACGCGGGCACGGGCGCGGGTATGGCAGGCATGTTAACTCGGCAGCAACGGGCGCGGGTATGACGGGTATGACCTACTACTGTGTACAGGTTGTTGATGCTGAATGCATGTCTGGCTGCATATTAGCAGCAGGCCCGAGCGAGCATCTGGCATGCAATCGGCAACAGACATGCAATCGGCAACAGACGTCCAACAAAGCACACATCACGTTGCCACTATGACCCCCCCCCCCCCATGGCCACACCGTCACCCCCACGAACCACAACAGAACCGTTATAATATGATCCACTTTCAAGATTCTTTATATTTTCTAGGTTACCGGCCCTGTGGTCTAGGCCCCTATGTGAAACTGTGGAGTTTTGCAATAAGATAACGCCTTGTGCAGGCTGGATCGTTTCTTTGTAGAAAATTGAATGAGATGAGAGACTACCTGGATGTACATCGGCAATTCTGTCTAGAAATAAGTTATTTTCAGAGCACATTTCACGGGAATAGTGGGAGAGGAATGGAAAGCGGAAGTGATAGAAAAAATATAATTATTGAAAAGCTATCAAAGGCGTCCAGGCTGGTGACAACCGTATTATCGTCCACATTTTATTATTGCGATTTTCCGTTAAAATCATCTGTTTTGTGGAATACTAACATAACGAAAATTTAAAACTGTGTTACGTATGTCAAAATATGCCTTAGTATTAAAATATCTGGCGGCAATATCGTTGAAACAAGGTTTTATCCAATTCCACTTTTTACGGTGCCCCGTCAAAACTCGAACAAGCTGTATCTATAGACTGTGACGAATCAGACATTCTAGGACATTTTTAAGTATTTGTAATTGTCGTAGGGTAAGCCCTCTTGCAAAATAAACAGACTTCGTTTAAGTAGGCTAATGAAACCCGCCCTTAACCCAGCCCCATTGTAAAGGATACAGAGGCGTGTTCTGCTCGTCTCCGGAGAACGAATTATTTAACAATCCTTTCCGCTATTCAGAGGTGAGGGAAATCACAGATAGCATGAGAGAGGATGTGGATTGGCTGCGAGTTGTGTAATGTTTCCCCAATAGAAGTTTATAAAACAACAAGGACTTTGTCAAATGAGATACACCGAACCTGGTCGGCAAGAGGATAAATATTCCCTTGCATGTAAAGTCAAGCAGCAGTGACTTTATAACATGTGTTTTCTATACGTATAGGCCCCATGTAGATAATAAGTGATAAATGGGGCAGTTATCAATACATTTGTACTTGCATGATGTTTTAGTTTACTGGTATTTATTTATAATATAGCGTGACTGATACGACTAGGTGTATTAAAATTACTAGTAGGCATATGTGAGCTATACTGGTGTACGTCTACACGTTAAATACCAAATTGAAATTATACATGTAATCGGCAGCAGTGTGTATAATTTACAAAAATACGGGGCTGTTCCAAGTGACATGCCTGCATTGCCATACACAGACTTCAACGTCTACTGATTAGGGTAAACTTTGACGTTCATTCACTAGTATATTTACAGTCCTAGTTGCGCGAAAGGTTTAGAAATAAAATGCGGTGAATGATCTTAACAAATTCAGTAGATCTTAATGATCTTAGCCGAATTTCAGTAGTTTTCATACCGTGAATTGTAACCTACATCTGATGATATACTATGAGTACAATAATAATTGAAAATGAATGTAGTCAAAAATTGTGTGCAACTGTTGATATCCTGACGTTGAATTTTTATCCAAATTTGCGATTTTGAATTCGTGACAAGCACCGAGTTCATGGCAGATACCAATTTTCGCCCAACGTAAAAGGAGGAGGGCTCACCCCTCCTCCCATACCTTACCCCCGCTCTGTTCCACAACTCGATCCGCGCACATGTATATGCTTAGAGCCTTACGGGCCTGACGGGTACACAACAGTGTTGAATGGGCAACGAAAACCCGGCCCTTTTATGTGTACATGTTTTCCATGGAATCACAATACTGAATATTGAGTCCAAATTGTAAGAAGATGTCCCATAAAACTTGATTACACAGTTTTATTTCCATATGAATAAGTCGCACCAATATTTATACAGTTCAAATAGAAAGTCAGACAATAAGCCACATCAAAGTAACTGATGCGAGAAACTGTTACATCCTCAGCCAATTTATCTCCCCCAAGTCTATTTAAAGGCAACTTCATTTATCAGTGAAACCCGCTTTTTGGCTATAGTTTTGTTTTGGATCATCGTATCAAGCTGAAATTTTGTGTATCTTAATCATGTATCATGCCGTAATTTGTCCCCAAATTTCAGAATTTTATCTAAAAGATTGAAGAAGTTGGCAATCCACCCCAATGTTAAATTTCAGCCTCTACATGGAATTTCAGAGACTGCATAAAAACCCAACTTTTTTTCGATGTACGAGTTAAATAATTTTTCAAAATAAATATATCTAATTTAATATACATCAACTACGCATTCAGACTCGAAAAATCAGCGCAATAGGTTCATTCTGTACGAGCATAAACACGATTAAAGCCCTGAATTTGTTGGAATTTATTTGATCCTATTTGGACTGAAATTTAACATTGGGGTAGATTGCCAACTTTTTCATTTTTTTGAGATAGAATTCTGAAATTTGGTGCAAAATTACGGCATGATACCCAATGAAGACACACCAAATTTCAAGTTGATCTGAATATCCAAAACAAAACTACGGCCAAAAAGCGTGTTTCACTGATAGATGAATTTGACTTCAGATGTACCGTATCCTTGTTAGATCGCCATGGCAGTACCCAGGTACCGGTCTTTGACCGTGAGTTTACTATCCGTCGGCAGCTCTGTTAAAAACATCCTACTGAATTCCAGTTCCATAAGTCTCCCCAGAACCTATCTTCCAGTTTAACACGCGGCATCACCAATATCCTCCAAACATATATAGGCACACGAAACGCCTTTATAATATTCTTAAGACTTTCCACAGTCTAATCAGGTCTAACCCCTTCCCGTAGATATGCAAGAAAATTATCGATAGGGCATAACAGCCTATCAAGAATGATGAACAAAAACCAATTTCCACTCCCTTTAAATATTCATAAACAGGTGGCAGGATTTGATGAATATGTGCAGGTCTATTACAATGAACAAATGTATAGTTCCTGCACACTAGGCCCATAGCTTGGCATATATACGAAATTGGGACTGAAACTTAACGGCATTGGGGTAGATTACCAGCTTTTTCAATTCTCGAGTTAGAAATCTAACATTATGCAAGAATTTGCCGTATGATACCCAGATGAATATGCTAAGTTATAATATGATATCATTTAGCATCGCAATAATATCAGTGAAAAACGAGTTAGAGAAAATCAGAGTACCGGAACATGTACAGTAGTACAATTACAATTAACAGAATACAGCGAAGCCCGCACAATAGCGCGCAACGTATGACCACCGTGGAATCGCTCGTTGCCCATTCAACTTGCCACGAATATAGTAGTCCTACCGGGCGTCATGCCGGACAAATATCCGTAGACTATGTAGACGTATAGGGCCGTGTATTCCCCTCCCTGTGGGATGCCGTGTTTCGAGCGATATGCAGTGAGAATTGGGCAGGGGGGAGGGAGGGTATCAGGAGTTGGATATGCGGGCAGCCGACTGAGCCAAGCCATTGAAGCCAGAGTGTACACTCTCTGGCGGATCGGAATTTAAGGGGCCTACTCTGCCTACACTCTGCCTAGATTCATAGACCTCATACACATGCACATGCGCTGCGACAATTAGTCCCTGGTCGTCTCGAGAGAAATAGCTTAATATTAGCTCAAAACAGTCGAAATAATTCGGAATGAGTATCTAAAACTATTGTCTAAAATGGTTAAAAGTAATTCGTCCTTGTAAACCGCTGTAATACAACATATTTCTAGTGGTTACTTCTTGGCGTAGTAATATAAGTAATTACAGTAATTATAACCACACAATTGGAGCGGTCATACTTTGCGAGTTCTAAAATAACTGGCAGGAGAATCGGTAATTGCACTTGCGCATTCGACATGCGATCTAATTTAAAACACCAGTTTCCATTGCCATATGATGATTGTTGTTTGAAGAATTATTATTAGCAATGCTTTTGTATCAGCTTAACAGAATATATCGGCTTCTATTTCAAATTCGCGAAACCAACACCAGTGTATGCTGAATGTAAGAGAGTCGTCTGGTGAAGTCGGAAGACAGGAAATACATGGGGTGAGGTCAACGACAATCACATATACCCGGCCCTGAGGGGCCGGGAATAATGCACACCAATACAAAGGAATACAAACAGTCACACACACACACACACACGTACACACACATGCTGCTCGGACCCAGTCGGCTTTGTTTTGCTACCGCAGCCGCTCAGCCTGCATCCAGATGCTAAAAATAGCAACTTCTATTGCGAGCCGGGTAATTCGCATTGAATATGATTGGGGACAACGACACGGCCGCTCGCTGCCGCGTTTTACCGTGCCCGTGCCCGCCATCCCTGCCATACCCGCGCCCGCACCCGCATTCGCCGAATACTAATAGCCCGTGTACCCGCCTACCGACTGAGTCCGTGACAGAGTATGCGTTTAACCTGCGCATACTCGGCCGGAGAGCTTATCCGGACATGGACTCCAGACGGTTCGAAACGATGCTGATCGATCAGTTCATCGATGGCCAGCCTTACCACTTAGCATACGGGCTGGCCACCCATGAAAAGCGATCGATGGAGGAGGCAATAGACTCCGCGCTTGCGCTCGAGGTAGCTGTCCGCCCTAGACAGTTGCCTCCGGCCCCGGCTCCGGCCTCGGCTGTTCCCGCACAGGCGGCGACCCCTCCTCCGGCCAAAGCATCGCAGGTAACCCCGTGGCAGGAACCGGTCGCCCGGGAACCCGCCAGGGAACCTACCCCGCAGGGGGTTAGTGCGTCGGCACCCTCTACAGGGACGCCCGCACATGCGGCACCAGTCACCGCGCCGTGCTCGTCCTCGGACGAGTGCGACATGGAGGAATACGATTTCGGCGCCGCGCAGATGATTGCGCACTGCGCCGGGATCGAAGCTCCGGGACCCGCAGAATGTTGCGCGTTCACCTCCGGACCAGCCCAGAACCGTCCCTGTTACTTCTGCGGAAAACAGGGACACTTTTGGCTGAAGTGTCCGGAGTTGTTGGAATGCCTGCGGTCGGGCGGATACCAGGGAGCCCTCCCTGGCCCGCAACGGAGGAATTCCTTCCGGTCTGGTCCTCCGGGACAGCAAGGTCGGAACCCGCGGCAGGGAAACTAGATCCGGACGTGGTGGCGACCAACACTACGTCCGGGGATAGTTGTTCCGTGGCAAAAGATGCCGCCCCACCCGCTGATGAGCAGGACGAACCCCAAGTTGATATGACTTCTCCGGAAGTAGTCCTTGGGGATCAGTCTAGCTCCTCCGCGGCTGAGGCGGATGGTGAGGACTCCGTAGATGAGCCCAGCGCGTGCGAACGGTATCGCCCTACCTGCGCACTGGTGAGGGACCCCCGCTGGTACCTGCCCCTGTCCTTCGGACGGGAGCCGGTCCGGTTCCTCGTGGACTCTGGCTCGGAGATGACCCTCGTTGCCGCAGGAACGTTTAAGAAGGAGCCCGCGCTCCGCAACCTAGAGTTGCGGGATCCCGGACTTTACAAGCTCTACGGAGCGGGTAATGACCGCATCCGCATCCATGGCATCATCGATCTGCCTATTACCCTTGAGGACAAGGTGTACCTAACAGAGGCAATCGTTGGGGATGTCGGAGCGGCCAGAATTATAAGGGTTGAATTTTCTCCGGACCCACCGGGTGACCGCCAATTTAAATGCTGGCGAATTCCGGATGGGAGAGGACACACATTTCCTCTTCCGCACGGGTCCGGCGCATTCATTTCAATTGCGGGGGGCGCGCACTACGGTTGTGCCGCCGATGAGCGAGATGATCATTGAGGCGAGGCCGCGTCGTCCCCGCATGCCCCTCGATGGTCGTCCGTGCATAGTGCAACCGGTGAGCAGTTTCGCCAAGGGAACTGGACTCGTGTTGGGTGGGGCTCTGGTCAAGTCCGACGCCCGCTCGATGCCCATCCTTGTGGTGAATCCTACGGATGCTCCCGTTGTACTGCGGCGCGGCTGTGTGGCAGCTACTGCTACGCCCGCGTCGTCGAGTCGTGTCCTCCCCGACGACCCTGTCGGCCGCGCTGCGTGCACGGCGGCGGCCGCCGGAGATGACCCGTTCACCCTGCCGGACCATTTGGAATCTCGGGTTCCGAAGGACCGGTTGGATGAAGAGCAGCGCCAAGCGTTCATGGGTCCTGATGGTGCGGTTGGCAAGACTGACGTCGCCAAACACCGCATCGACCTCGTGGACGAGCGTCCTCTCAAGCAGCGTCTTTGTCGGGCAGCGATAGTGCACCAAGAGGTCATAGACCAGGAGGTGCAAAAGATGCTCGACTTGGACATCATCGAACCCAGTGACAGCCCTTGGGCCAGTCCTGTGGTTATGGTGAAGAAGAAGGACGGCTCGTGGAGGTTCTGCGTGGACTATCGGAAACTCAACGATGCCACGCGGAAGGACTCATATCCTCTCCCGCACATTGAAGATACCTTCGATGCCCTGGCCGGGTCGCACTATTTCTGTGCTTTGGATCTGGCCTCCGGGTATTGGCAGGTGGAGATGGAGGAGAGGGATGGGGCGAAGACTGTCTTCGTTACCAAGAACGGGCTCTACCAAGTCAAGGTAATGCCGTTCGGGCTCTGTAACGCACCAGCGACGTTCGAGCGCCTCATGGAGATGGTACTTAAGGGTTCCTCTTGAAGCGATGTATGGTCTACATCGACGATGTCGTCGTGTATGGCCGGTCGTTCGAGGAAACCCTCACCAACCTCCAGATGGTGTTCCATCGCATCCGCGGAGCAGGGCTTAAATTGAAGCCAAGTAAGTGCGAACTATTCGCGCAGGAAATCCTGTACTTGGGCTTCATGGTAACGGGCACCGGAGTGAGACCAGACCCCGCAAAGGTGGCGGCCGTACAGAAATGGCCTCCGCCATGAAACGTGGCGGACGTGAGGTCCTTCTTGGGCTTCGCGAGCTACCACCGCAGGTTTATACGCGGCTTTGCGGAGATCGCGCGTCCCCTTACTATCCTCACGGAAAAGGGCGCCGAATTTGTTTGGTCCGCCGAGCAGGCTGACGCCTTCTCGGGACTCCGGCAGGCCTTGGTAGCGGCCCCGGTGCTGCGGCACCCTCGTCCGGACTGCGAGTTTATCCTCGACACTGACGCGAGTAACTTTGCACTCGGCGGTGTCCTCTCACAGATCGTGGACGGGCAAGAGCGGGTAGTAGCTTATGCGAGTGTGGCCTTGAGTCGCTCTCAAATGAACTACTGTACCACTCATCGCGAGTTGCTCGCGGTGGTTACGATGACCAAGCGCTTCCGGCACTATTTGTTGGGACGCCATTTCCGCTTGCGGACTGATCATAGTTCGCTGAGATGGCTCCTCAACTATAGTGAGGCCGATGGCTTGGTGGCGCGGTGGCTCGTCAAACTCCAGGAGTATGACATGCAGATAGAGCATCGCGCTGGTAAGTTGCACGGCAACGCGGACGGCCCGTCCCGTTGTCATAAGTGCAAGAATCCGGGTTGTGCAGGGATGGCGCCATTCCAGCAAGCCGCGGATTCGTCCTCAGACTCGGAATTGGACGTTCCGGGGAGACCGCAGGCTGCCGCCCCCTCTAACAACACGGCGGCCGGAGCGTCTAGGGCTCATCTCCGCGCGCGGACCCGCCGATATCGGCGAGGGCGTCCCGCATATGAGGCGGAGGTGCGGCTCAGCTCCAGCGAGTCCTCCTCGAGTCCGGCGGTGTACTCTTCGTGGGTACCCTCGTCCTCTGGAGAGTCTGAGTATGAGCGGTCCTTGCCCCCTGTGGTGATGGCCACTGCGGCGCAGCCGGACGCGACGGATGAGGAGCCTAATTACTTGGGTGGCTACTCTCCGGCGCAGATAGCTGCGACGCAGAGAGCTGACAGTGCTCTGGCACCGGTAATGACAGCCCTTGAGGCCGGCCAGAAGCCCTCTAAGGATGAGCGGAAGATCTACAGGGAGGAGACTTTGTCTCTAGTATCCCAGTGGGAAAGACTCTCCTTGAGGGATGGCCTCTTATACCGGCGCTATGAGCCACCGACCCCACTGCCTCCAATATGGTCCCTTTCTGACAATGCTCTGGCACCCAGCACTTTGACGTGTTTTCGGTTGAATGAGTTTCATTGATTTGCTATGATGGGTTTCATATTTATGAATATCTTGAGATAGGGTGAATATGGTTTGTAGGGTTTGGGGTAAATTTCCACCCAAAAATGCATGAACATATTTCAATACTTGCATGCAGTATACGTCATTTAATTTGAGAGTTTGTTAGCTTTGAAGCAGTCAGTCAAAGAATCGAGTTCCTTGTTCATTTTAGCATAAAGTGTGGACAAGTTTCTGGAGGAGGCATACAGAGTTGTATCATCCGCAAATAGTATCGGGTTTACATCTCCAAGTACATTCGGTAAATCATTAGTATATATTATGAATAATAGCGGACCAAGAACTGACCCTTGTGGCACACCACATTTGATATTTTGTAATTCCGAATTCCCTCCCATATATTGGACATATTGTGTTCTATTACTCAAATAGCTACTAAACCAATTTAATGTTCTTCCCCTGATCCCATAAAATTCTAGTTTCTTTAGTAATATTGAATGATCTATTGTGTCAAATGCTTTGGATAAATCTAAAAAGACTGACAGGGTGTAGTATTTTTCATCTATAGATTCAACGAGGTTTGATATAAATTTTGTGACAGCATCTGTTGTGCTGCGATTAGGACGAAAGCCAAATTGTTTATCGTATAGTAAATTATTGGATTCTAAATAGTACAGAAGGCGTTTATGAATAACTTTTTCCATAATCTTCGAGATTGATGGTAAGAGGGATATCGGCCGATAGTTTGAAAATTCCTCTCTGCTTTTAGACTTATGGATAGCAATCACCTTAGCCTTTTTCAGCGAATAAGGAACGGCACCTGTTACGATAGACTGATTTATTATTAAGCTCAGAGGATATGACACAGAGGGACCAATTAGTTTTAAGTGTTTGGTGCTAATCCCATCATGTCCAGCACTTGTTTTAGCCTTACATTTTTAAAGAATATTGGCAATTTCGTCTTCGTCCGTAGGAGAAAGGAATATAGAGAATGGGATGGATGTGTTTGTAGAGTGCAGATAATGTGAGAAATCGTTTTTGGGGATATCGATTGACTTAGCATATTTCGGGCCAATTTCAGTGAAATATTTACAGAAACCCTCGGCTATATCTGTAGGATCTGATATTTCTGAATCATTATGCTTAAATGTTTGTGTTGCTCGTTGTTTATCAGAATATTTGTTTATCACACTATTTATCACTTTCCAAGTTTGTTTCATATCCCCCTTATATCGATCGAGCAAGTCGGCATAATAGTTCATTCTTGTTTTTCGTTTTAAATTGTTATATTCATTTCGTAAGGTTACATAGCTTTTATATGTGGGGTCGGTTCTTGATTTTCCTAGACATGACTTATAGTGTTTTTCGCATTTTCGTCCAAGTTTAATTATGTCATTTGTCATCCACGGGAGGCGGGGCTTTAATTTCGAGGATCTAGCTAGTCTTCGAACTGGGACATGTTTATCGACAATAGAATTTATGGTTTTAATTAGCAGGTCACATGATTCATCTACAGTAATATTACACAATGTGTTATCCCAGTTCACTTTAGATAAGTCGTCATTGATTTTTTGTATATTTGCATCAGTGAACTTCCTGTGTTCATAATGTGCTGAAATATTTTTGCCAAAGCGAGAAGTCGTTCGCAGCTTAACAAATGAAAATAGAGGCAGGTGGTCTGACATGTCATCGACTAGTATGGCTGAGTTTAAAATGCAGTTTTCGTTGAATTTGGCATAGAAGTTGTCGATGAGAGTTGCAGAACTATGTGTAATCCTGGTGGGTTTTGTTATTAGAGGAATCAGTGAGTGTGCCAGAGCATTGTCAAATAACTCTGCAGTTGGCTTATGTTGGTGTATTTTCAGCATATCTAAATTTTGGTCTGTGCCAATGATAATGTTTCGTTTGTTACGTAGCTTACTGAATATATTGTTATATCGCTGTACGGCAATATTTTGTTCAGAGTTGGGAACTCTATATATTTCACCAACAACAAAGGACGTGCTATCGATGTCAACGTCAATAAATATTGATTCGAATTCCCCTTCGATGAATGTGCTCAGATCATCTCTGATTTTGTATACTAAATTGTTTTTTAAATATATAGCTACGCCACCCCTTTTCCTTTCAGTTCTGTGTTTAGATATCAGATTATAGCCCTCTATATCGGCCAGATGACAGTTTCTGTCATGCAAAAAAGTTTCACATTGCAGCAAGCAATCTAGTACGATATTGTTGTGCTCGAAATTATGCAAAAGCTGTTGCAAGGATATGTGCTTGGCTGCTAGAGATTGTATGTTCAGGTGCATTACCTTGAATTCACTGTGCATGATGACACTATCACTGTTAATATATTCAAATAGGTGTCCGACCGTTGACCTGGACCGGGGCAATAAATGTTCACACGCTGTCATAATTCAGGGTAGGTAATACACTGCAAGTTTGGTACAAGGAAGAGTGGCCTACGTTTGACTCCTACATTGCTGTACACATATATCGTTACATGATATGGACACCATGGGTGATTATGTTGTCTCCATGTGCCCCCAGTCGACGTATTATGATGATTCAGTTAAAAAACGAACTTATCATATATAGTAAGATCAAATATTCAAGTCAACAGAATTATATGCATAGGCATGCTATTGCACAGTGAAACTTGTAACAGTGTGAAGCTAATTCATTTATATATGGATACAATAATTCTCATTTACAGACACATTGAATTTATCACAATATTCATTAACTAATTATTTTTGACAAGTCACATAACTGTTTGGCCAGACTTTTTGTCAAACTTGAAACCGTATTTCTATGCATATTTTATTCATTGCAATAGCTAAGTGCATTCAAGCAGCTATTGTTATGGTTAGTGATTATCATAATATGGATAGCAAACAGTCTTACTTCATCAGTTGTAGTCGAGCTTTATCTAGTGTGAGACCCATCACGTTCTTGCCGACCCAGTCCTTCTTGCTGGCGGATCTGTCGTCGTTCAGGGTGTGACCGCAGCCCCAGAGCCGGTCGCGCGTGCACTCCACGAAGGATCGGGTCCCCGTAGCCAGGAGCGCAGTGCGGAGATCGTCGTTCTGGCTAAACTTGGCGGTTACACAGTCCAGCATTACCTTCTGAGCCACCTTTTCCCAGGACTTGGATAGAGGAAGGGCGTCGCCGATCCGTTTGATGACCAGTGGATCTGTTTTGGCCATGATGTCCGTGGCGACTGCGGCGTCCCCGATGTGGTCAGCTTTGCACCGCTGGTAGTACTGTTCCGTGCTGGAGTATTTGGCGTCGTCCATGGTGAGCAAACCCTCTCTGGTGAAGAAATTGCTGTACATCGAGTACCTGCCACTGAATCGTACGAGAGAATCAGTGGTACTCGTGCCAACGTCGCTGATGTCAAACGGGAGTCCCTGCAGTGAGTCGACAGTGAAGCGCTCGTTACCAATGCAGAGGGTGTCCTGGACAAAGTAGGCTGTCATCTCGAGCGACCTTGCTTTCTTCAGGAGGGATCTGAGGGTGTTGCGGTTCTGGGTGATCTCCTGCGGGAACTGCTCGTTGATATAAACTGGACTACTGCGCTTTGCAAGTGTTTTTTGCAGCTCCAAGGACCATCTTTTTGCTACTATGCCTGGAAAATCTGGCGATGATGTTTCGTGGGCTGTTGGATTTTTCTTTCTTGGGACCAAGTCTATGGCAGCTGACAATGTTGATGTCGGACGTGTCCAGTCGCATCTCACTCGAGAACATTGTCATCAGCGTAGTACGGATATCACATTCCGACTCGTCCTCCACCTCTGGTATACCACTGAATATCAGGTTTTCCCTCATAGAATAGCTCTCCTGTTTCAGCAGTCTGTCTTTTATTACAGAGTATTTCTTCTCGAGGGTGTTGATTTGTTGCTGTTGGACCCCCACGACCTTTTCCAGTTCACAATACTTGTCTTTTAATATTCGGTGTTCAGTTGAAATGGATTTGACAGATTCAGTTACCTTCTCAAGGCTGTGAGACATTTCTTCCTTGATGTCCTCAATCATGGTCTGTATAGTTGAAATAATGTCTTCTCGAAGGGCTGTTACCCATGATGGCTGCTGGTCAGGTATAGAAACAGCGGGTGTGGAGGTTCCCTTCTTGCCAGGCATGTTGATGGATTACAGGTACAATGTTCTCGATCAAGCCAAGTCTTGGTCACGGTCAGTGAAGGCTTGTGCTGTTTGCTGTTTAAGGTGCGCTATGAGCACATTAGTGAGCTATGGTATATTTGAGTTGGTGCTAGGGGCCTATCTAGCCAATGAGGGGGGTTAGATCACCATGGTAAAAGTCGAATACCGCACCTTACTCTGTTTGCTGGGGTTAGATTTGATCAGGTGTGGAAAATGGCTACCCCTTGTTTAGCTAAATATCCTTAGTTTTGCCGGTTCGTTCTAGTATATATCCATTGACATTCACACTAAAATTATTCCATTCTTCTTCTATGGTGATTTAGGAATCCATTAGTATATTCCAAATTATTCCCTGTAGTGATAACACGGTGTAAGAGAGCAAAAAGGGAGGAGCTCGTGAAAACTACGTGTTTACCATTCAACTGCCATGTATCCAGAAATGCAATGAAAACCTATGACTAATGAGATCAATTCCCCGTGATCCGCGGCAAACACACACTAGATAACAATGTAAACGAGACAATCAGAGATTGCAGACCCTCGCCCTTCCAGATTTAGTTACTAAAATTAGAGTTCATGACCCTTACATTTTGGACCTGGGCGATAATCGGTGATTTTGGTCGTATTATCATTGGTTATATCCAAAGATCGGGAATTGGCCATGAAAAAATTCATGGGAGAAATATTCGTTAATAAAAATACAGTTCTTTCCATCTTGAACATATTCTCGATCTGTCGACCACGACCTGAATTCTTGATACTGACAACCCAAACTTCGCCAGCTCTCACAAATTCAACATTCTACTGAATATCGTCAGTGGTTTGGGAATTACCACTTCTTGAAATACTACAAATCAGTGATTTCAGCTGATGATCCATACACTTGCTGCCTTGGGCGATAATGGGGGATTTTGATCATAGGCACATCGGTCATACAGCAAACGACGGGAATTGAGTACAGAAAAATATATAAGTAATAGGGGAAATTAATCATTAATATAAGCAGAGTTATTGTAAATTTTCGATTTTGATCTTTATTCTGACCTTGACCTTGTCGCTTAATATTGAGCTGTGGCATTTCACAGTATTGTCCCTGTTATCCAGGCACATCTCCTGAACGAAAATGGGTTAAGCGATTGAAAACTAGCTTCACATTATGACCTTGAATCTCGACCAGAACACCCAAAAGTATTAAAATCGTGAATTTTTCGACATCGGGCGAAAATAGAGAATCTTCGTCGTATGATCATCAGCCGTACACCATACGATTAGGAATTGGCCAAAGAATAATAAAGAAATAGTTTGAAAAAATCATATCAAGTAGAACCAGAGTTAGGCCTATAGCCGATTATGTGATTTTCACTTTTACCATTGCCATGGCAACCGTTTTCATTCGATTTTGACAACATTTGGAGGAGACCGAGCCACTAACATAACGCTTCAGTACAATAAATTCCAGATCGATTTGACCGTTTATCTTTGAGTTGTAAGCGCAGACACTTGCACAGAAAAGTCGCTGACAAAAAAATAACCGAAATCGTGAACCCGCAGTTTTCCGACATCGGGCGATAATGGAGAGTTTTCGTTGTACGACCATCGGCCGTACACCATACGATCGGGAATTGGCTATAGAAAAATAGTTCAAAAAAATAATATCAACTTTTTCCGTTGCCATGGCAACCGTTTTCATTCGATTTTGACAACATTTGGAGGAAACCGAGCCACTAACATAACGCTTCAGTACAATAAATTCCAGATCGATTGGACCATTTGTCTTTGAGTTATAAGCGCAGATGCTTGCACAGAAAACCTGCTGATAAAAAATAACCGAAATCGTGAACCCCCAATTTGTCGACATCGGGCGATAATGGAGAGTTTTCATCGTACGACCATCGGCCGTACACCATACGATCGGAAATTGGCTATGAAAAAAATACAAAAATAGTTGGAATAAATAATATCAAGTAAGAACCGGAGTTATAGCTGATTATGTGATTTTAACTTTTTCTGTTGCCATGACAACCATTTTCATTCGATTTTGACAAAATATGACGGAGACCGAGCCATCATCATAGAGCTTCAGTCCTGTAAATTTCAGATCGATCGGACCGTTTGCCTTTGAGGTATGAGCGCAGACATTTTCACCGAAACGTCGCTGGCAAAAAATAGTCAAAATTGTGACCCCCAATTTTTCGACATCAGGCGATAATGCAGAGTTTTCGTCGTACGACAATCGGTCGTACACCATACGATCGGAAATCGGCCAAAAAAAAAATTACAAAAATAGTTGGAAAAATTATTATCGAGTAGAACCAGAGTTAGAGCCAATAATGTGATTTTCACGTTTTCCGTCGCCATGGCAACCATTTTTTATCCGATTTCGACAAACTTTGACAGAGCCATTACCATAGCGCTTCAGTCTTATAAATTTCAGAACCATAGAACCGTTTGTCTTTGAGTTATAAGCGCAGACATTTGCCCTGAAAAGTCGCTGGCAAAAAATAATCGAAATCGTGAACCCCCAACTTTTCGACACCGGGCGATAATGGAGAATTTTAGTCGTACGACCATCGGACGTACACCATACGATCCAGAATTGGCCAAAGAAAAATACAAAAAGTAGTTGGAAGAATTAATATCAAGTAGAACCGGAGTTATGGCCATTTATGTGATTTTCACGTTTTCCGTTGCCATGGGAACAATTTTCATCCGATTCTAACAAAATTTGAGGAGGACCGAGGCACTGCCATACCGCTTCATCCCTATAAGTTTGAAGTCGGTCGGACCATTTGTTTTTGAGTTATGCGCGCGGACAAACAGACAACGAACAAACATACCCAAATGCAATATCCTCTCCCCCTATCGGGGCGAGGGTAACAAATGGTACAAGTGACCGATAGGGGCCTAATGCCAGGGAAATAGACTACGTGACGAAGCACAAACTCTGGAAAAAACTGCAGTGGCACTTCGGGAGACTCCGGTGCTCCGGCTGCAGACCGTCTAGGTTGTCTCTGGAGCTTCGGCTGCAGGCCGTCTACGTTGTCTCTGGAGCTTCGGCTGCAGGGACACTTCGGGAGACTCCGGTGCTCCGGCTGCAGGCCGTCTCGGTTGACTCAGGTGGGGTTCTTCGGGAAGCTCCTATGCTCCGGCTGCAGACAGTCTCGGTGGTAGCGTGTTTGGGTGTGCAGCTGATAGTGTTCCGAAGTAGGGATCACCTATCATGCAGTTCGGGGTTCGACTCCTTCTCTCGACCTCTTCTTCTTCGGTTGTAAGTTCGGTTGATAGCTTGGGTTCACAGCTATCTCAGACGTTATCCGCTTTGATTTCAACCCGACTTGTCTTCCATTGCTTTTCTCTTATTACTTCAGTTGACTCTACTTCTATGAATCCTCTAAGTTCTCTTCGGTTGTCATGGGTCGGCTCAAGGATCAACTCTCGGCAACAGTTCACGGTTTATTGACGAATCATACAGTCGGTTGAAATAGTTGAGAATTCATCTAGAGATGACATCTTCGGTTGCTCGTCTGCTCTTCGGCCAATTTGACTAGTTCGGCTGTACCGCGATGTGCTCTGGTGGGTGTCCCAGGGTCAAAAATCGCTGACTGCTGTGAGTCGGCAGTATTAATACATTTCGGGGTAGGTGTCACGTGACCTACTCCAACCAATAAAAACTGACGTGTTTAGCCGAAGAAATGTTATGATTGATTACCAATCAGTAACCGCCACGTAACAATACGCATTGTTGTAAATCCGTTTCTGAGCACTTTTACGTAATCGCGTATTTTGACCATCAAGGTCTGATGTCAACCGAAGAGCAACCGAAGCCGCCGAAAAATACACGAACTTTGATAATCGTATATAAATACACACTTAGGATCAATTTAAAATTCATTTAACGACCATGAAACATCATGTAACCTCATATATCATTAACAAACAGGTAATAAAACTTGGCCGAACACAATTTTCGGCTCAGAATCGTCACAATATCAAGAAATCCAAATCACTTCCAATTTTTCAGGAAATCTATAAAACAAATTATATATTGCAAAATATATAGCAGAGGCGTTGCTGTGGCGTTGCGTCCTTTGTCGTCGTTCGTTTACATTTTTATCTTCCTTTTTTTCAAAATGGTGGCCATTTTTGGCGAAAAACGGCCGGTTTTGGACTTCGGCGGTCATTTTCTTGGAGTCTGTTCGGTGATTTTTTTTCTAATTGATGCATGAGGCTCCTCCTGTGTACCCCTGTGACGTGTGTGTGTTTCGTTGCCTTTGGGTAGCTCGGGGTGGGACATTTTGGCCCAGGTGGGACTTTCCGTCGTTGAATTCGCCTATGTTTTTTAATGGGACAGGTACATTATTGCTGATATCCCACTTGGTGTTATGATTGGAGATGGGAATCAGTTGTGGATATTAAGGAGGTGACAGATCCTGAATGTTCTCGTGACCTTGAGTTTCACCTTTGTACTCACTTTCGGGTCGAGGAATAGAATTGCTGGTGTCTCGCTTGTTATCGACTAAGCGACCTGGGGGTCTGTTGTGGACATGTGGAACATCATATGTGCTGAATAATCTGGTGACCTCGACCTCGGAGACTCCGGTGCTCCGGCTGCAGACCGTCTAGGTTGTCTCTGGAGCTTCGGCTGCAGGCCGTCTACGTTGTCTCTGGAGCTTCGGCTGCAGGGACACTTCGGGAGACTCCGGTGCTCCGGCTGCAGGCCGTCTCGGTTGACTCAGGTGGGGTTCTTCGGGAAGCTCCTATGCTCCGGCTGCAGACAGTCTCGGTGGTAGCGTGTTTGGGTGTGCAGCTGCTAGTGTTCCGAAGTAGGGATCACCTATCATGCAGTTCGGGGTTCGACTCCTTCTCTCGACCTCTTCTTCTTCGGTTGTAAGTTCGGTTGATAGCTTGGGTTCACAGCTATCTCAGACGTTATCCGCTTTGATTTCAACCCGACTTGTCTTCCATTGCTTTTCTCTTATTACTTCAGTTGACTCTACTTCTATGAATCCTCTAAGTTCTCTTCGGTTGTCATGGGTCGGCTCAAGGATCAACTCTCGGCAACAGTTCACGGTTTATTGACGAATCATACAGTCGGTTGAAATAGTTGAGAATTCATCTAGAGATGACATCTTCGGTTGCTCGTCTGCTCTTCGGCCAATTTGACTAGTTCGGCTGTACCGCGATGTGCTCTGGTGGGTGTCCCAGGGTCAAAAATCGCTGACTGCTGTGAGTCGGCAGTATTAATACATTTCGGGGTAGGTGTCACGTGACCTACTCCAACCAATAAAAACTGACGTGTTTAGCCGAAGAAATGTTATGATTGATTACCAATCAGTAACCGCCACGTAACAATACGCATTGTTGTAAATCCGTTTCTGAGCACTTTTACGTAATCGCGTATTTTGACCATCAAGGTCTGATGTCAACCGAAGAGCAACTGAAGCCGCCGAAAAATACACGAACTTTGATAATCGTATATAAATACACACTTAGGATCAATTTAAAATTCATTTAACGACCATGAAACATCATGTAACCTCATATATCATTAACAAACAGGTAATAAAACTTGGCCGAACACAATTTTCGGCTCAGAATCGTCACAATATCAAGAAATCCAAATCACTTCCAATTTTTCAGGAAATCTATAAAAAAAATTATATATTGCAAAATATATAGCAGAGGCGTTGCTGTGGCGTTGCGTCCTTTGTCGTCGTTCGTTTACATTTTTATCTTCCTTTTTTTCAAAATGGTGGCCATTTTTGGCGAAAAACGGCCGGTTTTGGACTTCGGCGGTCATTTTCTTGGAGTCTGTTCGGTGATTTTTTTTCTAATTGATGCATGAGGCTCCTCCTGTGTACCCCTGTGACGTGTGTGTGTTTCGTTGCCTTTGGGTAGCTCGGGGTGGGACATTTTGGCCCAGGTGGGACTTTCCTTCGTTGAACTCGCCTATGTTTTTTAATGGGACAGGTACATTATTGCTGATATCCCACTTGGTGTTATGATTGGAGATGGGAATCAGTTGTGGATATTAAGGAGGTGACAGATCCTGAATGTTCTCGTGACCTTGAGTTTCACCTTTGTACTCACTTTCGGGTCGAGGAATAGAATTGCTGGTGTCTCGCTTGTTATCGACTAAGCGACCTGGGGGTCTGTTGTGGACATGTGGAACATCATATGTGCTGAATAATCTGGTGACCTCGAATTGACCAATGACTTCGTTTTCAGGGTCATTGGACGAAAGGCTAATATCTAAAATATATATTGTCTGGTAACCTTCTTTAGCTCTTGGGCTATTTTTCCCACTTTCTACTGGCGCATAGAGTTCATTCATCAATTAACCACTATCCATTCTAGTTCTAAAAGGGTAGGGAGGGTTATGGAGCTATTGATATTTAAGGTACAAGCGTATAGGGTACAATCATACATTGTTACTGAAACGTTATTATTATTATTTTTTTTCAACTGGCTTGTTTGCTTACAGACTTATTTTTTTTATTGTTACCTCAAGTGGACATACCTGTAACTTTATTTATATTTCGAATATTATTGTATTGTGTCTCTAGACATAAGATATCTATCTATCTCCCCATCTGTCTATCTCCTCATCTCCCCATATATCTATCTATCTTTTAGACCTGACTTATGTTTGTGTGATGAACATATAGGAAATCGTATATGGCAAAATCTGATGACCTTGAGTGCTCAATCTCACGTCTGACGCGATATGTGTGAATTGGCCTCTGAGGCTAAAAGAATGGGAAAAGAACATGAAGTTTATATTGCGCATCATTTGAACTTGAACTCGACCTTAAACTGAAGTTGAAGGCTAAATTTGAAGGTCACACCTGACATTAAATATATATTATCAATTTATCCGCCTCTGTGGCCGAGTGGATTGGACTCGTGGCTGTTGAAGCAACGAAACTCAGAGGCGGTAGGTGACGCGGGTTCGATCTTGGTCACCGGCACAAAGTAGGTGGAGTTTTCATCCTGGCACCGCAAAGGTTTCTCCATTCAAATGTGCTTTCCAAATTCAAAATTGTCACTCGATGGGGGATGGGGAAGACAGGCAGAATTGCCTATCATCATGGACCATCGTTCAATAAATCTGATCGTTATTATATTATTATTATTATTAGCCGCTACAGACAAAATGGTTGAGCTTGTGTATTGCATTATGAGTATATAGAAAATCATAATAATGATTACTCTTTTGGTGAGCCTGAACTCGACCATGATGATCTGGACTAGTACATTTCAAGGTCTACCTACAATGCTCAATCCTTGACAGCCCACAGGGGCCTCGGAGGCCCCGTCAATACATTTTGTGTAGTTTTGCTCACTCCATTTAATGCTATGGCAAGATACATTCATATTTTCCTACAACTGTCATTCACAATTATTGCTAGGAACTTAGGTATCATCAGTTCAAAGCTAAATCAACGTATTGCATAATTTCACTCAAGCACTCCTACAGTACTAATGGGGGTCTGTTTGGCCCTCTGTTTTGTTTAATGTGTATACTCTTCAGTGATGTGAAAATATGATGGCATAAACTATGGCAACGATTGCGAGAATGACTGATATGCATTTGGTTGTAATATACACAATAGTAACCATGGAAACCTTGGCCTACATGTACCCATAGAATTATAGAAGGCTTGTAATCCAGACCGGTCACCGAACTATCCTCGGCGCGAACCACACTATTCCCTTACTCCAGATGATATTCCCTTACGACAAGTCCATGTACGTCTCGCGATGGACTCCAGACCGCCACGATAGTTGGCATTGTTCTCTGATGAGGAATGGTCCCAACCGTCACCCACATGCCCCTCATCCTCCCCTGATTGCTGGACCTGACAGATTTGATTGGGTTCTTCACAGAAAAAACAGACACCGTCCTGAGAGGAAAATAAGAACGTCTACTAGACGTGCCCGTCAAACACCAAAGAACAAGAGACTCATACTGTGATGGGGAACAACCCCCAACACAGCAGGAACCACCTTCATACCTGATGAACGGTATCTCATCGCTCCCGAAGAGTCTGCCAGCCTGAGGAATCCTTTTGGGTCTGGAAGGCCTTGGAACAGCCCTCTGTCACGAGTATGATGGTAGACAGGCGCCACATCCGACACAGGTAGCACGTGCCTCAGGTCTTCCTTGGACAACGAGCCAAGATTCAAGCAATCGAAACACATAAGGGTCTCTTCCACTGACGAAGGGTGTTAATCTAGCACTCGCTGATCTTTAGCACCGGTGGCCTGATTAGACTGAGACGACTAGGTTTCCCGCAAGGGTACAAGACAGCCACAGAGAAGGCACTCTGACGTGTACTGACGTGTACTAAATATTAGTACTAAATGTACTAATACAATTTTTCCAGACTAAATTTAACGATTACACCGGGATGACACAGGGATAACAAATCCAAAGCTGCCAGGCAAAATAGTGGTGGACGGTAAAGTGAAGTTGCCATGATTGCGCACACACGCACATACCACATGTAACGGTTCTTGTGGGAAAGGGAGCGAGAATCATGAGGCGTGCCTAGAATGGTGAATTTTCTATCAAAAAAAACGATTCAAAGGATCGAAAAGGAGCATGTGGTGAATTCTATTAGGGATGTATATGAGAAAACACATCTTCTTCTTCTGCCGATGGCCTGTGAGGCCCCCTGATGCATTTGGTTGTAATATACACAATAGTAACCATGGAAACCTTGGCCTACATGTACCCATAGAATTATAGAAGGCTTGTAATCCCGACCGGTCACCGAACTATCCTCGGCGCGAACCACACTATTCCCTTACTCCAGATGATATTCCCTTACGACAAGTCCATGTACGTCTCGCGATGGACTCCAGACCGCCACGATAGTTGGCATTATTCTCTGATGAGGAATGGTCCCAACCGTCACCCACATGCCCCTCATCCTCCCCTGATTGCTGGACCTGACAGATTTGATTGGGTTCTTCACAGAAAAAACAGACACCGTCCTGAGAGGAAAATAAGAACGTCTACTAGACGTGCCCGTCAAACACCAAAGAACAAGAGACTCATACTGTGATGGGGAACAACCCCCAACACAGCAGGAACCACCTTCATACCTGATGAACGGTATCTCATCGCTCCCGAAGAGTCTGCCAGCCTGAGGAATCCTTTTGGGTCTGGAAGGCCTTGGAACAGCCCTCTGTCACGAGTATGATGGTAGACAGGCGCCACATCCGACACAGGTAGCACGTGCCTCAGGTCTTCCTTGGACAACGAGCCAAGATCCAAGCAATCGAAACACATAAGGGTCTCTTCCACTGACGAAGGGTGTTAATCTAGCACTCGCTGATCTTTAGCACCGGTGGCCTGATTAGACTGAGACGACTAGGTTTCCCGCAAGGGTACAAGACAGCCACAGAGAAGGCACTCTGACGTGTACTAAATAAACAATTTTTCCAGACTAAATTTAACGATTACACAGGGATAACACAGGGATAACAAATCCAAAGCTGCCAGGCAAAATAGTGGTGGACAGTAAAGTGAAGTTGCCATGATTGCGCACACACGCACATACCACATGTAACGGTTCTTGTGGGAAAGGGAGCGAGAATCATGAGGCGTGCCTAGAATGGTGAATTTTCTATCAAAAAAACGATTCAAAGGATCGAAAAGGAGCATGTGGTGAATTCTATTAGGGATGTATATGAGAAAACACATCTTCTTCTTCTGCCGATGGCCTGTGAGGCCCCCTGATGTGTTTTAAGTAACATTTCTCAGACGTGCTGATAAGGGTTACAACTAAAATGCTCCGGTCACCTATTTGAGCCCTTGAGCTAATTTTTATGTTACCGCACTTATGGTCCGATAACATATTGGCATGGCGTTGCGTCCGTCGTCCGGCGTCGGCGTCATCCGTCCACATTTGTATCTTTAAAGTTTACAGGTGAATCTTTCTGAAATTTTGCACAAAAATGCCTAAAAATATTTTGAAAAGAGCGTATTTTTTCGTTTTTTGATTTTCGCTTTTTTTTCAAAATGGCGGCCATTTTTGACGAAAAACGGCCAATTTCTGATTTTGGCGGCCATTGTCTCAAAAACTGTTCAGACAGTTTTGAGATTTTTGTTTCAAAAGATCACGCTCATATACCTCTGTGATGTGTATAAGTTTCGTTGCCCCTGAATCGCCGGTCTGCGTGTGGCGGCCATTTTCATTTTCTCGACTGGCCCCAAATGGGACTTTCCCATGTTAAATACTCCTATGCTTTATAATTGGACACAATATGCTTAATATCTCAGGTAATATTGAGATTAGAGATTAAGAAGCAATTGTGGACACATAGGAAATGATATATGCTGATTATTGTCATGACATTGAATTTGACCTTCGACCTCATTTTCAAGGTTAAAGCACAAAATGACTAATATCTCGCTTATTATCGACTTTACAGCTTAGGAATCAATTGTGGACATATGGGAAATAATATATACCGAATATTCTCGTATCCTTGAATTTGACATTTAACTTCATTTTCAAGGTCAAAGCACATACCAGGATATTACTATATCTAAGCAGGATATCTTATCTAATCACACATCTGTATTGCACTCTTTTGGTATCACTGCTTCATGTAAAGATTATAAACTACCCAGTTCATACTGGATCCCAAAATTTCACAAAAATCCATACAAACAAAGGTATATTTCAGCCTCGGCATCATGTTCCACCAAAGCTCTCTCTAAGCTATTAACTGTTATATTGTCAAAGATTAAACATGGTCTCCAAAAATACTGGGAGACTATTTACTCTAGACGTGGTAACAACCAAATGTGGATACTAAAAAATTCCAAATCTTTGTTGGAGTATCTACATGCTCACAGACTTTCAAAAGTTACGTCTATCAAAACATTTGACTTTTCCACTCTCTACACCACTATACCTCATTCAGACCTAAAGTCCCAGCTTCAAAAGCTCATACATAATTCCTTTTTCTCCAAAAACGGACAACGTCGTCATAAGTATATTGTAGTCAAATATAATACAGCCTACTTTGTTAAAGATGATTCAGATGCTCCACATAAATATACAGAAACCGATGTTGTGAATATGGTTAATTTCCTTCTTGATAATATCTTTGTGGAGTTTGGTGGCCGGATATTCCAGCAGAATATTGGTATTCCAATGGGTACAAACTGTGCACCATTATTGGCAGACCTGTTTTTATACTCATATGAATCAGATTTCATCCAACATCTACAAAGAGGAGTATCCAAGTTTCAAATTAGTAGCTTTAATTTCACCTTCCGATACATAGATGATGTATTGTCAATAAATAATCCCAAGTTTGGTGATTATTTGGATGATATATATCCTAAGGAACTTGAAATTAAAGATACTACAGACTCCTCTAATTTTTCCAAATATTTAGACCTAAGTTTGGAGATTGATGAAGATTTTAACCTGTCAACTAGGTTGTATGACAAACGTGATGATTTAAATTTTTCCATAGTCAATTTCCCTTTTCTAAGCAGCAACATGTCGCCAGCATATGGCGTGTTTGTCTCACAACTCATACGCTATTCCAGAGTTAGTTGCAAGTATGAGGACTTTGTTCACAGAAGTTCCCAGCTAGCCTCTAAACTGCTGCGACAGGGATATGTTTTACCAAGACTAATAGCTGCTTTCAAGAAATTCTATGGACGTCATCACAATCTGGTTGATAAGTACACAAAATCTATTACAAGTATGCAACAAGACCTTTTTGCATGTTAATGTTTTGGAATTCATGACGGGTGCCACATGTGGGGCAGGAAATGCTCACTCTTTCCGGAACACCTGATTTCACCCCTTTATGGCCATATATGGGGGTTCATGAAATTCCATTTAAATTTTCTCGATATCGCCTGACACTGGACTTTGAGATTGGATAATGGACTCGGTTTTGTTTGCTCGGATACTATATACTTGGGTATTGTTTCCATGTTTATTGCTAACATTTCGGTTATTATCGACTTTACAGCTTAGAAATCAATTGTGGACATATAGGAAATAATGTATGCCAAATATTCTGATGATCTTGATTTTGACCTTTGACCTCATTTTCAAGGTCAGAGCGCAAAATGGCTAATATCTCGCTTGTTATGGACTTTGCAGCTCAGGAATCAATTGTGGACTGATGGAAAATGATACATGCTGAATATTGTCGTGACCTTGAATATGACCTCTGACCTCATTTTCGAGTTCAGAGTACAAAATGACCAAAATCTCGTCTGTTATCGACTGTACAGCTCAGGAATTAATTGTGGACATATAGGAAATGCTATGTGCTGAATATTCTTGTGACCTTGAAGTTGACCTTTGACCTCATCTTCAAGGTCAGAGCACGAAATGGCTAATGTCTCGCTTGTTATTGACATCCTTGGAATCCATTGTGGACTTATAAGGAATGATATCTGACGAATATTCTGATGACCTTGAATTTGACCTTTAACCTCATTTTCAAGGTCAGAGCACAAAATGGCTAATATCTTGCTTATTATCGACTTTACAGCTTAGGAATCAATTGAGGACATATAGGAAATGATATATGCTCAATATTCTGATGACCTTGAATTTGACCTTTGACTACATCCTCAAGGTCAGTGCACAAAAAGGCTTAGGATTCAATTAAGGACATCTAGGAAATTATATATGCCAAATATTCTCCTGAACTTGAATTTGACATAATTTTCAAGGTCAGAACACAAAATGGTCAATATCTCACTTATCATCGACTTAATAGCTTAGGAATCCATTGTGGATATAAAGGATATGATATATGCTGAAAATTATGATCTCGAATTTGATCTTTGACCTCGCTTCCAATGTCAGAACACAGAATGGCTAATATCTCGCTTATCATCGACTTTACAGCTTAGGAATCATTGTGCACATTTAGGAAATATTCTGACAATCTTGAATTTGACCTTTGACCTCATTTTAAAGATAAGAACATAAAATGGCTAACATCTCACTTATTATCGACTAAACATCTTAGGAATCACTTGTGGACATGAAGTGATATATATCCTGAATATCCTCGTGACCTTTAGTTTGACCTTTGACCTCATTTTCGAGGTCAGAATATCTAAAATATAAAAACATTGTCCGGTAACCTTTCTTAGCCCTTGGGCTAATTTTTTGTATACACACAGAAAAAACTGAGAACGAGCATGAGGTTTGTTCATGTATTAGTTATGCACGTGATTACACGTGCATATAATGGTATATAGTAAATAATATACAGACCATTTGCTCGCTCTATTACAGTTATTATGCCGGGGGGAAAATGAGAAATCATTATCTTGCGATAACTCTTAATGGCCGAAGTCTGGTCAGTGGTCTGCCTTTGACAGCGGCTATCTGATAAATTTTGATAAGCGGTCCGTCCGTCCATCCGTTCGTGCGCCGATCGACAACTGGCGGGGGGCTCCATTGTCTTGCTGTCTTGGACCTTAGCACGCGCGTCCTGTCAATATAGTCCAGAGGACGGTCAACAAAATTATTACCAAAGCCGGTATGTTCATATTTGTGTAGCAAACAGTTAATGTATGTTGGACACACACGATAACGTCCAAAGTGTTACATATAACCCACATTAAAGTTTGACTCATTGGGGCATTAACAATTTTGAAAAAGTTTCATTACCAAATACGCACCTTTCACAAAATGGTATTTGTCCGCTGTACTAATATTAAATTAGTATCAAGATAATAACTGAGGATCATATTCTGTCTGATAAGGTATGATATATGGATTAAGTGAAGTAAAGCAGCATAATCAACATCTATTCTCTACAGAACAAATTGGATATTTGGGGGTGTTTTTTCTTGTGTTCTAGAAACTTTGGTGCCATTCCGCACAACTCTCTTGGAGACCAAGGTAGGCACATAGTAAATAATGTATTTGATGAAATCATACAATCTGCAGTGTTTGGAAAACACAAATTAATGATCGGGACGTACAAAACATTTTTATATGTCTACGAAAATGCTACAATGGATTAGACAGAGTGCAATCGGTATACTGCGGTATTGACCTCCTCCATATTGACCGGGAATAAGATATCAGTGTTCCCGTTTCTCGGGAATAAGGTGGCCAGGAACCGGGAATATATCGCTCACTTCTCCAAGAAAAAACTACATGTTAACAGAAGAAAACAACGGTATCTTTCGTTCCTGTACATTTCCTACAACACTCTGTGGTATAGCAGGACAATGTATTGCCAATATAAGGTAAAAATAAAGAATAATAAGTACCATACTTACTGAAGTTACTGTATGCTTCCATTTGCCGTTGTCATGGAGAGTCAGTGACATTTTTGTCTAGTACATGCAAAAAGACACCTTGGGTATCAATCTAAAACAAGACATAGTGTAACATTGGGACCACCCAGCGATTTGTCCCTTCACAATATTTGTGTCCATATTAAATATGAACAAAGGCAGGAGAGGGTTGTGAACTTGTGAGCCCTCTCCTGTTACATCATACCTCCAAGGTTAATTAGGATTCTGAATTTCTGATTTCACCCATGTTTACATTTACATGCTTTATAAATTGCTGTAAGCATGGTTGCATGGTGATTTATAAGGAAAACTCGTTGACAGATAGTGTCAGGAGTGATAACTAACGAACCAATTCATGTGTGCTATTGTTTGAAGCTACGAGTTTATTCCCGGTTCCATTCCCGGGTACCCGGTTCTGAGCATTTTTTATTCCCGGTTCCCGGTTCCAGGAAAACTGGGAATATATTAAACCCTAATAGCAACCGACGGTTTTTTGAAAATTTCGTATTCATGCGCTGGTGAAATGACGTTTTAGGTTTTGTAGTTCATGAAAATGTCCATAAAATTTCCTTTCAGTGTCTAAAATGGCTAGAAAAGTCAGAATTTTTAATCATATTTTTTTCCGAAGTGTGTGTATCATCATGCGGCATATAATATTAAGTTAATCGACTTATCCAGTCAATTACCTATGAATATTTATTCCAAACAATGAAATCGACAAATTGGAAACAACCAGATGTATATACCGTATTTACAATTCTCTCTGTATTTGAAAAATTTACATTGAAAATAAAAACACGTATTCTGACATCAACATCATACATGTGTATGACGTGTATGCATATGTCTGGTAACAATCACAGGTCTTGAACAGTGCTTGCGCGCGTTTTGACAAGTTTTTCCAGACCAATCTCCACAATTTCTTTTTGCGTGAGTTTTGTGCGCTGCGAGCTTTTCTGAAGCTCCAGTTTCCCGATTCATTATTAATATTTTCATCACTACTATTATTAGAACAAAGCGGCACCCATTTTTCTTTATTATTCTTCAGTTGCATGTGAGAGAAAAAAGGATGTGGAAAAAGTAGTGTTGCGAAGAAAATAGCGTGTGGAGTGGAAACAAATTTTCGACCATATTCCCCGTAATAATCAAGCTACAACTGTCTATACTCTAATTTTTCTAACTCATTCACAACTTTGTTGTTGATATTTTTGCCATGCTTAATCGTATCGTGTTATAACTTGGCATAGCTCACCTTGGGACCAAACGACAATTTTCTGCAAATTTTTCTATCCATGAAACTGATAAAGTTAGTAATCTACTGCAGTGATAAATTCCCCCTGAACACTTTTCGTCTGCATGTCAACAGATATTGTTTTTGAGTGCGTGACGGAAGAGACTATTCGGATGATTTACGCAGAAAGCATGGGTTAGGAATGGGACCATCCCAGCATGTAATTGGTACATCTACTGCAGCGCACGCCCCCATAGTACCTACCTCGAACTTGTCCACTTGAACTACGTAATGAACAAGACAATATGGCAGCGCCCTACAACGGTGAAAATCCTCGATTATATCGGAATGTTGTGTTTTGAAAGAAACATGTAGCGTTTCGGAAGCCAGGTTTGTGAAAATCTATTGCCTTAAAATCTATTGCCCTGAAAGGAAGGCAAAAAACGAAGTGTAAACGAGAGTTTAATTGACAACAAATGAAAGTTCGTTCTGTTTTCTGATGCCATAGAAAGTTTTGTTCTAAATGACAAAATAACACATCCATGACAAAAACAATATATAATAAACTTCCAACTTAACGTAGTCCGCTTCAAACAGTGAGGGGAGGGGTTCAAAGAGTTTCTTCAAAATGAATGACTGTATTATCAAAATCTAGAGCTTCAAAATGACTCATTTTATAGAGTAACTGATCAGCATCCTACAACTGAAAAGAAAATAGGGGGTCACCGTATCCGTTCTCTTGGAAAACAAGATGCGAGATGTGAATAAGGCAACAAAAATGTGTAAAAATACCATAGATTAAGTCATTTTAGTACATGTTTGTGATTTTTGATCGAATATGTCGAAGAAACCAGCACGGTGACCCCTATTTTCTTTTCAGTATTAGAATGCTGATCAGTTACTCTATGAAATATGTTATTTTGAAGAGATAATATTCAAGATATAACTTTTAAATTTTAACTTTTCATTACCTCATGTTTGTAGCGGACCATGTTAAACTTGTTTTTTGTGCGAGGCATCAATTTCAAATATCATGGAAACAAATTTGATCGTTGTATATCATTGTAAGTGACTTCGTGGTGTGTTTTAAATATGCCGCGATACTCCAAAAACAATACTGACCTGGTATCATGCAGAGTGAGTTTTCTTACTCGCATTGCAACCCAATGAAGATTTAAAACACTAGGTAAATCAGGTGTTTTGTTCAAGCAGTTACAGCACCAGATGTATCAACCCTCACTGCCATACCTCGTCCATAGGGAATCAGAAAAATGACAGATACGTGAATTCAGCACAGCAAAGTCTAATAGATGTGAGGGTAATATCATTTCAGTGGGGACCCTGAAGAAGCATTGGTTTTCGGGGTTGTTATCGACCATCTACTAGTATTTAAAGAAATCAGATGTCGTGTCGAGATGGTAGCGCAGAGCTGACATACCCCTAACCGGGTTCCCGCCCCCTTCTTGCATATTTTGTGGTCAGCAATGTTCAGACGGACCCCCTGCTGTACAGATCAAACTCTCATTCATTTAAAAATTATTCTCATCCCCTTGGCCTACCGCTCTCTATTTGACCTACTTGCTCACCCAATTCGGTCTACTGGTATTTGGAATATTTGAATAACTACTAGGCCTTCACTATGTAAACATTGAAATTTTGCCATGCCACGTTTAGGGCATGGCAAAATGCCCAACAACTTTTCCAAGGTACCATGACACTTATATACATGTACCGAGCCTCCAAACAATAATATTGGATTCCGTAATTACACAAAAATACACACAGGTTTAATCATGAAGGTAATAAATCGCATTATACACAAAAAGCGAATTCATGGAATTCTAATTTTTCAACAGTTAAGACAATTGTTCATACAATACCTGTGTGATAATAGCCCACTGTAGTTATTACGACGCCTGGAATTATGAGGTGCTGTACGGAAGCGTACTAGGGCCATATGAGTTTTTCTTTCAACTCAATTTGTCGACTTCTTTATCTCGATTATCTCGATAAATCGACTTATTATCTCGATAAATCGATATATCATGTCGATGAATCGACTTATTATCTTGATAAATCGAGTAAGTTATCTCGATATATCGAGATATTATCTTGCTAAATCGACTTATTATCTCGATAAATTGACTTATTATCTCGATAAGTCGAGATAATGTCTCGATAAATCGAGTCAGTTTTCTCGATAAATCGACTTATGTCTTAGGCATTTAAAGTTCAAGTAAAATGGAAATATGTTTAGAGTCACATCATTCATATTGAAGCTGGTAGGCTTATATGATCGACCATTATAACGTTAAATATTGAATAATACAGACCAAATTAGCGAATAAAAAACTACAGTGGAGTTACTATATCACTATTTCTTAGAAAGATGTAACATGTTCATGAATGAAATTGGTATACTGTTTTTTTCTTCAAAACTAGTTAGCTATTAGACATGGAATGAGGTATATTCGCAACGTTATCTGGAACGGCTTCTTCAATTGGATGGTTTGGCATTACTATTTCAGTGATTAATTTAATGACTGTTAAACATATACTCCAATATGTGTAATCAGTATACTTTCTTTATCTTATTGTTGCCAAGGTAACCAATGAAATGGTATGGTATCGCCTATATTATGGTCGATGCATATTCATTATACTTGTACTTCAACTAGAGTCTGAGTCTTAAGTTGATTTATCGCGATAATATCTCAATTTATCGAGATAACCAACTCGATTTATCGAGATATTTAACTCGATTTATTGGGATAATTAACTCGATTTATCGAGATAATATCCCGATTTCTCGAGATATTAGGTCGATTTATCAAGATAACTAACTCGATTTATCAATATAATAAGTCGACAAATTGAATTTTTAAAAAACTCATGTGGTCCTAATACGCTTCCGTAGAAGCTGAGATAAAAACGCGAAAGCAGAAAGAACGTAAATTATTTTACTTACCTATTTATTTTTCGGAGTAATCTTGACCTGTTCATAGTTGACATAATTTCCGCGTAAATAATGTTATTATTGCGTAAATAATGTTATTTCCGCGTAATCATTGCTATTTACACGTAAAAAAGTTATTTATGCGTAAGTAACGTTTTTTTCCGTGTAAATGAAGTTTTTTACGCGGAAATAACGTTATTTATTTGTATTTGGTTAGTATATCACCCACGGCAGAAGTAAAATAACATTATTTCCGCGTAAATAACGTTATTTCTGTGTAAAAAACTTTATTTACACGGAAAAAACGTTACTTACACGTTAATAACTTTATTTATGAATAAATAACTTTATTTACACGACAATAACATTATTTATGCGTAGATTATGTTGATTATGTATCAGTCAGGATTACTTTGAGAAATAAATAACTTTTTTTTAAAGATGTCACTTATCAGCCACTGTACTCATGATCTCTCCATATGTTGTATTTTATATCACATATTAGTACCTAGATTGATCCCATGGCACACTTCTCGTCATATATTGAGTATATATATCATCATTTCAATTAGCAGGTATTTTTCTTTGTGCATCAGATGGCGGTATTGTCTCATCTGGTTAAAAGTAGTGCATGGTTTACCGGGTGATATAATACCGGGTTATTCTTCAATAACATTACTGCAAATTTATCACTCGCTCGTACATGTACGAATTACAAAGCTCCGTGAGTGATCTCATATGTCTGACATTTGCCTGCGATATTTTTGCTGTCGCAATCAGTATTTTTGCACAGATAACCAATACATCATGAGGCTATATCAATATTTGCAAGGTGATATCGTTTATCCGCACTTTGAGATAACGCCTTGAACAGGTATTCAAGAGACATTCGTTCATTCCGTTGACTTGTGGTTCGCAGCCACTCTGACAAACGTTGAGGCTTAATTGCACATGTCATACTTTAGAAAAAGTATCACTTAAACCTTCGTTTTACTTTGACAAGTAACTACACTCATACTTTAGCAAAGTGCTATTTTCAGTGCTCATGGTCAACCTAGGCCCTCTCTTTTTTTAGTGCACCACAGTGTATATAACGAAAAAATTCTTGACCTTTCGCGAACTGTAGTACAATTGTTTCACATTTGTATCTCTATGGCCCGACTGCACATGTCATACTTTAGAAAAGTATAACTTAAGCGTAAGTTACACTCTACCAAGTGACCGCAAAGTAGAACTTTCACGGAGTGTAGCTTGGATTGCACATATTCAACTTATGTCCTCACTTTGGTTAGTGTGCAGCGGAGTGTATCTAACGAGGAATTTCTTGAGCATTCGCGAACTGCAGGACACAATACTCATGTCAAAATGACTTGCATTTTCAACTTCTACAACATATGAACAAGGAAATCTGCTATCGATGATTCATAGCGAGATCTATAAACATGCTACTAAAAGCAAGAAATATTGATGAGAGCATCACAGGGAAAAAATGGCATTCAAAACGTATATATGCAATTACCATAATCTGATTCCATGGAATGTTCAGAGAATTATATAATATCCGTTTTATAGATATCACGAAGTTTGTGTCAATTTATGGTCACCTCAAGCGAGTGGATGTATGAAATTATTCATTATAATTATAATAATAACTGTTAAATCATATCAGAAGTCACGGATACAATATGTTTTAATTGGATGTTTCATGCGCCCATCTTTGTATATTGGTACATCTTGCGAAATAATATCACGTTAGATGTGGAAATATAAAACATAACATACTTTAAAGATATAGATTGTTGTCATCGCAATTATTATGTACGAATGTACAGCCCATGACCACGCGTTTTGAAGCTGATCCTATGGATTTGGAATAATATATAGCTCAATATTCGGTGCATTTGCCCCACCCGCCCACGCAACATACATATTTCATTTGTCATCATTTGTCAGAGATCCGTGCTTGAAGATAGCAATCCCCATGCTGTCTTCGACATCTTCATAGTTTGTCATACGCTTGTGTAATCTGTGATCAGTATACAAGAATGACAAAATTGAAAAAAAAAATCTGAAATACTAATTTGACTCGAGGTTTTATCAATATCGTCATACATATATATATCTATACCTCTGAGAACCCCCAATGCTATAGTTGTTCAAAGAACTTCAAAAATACGTACATTATACATGGCATACTGCGCTAAGTGCGGATTTAGGGAGGCTCATGCCTCATTTCACTAACTTTAAGGGCTTTTAAAGTGTCACTTAGACAAAAGTGAGAGGTGTGCAATCGAAAAGTGTGACTTCAGTTGAACTTTTCGTAAAGTGTGGCTAAAATACGACATGTGCAGTTGGGCCTATATGTCTTTCAAAACCAATGAACAAGAAACTTTGCTATCGATGATTGATAGCCAAACAATTATTGAAAGCTAGAAAGATGATGGCAACATCATAAGAACAAAAAAGGAGAATAAATCATCAGAGATCGAAGTCTGACTGTACATGTCGTACTTTAGTCATACTTCAGGACAAGTTCAATATTTGCAACCCTTTTCTATCGCACATCTTTCGTTTTGTGTCGAAGTTACACTTTAAAACCACTTATGAAGTTAGTGAGATGTTATGGAGGTAGGAAGCTCACTGAAGGCCGTGTTAAGCGGCAGGTGGAAAAGAGCACATTCTGCTAGCACTGGACGGGAAAGGCATGACGATACATGGTTCATGACGTCACATCCATCACAGGTGATTCCATATTTAGAAGAAAGGTCCAAGACTGTGCTGGATGTTATTGTACATTAACAGTTTCGGAACCAGAGAGCCCGTGGATGTGTCTAAATAATCTAGCTAAATAAATAGGAGTCGCAATTTTACTTGCTATGGTGGAAAAAGTAACTGAATTTCACTGCACCCAAGCAGTTTATCTCGACAACCGACTCAAAGATAGCCAGATCCTCGAAGAATGTACCTCTCAAAAACACCGACTGTGAGGTCCAAGCCACCCTTGGGAGAGTTTACTTTCCAAAAAGGCCGATTGTGAGAGACAAACTGTGAGACCCAAGACATCCTTTGGAGAGTTTTCCTCCCAAAGAAACAAACTGTGAGATCCAAGCCACCCTTGGGAGGGTTTGCCTTCCAAAAAGACCGATTGTGAAGTCCAAGCTATCCTTGGGAGAGTTTTCCTTCCAAAGAAACAAACTGTGAGATCCAAGCCATCCTTGGGAGAGTTTTCTTTCCAAAGAGACCGATTGTGAAATCCAAGCCATCCTTGGGAGAGTTTTCCTTCCAAAGAAACCAACTGTGAGATCCAAGCCATCCTTTGGAGAGTTTTCTTTCCAAAAAGACCGACTGTGAAGTCCAAGTCATCTTGGGAGAGGTTGTTTCCGAATAGACAAACTGTGAGATCCAAGTCATCCTTGGGAGAGTTTGCCTTCCAAAGGAATGAACTGTGAGATCCAAGCCATCCTTGGGAAACATTGCTTTCCAAGGATACCAACAGTGAGGTCCAAGCCATCCTTGGTATGGATTTCGTCTAGCTATGAGAGATATCTAACAACAAACTTACCAGCAGGGCCAAAAATTCTACACTTTGCCTGGACAGCTCCAAGTTAAAAAAGGCACTTTTTGAGGGATAAACAAAAGCTCATTTTTGTTTTGCTGGTGTAAATGGAATATATGTCCCAGGTATTTTAGGTTCCCCACCCCCCGGACATAAGTTTCTAGGGGAAATAGTCTGGCTAGACATGAGTGCCGGGGAAATATGTCCCTGGACATGTTTTTCTACAGAATTAGGTCCTAGGACATGTTTTCCCAGGGAATTAGGGCCGTCGGACATATATTACTGAGAATATTGTCCCATTGGACAACATTTCATAGGAATATTTGTCTGTGGGACCTATTTTAAGTAGGACATACATTTCTTTCACACCGAAATGTATTTACTTCCGCCGCAAATTTACGCTTTAACGTCTGAGCCGGTGTGTGAATCAGATCGATGTGTGACTAAAGCTGTATTTCTTGCTTATTTTTGTATGATTCGGCGATGATTTGGCCATTTGAAACACACTAAAATGTCCCTTACATCAACTGGCATATGATGGTGTTATTGCACAATATTGTGTTTCATGCCCTCGGGCATAATTGTGCAATACCTGCCTCGGTCTGCCATATCTGAGGCACCCACCTACCACATAATAAAATGTGACAGTAACAAATATATGAAAGGTAGGATCTCCACACATATTATGTGTACTTTATTTGCACAAATCAATAATCTAATCCCAAATCAGACTCAGTTTTCTGATCTATACAAATAAAACACGGTATCGTGAATCAAGATCATCTGCCCGACTTCGGACCTGTACTGGGAAAATGATTGAATGATCCCGCATGATCATTAATATTTAGCAAGTAACATAAACAAAATAATACACACAAAACAAGCGCAGTTCTGAACTAAGCTACAACTAGCAAGTCGAAACATCATTTGTAAAAACTTTTTTGTCCCACAATTTTTGTATCACAATCATGAGCCGTACATTTTTGGGGTGTATCAAATTCTGATCCGTGATCAGGTTTCTGATCCACACAAATAAAATACACCCATAAATTACACAATGACAGCTGATGCTATTTAGTGTATATGTTATTTCAGGCGGTCGATGTCGTTGAGGTTGCCATGGCGACACCAGCGCCCTGGCTCAGGCGGCTGTGTGATGTCAGACGACTATCAGGTGTAACGGTTTTTGTGCTGCTGTTGCTCTACCTCAACACATACCAATCACACAACTTCCACGTCATCACTCAGAACATCAACCTCGCCCACGAGTAAGCAGGCCAGCTCCAGTAGAAAAATCACTCAGTTCTAGACATTTATAATGAATATCGCCCACGAGTGAGCAGGCCAGCTCCAGTAAAAAATCACTCAGTTCTAGACATTTATAATGAATATCGCCCACGAGTAAGCAGGCCAGCTCCAGTAGAAAATCACTCAGTTCTAGACATTTATAATGAATATCGCCCACGAGTGAGCAGGCCAGCTCCAGTAGAAAATCACTCAGTTCTAGACATTTATAATGAATATCGCCCACGAGTAAGCAGGCCAGCTCCAGTAGAAAATCACTCAGTTCTAGACATTTATAATGAATATCGCCCACAAGTAAGCAGGCCAGCTCCAGTAGAAAATCACTCAGTTCTAGACATTTATAATGAATATCGCCCACGAGTGAGCAGGCCAGCTCCAGTAGAAAATCACTCAGTTCTAGACATTTATAATGAATATCGCCCACGAGTAAGCAGGACAGCTCCAGTGGAAAGTCACTCAGTTCTAGACATTTATAATGAATATCGCCCACGAGTAAGCAGGCCAGCTCCAGTAGAAAATCACTCAGTTCTAGACATTTATAATGAATATCGCCCACGAGTGAGCAGGCCAGCTCCTGTAGAAAATCGCTGAGTTCTAGACATTTATATTAAATCTCACCCACGAGTGAGCAGGCCAGCTCCAATAGAAAATAACTCAGTTCTAGATATTCATAGTAAATCTCGTCATGAGTGAGCAGGCCAGCTTTAATAGAAAATCACTTTATGCATTCATAGTGTATATTTTCGAAAGCCAATCATACTATTCGAGGGGAATCCATGTACGAATATTTCATACCATGCGTTAGAAGTATAGCTGGACTAGCCTGTCAACGGCACACAATTAGTCGCTTACTATTATATTATAATGTAGGTGATGGTTTTGAGTTTTACTGAACGGATGTGATATATCGGATGTCAAAATTCATTGTGTGCGAAGAAAAAAGCTTGAAGACGCTTTCCTTGCAGATTACCATCGTTGTTAATGAAGGAATGGTACTCTGTCAACGAGTTGGTTCCGGAGACCGGCAACATGTACGTGAAGTCTCCCCTCTGGCGAGTACCAGTGTCGGAGATCAACAGTCGCGCGGTCAAAGGGGTTCGTATATCAACACCTCAGAATAAATGCAACTTGTTCGGTTAAATAACTTGTTTCGGTTAAATATTTTCTCTATCTTAGGTCTTGACAAGAAACTCGGTAGAAGTCAATTCGGAAATAAATGCAATTCATAAACTTATTCATGCATGTGTTCGTTGGAACTTTGATGTGACTGTTACCCCTCAGGGTCTCCTTGACTACATGCCAGACTACCGCAATCCGTGCTGGTTCGAGGGGTCAGTGAAGGCCTCCGGACTCCGCTGTCTGCCGTACTTTTACCTTGCTGGCGTGGCCAAGAGCGGCACCAGCTCTTTTTTCCGACAGATCCTCCGCCACCCGGATATCTTACAGGCTGCCTCCAAGGAACTCAACTTCTGGCAATTCCCTAGAAAACGTACTGACCACATCGTGTTTGAATGACTGGCTGGTTTTAACATGCTTACGATAAACCCTGAACGGAGTCTTTCATGAATGATGTACCGTAATATGATGTGGAATATCAATTGCAGATAACGTACATGGATATCTAGAATTATTCCGAACAAGCAACCGAGAAATATTCAGGCACATTGACAAAAGCGGATATCACCCGAAGGTAGTAGGTATGTTCTATTCAGAAACACGGCCAAATCAGATATCATCTTGGTGTTGCGCATGTATGAGTTCAACAGTACACACAATGAAATGTGCTGACTAACACGTTTTTGTTGAGTTTTGTATTTTAACCAGATGTATTGCATCGTTTTATTATGATATGGGATAATACTTGTTTTCTAGTTGACGCCACGCCAGCTATTCTCACATCATCTTACGGTGTCTACAGCGATCAAACGTCCGACCTAAACAAGATCGGACCTAACTTCACATTAGCACACACGTTATACGCACTGAACCCCAAAACGAAAATTGTAGCAGTTCTACGTAATCCCACTGATAGGCAAGTATAGATACATCTAAACTGCTGGCAAACATCAACAAGGTGTTAGTGTATTGAACTTCCCATGTGTTGATGTATTGAACTTCCCATGTGTTGATGTATTGAACTTACCATGTGTTGATGTATTGAACTTCCCGTGTTTTTATGTTTTAAGTTTCCCCTGTGTTGATGTATTGAACTTACCCTGTGTTGATGTATTGAACTCCCCATGTCTTGATGTATTGAACTTCCCATGTGTTGAGGCATTGAACTTTCAAGTGTTGATGTATTGAACTTCCTGCGTGTTGATGTATTGAACTTCCCACGTGTTGATGTATTGAACTTCCCATGTGTTGATGTATTGAACTTACCATGTGTTGATGTATTGAACTTCCCGTGTTTTTATGTTTTAAGTTTCCCCTGTGTTGATGTATTGAACTTACCCTGTGTTGATGTATTGAACTTCCCATGTGTTGATGTATTGAACTTACCTTGTGTTGATGTATTGAACTTCCCATGTGTTGGTGTATTGAACTCCCCATGTGTTGATGTATTGAACTTCCCACATGTTGATGTATTGAACTTTCAAGTGTTGATGTATTGAACTTCCCAGGTGTTGATGTATTGAACTTCCAAGTGTTGATATATTGAACTTCCAAGTGTTGATTTATTGAGCTTCCCTTGTGTTGGTGCATTGACCTTCCTATGTGTTGAAGCATTGAACTTCCCCAGTGTTGTTTTATTAAACTTCCCTGTGTTAATTTTTGAACTTCCCATGTGGTGATGTATTGAACTTCCCACATGTTGATGTATTGAACTTCCCACGTGTTGATGTATTGAACATCCCAGGCGTTGATGTATTGAACTTCCCAGGTGTTGAGGCATTGAACTTTACCTGTGCTGTTTTATTGAACTTCCCCTGTCTTGATGTATTGAACTTCTCGTGTGTCGATGCATTGAACTTCCCGTGTGTTGATGTATTGAACTTCCCCCGTGTTGAGGTTTTGAACTTCCCCTGTCTTGATGTATTGAACATCCCCTCTGTTGATGTATTGAACATCCCCTCTGTTGATGTATTGAACTTCCCCTGTGTTGATGCATTGGACTTCCCATGTGTTGATTTACTGAGTCTGTTGATCTAAACTGCTGTCAAACATCAACAAGGTGTTAGTGTATTGAACCTCCCATGTGTTGATTCATTGAACTTCCCATTTGTTGATGTATTCAACTTCCCATGTGTTGATGTAACGAACTTCCCATGTGCTCATGTGTTCAACTTCCAAGTGTTGATGTATTGAACATTCGAGTGTTGATATATTAAACTTCCCATGTGTTGATGTATTCAACTTCCAAGTGTTGATGTTTTGAACATTCAAGTGTTGATGTATTGAACTTCCCATATGTTCATGTATTGAACTTCCAAGTTTTGGTTTATTGAAATTCCCATGTGCTGATGTATTGAGCTTCCCATGTGTTGATGTATTGAACTTCCCATGTGTTGTTGTATTGAACTTCCACCGTGTTGAGGTATTGAACTGCCTGTGTTTTGATGTTTTAAACTTCCCATGTGTTGATGTGTTGAGCTTCCAAGTGTTGATGTATTGAACTTCCCCCATGTTGATGTATTGAACTTCCAAGTGTTGATGTACTGAACATTCAAATGTTGATTTATTGAACTTCCCTGTGTTGATGTATTGGTCTTACCCTGTGTTGATGTATTGAACTTCCCAGGTGTTGATGTATTGAACTTCCCCCATGTTGATGTATTGAACTTCCCCTCTTTTGATGTATTGAACTTCCCATGTGTTGATGTATTGAACTTTCCCTGTCTTGATGTATTGAACTTCCCGTGTGTTGATGTATTGAACTTCCCCTGTGTTGATGTATTGAACTTACAAGTGTTGATGTATTGAAATTCCCATGTGTTGATTTATTGAACTTCCCATGTGTTGATTTATTGAACTTCCCATGTGTTGATGTATTGAACTTCCAAGTGTTCATGTATAGGTCTTCCCTGTGTTGATGTATTGAACTTTCCATGTGTTGATGTATTGAACTTCCCATGTATTGATATATTGAGCTTCCCAGGTGTTGATATATTGAACTTCCCATATGTTGATGTATTGAACTTCCCTGTGTTGATGTATTTAACTTCCCATGTGTTGAGGCATTGAATTCCCATGTGTTGATGTACTGAACTTCCAAGTGTTGATGTATTGAACTTTCCCTGTGTTGATGTATTGAACTTCCCTTGTGTTGATGTATTTAACTTCCCAAGTGTTGAGGTTTGATGTATCAAACTTCCCATGTGTTGAGGCATGGAACTTCCCATGTTTTGATGTATTGAATTTCTTATTTGTTGATGTATTGAACTTCCCATATGTTGAGGCTTTGAACTTCCAATGTGTTGATGTACTGAACTTCCCCTGTGTTGTTTAAGGGAACTTACCATGTGTTGACATATTGAACTTTCCATGTGTTGATGTATTGAACTTCCCATGTGTTGATGTAGTGAACTTCCCATGTGTTGAGGCTTTGAACTTCCCATGTGTTGATGTATTGAACTTCCCATGTGTTGAGGTATGGAACTTCCTATGTTTTGAGGCATTGAACTTCCTGTGTGTTGTCTTATTGAATTTCTAGGTGTTGATGCATTGAATTAACATGTGTTGAGGCATTGAAATTCCTATGTGTTGTCTTATTGAATTTCTAGGTGTTGATGCATTGAATTAACGTGTGTTGAGGCATTGAACTTCCTATGTGTTGATGCATTGAACATCCTATGTGTTGTTTTATTGAACTTCCCTGTGTTTATGTATTAAACTTCCCATGTGTTGTTTTATCGAACTTCCCCTGTGTTGATGTCTTGAACTCCCTATGTATTGAGCTTCCCATTTGTTGATGCATTGAACTTCCTCTGTGTTGTTTTATTGAACTTCCTATGTATTGATGTATTTAACTTCCCATGTATTGATGTATTGAACTTCCCATATATTGATGTATTGAACTTCCCGTGTGTTGATTTATTGAACTTTCCATGTGTTGATGTATTGAACTTCCCATGTGTTGATGTATTGAACTTCCCATGCATTGAATGGTCCATGTGTTGTTGTGTTGAATAACCTCTGTGACATGAAAACGTTTTGTGGTCTTGATTCGCACGTCTGTGCGCGGCTGTCATACTTTTTTGCGGGCATGTCGGCGAATTGTTTTTTCTGAACTAGTTTTTTTTTTTACCAGTTTTCCGCCTTTATGTTTTTTTCGTTCATAATGTGGGGCTTGTGTTCATCAGTACTCATGGGATGCTTAGAGGTAATGAGGTTTGTGTGTTTCATTACTGCTACAATATTTAGCGTTATTTGAAGTCGTGTATCGATACACCCGAAATACGCAGAGATAATATGATGCTGAGGGATAAATCTCATATATTGAAAATGTTCGGACTGTTCTGACTTAGCATTGTCCATTTCTTCGTTAACATTTCCTATGTATTACCTGACTTTACTTTTGTATGTTTTATGCACATATAATATTCCCAATATGTCGAATGACGGCTTTCATTTCACTTGCAGGTTGTACTCACATTATCATTTCCGTTACGAGAGACACTTCTCCTTGAAGAATTATTCTCCAAAGGAGTTTGACTCTCTGTCTATGGAAGCTGTACGGCTGATGGAGGACTGCATCGAAAAGCGCTCACTCAGAGCATGCGCGTTCGACAGAGATCTCACACACAAAATGGAACAAGACTGCTCGGTGAGTATGTATTCAGTTTCTTTAATGTGGCCACTGAATTTGATCTCTCAAAACTCACATTTTACAAGCTAGATGCAACTTAGAACGAGACAATCAGAGATTGCAGACCCTCGCCCTTCAGATTTAGTCACTAAAATTAAAGCTGATAACCTTTGAGTTTTCAACGTGGGCGATAATCGGGAATCTTGGTCATACGACAATTGGTCATATATCAAATGGTCAGGAATTGACCACAGAAAAATACAAAAATGATGGGAGGAATGTAAGTATCAATCTATTACCACTAATACAACCAAATTTTGATGATGCCAACAACAAACGTAAACTACAATATTTTTCCGCAATAGAAACTAAGCCCGACCAAATAGTTTATCCAAAGACACACTGGCGTCATCAGGGGCAGACAGTGTGTTGACTGTAGTTGTTTCTACATTTAATCTTTAATAAAAGTAAAGTTCATGCGATTTCTCTATTTTGACCATATACTCGGCCACGGCCTGAATCAATGACACCGACCTTCCAAAATTTGCAGGCTCACTCAGATTCATACTGCGCTAAATACTGATAAATATCTTCAGTGGTTTCTGAATTATTACTAATTGAAATATTACAAATCGGTAATTCCAGCTGATGACGTTTACATTCTCGTTCTTGGGCGATAATGGGGAATTCTGATTGTACGACCCTTGGTTATACATCAAACGATGGATAATTGACCACAGAAAAATAGAAAATTATTAGGGAAAATTGATCATGAATATTAACAGAGTTATTGCATTTTATCGATTTTGACCTCTTCTGTGACCTTGACCTTGTCGTTCAATATTGAGCTTTCAAATTTCACCACAATGTTTCTATTATCAAGGCATATCTCATGAACGCAAACGATTTAAACAGATTGATAATTGGCTTTACAATATGGTCTCAAACCCCCGAACACTCACAAGTAATGAAATCGTGACCTTCAAATTTTCGAGCTCGGGCGAAAATTGAGAATTTTGGTCTTAAGACCATCGGTTGTACGCTATACGATCGAGAATTGGACAAAGAAAAATACAAAAATAGGTTGAAAATTTAATATTGAAAAGAACCGGAGTTATAGCCAATTATATGATTTTCTTTTGTCCGTTGCCATGGCAACCGGTTTTATCCGATTTTGACGAAATACGAACGTGACCGAGCCACTACCATAGTTCTCTAGCCCTATAGATTTCAGATCGATCGAACCATTTGCCTTCGAGTTATGAGCCCAGACATTTGCACTAAAACGTCGCTGGCAAAAAAAAATAACGTCGTACGACTATCGGTCGTACCCCATACGATCGGGAATTCCCCAAAGAAAAATACAAAAATAGTTGGACAAAATAATATTTGGTAGAACCGCAGTGAGAGCCAATTATGTGATTTTCACTTTTTCCGTTGTCATGGCGGCCGTTTTTATCCGATAATGACAAAGTTTGAGGAGAACTGAGCCACTGGCATACCGCTTCATCCTATAAATTTCACATCGATCGGACCCTTCATTTCCGAGTTATGCGGGCGGACAGACAAACAGACAAACATACAGACAAACCCAAATGCAAAACCATCGCCCGACTCCCCCCCCCCCCTCCCCCTCCCCCTCCCTACGGAGGCGAAGGTAATGACCATTTCCATCTTATTCTGAAAAATAGTTTTCTTTTATATGTATTAGTGTGTGGAGGGAGATAGCATGTATGGCGCCTGACTACACGACAATCCTTGCATTACATGTATTAGTATGTGGATCGTGACAGCATGTATGGCGCCTGACTACACGACAATCCTTGCATTACATGTATTAGTATGTGGATCCTGACAGCATGTATGGCGCCTGACTACACGACAATCCTTGCATTACATGTATTAGTGTGTGGATCCTGACAGCATGTATGGCGCCTGACTACACGACAATCCTTGCATTACATGTATTAGTGTGTGGATCCTGACAGCATGTATGGCGCCTGACTACACGACAATCCTTGCATTACATGTATTAGTATGTGGATCCTGACAGCATGTATGGCGCCTGACTACACGACAATCCTTGCATTACATGTATTAGTGTGTGGATCCTGACAGCATGTATGGCGCCTGACTACACGACAATCCTTGCATTACATGTATTAGTGTGTGGATCCTGACAGCATGTATGGCGCCTGACTACACGACAGTCCTTGCATTACATGTATTAGTATGTGGAGGGAGATAGCATGTATGGCGCCTGACTACACGACAATCCTTGCATTACATGTATTAGTGTGTGGATCCTGACAGCATGTATGGCGCCTGACTACACGACAATCCTTGCATTACATGTATTAGTGTGTGGATCCTGACAGCATGTATGGCGCCTGACTACACGACAATCCTTGCATTACATGTATTAGTGTGTGGATCCTGACAGCATGTATGGCGCCTGACTACACGACAATCCTTGCATTACATGTATTAGTGTGTGGATCCTGACAGCATGTATGGCGCCTGACTACACGACAATCCTTGCATTACATGTATTAGTGTGTGGATCCTGACAGCATGTATGGCGCCTGACTACACGACAATCCTTGCATTACATGTATTAGTGTGTGGATCCTGACAGCATGTATGGCGCCTGACTACACGACAATCCTTGCATTACATGTATTAGTGTGTGGATCCTGACAGCATGTATGGCACCTGACTACACGACAATCCTTGCATTACATGTATTAGTATGTGGATGGAGATAGCATGTATGGCACCTGACTACACGACAATCCTTGCATTACATGTATTAGTGTGTGGATCGTGATAGCATGTATGGCGCCTGACTACACGACAATCCTTGCATTACATGTATTAGTGTGTGGATCCTGACAGCATGTATGGCGCCTGACTACACGACAATCCTTGCATTACATGTATTAGTATGTGGATGGAGATAGCATGTATGGCACCTGACTACACGACAATCCTTGCATTACATGTATTAGTGTGTGGATCGTGATAGCATGTATGGCGCCTGACTACACGACAATCCTTGCATTACATGTATTAGTGTGTGGATCGTGATAGCATGTATGGCGCCTGACTACACGACAATCCTTGCATTACATGTATTAGTGTGTGGATCGTGATAGCATGTATGGCGCCTGACTACACGACAATCCTTGCATTACATGTATTAGTGTGTGGATCGTGATAGCATGTATGGCGCCTGACTACACGACAATCCTTGCATTACATGTATTAGTGTGTGGATCGTGATAGCATGTATGGCGCCTGACTACACGACAATCCTTGCATTACATGTATTAGTGTGTGGATCGTGATAGCATGTATGGCGCCTGACTACACGACAATCCTTGCATTACATGTATTAGTGTGTGGATCGTGATAGCATGTATGGCGCCTGACTACACGACAATCCTTGCATTACATGTATTAGTATGTGGATCCTGACAGCATGTATGGCGCCTGACTACACGACAATCCTTGCATTACATGTATTAGTATGTGGATCCTGACAGCATGTATGGCGCCTGACTACACGACAATCCTTGCATTACATGTATTAGTATGTGGATCCTGACAGCATGTATGGCGCCTGACTACACGACAATCCTTGCATTACATGTATTAGTATGTGGATCGTGACAGCATGTATGGCGCCTCACTACACGACAATCCTTGCATTACATGTATTAGTGTGTGGATCGTGATAGCATGTATGGCGCCTGACTACACGACAATCCTTGCATTACATGTATTAGTATGTGGATCGTGACAGCATGTATGGCGCCTCACTACACGACAATCCTTGCATTACATGTATTAGTGTGTGGATCGTGATAGCATGTATGGCGCCTGACTACACGACAATCCTTGCATTACATGTATTAGTATGTAGATCCTGACAGCATGTATGGCGCCTGACTACACGACAATCCTTGCATTACATGTATTAGTATGTGGATCGTGACAGCATGTATGGCGCCTGACTACACGACAATCCTTGCATTACATGGATTAGTATGTAGATCCTGACAGCATGTATGGTGCCTGACTACACGACAATCCTTGCATTACATGTAGTAGTATGTGGATCGTGACAGCATGTATGGCGCCTGACTACACGACAATCCTTGCATTACATGTATTAGTATGTGGATCGTGACAGCATGTATGGCGCCTGACTACACGACAATCCTTGCATTACATGGATTAGTATGTAGATCCTGACAGCATGTATGGCGCCTGACTACACGACAATCCTTGCATTACATGTATTAGTATGTGGATCGTGACAGCATGTATGGCGCCTGACTACACGACAATCCTTGCATTACATGGATTAGTATGTAGATCGTGATAGCATGTATGGCGCCTGACTACACGACAGTCCTTGCATTACATGTATTAGCGTGTGGATCGTGATAGCATGTATGGCGCCTGACTACACGACAATCCTTGCATTACATGTATTAGTATGTAGATCCTGACAGCATGTATGGCGCCTGACTACACGACAATCCTTGCATTACATGTATTAGTATGTGGATCGTGACAGCATGTATGGCGCCTGACTACACGACAATCCTTGCATTACATGGATTAGTATGTAGATCCTGACAGCATGTATGGTGCCTGACTACACGACAATCCTTGCATTACATGTAGTAGTATGTGGATCGTGACAGCATGTATGGCGCCTGACTACACGACAATCCTTGCATTACATGTATTAGTATGTGGATCGTGACAGCATGTATGGCGCCTGACTACACGACAATCCTTGCATTACATGGATTAGTATGTAGATCCTGACAGCATGTATGGCGCCTGACTACACGACAATCCTTGCATTACATGTATTAGTATGTGGATCGTGACAGCATGTATGGCGCCTGACTACACGACAATCCTTGCATTACATGGATTAGTATGTAGATCGTGATAGCATGTATGGCGCCTGACTACACGACAGTCCTTGCATTACATGTATTAGCGTGTGGATCGTGATAGCATGTATGGCGCCTGACTACACGACAATCCTTGCCTTACATGTATTAGTATATAGATCGTGACAGAATGTATGGCGCCTGACTACACGACAATCCTTGCATTACATGTATTAGTATGTGGATTGTGACAGCATGTATGGCGCCTGACTACACGACAGTCCTTGCATTACATGTATTAGTGTGTAGATCGTGATAGCATGTATGGCGCCTCACTACACGACAATCCTTGCATTACATGTATTAGTATGTGGATCCTGACAGCATGTATGGCGCCTCACTACACGACACTCCTTGCATTACATGTATTAATATGTGGATCGTGACAGCATGTATGGCGCCTGACTACACGACAATCCTTGCATTGCATGTATTAGTATGTTTATCCTGACAACATGTATGGCGCCTGACTACACGACAATCCTTGCATTACATGTATTAGTATGTGGATCCTGACAACATGTGTGGAGCCTCACTACACGACAGTCCTTGCATTACATGGATTAGTATGTAGATCGTGATAGCATGTATGGCGCCTGACTACACGACAATCCTTCCATTGCATGTATTAGTATGTTTATCCTGACAACATGTATGGCGCCTGACTACACGACAATCCTTGCATTACATGTATTAGTATGTGGATCCTGACAACATGTGTGGAGCCTCACTACACGACAGTCCTTGCATTACATGGATTAGTATGTAGATCGTGATAGCATGTATGGCGCCTCACTACACGACAATCCTTGCATTACATGGATTAGTATGTGGATCGTGATAGCATGTATGGTGCCTGGCTACACGACAGTCCTTGCATTACATGTATTAGTGTGTGGATCGTGATAGCATGTATGGCGCCTCACTACACGACAATCCTTGCATTACATGTATTAATATGTAGATCGTGATAGCATGTATGGCGCCTGACTACACGACAGTCCTTGCATTACATGTATTAGTGTGTGGATCGTGATAGCATGTATGGCGCCTCACTACACGACAATCCTTGCATTACATGTATTAGTATGTAGATCCTGACAGCATGTATGGCGCCTGACTACACGACAATCCTTGCATTACCTGGATTAGTATGTAGATCGTGACAGCATGTATGGCGCCTCACTACACGACAATCCTTGCATTACATGTATTAGTGTGTGGATCGTGATAGCATGTATGGCGCCTGACTACACGACAATCCTTGCATTACATGTATTAATATGTAGATCCTGACAGCATGTATGGCGCCTGACTACACGACAATCCTTGCATTACATGGATTAGTATGTGGATCGTGATAGCATGTATGGCGCCTGACTACACGATAATCCTTGCATTACATGTATTAGTGTGTGGATCGTGATAGCATGTATGGCGCCTCACTACACGACAATCCTTGCATTACATGTATTAGTATGTACATCCTGACAGCATGTATGGCGCCTCACTACACGACAATCCTTGCATTACATGGATTAGCATGTAGATCGTGATAGCATGTATGGCGCCTGACTACACGACAATCCTTGCATTACATGTATTAGTATGTATATCGTGATATCATCTATGCCGCCTCACTACATGACAATCCTTGCATTACATGTATTAGTATGTAGATCCTGACAGCATGTATGGCGCCTCACTACACGACAATCCTTGCATTACATGTATTAGTATGTGGATCATGGTAGAATGTATCGCGCCTCACTACACGACAATCCGTGCATTACATGGATTAGTATGTAGATCGTGATAGCATGTATGGCGCCTGACTACACGACAATCCTTGCATTACATGTATTAGTGTGTGGATCGTGATATCATGTATGGCGCCTCACTACACGACAATCCTTGCATTACATGTATTAGTATGTAGATCCTGACAGCATGTATGGCGCCTGACTACACGACAATCCTTGCATTACATGTATTAGTATGTAGATCTGATAGCATGTATGGCGCCTGACTACACGACAATCCTTGCATTACATGTATTAGTATGTAGATCTGATAGCATGTTTGGCGCCTCACTACACGACAATCCTTGCATTACATGTATTAGTATGTAGATCCTGACAGCATGTATAGCGCCTCACTACACGACAATCCGTGCATTACATGGATTAGTATGTAGATCGTGATAGCATGTATGGCGCCTGACTACACGACAATCCTTGCATTACATGTATTAGTGTGTGGATCCTGACAACATGTATGGCGCCTCACTACACGACAATCCTTGCATTACATGTATTAGTATGTAGATCTGATAGCATGTTTGGCACCTCACTACACGACAATCCTTGCATTACATGTATTAGTATGTAGATCCTGACAGCATGTATAGCGCCTCACTACACGACAATCCTTGCATTACATGTATTAGTCTGTAGATCCTGACAGCATGTATGGCGCCTGACTACACAACAATCCTTGCATTAGATGTATTAGTATGTAGATCTGATAGCATGTTTGGCGCCTCACTACACGACAATCCTTGCATTACATGTATTAGTATGTAGATCTGATAGCATGTTTGGCGCCTCACTACACGACAATCCTTGCATTACATGTATTAGTATGTAGATCCTGACAGCATGTATAGCGCCTCACTACACGACAATCCTTGCATTACATGTATTAGTCTGTAGATCCTGACAGCATGTATGGCGCCTGACTACACAACAATCCTTGCATTAGATGTATTAGTATGTAGATCTGATAGCATGTTTGGCGCCTCACTACACGACAATCCTTGCATTACATGTATTAGTCTGTAGATCCTGACAGCATGTATGGCGCCTGACTACACAACAATCCTTGCATTAGATGTATTAGTATGTAGATCTGATAGCATGTTTGGCGCCTCACTACACGACAATCCTTGCATTACATGTATTAGTATGTAGATCCTGACAGCATGTATAGCGCCTCACTACACGACAATCCTTGCATTACATGTATTAGTCTGTAGATCCTGACAGCATGTATGGCGCCTGACTACACAACAATCCTTGCATTAGATGTATTAGTATGTAGATCTGATAGCATGTTTGGCGCCTCACTACACGACAATCCTTGCATTACATGTATTAGTATGTAGATCCTGACAGCATGTATGGCGCCTCACTACATGACAATCCTTGCATTACATGTATTAGTATGTAGATCCTGACAACATTTATGGCGCCTGACTACACGACAATCCTTGCATTACATGTATTAGTATGTAGATCCTGACAGCATGTATGGTGCCTGACTACACGACAATCCTTGCATTACATGTATTAGTGTGTAGATCTGATAGCATGTTTGGCGCCTCACTACACGACAATCCTTGCATTACATGTATTAGTATGTAGATCCTGACAGCATGTATGGCGCCTCACTACATGACAATCCTTGCATTACATGTATTAGTATGTAGATCCTGACAACATTTATGGCGCCTGACTACACGACAATCCTTGCATTACATGTATTAGTATGTAGATCCTGACAGCATGTATGGTGCCTGACTACACGACAATCCTTGCATTACATGTATTAGTGTGTGGATCCTGACAGCATGTATGGCGCCTCACTACACGACAATCCTTGCATTACATGTATTAGTATGTGGATCCTGACAGCATGTATGGCGCCTCACTACACCACAATCCTTGCATTGCATGTATTAGTATGTAGATCGTGACAGCATGTATGGCGCCTGACTACACGACAATCCTTGCATTACATGTATTAGTATGTAGATCCTGACAGCATGTATGGCGCCTCACTACACGACAATCCTTGCATTACATGTATTAGTATGTAGATCTGATAGCATGTTTGGCGCCTCACTACACGACAATCCTTGCATTACATGTATTAGTATGTGGATCCTGACAACATGTATGGCGCCTGACTACACGACAATCCTTGCATTACATGCATTAGTATGTAGATCGTGATAGCATGTAAGGCGCCTGACTACACGACAATCCTTGCATTACATGTATTAGTATGTAGATCCTGACAGCATGTATGGCGCCTGACTACACGACAATCCTTGCATTACATGTATTAGTATGTAGATCTGATAGCATGTTTGGCGCCTCACTACACGACAATCCTTGCATTACATGTATTAGTATGTAGATCTGATAGCATGTTTGGCGCCTCACTACACGACAATCCTTGCATTACATGTATTAGTATGTAGATCCTGACAACATGTATGGTGCCTGACTACACGACAATCCTTGCATTACATGTATTAGTCTGTAGATCTGATAGCATGTTTGGCGCCTCACTACACGACAATCCTTGCATTACATGTATTAGTATGTAGATCGTGACAGCATGTATGGCGCCTGACTACACGACAATCCTTGCATTACATGTATTAGTATGTAGATCGTGACAGCATGTATGGCGCCTGACTACACGACAATCCTTGCATTACATGTATTAGTATGTAGATCTGATAGCATGTTTGGCGCCTCACTACACGACAATCCTTGCATTACATGTATTAGTATGTAGATCCTGACAACATATATGGTGCCTGACTACACGACAATCCTTGCATTACATGTATTAGTCTGTAGATCTGATAGCATGTTTGGCGCCTCACTACACGACAATCCTTGCATTACATGTATTAGTATGTGGATCGTGATAGCATGTATGGCGCCTGACTACACGACAATCCTTGCATTACATGCATTAGTATGTAGATCGTGATAGCATGTATGGCGCCTGACTACACGACAATCCTTGCCTTACATGTATTAGTATGTAGATCTGATAGCATGTTTGGCGCCTCACTACACGACAATCCTTGCATTACATGTATTAGTATGTAGATCCTGACAGCATGTATGGCGCCTGACTACACGACAATCCTTGCATTACATGTATTAGTATGTAGATCCTGACAGCATGTATGGCGCCTGACTACACGACAATCCTTGCATTACATGTATTAGTATGTAGATCCTGACAGCATGTATGGCGCCTCACTACACGACAATCCTTGCATTACATGTATTAGTATGTAGATCGTGATAGCATGTTTGGCGCCTCACTACACGACAATCCTTGCATTACATGTATTAGTATGTAGATCCTGACAGCATGTATGGCGCCTGACTACACGACAATCCTTGCATTACATGTATTAGTATGTAGATCCTGACAGCATGTATGGCGCCTCACTACACGACAATCCTTGCATTACATGTATTAGTATGTAGATCGTGATAGCATGTATAGCGCCTCACTACACGACAATCCTTGCATTACATGTATTAGTATGTAGATCTGATAGCATGTATGGCGCCTGACTACACGACAATCCTTGCATTACATGTATTAGTATGTGGATCCTGACAACATGTATGGCGCCTGACTACACGACAATCCTTGCATTACATGCATTAGTATGTAGATCGTGATAGAATGTATGGCACCTCACTACACGACAATCCTTGCATTACATGTATTAGTGTGTGGATCCTGACAGCATGTATGGCGCCTCACTACACGACAATCCTTGCATTACATGTATTAGTATGTAGATCGTGATAGAATGTATGGCACCTCACTACACGACAATCCTTGCATTACATGTATTAGTGTGTGGATCCTGACAGCATGTATGGCGCCTCACTACACGACAATCCTTGCATTACATGTATTAGTATGTAGATCGTGACAGCATGTATGGTGCCTGACTACACGACAATCCTTGCATTACATGTATTAGTATGTAGATCCTGACAGCATGTATGGCGCCTGACTACACGACAATCCTTGCATTACATGTATTAGTATGTAGATCTGATAGCATGTTTGGCGCCTCACTACACGACAATCCTTGCATTACATGTATTAGTATGTAGATCGTGATAGCATGTATGGCGCCTCACTAAACGACAATCCTTGCATTACATGTATTAGTATGTAGATCTGATAGCATGTATGGCGCCTCACTACACGACAATCCTTGCATTACATGTATTAGTATGTAGATCGTGATAGCATGTATGGCGCCTCACTACACGACAATCCTTGCATTACATGTATTAGTATGTGGATCGTGACAGCATGTATGGCGCCTGACTACACGACAATCCTTGCATTACATGTATTAGTATGTGGATCGTGACAGCATGTATGGCGCCTCACTACACGACAATCCTTGCATTACATGTATTAGTATGTAGATCCTGACAGCATGTATGGCGCCTGACTACACGACAATCCTTGCATTACATGTATTAGTATGTAGATCCTGACAGCATGTATGGCGCCTCACTACACGACAATCCTTGCATTACATGTATTAGTATGTAGATCGTGATAGCATGTATAGCGCCTCACTACACGACAATCCTTGCATTACATGTATTAGTATGTAGATCTGATAGCATGTATGGCGCCTGACTACACGACAATCCTTGCATTACATGTATTAGTATGTGGATCCTGACAACATGTATGGCGCCTGACTACACGACAATCCTTGCATTACATGCATTAGTATGTAGATCGTGATAGAATGTATGGCACCTCACTACACGACAATCCTTGCATTACATGTATTAGTGTGTGGATCCTGACAGCATGTATGGCGCCTCACTACACGACAATCCTTGCATTACATGTATTAGTATGTAGATCGTGATAGAATGTATGGCACCTCACTACACGACAATCCTTGCATTACATGTATTAGTGTGTGGATCCTGACAGCATGTATGGCGCCTCACTACACGACAATCCTTGCATTACATGTATTAGTATGTGGATCCTGACAGCATGTATGGCGCCTCACTACACGACAATCCTTGCATTACATGTATTAGTATGTAGATCGTGACAGCATGTATGGTGCCTGACTACACGACAATCCTTGCATTACATGTATTAGTATGTAGATCCTGACAGCATGTATGGCGCCTGACTACACGACAATCCTTGCATTACATGTATTAGTATGTAGATCTGATAGCATGTTTGGCGCCTCACTACACGACAATCCTTGCATTACATGTATTAGTATGTAGATCGTGATAGCATGTATGGCGCCTCACTAAACGACAATCCTTGCATTACATGTATTAGTATGTAGATCTGATAGCATGTATGGCGCCTCACTACACGACAATCCTTGCATTACATGTATTAGTATGTAGATCGTGATAGCATGTATGGCGCCTCACTACACGACAATCCTTGCATTACATGTATTAGTATGTGGATCGTGACAGCATGTATGGCGCCTGACTACACGACAATCCTTGCATTACATGTATTAGTATGTGGATCGTGACAGCATGTATGGCGCCTCACTACACGACAATCCTTGCATTACATGTATTAGTATGTAGATCTGATAGCATGTAAGGCGCCTCACTACACGACAATCCTTGCATTACATGTATTAGTATGTAGATCGTGATAGCATGTATGGCGCCTCACTACATGACAATCCTTGCATTACATGTATTAGTATGTAGATCTGATAGCATGTATGGCGCCTGACTACACGACAATCCTTGCATTACATGGATTAGTATGTAGATCGTGATAGCATGTATGGCGCCTCACTACATGACAATCCTTGCATTACATGTATTAGTATGTAGATCTGATAGCATGTATGGCGCCTGACTACACGACAATCCTTGCATTACATGTATTAGTATGTAGATCTGATAGCATGTTTGGCGCCTCACTACACGACAATCCTTGCATTACATGTATTAGTATGTAGATCCTGACAGCATGTATGGCGCCTGACTACACGACAATCCTTGCATTACATGTATTAGTATGTGGATCGTGATAGCATGTATGGCGCCTCACTACACGACAATCCTTGCATTACATGTATTAGTATGTAGATCTGATAGCATGTTTGGCGCCTCACTACACGACAATCCTTGCATTACATGTATTAGTATGTAGATCCTGACAGCATGTATAGCGCCTGACTACACGACAATCCTTGCATTACATGTATTAGTATGTAGATCCTGACAGCATGTATGGCGCCTCACTACACGACAATCCTTGCATTACATGTATTAGTATGTAGATCGTGATAGCATGTTTGGCGCCTCACTACACGACAATCCTTGCATTACATGTATTAGTATGTAGATCCTGACAGCATGTATGGCGCCTGATTACACGACAATCCTTGCATTACATGTATTAGTATGTAGATCCTGACAACATGTATGGCGCCTGACTACACGACAATCCTTGCATTACATGTATTAGTATGTAGATCCTGACAGCATGTATGGCGCCTCACTACATGACAATCCTTGCATTACATGTATTAGTATGTAGATCTGATAGCATGTTTGGTGCCTCACTACACGACAATCCTTGCATTACATGTATTAGTATGTAGATCGTGACAGCATGTATGGCGCCTCACTACACGACAATCCTTGCATTACATGTATTAGTATGTAGATCGTGATAGCATGTATGGCCCCTCACTACACGACAATCCTTGCATTACATGTATTAGTATGTAGATCCTGACAGCATGTATGGCACCTGACTACACGACAATCCTTGCATTACATGTATTAGTATGTAGATCCTGACAGCATGTATGGCGCCTGATTACACGACAATCCTTGCATTACATGTATTAGTATGTAGATCCTGACAACATGTATGGCGCCTGACTACACGACAATCCTTGCATTACATGTATTAGTATGTAGATCCTGACAGCATGTATGGCGCCTCACTACATGACAATCCTTGCATTACATGTATTAGTATGTAGATCGTGATAGCATGTAAGGCGCCTCACTACACGACAATCCTTGCATTACATGTATTAGTATGTGGATCCTGACAACATGTATGGCGCCTGACTACACGACAATCCTTGCATTACATGCATTAGTATGTAGATCGTGATAGCATGTAAGGCGCCTGACTACACGACAATCCTTGCATTACATGTATTAGTATGTAGATCCTGACAGCATGTATGGCGCCTGACTACACGACAATCCTTGCATTACATGGATTAGTATGTAGATCTGATAGCATGTTTGGCGCCTCACTACACGACAATCCTTGCATTACATGTATTAGTATGTAGATCGTGACAGCATGTATGGTGCCTGACTACACGACAATCCTTGCATTACATGTATTAGTATGTAGATCGTGATAGCATGTTTGGCGCCTCACTACACGACAATCCTTGCATTACATGTATTAGTATGTAGATCTGATAGCATGTTTGGCGCCTCACTACACGACAATCCTTGCATTACATGGATTAGTATGTAGATCCTGACAGCATGTATGGCGCCTGACTACACGACAATCCTTGCATTACATGTATTAGTATGTAGATCGTGATAGCATGTATGGCGCCTCACTACACGACAATCCTTGCATTACATGTATTAGTATGTAGATCTGATAGCATGTATGGCGCCTCACTACATGACAATCCTTGCATTACATGTATTAGTATGTAGATCCTGACAACATTTATGGCGCCTGACTACACGACAATCCTTGCATTACATGTATTAGTATGTAGATCTGATAGCATGTTTGGTGCCTCACTACACGACAATCCTTGCATTACATGTATTAGTATGTAGATCGTGATAGCATGTATGGCGCCTGACTACACGACAATCCTTGCATTACATGTATTAGTATGTAGATCGTGATAGCATGTTTGGTGCCTCACTACACGACAATCCTTGCATTACATGTATTAGTATGTAGATCGTGATAGCATGTAAGGCGCCTCACTACACGACAATCCTTGCATTACATGTATTAGTATGTAGATCTGATAGCATGTATGGCACCTGACTACACGACAATCCTTGCATTACATGTATTAGTATGTAGATCGTGATAGCATGTATGGCGCCTCACTACATGACAATCCTTGAATTACATGTATTAGTATGTAGATCGTGACAGCATGTATGGCGCCTCACTACACGACAATTCTTGCATTACATGTATTAGTATGTAGATCGTGATAGCATGTATGGCGCCTCACTACACGACAATCCTTGCATTACATGTATTAGTATGTAGATCTGATAGCATGTATGGCGCCTGATTACACGACAATCCTTGCATTACATGTATTAGTATGTAGATCTGATAGCATGTATGGCGCCTGACTACACGACAATCCTTGCATTACATGTATTAGTATGTAGATCCTGACAGCATGTATGGCGCCTGACTACACGACAATCCTTGCCTTACATGTATTAGTATGTAGATCTGATAGCATGTTTGGTGCCTCACTACACGACAATCCTTGCATTACATGTATTAGTATGTAGATCGTGATAGCATGTATGGCGCCTGACTACACGACAATCCTTGCATTACATGTATTAGTATGTAGATCCTGACAGCATGTATGGCGCCTCACTACACGACAATCCTTGCATTACATGTATTAGTATGTAGATCTGATAGCATGTTTGGTGCCTCACTACACGACAATCCTTGCATTACATGTATTAGTATGTAGATCGTGACAGCATGTATGGTGCCTGACTACACGACAATCCTTGCATTACATGTATTAGTATGTAGATCCTGACAGCATGTATGGCGCCTGACTACACGACAATCCTTGCATTACATGTATTAGTATGTAGATCGTGATAGCATGTATGGCGCCTGACTACACGACAATCCTTGCATTACATGTATTAGTATGTAGATCGTGATAGCATGTATGGCGCCTGACTACACGACAATCCTTGCATTACATGTATTAGTATGTAGATCTGATAGCATGTATGGCGCCTGACTACACGACAGTCCTTGCATTACATGTATTAGTATGTAGATCCTGACAGCATGTATGGCGCCTGACTACACGACAATCCTTGCATTACATGTATTAGTATGTAGATCTGATAGCATGTATGGCGCCTCACTACACGACAATCCTTGCATTACATGTATTAGTATGTAGATCCTGACAGCATGTATGGCGCCTCACTACACGACAATCCTTGCATTACATGTATTAGTATGTAGATCCTGACAGCATGTATGGCGCCTGACTACACGACAATCCTTGCATTACATGTATTAGTATGTAGATCTGATAGCATGTATGGCGCCTCACTACACGACAATCCTTGCATTACATGTATTAGTATGTAGATCCTGACAGCATGTATGGCGCCTGACTACACGACAATCCTTGCATTACATGTATTAGTATGTAGATCTGATAGCATGTTTGGCGCCTCACTACACGACAATCCTTGCATTACATGTATTAGTATGTAGATCGTGATAGCATGTATGGCGCCTGACTACACGACAATCCTTGCATTACATGTATTAGTATGTAGATCTGACAGCATGTATGGCGCCTCACTACACGACAATCCTTGCATTACATGTATTAGTATGTAGATCTGATAGCATGTTTGGCGCCTCACTACACGACAATCCTTGCATTACATGTATTAGTATGTGGTTCGTGACAGCATGTATGGCGCCTGACTACACGACAATCCTTGCATTACATGTATTAGTATGTAGATCGTGATAGCATGTTTGGCACCTCACTACACGACAATCCTTGCATTACATGTATTAGTATGTGGATCCTGACAACATGTATGGCGCCTGAATACACGACAATCCTTGCATTACATGTATTAGTATGTAGATACTGATAGCATGTTTGGTGCCTCACTACACGACAATCCTTGCATTACATGTATTACTATGTGGATCCTGACAACATGTGTGGAGCCTTACTACACGACAGTCCTTGCATTACATGCATTAGTATGTAGATCGTGATAGCATGTAAGGCGCCTGACTACACGACAATCCTTGCATTACATGTATTAGTATGTGGATCCTGACAACATGTATGGCGCCTCACTACACGACAATCCTTGCATTACATGTATTAGTATGTAGATCCTGACAACATGTATGGCGCCTCACTACACGACAATCCTTGCATTACATGTATTAGTATGTAGATCGTGATAGCATGTATGGCGCCTCATTACACGACAATCCTTGCATTACATGTATTAGTATGTAGATCGTGACAGCATGTATGGCGCCTCACTACACGACAATCATTGCATTACATGTATTAGTATGTAGATCGTGATAGCATGTATGGCGCCTCACTACACGACAATCCTTGCATTACATGTATTAGTATGTAGATCCTGACAGCATGTATGGCGCCTCACTACACGACAATCCTTGCATTACATGTATTAGTATGTAGATCCTGACAGCATGTATGGCACCTGACTACACGACAATCCTTGCATTACATGTATTAGTATGTAGATCCTGACAGCATGTATGGCGCCTCACTACATGACAATCCTTGCATTACATGTATTAGTATGTAGATCGTGATAGCATGTATGGCGCCTGACTACACGACAATCCTTGCATTACATGTATTAGTATGTAGATCCTGACAGCATGTATGGCGCCTCACTACATGACAATCCTTGCATTACATGTATTAGTATGTAGATCGTGATAGCATGTAAGGTGCCTCACTACACGACAATCCTTGCATTACATGTATTAGTATGTAGATCGTGATAGCATGTAAGGCGCCTCACTACACGACAATCCTTGCATTACATGTATTAGTATGTAGATCCTGACAACATGTATGGCGCCTGACTACACGACAATCCTTGCATTACATGTATTAGTATGTGGATCCTGACAACATGTATGGCGCCTGACTACACGACAATCCTTGCATTACATGTATTAGTATGTAGATCGTGATAGCATGTAAGGCGCCTCACTACATGACGATCCTTGCATTACATGTATTAGTATGTAGATCCTGACAGCATGTATGACGCCTCACTAGACGACAATCCTTGCATTACATGTATTAGTATGTGGATCCTGACAACATGTATGGCGCCTCACTACACGACAATCTTTGCATTATATGTATTAGTATGTAGATCGTGATAGCATGTAAGGCGCCTCACTACACGACAATCCTTGCATTACATGTATTAGTATGTGGATCGTGACAACATGTATGGCGCCTCACTACACGACAATCTTTGCATTACATGTATTAGTATGTAGATCCTGACAGCATGTAAGGCGCCTGACTACACGTCAATCCTTGCATTACATGTATTAGTATGTGGATCGTGATAGCATGTATGTAAGTATCAATCTAATACCACCAATACAGCCAAATTTTGATGATTTCAATAACAAACGTAAAATGCAACATTTTGCAATAGAAACAAAGCCCGACCAAATAGTTTATCCAAAGACATACTGGCGTCATCAGGGGCAGACAGTGTGTTAAATGTAGTTGTTTCTACTGTATACCTGATGGTGTACAAGTACATAAGTACCTAATCACAAGCCAAAAGGCTACTGAGTTGATGGCGCCTGACTACACGACAATCCTTACATTGCACGAATGAAAATTACTTGTTTCATACCATAGCACACGATATACAAAAAGTGTTGTTTGTTACGTTTTTATCGAATTGTAGGGTCCCTGCTGATGGTTTACCATGCCAGGTCTAAATGTCCACAGAGCTGCTCACATTATCACGATCATAATAGTTGTTATGTTTTTGGGCCGGGGTTCTGGGGGGCACTGAAAGGCCCCAGAAGTCAGAATCATTTTTATCTTCTGAATTAATTTTGTGGCCTTCCCTGGGAATGAATTTCACTTGAAATTCATTGCTGACTATGTTCTGAAAAATGTGCACAAAAAACACATTTGGGCAGGGGTCTGGGGACCTCTGAAGGGCCCAAGGAGCCAGAGACTATTCTATGTTCTGAATTAATTTCTGAGAATAAATTTCACTTCAAAATTCATTGATGATTATGTTCTGAAAAGTTTGTAAGCAATTGTAGGAAGGAAGCTGCATATTTGGCCTGGGGTCTGGGGCCTGCTGAAGAGCCCCTAAAGCCAAAGCCCATTGTATGTTCTGTTATCTTCCTGGTCTCTCCTGAGTACATATTTCTAACAAAATCACTATGATCAACTAGTCCTCAAACATAGTTCGACATCATTTTTTTCAGGCAGGAGGCCTTAATCTGCCTAATAAAGCTATAATGTATGTATTTTTCTGAAAAGGGGAAGTCCTGACCCCAGCACAACCAAATCCGCTACTGCAATCCTTTTAAAAAATATTCCTGAAAATCACGACCTTTCTTGTAAAAGTTTCTCAAAAACTTTTCAGACACTTTTATTTCATGAGATTCCCTTATGTAAGTTTTTGACGTGTATAAGTTTTCATTGCTCTTGAATAGCCGGTCTGCGCATGAGAGCATTTTGATATTTGGATGGGTTGATAGATTTTTGTTTGTCTTAAATCGCATTATTTTTCATTTTGGGCCAATTCTAACTTTAAAAAATTCTGCTTAGAAAAACTTCTGGACCCAAATTTTAGACAAAATATATTTTGGTATAAAGCATTGCAGGTGAGATATGACCTAAAGATCAAGATCATCTTTGTTAACTTCAATTTCACCATTAAGTATGCTGCATATGACTTTCTATATGATCATAATAAAAACATATGAGCTCTATCAACATATTTTTCGTCTGTAAGGGCAAATTTGGCCATTTGTTGACCAAAAAATGGCTGTTTTGACCTTTGCAAGGTCATCGAAGGTCAATTTCAAGGTCACCTCACAAATCGCCATATATGACTTCCTATTTGAAAGTGCTTACTGTTCAGGCGTTCTATGAGTACATTGATAGCAGCTCCATGCCAATAATGAAGGAAAAAAGGTGCCGCATATTTTTTTAAGTCCAATATTTTTCCAAAGGGTGAACAATTTTATTCGGCTAAGAATGATCCAAAATGGATAGTAATTTGATTTGGGGCACCCGTCAAATAAATAAAATGGCCGCCATGCACAGACCGGCGATTCAAGGGCAACAAAACTTATACACGTCATAAAAGTATACCAGGGGTATATTTTAAATGAACATCTCAAATTGATCAGCAAAATATTTTGGCAGCCAAAATCAGGCAGAAACGGTAGCCAAAATCTAAAATTGGCCATTTTTCGTAAAAAAAAGGCTGCTATTTTGAAAAAAAAATGCTAAAATAAAAAAACTGAATAATAACCCCCTCTTGGAATACTTCCAGGCATTTTTCAAAACAATTTAAGAAAAAATTGCCTTTAAACTTTAAAGATAAAAATGTGGACGAGACGACATGACAATAGGTTATCGAACCACAGGGGTGGTAACCTAAAATGTAAAACTTGCAATTTATCTTGTCTCAAAACCTATCTGATTAGTTTTCAGAAATTTTTTTCAGAACTTGCAAATTGGGATACTTGATGTTGCATTATTTGAAAGATTTGAATTCTTCATAAGGCCCGACACATAGGCCAGAAAGGCCCAAAAATGGCACGATATGGACAATTCGACCTGTATTGAATTTGATATATATGTGAAAGCAGCACTTTTGCTGAAGAAAAATGTCTAAAACTGTGCATTACTCCAGTCATTTTTGTCAGCCCTTGAGCTAATTTTTACAGATAACGCTATGATTTGGAATGTACTACTTGCATTTGTCCTGTATTTTTTATATTGTATTTGTATTTTTCAAAGTTAGGACTATGATTTGGAAAAACATGAGCCAAAATGCACAACTTGCCCTCTGGGGACAAATACATGTAATTAGAGCTTAGGTTTATATTAAGAGCATATAGAAAGTCTTATATGTTGGATCATTTAGTGATCTTCAACTTGACCTCAGTCGTAAACCTCAAGGTCACGTCTGAACTGAGATGTGTAAATTGGCATGTATCGAAATCATTCATTGTGGATAAAGCTTAGAAATTGTTGGCCTTTGTAAATTGGCCTTTGCAGACAAATCGCTTGTGGTTTGTGCTTAGGTTCGTATTATGAGCATATAAGGAGTCATATATGTTGGCTCTTTTGATGACCTTGACGTTTACCTCATAAGACCTTAAGTGGTCTGAGCTATGTGGATTTTGCACACGAAACGATTGTTGGTAGGGCTCAGGTTTGTATTATGAGCATATACTAAATCAAATAGGATAGATCGTGTGGCAAATACAATACAAATGTATGTATCAACCTATTACCGCTGATAACCAAATTTTGATGCTGCCAACAAAAAATCTAATTTCAAAAACTTTCAGAATAGAAACAAAGCCCGACCAAACATTCATATCTGAAGCCACACTGGCGTCATCAGGGGCAGACAGTGTGTAATTTTAGTTGTTTCTACTGTACACCAGATGGAATTAGTGTACAACTGCCCAACAACTTATCAAAACAATTTAGAAATCCGGAACAAACCCCGTGAATTAGGTGTATGACAAGTACATAAGTACCCAATCTAAAGCCAAAAGGTTACTGAGTTGGTGGTATCTACTAAAGTACTTAAACATACGAATACTGAATATTTGTTATTCTTCTATAGCTAATTCCTCAACATTCGATATATGACAAATTCCCTATTGTCACCAAGAGTCAAAACTGCACGGATCATGAGCTTTAGTTTCAGATGCTCCACGTGAAGGACGAGGGTCTGCAATCTCTGACTGTCTTGTTTTCATAATGTATTTTTATGTCTTACAGATGACGCTATCGTTCGGGATGTACTTCCCTTACGTCGCTGAGTGGCTCAACGTGTTCCCAAGAGATCAGATATTACTGCTGAAATCGGAGGAACTCTTTACAAACTTCACTCAAGCTCTAGTAGATGTCTTCAATTTCTTGGAATTAGGTATTGTAACTTGGATTATAAAGTAATGATTGTGAAATCTCTTCTAAGACAGTGCATATATTTTAACCCTTATATATACCTTTCTACTGTGGTGTGAACATTTTAACCCGCATATACCTTTCAACCCAAGAGTAAAAATTTCAATCCACATATACCTTTTTTTCTGAGTAAACATTTTTATCCACATACCTTTCCACTGGAGTGTAAATATATTAACTCATATATATCTTTCTTCTTGGGAGTAAAAGTTTTAACCCACATGTACGTTTCTACCCGAGAGTAAACATTTCAACCCACATAATAATAATTATACCTTGGGAGTGCTACAGGGTTCGGAAAAATCCAATTGCCTGAGAGGGTTTCGAACCCAGGTACCCACAAATAGAGGTCCAACACTCTACCAAGTGAGCTAAAGGGATATCCCACTAGCCGAGCTAGTAGGAATGCTGACTACCAAGTTGGGCGAACCCCAAATTAGCCCTGACAAAGGAGTAAACATTTTAACCCACATATACCTTTCTACCCGGAAGTAAACATGTTTACCTATAAAAAACTTTCTATCCGGGTGTAAATATTTCAACCCACATATATACTTTTCTATCTGTGTGTAAACATTCTGACCAATACATACCTTTCTACCGAGGAGTAAAGATTTTATCCCACATATACCTTTCTACCCGGAAGTAAACATCTTCACCCAGGTGTAATACTTCTCAGCCATTGTGACTTTCATACCTAGATGTGAACTTTTCCACCCAGTTGAAAAGGTGATCAAGGATATTTTTTTCAAATCTGAGAGTTCCTATAAATTATTGCTTGACAGCAGGTCGATGACGTCGTTATAGTTACTAGAAAGCTCTCAGATTCGAGACCTTAGTGTTTGAATTGACGAACACCATTAAATGCAGACTGCTGAAAAGATTCCATTGAATAATTATGAGGTAATTCATGTATCTGACACAACGGAGTAATCTGGCTGTTTGGTAGCCGTATTTATCATATTTACACCAAGCTGTAAGCGGAATCAAGCAAGCTTGTATTCAAGTGGCAGCTATATTGAATAATATCTTTTCCGTGCAAATTTTCTTCATACCAGTGCAAAAAACTATATCCTGTTGATCCTGATTTCACCATAGGATCTTGTTCAGTGTCAATAACTAGCTTACAGCATAACTTACACGTTATGGTATGTAGATACGGAAGATAGGTGATGAGTTCAGTGAGTGCTGATCTGTTGGCAGAAGTTCCTGGAAGCTCTGTTGTGGACACTGGATCGCGAGAGATGCAGGCGACCCACACCAAGGAACGCAAAGCCGAGTCTAACAACTCCAGCTACCGGAACACGATGTGGCCGAGCACCAGGCGGATGCTGGACCATTTTTACGGACCACTCAACAGGCAGCTGGCAACACTCCTGGGACATGACAAGTGGCTATTTCAATGACGCTAGTCGTGGTGTGTATTTGTGTTTGGGGACATAGTTATACAGTAGCGTATGGTGTATGTATTTGTAATATTATGTACAAATACATACGACCATCGGCCGTAGATCATACGATCGGAATTGGCCAAAAAAATTAATATCAAGTAGGACCGGAGTTATAGACATTTATGTGATTTTCACTTTTTCCGTTGCCATGGCAACCGTTTTTATCCGATTCCCACAAAATTTGATGGAGATCGAGCCATTACCATAGCGCTTCAGTCCTATATAAATTTCAGAAGAATATAACCGTTTGTATTTGAGTTATAAGCGCAGGCATTTGCCCTGAAAAGTCGCTGGCGAAAAATAACCGAAATCGTTAACCCCGAACTTTATGACACCGGGCGATAATGGAGAATTTTAGTCGTACGACCATCGGCCGTATACCATACGATCCGGAATTGGCCAAAGAAAAATACAAAATAATTGGACAAAATAATATTAAGTAGAACCGGAGTTATAGACATTTATGTGATTTTCACGTTTTCCCTTGCCATGGCAACCGTTTTTATCCGATTCCAACAAAATTTGATGACGACCGAGCCACTGCCATACTGCTTCATCGCCATAAGTTTGAAGTTGATCGGACCATGGCCATTCTGTCCGACACACAATTAGGTGAGCACAAGTTCTGATTGATTGATGTATATCCTGAAGCGTAAAGAACGGTAGACATCAAACTCGTTATAGGGAACATTTGAGTTGTAAATATTGCTAACAATGATGATGTTCTTGTGTAAAATGTCAGTAGTTTTTCTAACTTTCGTGTCCTAGTGTTTGTGAAATCAGGAATATTTACACACAAATATTTTCATAGATAATGAATATTTACTTGCATATAGAATTATACTATTTGTAGCATTTTCTTTTTAAAGTTCAGACATGATTTGACTGAATGATTTCATATTGTCAACCTTCGTTGATCATTTGTTGATTGAATGTCAAATATCTGTTCAACATTTTTAATAGATTTAGTACAGTGGGGATCAACTATGTCAAGCCAGTGTCTGTCCTTGATGATGTGTATTGTATTTGTTTGTTGAGCCTAACAATATCGTGATGTTATCGTGACGTCATAGATTCAAATTCAGCTCGAGTGATGTAATCACAGGACATATCGTGCGCACGGCCGTGACATAATGTGGTCGTGGCGTTAAACTCAAACTGACTGGCAGAGAATTGGTGTGAATTCCCGATCACAATGCAGAGAATAAACTTATGTAACTCCTTGAGTGGCTGGTGCCTATAAGTTCTTGCAAACGGGTACTAGTATCATTGGTTATACTAGTATCAGTATGTCAAATGGTGAGGAATTAGCCATAGAAAATGTTTAGAAAATCAAAGCACAAATATTCATTAGATTTCATAAAAAGTATAGTTTACCGTACAGAACAGTAGAACTCAAACTCATTATAGGGAACATTTGAGTGGTATATATTATTGCTAACAATGATGATGTTCTTGCATATTAAAATGTCAGTAGTTTTCTTCAACTTTCATGTCCTGGTGTTTGTGAAATCAGGAATATTTGCTTTAGGTTAGTAGCAATATACACAGATATTTCATAGATCATGAATATTTACTTGCATATAGAGTTTCATTATTTGTAGCGTTTTCTTTTTAAAGTCCAGACATGATTTGACTGAATGATTTCATATTGTCAACTCTCGTTGATCATTTGTTGATTGAATGTCAAATATCTGTTCAACATTTTTAATAGATTTAGTACAGTGGGGATGAACTATGTCAAGCCAGTGTCTGTCCTTGATGATGTGTATTATATTTGTTTGTTGAGCCTAACAATATCGTGATGTTATCGTGACGTCATAGATTCAAATTCAGCTCGAGTGATGTAATCACAGGACATATCATGCGCACGGCCGTGACATAATGTGGTCGTGGCGTTAAACTCAAACTGACTGGCAGAGAATTGGTGTGAATTCCCGATCACAATACAGAGAATAAACCTATGTAATTCCTTGAGTGGCCGGTGCCTAGTTCTTGCAAACGGGTATGTAACGCGTATCACACGACAATGTCACAGCCCCTAGAAAATGTCTGAAACCCTCGACCCTTAAATTTAGCTTTTGTAATTTCAGATGAAGATCTTCACATTTTAGAGTATGGGGGATAATAGGGAATTTTAATCATACTATCATCGCTTATACTAATATCAGTTGTCAAATGGTGAGGAATTGGCCATAGAAACATTTTAGAATATCATAGTACAAATATTCCTTAGATCTAATGAAAGTATAGCTATTTGGATTTTTCTCTTTTGATCATATTCTCGACAAAGGCCTGAATTCTCAAAGCCTAACTCAGGTCTAGATGGATTTCCAATTGTCCTCTTTTGTGTGATAGAAAATGCAGATGTTTTAGAAATGCAGAGGACAGATTTTAGAGCAAAGCTCATGGCTTATTATAGTTTTTACAACATGTCAATATATCGATCATTTGTGAAGATATGACATAAGTAGTTACCTAATTACCTATTATAATGAGTATTCATGACTTCAGAAGTGTACAGTGAGTAAATCAAGCTGATGAAACTTCTATTATCAACCATATATGATGATAGTATGTGCATTATTTGGCATGTACTTTGTAAGGCATGATATTTAATCAGTGTTCAATTACCGAAAATGGATGCCAAGTTATCCCGTAGCAACCGTGGTTGTTAGGGCCACAACGCCGTGAATATTGAATTAGGTGCCACAAAACTGGTGAAAATGTGGATGAGAGCTTTTTCTGAAGCCCATTCAATAATTTTAAAGTGGAATGATCGGTTTTTGGTTTTCGGGTTGAAAGTGATCAATAGGCGTCCTAAGAGCAGCTGTACAGTGCAGAAGTTCCAATGCGCACACGAATTCGTCTAAATTTGACATGCAAAATCGGATTTTATAAATAGTTTCGCATGGAACGGTTCCTATACAGTGATGCAAAATTAACAAAAATAGCTGAACATATAGAAAAATACACAGCCCTATCACTTGAAACTCGTATATTTATGGTATGTTATGGTGATGGAACCCCAAATATTCAGTTTGATTTTTTTGTGTTGCAAATAACAACAATGTAGGAAAATTCATGGCTTTGTTTATGTTAGCGCAGATGTTAACAATTCGTTCACATCGTGCGTTTTTACGATATGTTCCAATTCCACTGCAAGATCATGCGGATGTATTTTGGGGGTCGCAACGGTGCTATATTATCTAATATATGCTAGCCAATTGATTGAAAACGAATTTCAGAAACCGATTATTCCACTTTAAACATCATTTTGCATATCAGTCGCGAAATAAACCCTCCAGCGAGCACATTTCTATGGGTCGTATGTAGAGTATGGTCGCCACAGTGACCAGAAACGTCTAATGGATTCCTATTATCATGTTTCTATCCGTGTTATTTAGTGATACTATGCAATGGATTTCCATTAAAATGCTCTAAAAGTATATAATTAAAGCAACTTACTCGTGTGACTTCGTGAATGCTTATTATAGTCCAGCAGAACTGTAGAAAAGCATGTTTTGGCATCATTATGAACTTTTATTGTTGATTCATCATCTCTGAGCATTCCTGAGTTAGAATCAGCGGGGTGTCACCTTGGCACCCTTGGGTAATTTTCTTCAGAGCCGAGAAACAAAATTGCCGCCACAGAACACCGCTGGTGTCTACTACTAGGTTTTCATGGTCAAGGAATCCATTCATAATACTGCCAAACTTGTATATGTGAAGTTCGGCGGGCGCCCGATACAGGGCGTCCGGCACTACTCTACGGAACACTACAACCAGGTACAGTCAGCCCGGAACGAGTCCGGCCGTCATTCACTACGACATAACACATGCATCTCACCAACTCCTTAACTACAACATGCATATTACATAGTTATGGTACTGTAGCCGTATGTAGAGCCCGAGATGCCATGGGAGCGGCACCACGGAGCCCGTACACGTGGGCATGTTGCTGGCCGGCCTCGCCGAAGGCACTGTCACAGAGATGGAACTCTGAGCCAGCCCTACGGTCTGCCAGAGCCTGTGTCACACCATCCCAGGTGGTAGAAAACCGGTGATCCACAAGGCGTGAGGCCCCGAGTCAACAACGATCTCCCCCACCTGGGCCCCCAATGGAAATCGTCCCCAGGGCCCGCGTGGGCCTTACCCAAGACACAGGGACGTAAAGCTCTTGGCGAGCCTCTCGTCCTGCCTCTTGGCTTGCTCTGGGACAATCTCACAGACCAAGCAAGTGCTCGCGTATATATCGAGCCAAGAGGCGGGAGGAGAAACTAGGTCAAACCATTTGTTATAGTTTACTGGGCGCGATCAAGTACAGTGCGTTGGTAGGCAGCGCACGCTCCAAACTCGAGCGGTCTAAAAATAGACCGTAATACTTGCTAGTGTTTTGCAAAGACTCCTGCCGCGATCTTTGGGCAAAATCGCCACATATATATAACAGCTCATCAGATTTTCGAGATCAACCACCCAGATATTTGACAAGTCTGATTTTGGTCAAGTGATTAAATGCTCATGCATTTCTTGGTGTCCACTACCAGGTATTCAGGGTCCATGAACTCATGACAATAAAATGTGACAATATATTTTCACTATTAAAATAATTTTTACATGTGGCAACATTATGAGTCATTGGCAATTCCTCGTAATTTCAACCGACATCATCATCACCTTCCAGAACAGGTTCTTCTTTGGTATGTTCATTGCAACAGTCTGGTCCAGCGGTCCAGGCACAGAACTTTTAACATGACATCTGTGCCACTACCCACCCACATCCCCCAGTTGTACATAGCCGGCTCGAGGAACATCCACAATCGAATACCTTTATTTGTAGAATGACAACAGGTACAGCGTATACACCGGTTGGAAGCTCGCAATTGAGTATGATGTAGATATTGAACCAAGTCACCTTGTGATGAATGCAATACCTTCACTTTCGGAGCTAATGTGTTCGAGTTTGCCATCTTCACATTCCACAAAGGATGGTGGTGAACAAACATATCATCTCTCAGTTTGAAGCCATGATAGGCAGCAAAAAAGGCATTCCTTTCTGGCATCCAGTTCGTTTCATCTGCTTCTGGTTAACCAAGTGATGTTATATTATTTCCTCTTGGGAGTCTTCAATGCTGTGGAATTTCCAATGCCAAACAGATACTAGTACACAATGTCAAACCTCCTCTCCCATTGCGCCATGTACATCTGGCATACATTTCGCTATGCTTCGGTGTGTTTGAGCAGTTTGACAAATGCTGGAAGAAAGCTAATGTGGTTCCAGTGTTGAGGTGATAGAGGTATGGCAGCACTACCGACCTGTCTCACTTATTCCATGATTTGTAAAGTGATGGAACATATCCTGGTGAGCAACATGATGAACCATCTTGATGAACACAATATCCTAGTTGACTGCCAACACAGATTCCGAGCTAAACGACCATGTGAGTCCCAACTCATCATCACGATTCACGACCTGACATATTCCTCAAACAGCCGCAAACAAGTACATATGGTCATAGTAGACTTCAGCAAAGCCCTTGATCGGGTCCTGCACTCCACAGTCCAGACTCAAACAGCAAAACTGGACTATTTTGGAATCAGAGACAAACTTCTTCATCTTCTATGGATTGGTTCATATAAGGATCAGAGAACCCAAAAAGTCCACGTGGATCTGCTTGTGGTAGTCATTTGATCTATCATAACATGAAATGTAAAAGAGCTCTCATTTGTCGTCAACTGAGGATCACATTGTCTTTCATAATAACCTTGATAAACTGGTAGCCTGGATTCACAACAGGCAAATGGCTCTCAACACTGAAAACTGTTTTATCATAAGAAATTTCCTGGCCAAAAACGTATTCCTACCTACATATATCAATATACCATAGGTGGTAGGATAATGTAGGGTGATAACCCATACTTTGGTGTCCACTACGGCGACTTGCACAGTAGGCTTCCTTCGTAGAAACCTCATTGGATGTGACAAGTCATCCAAGCCATAGGACTACTTCGCTCTCGTTCGACACTTCATGGAATATTGCTTCGTGGTCTGATGCCCACATCAGGCCAAGCTACCAAACCAGCTTGAAAACGTACAGCGATCTACGGCCAGATTTGCAGCAAACAAACCCTATGATAATCGTATTTTAGACAGCATTGCAGCTATTCCTAATGGCATGGGATGGAAATTACTCAAGGAATGGAGGATAAGACATTGAATTCTTCCTATAAGATCAATGGGAGAGTCAATGAGATCAATGGACTGACCATAATCCCTCCAACTGCAGTCTCTGACGAAGATCAGGCGACCAAACGACCAGCAGTTTGCACAAAATCAAACATCTGCCAACATGTGCCAGTAATCTTCTATTCCCGGCACAACACCGGATTGAAATGGCCTTCCCCAGAGCGTGATCAGCTCTCCCTCCCTGGACGTCTTCAAGACGCGACTGTTGGTTATTCCACTGAAGTAGAACGACTTCAATAAAGCCTTGTTGAAGATTAAATTGAGAACCACTTTTGAAAGAGATAGTATCGTGTGTATACCTCACAGCATCCCAAGCGGTATATTATGCTGGCCGCACTGTGCCATTCTGTGTCTTGATATCTGTTTGAAGATGTCAAACTTGGTCAACTAAGAACAGAAGGAACAAACCTGATGTCAGGAACAATTGCCTTCATTGCTGCCTGTTATAGTTTTAAATTGAGAAATGATGTTTGTTCACTGACTCTCTGAAGATCACATCAGCTGCGAAACTGAAGGTATCTGCCCCATCACAGTATGCCTTTGTTCGGCATGTACATCGTGCTGCAATGCAAGTTTTGTGGAAATTCGCTGCTCAACTAGACCCTCCACACTAACTGACCCACATCAGACTCTCCAATTGTGTGGTTGTGTAGCGCCACAGGTGTGAGTTCTATAGCTGTATTGTTAGACTAGATCATTGCAAGGAATATACAGAGAAGAACCTGTACAGGAAGACGATACAGCATAACTGATCAGTTATGGAGATCTGTCAATGACTCATAGTGTTGTCACATGTAACACTTGATGGGTAAGAATCAGATTAGTTAGCTCGGAGATGTGACCGTCAATCCACTCGTGGCAGCTTTTATACCACTTCACAACAAGTTAGTTCAGAGATGTGACCGTCAATCCACTCGTGGCAGCTTTTATACTGCTTCACGAGTTATCTCCGAGATGTGACTGTCAATCCACTCGTGGCAGCTTTTGTACCATTTCACAACAAGATATCTCTGAGATGTGACTGTCAATCCACTCGCGGCAGCTTTTATACCACTTCACAGCACGTTAGTTCAGAGATGTGACAGTCAATCCACTCGTGGCAGGTTTTATACCACTTCACAGCAAGTTAGTTCAGAGATGTGATCGTCAATCCACTCCTGACAGCTTTTATACCACTTCACAGCAAGTTAGTTCAGAGATGTGACTGTCAATCCACTCGTTGCAGCTTTTATACCACTTCACAACAAGTTAGCTCAGAGATGTGACTGTCAATCCACTCGTGGCAGCCTTCATACCACTTCACAACAAGTTAGCTCAGAGATGTGACCGTCAATCCACTCGTGGCAGCTTTTATACCACTTCACAACAAGTTAGTTCAGAGATGTGACCGTCAATCCACTCGTGGCAGCTTTTATACCACTTCACAACAAGTTAGCTCAGAGATGTGACCGTCAATCCACTCGTGGCAGCTTTTATACCACTTCCCAACAAGTTAGTGCAGAGATGTGACGGTCAATCCACTCGTGGCAGCTTTTATACCACTTCCCAACAAGTTAGTTCAGAGATGTGACCGTCAATCCACTCGTGGCAGCTTTTATAACACTTCACAGCAAGTTAGTTCAGAGATGTAACCGTCAATCCACTCGTGGCAGCTTTTATATCTCTTCACAACAAGTTAGTTCAGAGATGTGACCGTCAATCCACTCGTGGCAGCTTTTATACCACTTCACAACAAGTCAGTTCAGAGATGTGACCGTCAGTCCACTCGAGGCAAGCTTTTATACCACTTCACAACAAGTTAGTTCAGAGATGTGACTGTCAATCCACTCGTGGCAGGTTTTATACCACTTCACAACAAGTTAGTTCAGAGATGTGGCCGTCAATCCTCTCGTGACAGCTTTTATACCACTTCAAGACAAGTTAATTCAAAGATGTGGCCGTCAATCCACTCGTGGCAGCTTTTATACCACTTCACAACAAGTTAGTTCAAAGATGTGACCGTCAATCCACTTGAGGCAAGTTTTATACTACATCACAACAAGTTAGCTCAGAGATGTGAATGTCAATCCACTCGTGGCAGCTTTTATACCACTTCACAACAAGTTAGCTCAGAGATGCGACCGTCAATCCACTCGTGGCAGCTTTTATTTTATTATTATTTATTTGTACCACATTTATATAGCATCCTTTTCAAACATAAGAGTTCGCTCAAAGACGCTGAGTTCGCTCAAAGACGCTTCACAACAAGTTAATTCAGAGACGTGACCGTCAATCCACTCGTGGCAGCTTCTATACCACTTCACAACAAGTTAGCTCAGAGATGTGACTGTCAATCCACTCGTGGCAGCTTTTATACCACTTCACAACAAGTTAGTTCAGAGATGTGACCGTCAATCCACTCGTGGCAGCTTTTATACCACTTCACAACAAGTTAGTTCAGAGATGTGACCGTCAATCCACTCGTGGCAGCTTTTGTACCATTTCACAACAAGTTATCTCTGAGATGTGACTGTCAATCCACTCGCGGCAGCTTTTATACCACTTCACAGCAAGTTAGTTCAGAGATGTGACAGTCAATCCACTCGTGGCAGGTTTTATACCACTTCACAGCAAGTTAGTTCAGAGATGTGATCATCAATCCACTCCTGACAGCTTTTATACCACTTCACAGCAAGTTAGTTCAGAGATGTGACTGTCAATCCACTCGTTGCAGCTTTTATACCACTTCACAACAAGTTAGCTCAGAGATGTGACTGTCAATCCACTCGTGGCAGCCTTCATACCACTTCACAACAAGTTAGCTCAGAGATGTGACCGTCAATCCACTCGTGGCAGCTTTTATACCACTTCACAACAAGTTAGTTCAGAGATGTGACCGTCAATCCACTCGTGGCAGCTTTTATACCACTTCACAACAAGTTAGCTCAGAGATGTGACCGTCAATCCACTCGTGGCAGCTTTTATACCACTTCCCAACAAGTTAGTGCAGAGATGTGACCGTCAATCCACTCGTGGCAGCTTTTATACCACTTCCCAACAAGTTAGTTCAGAGATGTGACCGTCAATCCACTCGTGGCAGCTTTTATAACACTTCACAGCAAGTTAGTTCAGAGATGTAACCGTCAATCCACTCGTGGCAGCTTTTATATCTCTTCACAACAAGTTAGTTCAGAGATGTGACCGTCAATCCACTCGTGGCAGCTTTTATACCACTTCACAACAAGTTAGTTCAGAGATGTGACCGTCAGTCCACTCGAGGCAAGCTTTTATACCACTTCACAACAAGTTAGTTCAGAGATGTGACTGTCAATCCACTCGTGGCAGGTTTTATACCACTTCACAACAAGTTAGTTCAGAGATGTGGCCGTCAATCCTCTCGTGACAGCTTTTATACCACTTCAAGACAAGTTAATTCAAAGATGTGGCCGTCAATCCACTCGTGGCAGCTTTTATACCACTTCACAACAAGTTAGTTCAAAGATGTGACCGTCAATCCACTTGAGGCAAGTTTTATACTACATCACAACAAGTTAGCTCGGAGATGTGAATGTCAATCCACTCGTGGCAGCTTTTATACCACTTCACAACAAGTTAGCTCAGAGATGCGACCGTCAATCCACTCGTGGCAGCTTTTATTTTATTATTATTTATTTGTACCACATTTATATAGCATCCTTTTCAAACATAAGAGTTCGCTCAAAGACGCTGAGTTCGCTCAAAGACGCTTCACAACAAGTTAATTCAGAGACGTGACCGTCAATCCACTCGTGGCAGCTTCTATACCACTTCACAACAAGTTAGCTCAGAGATGTGACTGTCAATCCACTCGTGGCAGCTTTTATACCACTTCACAACAAGTTAGTTCAGAGATGTGACCGTCAATCCACTCGTGGCAGCTTTTATAACACTTCACAGCAAATCAGCTCAGAGATGTGACCGTCAATCCACTCGTGGCAGCTTTTATAACACTTCACAGCAAGTCAGTTCAGAGATGTAACCGTCAATCCACTCGTGGCAGCTTTTATACCTCTTCACAACAAGTTAGTTCAGAGATGTGACCGTCAATCCACTCGTGGCAGCTTTTATACCACTTTCCAACAAGTTAGTTCAGAGATGTGACCGTCAATCCACTCGTGGCAGCTTTTATAACACTTCACAGCAAGTTAGTTCAGAGATGTGACCTCAATCTACTCGTGGCAGCTTTTATACCACTTCACAACAAGTTAGCTCAGAGATGTGACCGTCAATCCACTCGTGGCAGCTTTTATACCACTTCACAACAAGTTAGTTCAGAGATGTGACCGTCAATCCACTCGTGGCAGCTTTTATACCACTTCACAACAAGTTAGCTCAGAGATGTGACCGTCAATCCACTCGTGGCAGCTTTTATACCACTTCCCAACAAGTTAGTGCAGAGATGTGACCGTCAATCCACTCGTGGCAGCTTTTATACCACTTCCCAACAAGTTAGTTCAGAGATGTGACCGTCAATCCACTCGTGGCAGCTTTTATAACACTTCACAGCAAGTTAGTTCAGAGATGTAACCGTCAATCCACTCGTGGCAGCTTTTATACCTCTTCACAACAAGTTAGTTCAGAGATGTGACCGTCAATCCACTCGTGGCAGCTTTTATACCACTTCATAACAAGTTAGTTCAGAGATGTGGCCGTCAATCCTCTCGTGACAGCTTTTATACCACTTCACAACAAGTTAGTTCAGAGATGTGACCGTCAATCCACTCGTGGCAGCTTTTATACCTCTTCACAACAAGTTAGTTCAGAGATGTGACCGTCAATCCACTCGAGGCAAGCTTTTATACCACTTCACAACAAGTTAGTTCAGAGATGTGGCCGTCAATCCTCTCGTGACAGCTTTTATACCACTTCACAACAAGTTAGTTCAGAGATTTGACCGTCAATCCTCTCGTGACAGCTTTT